>JAGMVL010001964.1:0-687051 GCA_019202695.1 Populus x sibirica | reverse complement strand
AAATCAATTTTCTTGCAATCAAATCCCCTATAAAATCAATTAAAAATCCAATTAAGTCTATAAACATCCAAACTTGGGCTTTTCTCCTCAAAATTCAAATTTCCTTCTCAACATGGCTCTCATCCTTCAAGAATATACTTGTCAAAAAATCCAATCTTTGTATTTTTAACCTCCTTGACCGATTTTTCCGACCATTTGCTTGAGCGCTTCGCTCTCTGTTATTTTTCTAACCTCCTTTGGCTATTTATTTTATTTCATTTATTTGGGGACCCAAAAATGGGTTACAACAAGATGCCCCCTCTTTATAAAGCTTACGGAGCGAGAGGTTCTCGCGCAGTAAGTTTTATAAAGATAAACCAAAACTGAGCTCCCGAAATGATTTAGTCGGAGCTCGATTGCTCTGAAACTTTGTCCTTACAACAATTCTCCTTAACCCAAAAACTATGATCAAAATTTAGTCATCTCGAGATCCCTTACGGTGATCTCCTTTAACCCCAAAAACTTGGAATCTCATCTCGGCGATTCCTTTACCAAATACAAAAACACGTATGTGGTCTCATTATGACGGGTGACTCGCCCGAATGGGAAAAGGAAAGAGTGGTCTCATTATTATGGGTGACCTACCCGGGAAAAATGATGGTCTCATTGTATGGGTGACCTACCCAAGAAAAATGATGGTCTCATTGTATGGGTGGCGAACCCAAGAAAATGATGGTCTCATTGTATGGGTGACGAACCCAAGAAAAAATGATGGTCTCATTGTATGGGTGACTAACCCAAGAAAAATGATGGTCTCATTGTATGGGTGACGAACCCAAGAAAAATGATGGTCTTATTGTATGGGTGACGAACCCAAGAAAAATGATGGTCTCATTGTATGGGTGACCTACCCAAGAAAAATAATGGTCTCATTGTATGGGTGACCTACCCAAGAAAAATGATGGTCTCATTGTATGGGTGACGAACCCAAGAAAAATGATGGTCTTATTGTATGGGTGACGAACCCAAGAAAAATGATGGTCTCATTGTATGGGTGACCTACCCAAGAAAAAAATAATGGTCTCATTGTATGGGTGACCTACCCAAGCGGAAGAATTCTTAGTAAACTCCTCGCTTTTCTAAGAAATAGTTTCAATACGAGGTCCCTTCTAGCGACCTTCCTTGATGAATGTCGAAGTACGAGATCCTTTCCGGTGATCTCAAATAACTTGAAATCCCATCGGCAATTCCTTTTACCTCGCCTAAAACATGAAGTTCCTTCGCGACCTTCATCGAAATACATGATCCCTTCTTGCGATCTCCTTTATCCAAACAACTTGGAATCCCATCGCGATTCCTTTTATACAAAAGCTGAAATTTAAGGTCCCTTCTCGCGACCTCCATCGAAATACGAGATCCCTTCGCGATCTTAACAACTTGGAATCCCATTTGGCGATTCCTTTTTACCGAATGCTATCGATGTCGTTCTTCCTGCTGGCATGGTTTGAAAACCATTATCTTATCTTCTTGTTGTTCTAGAATCAACTCAATGATTCTTTCTTCGTCCATAATCTTGTTGGAATGCGCTAAGATCTCCTTACGTAACGATCCAAAAAACATACATGCAATGATTTATGATTAGATGCAATGCATGCATTCGTACCTGGTTTTGAAACATAGGCCCCATCCTCTTCTTCTAGTTCATGAGACTCCCTCTTAACATGAACTTTACTTTTGAAGTCGTATCTTTGAATTCATCTCTTGTGTTGCCTATCATATTCTTGGAGAAGAAGTCTTTGACTTTCTTCAAGTAGTCCTTTTCTCAAAATGTATGACTTGTATTTGCCTCTTTGTCATGCTTTTGTCAAATGCTTTAGCTTGATTTTCAAAACTATGGGCTTCCCACCAATTTTAAACACGTAAAACTTTTCAAAAAACAACTCGTTTTGCCCCTAGTGTAGGGGTGTGATCCTAGTCTGGGCTTTTATTCATTCAGTCAATGATAAACTTTTTTAGTGCGTGAAGGGATAATGATGATTTTTTTTTTTTCAAAATGCACATTGTTATGGTTGATAAAGACAATTACAGATGATTATAAAGTGACCACTTAATCATTTATCAATTCATTACGCTATCAGAGGTAGGGATGTACTTTAGGGTTAGCTTTTCTTAAATTTCATATTAAACCATTTTATGATATAACCACTCAAACTTGTTCAAAAAGTGCATAATCTCATCATTTATTAAAAAAAAGGTAGGCTAAAAAACAAACATAAAATCCGGCTGAAAACATGAGCCCTGATTGCTAAATAGAGAAAATAAAAGCAATGACAAAAGCAAATGACAAAAACATGCTAAGGCAAATAAAGTTGTTTTACATTTTGAAAACTACAAGAAGTTCTTGGGTCAACCCGTTCGGAAAGTCAACCGAGGCAATGCTTCATCTTCCTTCCCCACTTGCGTTTCCTTGTCTTCTCCTTCGATCTCGCCTTCTTCATTATTGACGATTCTTGACCAAGGTTTTCCAACCCTTTATCCCCTATTACTTTTGTCATGACCAGGCAATGGGTTTGAATTGATATTGGGTGTGTCTTCAAAGCGACACCCATCCTATCTTGATGAGCTTCAACAACATGTTCTTGAAAGCGTAGCACGTTTCAAGACAATGTCCGGGAATACCAGCATGGTACTCGCAAGTCAACTCGAGCTTATACCGGATGGGGAATGGTGGTTGTAGTGGTAATGTAGGGATAGGAGCTATTTGTCCAATGCTCGATAGTTTGGCATACATTTCCTTCAAAGGCATGGGTAATGGCGGTAGTTGTTCTGCAATGTACCTTGTATTTGGTCTTTGGTAGTTGTTTTGGTTGTTTGACCGGTTATTTGCTCGATTAGAGGAAAATGGTTTGTTAAAGTTTATGTGGGCAACATGAGAGGTAGGTATTTGTGGGTTGAGTGAATCCACTATATTGCCATTGGACCCACCTTCAAAGTCGTAAATGTGACCTTCCATTTTTCTTCCAATAAAACCCTTCGCCTCCAATGGCTCAACTATACGTCCAGCTTTAATCCCTTGCTCTATTCTTTCAGCTATGCGTACCGCATCGTAGAAATGCTGAGATGAGCTACCCATTAGGTGCTCATAATATGGTGCTTTAAAGGTATTGGCAAACAAGGTCACCATCTCCGTTTCTATCAAAGGGGGTTGGACATGCATTGCCTCATCCCTCCACCTTTGCGCATAGGCCCTTACCGACTCTTGGCTCCTTTTCTCTATTGACATTAGACTTGTTCGATCGGGAGCGATTTCCATGTTAAACTTGTACCGCTTAAGGAAAGCCTCCATCAAGTCTCTCCAGCTCCCGATCCCGACACTTTGTCTAACCTCATGTACCACCAAAGCGGATCCCGCTAGGCTATCTTGAAAGAAATAGATTAGTAATTTATCGTTATGGATTACTTCCGCCATTTTGTTGCGAAGGATCGAAGGTGAGTGTTTGGGCATTCCAAACCGGTATACTTAATGAATTCCGGTATCCGGAAATCTTTTGGCACCGCAATGTTTGGTACCAAACATACTTCGGATGCTCGTATAGGGTCAAACCAGTCATTACCCTCAACCGCCCTTAATCTTTCTTCCAAAGCAAACAGCTTGTCTTGGTCCATCAAACTAGGAGACCTATTATCCGGGATTCCCTCCACTGTTAAGTCCACAAGTGATTGGAGCGTGAGTTGGCTGGATAGGGGTGATAGGCACAAAATGTTGTTCATTGGCCGAGTTTGCCCCCCGGTTTTGAGATGCTTGAGGGATGTGAGCTACCGGCGCTCCTTCATGTTGTGCCGATGTTCCCTCCCCATTCTTAGCTCTTAAAAGCCGCCGAGTAAGTCGGTTAGCCGAGAAACTTCATTTTTTACTGACTCCAACTCGGTCGATAATGTGACTCTAAGTGAGCTCTTTCTTCGTTCTCCATTCTTGATCTAGACCGGGTGTGGTGGACTTTGGATGTGGGACCTATGTTTCACGATCCGGCGTGCGTGGAAAAATGTAAATGAATGTATGATAAAGAACAATGCATGATGCATATATGATGTGAGCCGAAAAGACCCGAAAACCAAATGCCTTATGGTTAGGTTTTGTCTTATGCAAAAATATTTTGTGGAGCATACACCCTATAGTCGGTTCTAATTCTTTTGTGCTTGACGAGGGTAGGTTGGCTATTCACGTCTCTAAAAGGGTCTCTTGCTTTGTCCCGGTGATTGCCCTCGTGGAGGCAATATGGGGGCTTGTAGGCAATGAGATGGCACATGTACCAACTATTGCCGCCTAAGCACTCAACTAAGAGTTGGGGTTTACACAAACTTAAACCTTGACTAACAATCGTAAGGTAAGTCGCTAGTCCCCCACTTAACTTAAAGTTTGTGTGTGCTCTCAATAATCAAAGTATGTGATGCATGTGACAGTTCTATAAGATGTATGAGACAGTTCTATACAAATGCATGAACAATATGTGTAAAAATATTTAAAGCATATAATCGATAACAAAAGGAAAGGCATATTAACAATAAACACACGAAAACAAAAACAAATCGACAAAAACAAAGCTTAGTCCACAAGGTCCCCGTAGGAGTCGCCATTCTGTCAGCGGGGTGCGCGACGTCGCGCGATCGTCCACCCTCGGGTGTGTATGGGGGGATATATCTGGTAAATATGGAGAGACAAGGAGTTCTTTGTCTCTTATACATAAAAAATGGTGTGGGAGTCGTCACCTAGTATTTTGGTCACTAGGAACCCTAACCGGTCTCGAGAGATTAGGCACGGGGCCCGGTTGCGTAAAGGGAAGGTATTAGCACCCCAAATACGCCTTACCTAAGGTAAGCTGCTTTGCTTATTTGTCTGATAAAAACAAGGTCTCGTTGTATTTCCTAGTTGTTGGTCCGTCTATGGTTCAAGAAAAGTCCTCCTCAATAAGGAGGTCCTTATCTTATCGGGTAAAACCTAACCGTTCTAAAAATCTATGTAAAAACCATATTTTTAATATCGGAAAAACATTTTATATATATATTCGTAATCCCGAATACTAAAAGAAAACAAAAAGAATTTTTTAGAATTTTTGAAATATTGGCCTAGTTCTCATGGCTTGAATAAACCGGTTATTAAAGCCAAAATGCATGCTAATACATATATCGTTTTGAAATTTTCTTTGTTGTATGAAAAATATGATGTTGTAATATTTATATATATATTGGAGAGACTAGGCCGTATTTTAAAACAAAACATTTTTTAATTATGTATAGATATTTTTTTTTTGATGTTTTGACGTAAATCGGGTATTTTAATACTTGGGTTAATATTCTTACGGTATAAAAATACAACCAAATATTAATTCATTTTGATAAAAATATGCAGAAAAATCAACAATATTTTTAAAGATATTTAGGAAATTTTTGGAAAGTAAAAGACATTTTTTCGCATCTTTGACGCTTTGACGTAAAACCGGGTATTTTAATACTAGATTTGTATTTTTACAGTATAAAAATACAAACCGATATTAACCAAAATACAATAATAAAATTACAGAAAATCACATATTTTTGAAATAATTTTTGCAGAATTTTCTTAGAATTTTTTTTATATATATTTATATATAAATACAATAAAACAAATATATAATATATAATATATATTAAATGGGCTGGGCTGGTCCGGCCCAACTAACCTGGGCCGGGCCGGACTCGGCCCCAAGGATATTGGGCCGATATCGGCCCAAAACGGATCGGGCCGGTTTCGGCCCAAAAAAAACTAAGGTTGCCTTGGGCTCGGCCCGGAAAGCGAGGTCGCCAGGATCCACTCCGCCCAAGAATCAAAACGGGCGGGGAATTATTTTCCCCACCCCGCATGCGAACGCTATTCGTTCCGCATGCGAGAAGGAAAACAAAACAACGAAACAGGGGACGAAGAGTTACCCGCGCGGAGGCGGCGGCGGCTTGTCGGTTTCTCTGCGGTCTTGGCGGAGGCCGGTGGCGGTGTCGTGGCTCACGGACGGCGGCTCCCAAGCGAAGGCGGTACTGCTTTCCAAGGGTTCGGTTCGTTCTCTCCGTTCCTCTTCTTTTCTTTTGGTTCGCCCCTCTCCTCCTTCTCTCTCCTTCGTTTTCTCTCTTCCCCTCTTTCTCTTCCCTTTCGGCCTCTCCTTCTCCTTCTCCTCGCTTCTTTTTTTTCTTCTCCTCCTCGTTTTTCTCTCCCTCTGTTTTTTTCGGTCTTCTTCCCCTCTCTGTTTTTTTTTCTTTCTTTCTCCCTCCTTTCGGTTCCCTCCAGCTCTATTTTCTCCTTTTCCCCCCTTCTTCTCGGCCGTTCTTGGCTCTATTTATAGAGCCAAGGGCGCGCCTTTCGGCTCTCTCATGGGGGCGGCCGGGCTGTCGGCCATGGGCGCGACTGCCGAGGTTCGGTCGGTGGGCTCCGGGAGAGAGAGAGGCCGGCAAAAAATTCAAAAAGAAAAAGGCTCATTTTCCTTCTCCCCGCCGCATGTTTGGGGGGAAGAAGAAAGAGGAACAAGGCTGCCGTTTCCAAACGGCACCGTTCGGTCTTCCCTTTTTTTTTTTTTTTTTTTTTTTTTTTTTTTTTTAAAATGAAACGGCGTCGTTTTAGAGAAAACGCGCCGTTTCATTTAACCGTGCGCCAAAGACGCGCCAATGTTCAAATCAGCCCTCAATCATCTTTGGTTCATTCAATTGCATCCCTTCCGAATCGATCCCCGTCCCTATATTTGGCCGCGTTTTTCACTTTGGTCCTTGGCCTCTGAATTATGCAATTGAGCCCTTAATTGATCAAATAACTTCCAATTTCTTCAATTAGGCCCCTATAAAATATATTTCTTCTAATTAAAGCCCAAATTGACTTAAAAAATCAATTTTCTTGCAATCAAATCCCCTATAAAATCAATTAAAAATCCAATTAAGTCTATAAACATCCAAACTTGGGCTTTTCTCCTCAAAATTCAAATTTCCTTCTCAACATGGCTCTCATCCTTCAAGAATATACTTGTCAAAAATCCAATCTTTGTATTTTTAACCTCCTTGACCGATTTTTTCCGACCATTTGCCGAGCGCTTCGCCTCCCGTTATTTTTCTAACCTCCTTTGGCTATTTATTTTATTTCATTTATTTGGGGACCCAAAAATGGGTTACAACAAATTATGTTTTTAATTTTAAAATATCTAAACTATCCTTCAAGTATGCTAAACAGAAATCCTAGTGACTTTGTTTTTTAATTATTTTTACAATTTTAAAACATTTAAACTATCCTTCAAGTATCCTAAACAGAAATCCTACTTATATTTTCTTATAAATTATTTTTATAATTTTAAAATTATCCTTCTAATATCCTAAACGTAAAATTCTAATAACTTTTGTTTTATGTAAATTATTTTTATAATTTTAAAATATTTAAACTATCCTTCAAGTATCCTAAACAAAAATACTAGTCACTTTTTTTTTTAATTATTTTTACAATTTTAAAACATTTAAACTATCCTTCAAGTATCCTAAAGAGAAATACTAGTAACTTTTTTTTATTATTATTTTTATAATTTCAAAACATTTACACTATCTTTCAAGTATCCTAAACAAAAATCCTACCTATATCATTTTATAAATTATTTTTACAATTTTAAAACTATCATTCTAGTATCCTAAACAGAAATACTAGTTTCATTTTTTTATAAATTATTTTTATAATTTTAAAACGTTTAAGCTATTGTTCAAGTATCCTAAACAGAAATATTTGTAACCTTTGTTTTTTAAATTATTTTTATAATTTTAAATCATTTAAACTATACTTCAAGTATTCTAAACAGAAATCCTACTTATATTTTTTTATAAATTATGTTTTTAATTTTAAAATATCTAAATTATCCTTCAAGTATGCTAAACAGAAATCCTAGTAACTTTGTTTTTTAATTATTTTTACAATTTTAAAACATTTAAACTATCCTTCAAGTATCCTAAAGAGAAATACTAATAACTTTTATTATTATTATTTTTATAATGTCAAAACATTTACACTATCTTTCAAGTATCCTAAACAAAAATCCTACTTATATTTTTTTATAAATTATTTCTATAATTTTAAAACTATCCTTCTAGTATCATAAACAGAAATCCTAATCACTTTTGATTTATGTAAATTATTTTCATAATTTTAAAACATTTAAACTACCCTTCAAGTATCCTAAACAGAAATCCTAGTCACGTTTTTATATATATAAATTATTTTTATAATTTTAAAACATTTAAACTATCCTTAAAGTATCCTAAACAGAAATCCTACTTTTATTTTTTTATAAAGTATTTTTATAATTTTAAAACATTTCAACTAACCTTGAAGTATCCTAAACATAAATAATAGTAACTTTTTTTTTAAATTATTTTTAAAATTTTAAATCATATAAACTATATTTCAAGTATCCTAAACAAAAATACTATAAACTTTTTTTTAATTATTTTTAAAATTTTAAAAAATTTAAACTATCCTTCAAGTATCCTAAACAGAATTCCTACTTATATTTTTTTAAAATTTTAAACTATCCTTCTAGTATCTTAAACAGAAATCCTAGTCAGATTTTTTTTATGTAAATTATTTTTATAATTTTAAAATATTTAAACTATTCTTCAAGTATTCTAAACAGAAATACTAGTAACTTTTTTTTTAATTATTTTTACAATTTTAAAACATTTAAACTATCCTTCAAATATCCTAAATAGAAATATTAGTAACTTTTTTTTAATTATTTTTATAATTTCAAAACATTTAAACTATCTTTCAAGTATTCTAAACAGAAATCTTACTTATATTTTTTTATAAATTATTTGTACAATTTAAAACTATCTTTCTAGTATCATAAACAGAAATAATAGTTTCATTTTTTTTATAAATTATTTTTATAATTTTAATACATTTAAATTATCTTTCAAATATCCTAAACAGAAATATTAGTAACGTGTCTTTTAATTATTTTTATAATTTTAAATCATTTAAACTATCATTCAACTATCCTAAACAAAAATCCTACTTATATTTTTTTAAAATTTTAAACTATCCTTCTAGTATCCTAAACAGAAATACTTGTAACTTTTGTTTTTTAAATTATTTTTATAATTTTAAATCATTTAAATTATGCTTCAAGTATCCTAAACAGAAATGCAACTTATATTTTTTTATAAATAAATTTTTTAATTTTAAAATATCTAAACTATCCTTCAAGTATCCTAAACACAAATCCTAGTGACTTTGTTTTTTTAATTATTTTTATAATTTTAAAACATTTAAACTATCCTTCAAGTATCCTAAACAGAAATACTAGTTACTTTTTTGTATAAATTATTTTTATAATTTTAAAACATTTAAACTATTCTTCAAGTATCCTAAACAAAAATCCTACTAATATTTTTTTATAAATTATTTTAAAATTTTAAAATTATCCTTCTAGTATCCTAAACAGAAATCCTAGTCACTTTTCTTTTATGTAAATTATTTTTATAATTTTAAAACATTTAAACTATCTTTCAAGTATCCTAAACAGAAATACTAGTAACTTTTGTTTTTTAAATTATTTTTTTAATTTTAAATCATTTAAACTATCCTTCAAGTATCCTAAACAGAAATCTTACTTATATTGTTTTATAAATTATTTTTTTAATTTTAAAATATCTAAACTATCCTTCTAGTATCTTAAACAGAAATCCTAGTTACTTTCGTTTTATGTAAATTAGTTTTATAATTTTAAAACATTTAAACTATCGTTCAAGTATCCTAAGCAGAAATATTTGTAACTTTTGTTTTTTAAATTATTTTTATAATTTTAAATCATTTAAACTATACTTCAAGTATCCTAAACAGAAATCCTTGTAACTTTTTTTTAAAATTTTTATTATATTTTGAAAACATTTATAATATCCTTCAAGTATCATAAATAGAAATCCAACTTATATTTTTTTATAAATTATTTTTATAATTTTAAAACAATCCTTCTAGTATCCTAGCAGAATCCTAGTTCTATTTTTTTATAAATTGTTTTTATAATTTTAAAACCTTTAAATTATACTTAAAGTATCCTAAACAAAAATACTAGCAACTTTTTGTAAATTATTTTAATAATTTTAAAACATTTAAATATCTTTCAAGTATTCTAAACAGCAATCTTACTTATATTTTTGAAAATGAATTATTTTTATAATTTTAAAACTATCCTTCTAGTATCATAAACAGAAATCCTAATCACTTTTGATTTATGTAATTTATTTTCATAATTTTAAAACATTTAAACTACCCTTCAAGTATCCTAAACAGAAATCCTATTCACTTTTTTTTATATATAAATTATTTTTATAATTTTAAAACATTTAAACTATCCTTAAAGTATCCTAAACAGAAATCATACTTTCATTTTTTTATAAAGTATTTTTATAATTTTAAAACATTTAAACTAACCTTGAAGTATCCTAAACATAAATAATAGTAACCTTTTTTATTAAATTATTTTTAGAATTTTAAATCATTTAAACTATATTTCTAGTATCCTAAACAAAAATACTATAAACTTTTTTTTTAATTATTTTTAAAATTTTAAAAAATTTAAACTATCCTTCAAGTATCCTAAACAGAATTCCTACTTATATTTTTTTATAAATTATTTTTTGAATTTTAAAACTATCCTTTTGGTATCCTAAACAGAAATTCTAGTCACTTTTCTTTTTTTTAAGTTATTTTTATAATTTTAAAACATTTAAACTATCCTTTAACTATCCTAAACAGAAATTCAACTTATATTTTTTTTATAATTTTTTTTTATAATTTTAAACTATCCTTCTAGTATGCTAAACAGAAATTTTAGTCGCTTTTTTAATTTAATTATTTTTAAAATTTATTTAACCTATTCATCAAGTATCCTAAACTGAAATACAAGTAACTTTTTTTTAAATATTTTTACAATTTTAAAACTTTTAAACTATCCTTCAAGTATCCTAAAGAGAAATACTAGTAACTTTTTTTTTTAATTATTTTTATAATTTCAAAACATTTAAACTATCCTTCTAGTATGCTAAACAGAAATTTTAGTCGTTTTTTTAATTTAATTATTTTTAAAATTTATTTAACCTATTCATCAAGTATCCTAAACTGAAATACAAGTAACTTTTTTTTAATTATTTTTATAATTTTAAAACTTTTAAACTATCCTTCAAGTATTCTAAATAGAAATCCTACTTATATTTTTTTATAAATTATTTTTTGAATTTTAAAACTATCCTTTTGGTATCCTAAACAGAAATTCTAGTCACTTTTATTTTTTATAAGTTATTTTTATAATTTTAAAACATTTAAACTATCCTTTAACTATCCTAAACAGAAATTCAACTTATATTTTTTTTATAAATTATTTTTATAATTTTAAACTATCCTTCTAGTATGCTAAACAGAAATTTTAGTCGTTTTTTTAATTTAATTATTTTTAAAATTTATTTAACCTATTCATCAAGTATCCTAAACTGAAATACAAGTAACTTTTTTTTTAATTATTTTTACAATTTTAAAACTTTTAAACTATCCTTCAAGTATTCAAAAAAGAAATCCTACTTATATTTTTTTTATAAATTATTTTTTGAATTTTAAAACTATCCTTCTGGTATCCTAAACAGAAATCCTAGTCACTTTTCTTTTATATAAATTATTTTTATAATTTAAAAACATTTAAACTATCCTTCAAGTATCCTAAACACAAATCCTACTTTAATTTTTTTATAAATTATTTTTATCATTTTAAAACATTTAAACTATCCTTCAAGTATCCTAAACAAAAATACTAGTAACTTTTTTAAAAAATTATTTTTATAATTTTAAATCATTTAAACTATCTTTCAAATATCATAAACAGAAATACTAGAAACTTTTTTTTATAATTATTTTTACAATTTTAAACTTTTAAACTATCCTTCAAGAATCCTAAACATAAATTCTAGAAACTTGTTTTTTAATTATTTTTATATTTTTAAAACTATCTATTTAGTATCCTAAACAAAAATCCTAGTCACTTTTGTTTTATGTAAATTATTTCTATAATTTTAAAACATTTAAACTATCCTTCAAGTATCACAAACAGAAATCCTATTTTCAGTTTCTTATAAATAATTTTTATAATTTTAAAACATTTAAACTATCCTTTAAGTATTCTAAACAGAAATCCTACTTTCATTTTTTTATAAATTATCTTTATAATTTTAAAACATTTGAACTATCCTTCAAGTATCCTAAACATAAATAATAGTAACTTTTTTTATTAAATTATTTTTATAATTTTAAATCATTTAAAATATCCTTCAAGTATCCTAAACAAAAATACTATAAACTTTTTTTTAATTATTTTTAAAATTTTAAAACATTTAAACTATCCTTCAACTATCCTAAACAGAAATCCTACTTATATTTTTTAAAAATTTTAAACTATCCTTATAATATCCTAAATAGAAATCCTAGTCAGATTTTTTTTATGTAAATTTGTTTTATAATTTTAAAACATTTAAACTATCCTTAAAGTATCCTAAACAGAAATACCAGTAACTTTTTTTTAAAATTATTTTTACATATTGAAAACATTTAAACTATCCTTCAAGTATCCTAAAGAGAAATACTAGTAACTTTTTTTTTAATTATTTATATAATTTCAAAACATTTAAACTATCTTTCAAGTATCCTAAACTGAAATCTTACTTATATTTTTTTATAAATTATTTTTACAATTTTAAAACTATCCTTCTAGTATCCTAAACAAAAATCCTAGACACTTTTCATTTATGTAATTTACTTTCATGATTTTAAAACATTTAAACTACCCTTCAAATATCCTAAACAGAAATCCTTGTAACTTTTTTTAAAAAAATTTATTATATTTTGAAAACATTTATACTATCCTTTAAGTATCCAAAACAGAAATCCTACTTAATTTTTTTTTATTATAAATTGCTTTTAAAATTTTAAAACATTTAAACTATCATTCAAGAATCCTAAATAGAAATCCAACTTATATTTTTTATAAATTATTTTTATAATTTTAAACTATCATTCTAGTATCCTAAACAGAAATCCTAGTCACTTTTTTATTATTTAAATTATTTTTATAATTTTAATACATTTAAACTATACTTCAAGTATCCTAAACAGAAATCCTACATACTTTTTTTTTATAAATTATTTTTATAATTTTAAAAATATTAAACTATCCTTCAAGTATCCTAAATAGAAATTCAACTTATATTTTTTTATAAATTATTTTTATAATTTTAAACTATCCTTCTAGTATCCTAAACAGAAATCTTAGTAATTTTTTTTATTTAAAATATTTTTATATTTTTAAAACATTTAAACTATCCTTCAAGTATCCTAACCATAAATAATAGTAACTTTTTTTATTAAATTATTTTTATAATTTTAAAACATTTAAACTATCTTTCAAGTATCCTAAACACAAATCCTACTTATATGTTTTTGTAAATTATTTTTATAATTTTAAAACTATCTTTCTAGTATCCTAAACAGAAATCCTAGTCACTTTTGTTAAGTGTAAATTATTTTTATAATTTTAA
This sequence comes from Populus x sibirica, assembly GCA_019202695.1. Taxonomy (NCBI): domain Eukaryota; kingdom Viridiplantae; phylum Streptophyta; class Magnoliopsida; order Malpighiales; family Salicaceae; genus Populus; species Populus x sibirica. Next base: position 673,443 of record JAGMVL010001964.1, on the reverse strand, counting down.
AACTTTTAAACAATCTTTCAAGTATCCTAAACAGAAATACTAATAACTTTTTTTTTAATTATTTTTACAATTTTAAAACATTTAAACTTTTGTTAAGTGTAAATTATTTTCATATTTTTAAAACTATCCTTCTAGTATCATAAACAGAAATCCTAGTCACTTTTCTTTTATATAAATTGTTTTTATAATTTTAAAACATTTAAACTATCCTTGAAGTATCACAAACAGAAATCTTATTTCTATTTTTTCATAAATAAGTTTTATAATTATAAAATATTTAAACTATCCTTCAAGTATCCTAAACATAAATACTAGTAACTTTTTTTAAAAAATTATTTTTACATATTGAAAACATTTAAACTATCCTTCAAGTATCCTAAAAAGAAATACTTGTAACTTTTTTTTTAATTATTTATAAAATTTCAAAACATTTAAACTATCTTTCAAGTATCCTAAACTGAAATCTTACTTATATTGTTTTATAAATTATTTTTACAATTTTAAAACTATCCTTCTAGTATCCTAAACAAAAATCCTAGCCACTTTTCATTTATGTAATTTACTTTCATGATTTTAAAACATTTAAACTACCCTTCAAATATCCTAAACAGAAATACTTTTAACTTTTTTTAAAAAAAATTTATTATATTTTGAAAACATTTATACTATCCTTTAAGTATCCTAAACAGAAATCCTACTTACTTTTTTTTTTATAAATTGTTTTTAAAATTTTAAAATATTTAAACTATCATTCAAGAATTCTAAAAAGAAATCCAACTTATATTTTTTATAAATTATTTTTATAATTTTAAACTATCATTCTAGTATCCTAAACAGAAATCCTAGTCACTTTTTTCTTATTTAAATTATTTTTATAATTTTAATACATTTAAACTATACTTCAAGTATCCTAAACAGAAATCCTACTTACTTTTTTTTTATAAATTATTTTAAAAATTTTAAAAATTTTAAACTATCCTTCAAATATCCTAAATAGAAATTCAACTTATATTTTTTTATAAATTATTTTTATAATTTTAAACTATTCTTCTAGTATCCTAAACAGAAATCTTAGTAATTGTTTTTATTTAAAATATTTTTATATTTTTAAAACATTTAAACTATCTTTCAAGTATCCTAACCATAAATAATAGTAACTTTTTTTATTAAATTATTTTTATAATTTTAAAACATTTAAACTATCTTTCAAGTATCCTAAACACAAATCCTACTTATATGTTTTTGTAAATTATTTTTATAATTTTAAAACTATCCTTCTAGTATCCTAAACAGAAATCCTAGTCACTTTTGTTAAGTGTAAATTATTTTTATAATTTTAAACCTTTTAAACTATCCTTCAAGTATCCTAAACAGAAATACTAATAACTTTTTTTTTAATTATTTTTACAATTTTAAAACATTTAAACTTTTCTTAAGTGTAAATTATTTTCATATTTTTAAAATTGTCCTTCAAGTATCATAAACAGAAATCCTAGTCACTTTTCTTTTATATAAATTGTTTTTATAATTTTAAAACATTTAAACTATCCTTGAAGTATCACAAACAGAAATCTTATTTCTATTTTTTCATAAATAAGTTTTATAATTATAAAACATTTAAAGTATCCTTCAAGTATCCTAAACAGAAATACTAGTAACTTTTTTTTTAAAATTATTTTTACATATTGAAAACATTTAAACTATCCTTCAAGTATCCTAAAGAGAAATACTAGTAAATTTTTTTTTAATTATTTATAAAATTTCAAAACATTTAAACTATCTTTCAAGTATCCTAAACTGAAATCCTACTTATATTTTTTTATAAATTATTTTTACAATTTTAAAACTATCCTTCTAGTATCCTAAACAAAAATCCTAGCCACTTTTCATTTAAGTAATTTACTTCCATGATTTTAAAACATTTAAACTACCCTTCAAATATCCTAAACAGAAATACTTGTAATTTTTTTAAAAAAAATTTATTATATTTTGAAAACATTTATACTATCCTTTAAGTATCCTAAACAGAAATCTTACTTACTTTTTTTTTTATAAATTGTTTTTAAAATTTTAAAACATTTAAACTATCATTCAAGAATCCTAAATAGAAATCCAACTTATATTTTTTATGAATTATTTTTATAATTTTAAACTATCATTCTAGTATCCTAAACAGAAATCCTAGTCACTTTTTTCTTATTTAAATTATTTTTATAATTTTAATACATTTAAACTATACTTCAAGTATCCTAAACAGAAATCCTACTTACTTTGTTTTTTTATAAATTATTTTTATAATTTTAAAAATTTTAAACTATCCTTCAAGTATCCTAAATAGAAATCCTACTTATTTTTTTTTAATAAATTATTTTTATAATTTTAAAACTTTTAAACTATCCTTCTAGTATCCTAAACAGAAATCTTAGTAATTGTTTTTATTTCAAAATATTTTTATATTTTTAAAACATTTAAACTATCCTTCAAATATCCTAACCATAAATAACAGTAACTTTTTTTATTAAATTATTTTTATAATTTTAAATCATTTAAACTATCCTTCAGGTATCATAAACAGAAATCTCACTTATATTTTTTAAAAAATTTAAACTATCCTTCTATTATCTTAAACAGAAATACTAATAACTTTTTTTTGAATTATTTTTATAATTTTAAAACTTTTAAATTATCCTTCAACTATCCTAAACAGAAATCCTATTTATATTTTTTTATAAATTATTTTTTGAATTTTAAAACTATCATTCTGGTATCCTAAACAGAAATCCATGTCAATTTTCTTTTATATAATTTATTTTTATAATTTTAAAAACATTTAAACTATCATTCAAGTATCCTAAACAGAAATCCAACTTATATTTTTTTATAAATTATTTTTGTAATTTAAAACTATCCTTCTAGTATTTTAAACAGAAATCTTAGTCATTTTTTTTATTGAAATTATTTTTATATTTTTAAAACATTTAAACTATCTTTCACGTATCCTAAACAGAAATAATAGTAACTTTTTTTTTAATTATTTTTACAATTTCAAAACATTTAAACTATCCTTCAAGTATCCTAAGCAGAAATCCTACTTATATTTTTTTAAAATTTTAAAATATCCTTCTATTATCCTAAACAGAAATCCTAGTCAGATTTTTTTTTTATGTAAATTTTTTTTATAATTTTAAAACATTTAAACTATCTTTCAAGTATTATAAACAGAAATACAAGTAACTTCTTTTTTAATTATTTTTATAATTTGAAAACATTTAAACTATTCTTCAAGTATCCTAAAGAGAAATACTAGTAACTGTTTTTTTAAATTATTTTTACAATTTCAAAACATTTAAACTATCCTTCAAGTATCCTAAATAGAAATCCTACTTATATTTTTTTAAAATTTTAAACTATCCTTATAGTATCCTAAACAGAAATCCTAGTCAGATTTTTTTTATGTAAATTTGTTTTATAATTTTAAAATATTTAAACTATCCTTCAAGTATCATAAGCAGAAATACTAGTAACTTTTTTTTTAATTATTTTTGTAATTTGAAAACATTTAAACTATCCTTCAAGTATCCTAAAGAGAAATACTAGTAACTTTTTTTTAATTATTTTTACAATTTTAAAACTTTTAAACTATCCTTCAAGTATCCTAAACAAAAATACTAGTAACTTTTTTTTAATTATTTTTATAATTTCAAAACATTTACACTATCTTTCAAGTATCCTAAACAAAAATCCTAATTATATTGTTTTATAAATTATTTTTACAATTTAAAAACTATCCTTCTAGTATCCTAAATAGAAATACTAGTTTTATTTTTTTATAAATTATTTTTATAATTTTAAAACTTTTAAATTATCCTTCAAGTATCCTAAACATAAATAATAGTAACTTGTTTTTTAATTTTTTTATAATTTTGAAACATTTAAATTATTTTTCAAGTATCCTAAACACAAATCCTACTTATATCTTTTTATAAATTATTTTTATAATTTTAAAACTATCCTTTCAGTATCATAAACAGAAATCCTAGTCACTTTTCTTTTATCTAAATTATTTTTATAATTTAAAAACATTTAAACTATCTTCCAAGTATCCTAAACAGAAATCCTAATTTAATTTTTTTATAAATTATTTTTATAATTTTAAAACATTTCAACTATCGTTCAAGTATCGTGAACAGAAATACTAGTAACTTATTTTTTAATTATTTTTATAATTTCAAAATATTTAAACTATATTTCAAGTACTATCCTAAACTGAAATACTAGTAACTTTTTTTTAATTATTTTTAAAATTTATTTAACCTATTCTTCAAGTATCCTAAACAGAAATACTAGTAATTTTTTTAAAAAATTATTTAAATAATTTTAAAACATTTAAACTATCCTTCAAGTATCCTAAACACAAATCCTAGTTATATTTTATATAAATTATTTTTACAATTTTAAAATATTTAAAGTATCTTTCAAGTATCCTAAATAGATATCATACTAACGTTTTTTATAAATTATTTTTATAATTTTAAAACATTTAAACTACCTTTCAAGTATTCTAAACATAACTACTTGTTACTTTTTTATAAAAATTATTATTATAATTTTAAAAAATTTAAACTATCCTTCAAATATCCTAAACAGAAATACGAGGAACTTTTTTTTTAGAATTATTTTTACAATTTTAAAACTTTTAAACTATTATTCAAAAATCCTAAACAGAAATTCTAGTAACTTGTTTTTTAATTATTTTTATAATTTAAAAACTATTCTTTTAGTATCCTAAACAGAAATCCTAGTCACTTTTATTTTATGTAAATTATTTTTATAATTTTAAAATATTTAAACTATCCTTCAAGTATTACAAACAGAAATCCTATTTTCAGTTTTTTATAAATTATTTTTATAATTTTAAAACTATCCTTCTAGTATCCTAAACAGAAATCCTAGTCACATTCATCTTATGTAAATTAATTTTATAATTTTAAAACATTTAAACTATCCTTCAACTATCCTAAACAGAAATACTAGTAATTTTTTTTTCAAATTTTTTTAATAATTTTAAAACATTTAAACTATCCTTCAAGTATCCGAAACACAAATCCTAGTTATATTTTTTATAAATTATTTTCATAATTTTAAAAAATTTAAACTACCCTTCAAGTATCCTAAACAGATATCGTACTGATGTTTTTTATAAATTATTTTTATAATTTTAAAATATTTAAACTATCCTTCCAGTATTCTAAACAGAAATACTAATGACTTTTTTTATATAAATTATTATTATAATTTTAAAAAATTTAAACTATCCTTCAAATATCATAAACAGAAATACTAGGAACTTTTTTTTATAATTATTTTTACAATTTTAAACTTTTAAACTATCCTTCAAGAATCCTAAACATAAATTCTAGAAACTTGTTTCTTAATTATTTTTATATTTTTAAAACTATCTATTTAGTATCCTAAACAAAAATCATAGTCACTTTTGTTTTATGTAAATTATTTCTATAATTTTAAAACATTTAAACTATCCTTCAAGTATCACAAACAGAAATCCTATTTTCGGTTTCTTATAAATAATTTTTATAATTTTAATACATTTAAACTATCCTTAAAGTATCCTAAACAGAAATACTAGTCACTTTTCTTGTATGTAAATTATTTTTATAATTTTAAAACATTTACAATATCCTTCAAGTATCCTAAATAGAAATACTAGTAACTTTTTTTTAAATTATTTATAAAATTTGAAAACATTTAAACTATCCTTCAAGTATCCTAAACAGAAATCCTACTTATATTTTTTTATAAATTATTTTTATTATTTTAAAACTATCATTCTAGTATCCTAAACAGAAGTCCTAGTCACTTTTGTTAAGTGTTAATTATTTTTATAATTTTAAAACATTTAAACAATCCTTTAAGAATTCTAAACAGAAATACTAGTAACTTTTTTTTAAAATTATTTATAAAATTTTAAAACATTTAAACTATCCTTCAAGTATGCTAAACAGAATACTAGTAACTTTTTTTTTAAAATTATTTATATAATTTTAAAACATTTAAACTATCCTTCAAGTATCCTAAATAGAAATACAAGTAATTTTTTATAATTATTTTTATAATTTTAAAACATTTAAACTATCGTTCAAGTATCCTAAACGAATCCTACTTATATTTTTTTATAAATTATTTTTATAATTTTAAAACTATCCTTCTAGTATCCTAAACGAAGTTCTAGTCACTTTTGTTAAGTGTTAATTATTTTTATAATTTTAAAACTTTTAAACAATCCTTCAAGTACCTAAACAGAAATACTAATAACTTTTTTTTTAATTATTTTTACAATTTTAAAACATTTAAACTTTTGATAAGGGTAAATTATTTTCATATTTTTAAAACTATCCTTCTAGTATCATAAACAGAAATCCTAGTCACTTTTCTTTTATATAAATTATTTTTATAATTTTAAAACATTTAAACTATCCTTGAAGTATCACAAACAGAAATTCTATTTCTATGTTTCATAAATAAGTTTTATAATTATAAAACATTTAAACTATCCTTCAAGTATCCTAAACAGAAATAGTGGTCGCTTTTCTTTTTCTTTTATATAAATTATTTTTATAATTTTAAAACATTTAAACTATCCTTCAATTATCCTAAACATAAATGCTAGTAACTTTATTTTTTTAATATTTTTATAATTTAAAACATTTAAACTATCATTCAAGTATCCTAAACAGAAATAGTGGTCGCTTTTCTATTATATAAATTATTTTTATAATTTTAAAACATTTAAACTATCCTTCAATTATCCTAAACATAAATGCTAGTAACTTTATTTTTTAAATATTTTTATAATTTAAAACATTTAAACTATCGTTCAAGTATCCTAACCAGAAATCCTACTTATTTTTTTTTATAAATTATTTTTATAATTTTAAAACTATCCTTCTAGTATCCTAAACAGAAGTCCTAGTCACTTTTGTTAAGTGTAAATTATTTTTATAATTTTAAAACTTTTAAACAATCCTTCAAGTATCCTAAACAGAAATACTAATAACTTTTTTTTAATTATTTTTACAATTTTAAAACATTTAAACTTTTGTTAAGTGTAAATTATTTTCATATTTTTAAAACTATCCTTCTAGTATCCTAAATAGAAATCCTAGTCACTTATATTTTTTTATCAATTATTTTTATAATTTTAAAACATTTAAAGAATCCTTCAAGTATCCTAAACAGATATCCTACTTATCAGTTTTTAAAAATTATTTTTATAATTTTAAAACATTTAAACTATCCTTCAAGTATCCTAAACATAAATACTAATAACTTTTTTATTATAATTATTTTTATGATTTAAAACATTTAAACTATCTTTCAAGTATCCTAAACACAAATGTTACATATATGTTTTTATAAATTATTTTTATATTTTTAAGACTATCATTCAAATATTCTAAACAGAAATCCTAGTCACTTTTGTTTTTTGGAAAATATTTTTATAATTTTAAAACATTTAAACTATCCTTCAAGTATCCTGAATAGAAATACTAGTAACTTTATTTTTTTAATATTTTTATAATTTCAAATATTTAAACTATCTTTCAAGTATCCTAAACACAAATCCTACTTATATTGTTTTTTAAATTATTTTTATAATTTTAAAACTATCCTTCAAGTATGCTAGATAGAAATCCTAGGCACTTTTCATCTATATGCATTATTGTTTTGAAGAATAGCACTTACTTGTTCGGCTAAAAAGGCTTTCTTTTTCACATTCGTTTTTTCTCTTCACAAAGGTGCACGAATCTTTCAAAAATTTAGCATAAGAAGGAACTGTTTGATAGCATCCAAAGAAAGGTATATTGATCCTTACCGTTTGAAAGTTTCAAAGATTTCGGAGTTGTGATTAACTTTCCTTTGTTTAGCCATGGCATGAGGAAATGGAAGTCTTTGGTGGGGAATCGGTCTTTTCTTTGCAATGATCGATTCAACCCCTTCCTTACCCTCGAGATTGACTCATCATCATTCTCACAAGGTTCAAGAATGGGTTTTTCAATAACCTTACCACTACGAAGAGTGATGACCGATTTTACATGATCCATGTGTTGGCTTCCCGAACTACTTGCATTCGCATTGTATTGCCCCTTTGGATTTTGTTGTGGTTGAGATGGAAACTTACCTTTCTCTTGGAAACCGAGAGCGATGTCAATTTTGCAAGAGTATCTTTAAAATCTATCATGCTTTGAGCAAGTTGAGTGTTAATTGCCTCTTGCTTTTCCATAAATGCATGCAATGTTTCCTCAAGATTTCTTCTAGGAGGTGGAGCATAAGGAGGTGCATATCCATGAGAATTTTGGAAATTATGGTGTGCTTGAAATGGTGGTTGTGAAGTTTGTGCATTATTGTTATCACTCTTCCAATTGAAATTTGGGTGATTTCTCCAACCAGGGTTGTATGTTTGCGAATATGGGTTATGGTTGGGCCTTTGAAAACTGTTTAATGCATGGGCTTGTTCATGGAGACATTCTTTAAAAGAAGGCAAGGTTGGACAGTCATTGGTTGAATGTTCGTTGGTTTCACGATTTGACATGCAATGTCTTGAACAGATTTTAATTGACCACTCTTTTTCAATTCTAGCGCTTCGACTTTTTTAGCTAAAGATGCAAACTTGGCTTGGAGGTCATGATCTTCCCTAAGGTTGTACATACCCCCACTAGATGTATGAGGTTGGGTTTTACTTGGTGCCTCATAAGTACCGTGGTGTCCCAATTTTGTGCATTTTCAGCTAGCAAATCTAAGTACTCCATTGCTTCATTAGGGTCTTTATCCTCAAAAGTTCCATTGCACATCAATTCAACAATTTGCCTATCTCTAGGAGTTAACCCTTCATAAAAATGTGAAACTAATCTCCATGTTTCAAAACCATGATGGGGGCAAGTATTAAGCAAGTCCCGATACCTATCCCAACATTGATAAAATGTTTCTCCCGGTTTTTGAGAGAAAGTAATGATTTGTCTTTTGAAAGAGTTCGTTCTATGAGATGGAAAAAACTTCTTTAAAAATTGTTGCTGCATATCATCCCAAGCACGAATGGATCCAGTGTCTCAAATTTTGTAGCCATGTTTTAGCTTTATCTTTTAATGAAAAAGGAAAAAGCTTCAATCTAATGGTGTTCATGCTACAATTTGAGTCATTATACGTGTTGCAAACCTCCTCAAATTCCCTTAAATGCAAGTATGGATTTTCTAAATCTAAGCCATGAAAAGATGGTAAAAGTTGAATAATGCCTGTCTTAAAATTAAAATGAGATGCATCTGGTGGAAAAACTATGCATGAGGGTGCACTTGTTCTTGTGGGATTCATGTGGTCTCTAAGAGTTCTAACCCGAATATTCTCATTATTCTCATTATGAAGCGATTGGTTATCTTCTTCACCATATTTTCTGAAAATGATGAGGATACCCTACAAAGTCTACCACTTAATGTACGTGACCACACTCTCATGCACGTGTAAAAAGAGAATAAAAAGAAGAAGAAAACAAAAGAAAAAGAAACAACACAAAAGAAATAAAGTTAAATACAATAAAAGTAAAAGAGAAAATAAAATAAATACTATAATTTGTACAAGAATTTACCTTCCCCGCAAGCATGGCGCCAAAAACTTGACACGACCAAAAGATTGATGTCTTCTCCCAAGTGCGGGAGTGTCGAAGTAATAAATAACCCGGTAAGACCGGGAGTCGAACCACGGGGAGGTTAATTGTATAAATTATAGATAACAATAATACAACAACAATAATAACAATAATAGTAGTAGTAGTAGTAAAGAAGAAGAAGAGAAATAAGTTGATGAGAACTTTGAAATGCAATATTAACGTAAGGATTAAACGATGATAACGACAAATGTCAAGGTTAGAGGATCCACTAATGGTACGTCAAACAAGTATAGTATAAACTCTTATTATTCAATTGGAAACCACACACAAAGGAGGTTCCAATCGGATTATAAATTGTTAACATGATTACATTAGTTATCTTATTCGAATAATGCTAATACTTGTAAATGTTGTCGGGCATTCATGATTATAACTTATGTTAACAACAAATCAAGTTCCTTTCATAGCTCGGTGTCGGTTATACCATACAGTATGGGCTATGAAAGTGCCAAGTATTTGTTGTACCAAGTGTTATACAACATAAATCTAGATTAACCATTTAACAAGCAAAGTATTAAAAGTGAACAAGATAACAAATATAAAGCATGTTAGTATCCAACATTAAGGTCCATGTTAAGTTTATATTATACTTATTCTTACACCATTAGTGTACCCTTTTCACCTTGACATAATTAACTTAGTTAAACATAATGAAAGAAAGAAACATAAATAAACAAGATAAGAACATAAGTAAGATAAAAGTTAACTAAGTAAAGGAAAGGAAATGAAAGGCATAAACTTGATATTAATGAAAGCAAAGCATAAGCAATACAAAGAGAGAAAGCAAGAGCATGATCTTGATCTGAACACCAAGATGCCTAAATACATGGCAAATGCCTCCTTTTATAGGCCAAAATTCGGAACTATTGATTTGTTGACTAATTGATGAATGGGTGGCCACATCTTGACTTGATGACAATTCTTATCTTCTTGTCTGCTAAAAACGTCATTGATGACGTCATAATGTGAACAAACTTCAATCATGAAAGTTCTAGGCAATTGTCTCATCTTTCCAGGGTAAAAAGTTGAGATCATTTGGACTTCTAGAACTCGAGATATGGGCTGAACACTGAACAGTGTCTGGGCTGCGAGGACAGATTCGGACTTCTTCGTTGTTGCTACAATTTGGACTTGAAAACGGCCTTCTTAAATCTTGGACTCCTCATGAAAGTTGTAGGCCTATGTCTTAGATTTCTATCCATATAAGGTAGACCTAAATCCGAGATCTACAGCTCCAGATATGACCCGATTACCAAACAAGTGTTCCAGTTTGAACTGCACCGACATCTCTTTTCTAAGTTTGGCCATCTCTTTGTCCTTTCAATTTCGTACTTCAACTCATCAATCAATTCTTTCATTTATGTGATAGGCCTGCATTTAAGATGAACATTTACCATAAATTAAAGGTATCTTATATTATTAGATATGTTATTATAAAACATGCTTTAGTTAAGGAGTTATTGATACTTCAAGTGCAAAATGATGATATAAAACCTTGATAAAAATACACTTTTAAATACTAATCACACCCCCCAACCAGCTTATTACTAGTCCCTAGTAAGCAAAGCGTTAAAATAGAAAAACAATTTGCAACTTTCACAAAGCAAGGCATTCATCATTCAACTTCCATTAATCTATCCAGATAAACAAACTCATTAAATTTATATATCTGCTCAATACCTCTTAAACAAGATATTAATAAACCTTCCTTGTTATGTGCTCAATGTACAAAAACATAGATGATGGGGCTTTTATTGGAAGAAAACAATATTTGGTTCTAATGTTTTAAGGTTAACTTCCTTGGTTTGGGATTATTATCTCTTCTTTTTTTTTTTTTTTTTTCTTTTTCTCTTTTTTTTTTTTTAATATATATACATATAACTTAAAACACAATGCATCTTTAACCCATGTAACGAGCTTTCGGCTAATGACTCCCAGACCAGTTGATCTTAGGGCATTAGGTGTTGAGACACCCCTACGAGCTTAGTAACTCGGGTTGCGATACGATACGTAGATAGTGCAATGTTTGATTCCCTTAAGCTTTTCTCCTTAACCCATGTAACAAGCTTTGGGCCAATAGCTCCCAAGTCAGTTGACTTTAGGGTATTAGGTGTTAAAACACCCCTTCGGGCTTAATTGCTTAGGTTAGGGAGGCTACGAAATCAAACTTATCTACGTTTTTATTATCATTAATTTTTTTTTTTTTTTTTTTTTTTTTTTTTTTTTTTTTTGTTTTTTTTTTTTTTTTTTCTTTTTTGCAAATTATAGACTATCCCTATCCCTTAGTTGTTACCTTTAACAAAATAACACAAATAATGTAATATTCCAATGTGCAACCCACAATCATATGTTAAAGTGTGTGTGTGAAAATGAAGGTTTAAGAATACTTGTTAAATAAGTATATGAGCGAGAATCAAGTGATAACAATGCGAGAGTTTGTAAATCTGAATATTTCAAGAAGTATTCTAATAGGCCTTGTTATGAATATTGCAAATAACCATTGGAAAATGTTTACTAAGATGCGTCTCAAGAGTCACTCCCCTTACTCGCCATCCTAGTGATAACAGTTTTGCCAAATGGTTTTTAAAACAAAAACAGTTAGTTGGTTAGTTTTTTTTTTTTTTTTTTTTTTTTTTTTTTTACTACTACCCTCTCCCCCCAACCAAAACGAGACATTGTCCTCAATGTCCTAAGGTAGAAAAGATAGAGTATAGAAGACATCACCCGAAACAACGAACAACGACAAACACGAAACACACTTAAACAAATATAAGAAATAATAGAACAAAATACTATGCTAGAAATAAAACCAAAAGACACAAGGATTCACAAACGAAGGCTCAAATCCAATCTAAGCTTTTTACGGCTTTCGTAGTTGACCAATTTATGCGACTCATGGAGGGATCAATTACGGGGATGAAAGATTGTAGTTTGTCGATCAATTGTTCAGCGGATAGCAGAGAGATTATGATTTGTCGTGCCGAAGATGTTAGAAATTCCTGTTCCACGGCTTGATCAAGGAAAGACAACAAATTATCATAAAAACCATTAACATTGAGCAAACCTATAGGTTTATGGTGAATGTGCAGTTGGGCCCAAGAGGAAATATGAAAGATCTCTTCCAATGTGCCTAGACCACCTGGTAAGGCAATGAAGGCATCGGCATGGTTAAACATTGTATTCATTCGATCAAACATTGTGGAGACTTGTAGTTCCTCTCCAATTGTTTTCCCAATGAAATCCCCTTTTGCTAAAGCTTCGGGGACGACCCCCCAAAACTTGACTTCCTCCTAAAAATGCAGCTATTGACACACCCCCCATTAACCCAAGGCTACCTCCCCCATACACTAAATGAATCTTTCTCTCAGCTAGGACCTAACCAAGATGATTTGCTGTTTCTAAAAATGCTATTTCCTTCCCAGGACTAGATCCACCGAAAACACAAATATTTTTGATGTGATAACTTGAGGGACTGCCATTTCTACACACTTCTATATCCCTGTCGATGTAAGGGTTGAGTAGAAATGAGGGGAAGGAAGAGAAGATTTTATAGATGAGAAATTGAAGATGCAATCATACCCCTATATGTAGACCACTGGAGTCTCACACACTCTTTCTCTCTCTCTCTCTCTCTTTATTTAATTATTTATTTTGAAAAAGCATGTGTATGTACAGGTAGTTGTGATTGTGGCTCACATCTTCCCTTGGTTTTACGTCCAAGAACGGCTTAAACGCCCTCTATGGGTCGGGGATAGGCTTCCCATCCGGTTTTCTTAAAAACTGGCAAACAGGGTCTTTTTTAGTCAGATTCCCAAGACTAAGTCGATCATGTTCTTTATGGAAATGGGGTCATAAGTCTTGAAATGCACAATGCACATCTCCACCAGGATATGTCTCCAAAGTCAATAGAAGATTATCTAAAGATTCCTTATGTTTTGAAATAAATCCGACTTTTGACAATTTTCACAAGTTTTGCGGAATGCATGCGTGTCCTTGAACATGGTGGGCCAATAAAATCCATTTTGAAAGATTTTTGCAATGGTCTTTTTTGACGAGAAATGACTCCCACATGCTTGAGAATGAAAAAATTTAATGACACTACTTACCTCATTGTCGGGAATGCATCTTCGAAATATTTGATCAGGACAATATTCGAATAAGTAAGGGTCATCCCAATAAAATTTCTTCACTTCGTTCAAAAACTTACCTTTGTCTTTGGTACTCCAATGAGTTGGCAAATCTCTTGTAGCAAGAAAATTGATATTTTTAGCAAACCAAGGCATTGAACTAAGAGAAAGTAAGGATTCATCGGGGAAAGTACTCGTCGATTGGTGTGATGTCGGATATCGAATCTGTTGTCACTCTTGACAAAAGATTCGCATCAACATTTTCAATGCTTTTTTCATCCGTGATTTCTTCCTGAGAATAAGTCATTTGCAAATCTTGATTCATCCAACTCAATTTTACTCAAAGTAGATTCAAGTTGATCATAAACTAATTCTTCAATAGAATCTACTTCTTGTAAATCATTATCATCTCCAGGTTGCTTGCAAATGTTGAAAATATTCATCTCCAATGTCATTGATGTAACCATATTATTCGATAGTTTCACCCATATCTACCTAATGTTTTGTCCATGTTTTATATATAAAATGCCTTGATATTCTTTGTTTTATGTTTTGAAGGCACTTTTGGATGAAAGATGCAAAAAGGAGTAAATTGGAGGTAATTGGCAGATTTGACGTTCAGTCAATGTTTTCTGCGAGCGTGAGTTCTAGAGATTGAAATGAAGTGATTCCAGTGGCACTAAAAAGCTAACATCCATACCTTTCTGGAAATGTAATGCAAGAAAAATAAAAAGAGAAAGATCATGGAAATCACATCCTGCAAAGTCAAATCTCGCATTCTGCCAATGTTGACCTTTGGCCATTCAAAATTTAATATCTGGAGCTACAGAACTCCAATTGATGCAAACTCAATTTTCGTGGATTCCTGACTTAAATACCTATCAACGCTCCAAGTTTCAGCCACAAACGATGTCATACGAGGGAGATATGATTTTTCAAAGATGACAACTGAATTCTGCCAGCAAACAGGTTTCGTGAAGAACAAGTCCAAATTACATTCCGAAGCATCTAAACCGTCATCCAAGTTTTTATATCAGCAATTTAGCTCCTCTAAGTCAGAGCTTGAAGATTTCATGCAAGGCTATTTCTCCTTTTAGGAAAAATAGTTATTGAAGTATTTAAATGTAAACGCCAACTCAAGGGAGGACTACTTTGTAAAATAGAGACTAAGGTTTCTTAGCATATAAAAAGAAAGAGAGAAGGAGGCGGCGACGGCGAGAAAAGAGGGAGAGCGAAGGAGGCGGCGGCCGACGAGAGAATAAACACAAATTCTCTCCTCTACAAACCCAAAAATCATGCTCTTTTCATTCTTTAGAAGTAGTTGTTCAATAGTTATGCAAGGCTAAGCTCTTTTCTTGGTTGCAAGGACACAACAAACCTTCGGATTTCAAGAACCGTGAGATTTATTCTTCCTTTTATTTTCAGTTTATGTTATGAATGAGTATGATTGTTTTCCTATGCATATTTCCTATGATTGTTGTTGATGATTGCTAGAGCGGACTCTAAGTTATTGTTGTGAACAATCTATTGCTAAGTTTAATATCAAAACCGGAGTTGTGATATATGAACTTGTGAAGCAACTAAGCTTGATAATTGTGGCGGAACTACGTTATTGAACTTAGGGAAAACATTTGAACAAAGTGACACAAGGCTGCGGACGGCTTGTATGTTAATCTTGATGAAATTATCTAGTTCTTAAAGCTACCATTAAATTGAATCATTAGTGCGGACACTTTGATTGTTTGTTGGTTAGGATTAGTTATACGGCGGATCCGTTAATTAATCAACGTTAAGAAAAGATAAAATTTCAGAAAATAAACTGCAATTTTCGTTTCAAGGATCGATTCTAATTTCCGTTGGTGGATGTGTGCTTGCGACCAAGGTTCGTTTTCTTGATAAGTTTCGGTTTTAATTGATTTTGTTTGCTACTTTAATTGCTGCCATAGTTTAGATAATCACAAACCAAATCCCCCAATTACATAATGTACAACATAAAAATCTGACTTGAAACTTCCTTGTGGGATCGACCCCTTGCTTGCTCTATACTATCTTGTGTGTTGGTTTGAAGCTAGGGTAATTAATTTGTGCGACCGCGACATCGCAACAAATTTTGGCGCCGTTCTTAGGGAAGTAATTTTAGTTGATTCTTGTGCTTGTACTGTTATTTTTATTTGCTGTGATTCAAAAAAAAAAAAAAAAAAAAGAAACAGATTTTTTGCTTGCGACGGTACTGTTCACTTGCGGCACGGTACTGTTCAAAACAGAGTTTTTGGTGGAATTAGGTATTGGCCTTTTGTTTCCTGAAGGGAAACGACGTTCTGAACAGGACTAGTGATAAATCACTAGCCCCACCCTATTGTGGCCAAATTCCACTGTTTTCTAGTGTTTTTAGACAGTTTTAGTTTTCTACCGTAGGATTTTCGTACAATTTGCATTGTTTTCGATCTCTTGTGTGGTTACCTTCTTTTGAGTTTCCTTAGCAATTTATGCCTGTGACCCGTTCTACTAATCAAATTCAAGTGCGGGTTGATCTTGAAATAGAAAGCACTTTACGCGGAGTTAAGAAAGGAAGCTCGCCTCAACACCATGGCGGTTGCACGGCAACAAACACTCAAGGAGCTTCTTGCTCCTAATGTGGAAAATCAACCATTGTGCATAAACATTGACAATAATGTAAACTTTGAGCTCAAATCTGGTTTTATACATTTGTTACCAACATTTAATGGTCTTGCGGAGAAGATCCTCATACACATCTCAAGGAGTTCCATATGGTTTGTGTTGGCATGAAACCGAATGGAGTTGATGAAGAACAAGTTAAGTTGAAAGCTTTCCCTTTCTCTTTGAAGGGGGTAGCAAAGGCATGGCTTTTCTCTATTCTTCCAGGATCTATTGGAACTTGGAATGCCATGAAGAAGATTTTCCTTGAGAAGTATTTCCCGGCATCTCGAGTTGCCAACATAAGGAAAGAAATATGTGGGATTCGGCAATCTCATGGAGAGACACTCTCTGAATATTGGGAAAGATTTGAGCAACTACGCATTCAATGTCCTCATCATCAAATACCCGATCAGTTGCTCATTCAATATTTCTATGAAGGATTGATGCCTACGGCAGTAATATCATTGATGCTTGCAAGTGGAGGCGCATTGGTGGATAAGACACCCGAGGCTGCACGCCAATTGATCTCAAACATGGCGGCCAACTCAAAACAATTTGGCACTCGTGGAGACTTCTCCAACAAACGAGTAAATGAGGTAAGTATTTCTAACCTTGAAAATAAAGTTAATGATCTTACTTCTCTTGTGCGTTCTTTGGCTTGTGGAAATGTGCAGCGGTGAAAGTTTGTAGCATATGCTCCTTACAAGGACATGCTTCGGATATGTGCCCAACAATGCAAGAAGATTATATTGAACAAGCTCATGCAATTGATGGAACATTCAACGGACAGCCCCGGCGTAAATATGATCCCTTTTCCAACACGTACAATCCCGGATGGAGAGATCATCCCAACTTACGCTATGGCAACCCATCCCAACAAGGCAATCAAGGCCGACAGTTCCATCCCCATGGATTTCAGCCCCAACAAAATTATCAAGCAAGACAACCCCCTCCATTTACAAACTCCAATGTTATGGGGTCATCATCCAATGATGATCTTCGTGAGATGATGAAAACTTTGGCTTCTAATACTGTTACCTTGCAACAAAATGTCATGTCTTTTCAACGGAAACAAGGTCAAGTATTCACAACTTGGAAAAGCAAATGGGGCAAGTAGCTTCAAGTGTAGGGAAATTGGAAGCACAAATGAATGGAAAGTTGCCCTCCCAAGCATTGAATCCAAAAGAGAATGTTAGTGCGATCATGTTGCGAAGTGGGAAAGAAATTGAAGAGAAAAGGTCGAAACAAATTGAGATGGAGGAAGAAGAAGAGATAGAAACTGAATTGAGTACAAAGAACAAACATCCTCCTCCTCCTCCATAAGCTGAAATAAAGACCAACACTCCAAAGGTAACTCCTCACTCAATGAATTCTAGTTTTAAAACAATTCCACCCTTTCTGTGAGTTCTTCTAGGTCAAAGAAAGAAGACAAAGAAAAAGAGATTTTAGAGGTTTTCAAGAAAGTGGAACTCAACATTCCTTTGCTTGATGCTATCAAGCAAATTCCCAAGTATGCAAAATTCTTGAAGGAGTTGTGTACTACCAAGAGAGCTTTCAAACGAAAGGTCATGAAACGGTAAGTATGGGTGAAGTTGTATCTGCCGTTGTTCAAAAGAATCTGCCTTTGAAACAAAAAGACCCGGTGCGTTTACTATCCCATGTGTTATTGGTAATGCTAGTTTTAAAAGAGCTTTATGCGATTTAGGTGCATCCATTAGTGTTATGCCCAAACATGTTTATGATTCTCTTAGTCTTGAGCCTTTGAATAAAACTAGCATTGTAATACAACTTGCGGATCGTAGTTTTGTTTACCCACTTGGTGTGATAGAAGATGTCCTAGTCAAGATTGATAGTTTGGTTATTCCATGTGATTTTTATATTCTTGATATGGAACATGATTCTTGTGATTCATCAACCAGCACTCCTATATTGTTTGGGAGACCATTCTTGAAAACCGCCAACGCAAAGATTGATTGTGGTAAGGATACCTTGTCTATGGAAGTAAGAGATGAAAAAATTGAATTCAATTTTCATGATGCAATGAAATATCCTTATAGCAATGTTTATTCTATCACATGTTATGACCAAATTGATAAGTGTGTGCAGCAAGTTTGTGATTTTGATTGCGAAGATGGATTAAGCATAGCTTTGAGCTATGGCTATGATTTCACCAAGATAGAAGAGATGGAGAGGCACGTGTGTGTTCCCCAAAACGTGCACGAATCGGTATTGGCCTTACAAGCTTTGCAAACCGTTCCCCATGGTAATGTCTTTGTTGATTTAGTACTCTCACATAAAAAGCTTTTGCCATCTATTTTACGGCCCCGAGTTAGAATTAAAACCTTTGCCCAATAATTTGAAGTATGTATTCATTGGCGACAACAATACACTTCCCGTTATCATAGCAAAAGGTTTGACAAGTATGCAAGAGGAAAAACTTGTGAAGTTGTTGTGTGATCACAAGGCGGCCATTGGATGGACTTTAGGCGACATCAAGGGTATTAGTCCCTCAATGTGTATGCATCACATACTATTGGAGGACAACGCAAAACCAACAAGGGAAATGCAAAGGAGGTTGAACCCGCCTATGATGGAGGTAGTGAAAGCTGAAATTTTGAAATTGTTAGATGCGGGAGTCATTTACCCCATCAACGACGGTAAATGGGTCGCACCAATCCATGTGGTGCCCAAAAAGACCGGAATCACATTGGTGAAAAACAAAAATGATGAGCTCATTCCTACTCGCATCTCGAGTGGATGGAGAATGTGTGTTGATTACGAAAGCTCAATCTTTCTACACGCAAAGATCATTTCCCATTACCATTCATGGATCAAATGCTTGAACGCCTAGCGAGGTAAGTCTTTTTATTGCTTTCTTGATGGATATAGTGGATACAATCAGATTGTTATTAATCCCGAGGATCAAGAAAAGACTACATTTACATGTCCATTTGGTACATATGCATATAGAAGAATGCCTTTTGGTCTCTGTAATGCTCCTGCAACTTTTCAAAGATGCATGATGAGTATTTTTTCTGACTATGTTGAAAGAATAATTGAGGTTTTTATGGATGATTTCACGGTGTATGGTGATTCTTTTGATAAATGTCTAGAAAATTTATCTTTAATCTTGAAAAGGTGCATTGAAACTAACCTTGTCTTGAACTATGAAAAGTGTTATTTTATGGTAGAACAAGGAATAGTTCTTGGGCATGTTGTGTCTTCACGTGGATTAGAGGTTGATAAAGCTAAGATAGATGTTATTTCATCATTGCCTTACCCCTCATGCGTGAGGGAAGTTCGTTCTTTTCTAGGCCATGCGGGTTTCTATCGACGCTTTATCAAAGATTTCTCGAAGATTACAGCACCCTTGTGCAAACTATTAGCCAAAGAAGTGGATTTTGTGTTTGATCAAGCATGTAAAGATGCCCATGATGAGCTTAAGAGACGTGTCACATCTGCCCCTATCATCCAACCACCAAATTGGGATGAACCTTTTGAGATAATGTGTGATGCGAGTGATTATGCGGTAGGAGCTGTGCTTGGGCAAAGAATTGGGAAGAATTTGCATGTTATCGCCTATGCTTCTCGCATGTTGGATGGAGCACAATGCAATTACCATACAACTGAAAAGGAACTTTTTGCGGTGGTGTTTGCTCTTGAAAAATTCAGGTCATATCTACTTGGTACAAAAGTCATTGTTTTTACTGACCATGCGGCTCTCGGGTATCTTTTGAAGAAGAAGGAGTCCAAACCAAGACTGATTAGGTGGATCTTGCTTTTACAAGAATTCGATCTTGAGATCAAAGATAAAAAAGGTGCTTGAAAACCATGTGGGCTGATCACTTGAGCCGGCCGAGGACCGAGGATATACGGATCGAAACAATAAGAGAGACATTCCACGATGAGCGAGTTGTATATGTTGCATTCCTCTACAAGACCATGGTATCTTGATTTGGTAAACTATTTAGTCACCAAAGAATTCCCTCCAGGTTTGTCTAAACCCCAAAAAGATAAGTTACGAGCGATACTAAATATTATTTTTGGGACGATCCTTACCTTTGGAAATTTTGTGCGGATCAAGTAGTTAGGAGGTGTGTACCACAAGATGAATTTCATTCCATTCTCACTTTTTGTCATTCTCATTCTTGTGGTGGGCATTTTGGAGCAAAAGAACAGCCCACAAGGTACTTGAAAGTGGTTTCTATTGGCCTTCTATTTTTAGAGATGCATATCACTTACGCAAATCATGTGAAAAATGCCAAAGAACAGGTAATATCACTCATAAGAATCAAATGCCTTTAACGAATATTCTTGTAAGTGAAATTTTTGATGTTTGGGGTATTGACTTTATGGGTCCATTTCCTTCTTCATTTGGCAATCTTTATATTCTTCTTCTTGTTGATTATGTGTCCAAATGGATTGAGGCGAAAGCCACACGAACTAACGATGCTAAGGTTGTTTTAGATTTTGTCAGGACTCATATATTTGACAGGTTTGGAATCCCTAAAGCTATCATTAGTGATCGTGGCACTCATTTCTGTAATCGTTCCATGGAAGCATTGCTACGCAAATATCATGTGACTCATCGAACTTCCACAGCATATCATCCTCAAACGAATGGCCAAGCTGAAATTTCAAATCGAGAAATCAAGTCCATTTTGGAGAAAACAGTGCAACCTAACCGGCGAGATTGGAGTCTACGTCTTGGAGATGCACTTTGGGCTTATCGGAGCTTATAAATCACCTATAGGAATGTCACCTTATAGAATGATTTATGGGAAAGCATGTCATCTACCGGTGGAGCTTGAACACAAAGCTTTTTGGGCCATTAAACAATGTAACATGGATTATGATGCTGCTTGGGATTGCAAGAAAACTACAAGCTGCAAGAGTTGGAAGAAATTCGAAATGATGCTTACGAGAATGCAAGGATTTACAAAGAAAAGACTAAGAATCTTCATGACCGAATGCTTACAAGAAAGGAGTTTCATGTTGGAGACAAAGTCCTTCTTTATCATTCGCGTTTGAAACTTTTTCCTGGAAAATTGCGCTCTCGTTGGATTGGACCCTTTGTTGTTTCTAATATTTTTCCTTATGGTGCAGTTGAAATTACAAGTTTAGAAACCAACAAAGTACTCAAGGTTAATGGGCATCGTTTAAAACCTTTCTATGAAGGTTGGACGGCAGAACTCACCGCTTCTGTAGAGTTAGCTGAACCAATCTATGAAGAATGAGCATGCCACATGTCGAGCCAATGACATAAAACAAAAGCGCTTACTGGGAGGCAACCCAGCATAAAAAAAAAATCAGATTTGCTTTCTTTTTCCTTATCTTTTTTTTTTTCGCATTTTAATTTATTTTTTGTCATTCTCTTATGTTCCTTTGCTTTTATTTCAACATTGAGGACAATGTTGTGTTTTAAGTGTGGGGGTATTGGGAGAATTTTAGTTTTCTTTGTTGTTCTAAAAAAAAAAAAATTTTGTGTTTGATCTTTTTAACTCCCATTGGTTTTTGAGAATATGAGTATTATGTATGAGAATTAATTGAGATAGATGAAGATATAAATCAAATGAAGAAGTATGCATGCAAATTTTAAGGTTTAATTGGTTTAGGGATTGACTTTGAGAATATGCCATGTTGACTTTATAGTGTTATACCAATGCAAGCTTTTGAGCCTTCAACATTATATTCTTTGAGTGTGCATTCTTTCAATGATATGTATCTCTAGAACTTGCTTCATATCTTATTGAGATTATATTCCATTACAAATATACATGAAGATGATAAAGGCATTAGGAATTTTAATCACTTGAACCAAAAAGTCAACCTAAAGCATATTATCCTTAGTGAGCCCCTTTTGAGCTTGTTTATCTTTTCTTTGCTTTATCCATGTATAAGCCTTAACTTTTTATATGTTTTCCTTTTCCCTTGGCCAAGGATTAGTAGAGCATATACTTATGATATCTCATGGAATTATGGTTGGAAATTATGTGAAAAGAAAGAAGAAGTGATGCTTGATGAAAAGATGGGCAAAGTTGCCAAAGGTTAAAAAAGAAAAAAAAACAAAGAAAAAGAAAAAGTGTTCCTTTATGTTCTTGAGATTTTATGTTGAAAAAGCTTGAAATCAAAAGAAGCTAATCATTGGTGATTAAAGAAGGAAAATTTATGTGCTTTGATGAAATATCTTGTTTGAAATATCATTTTTTAGAATGCTCTACTTTCTTTGGTTTGAACCTTTTCTTTTACTCTCTTTTACCTCACCATTAACCTTAGCCCCATTACAACCAGAAAATAAGACCTTTTGATTCATGCATTGTTTGCAATATGTTAGTAATGGAGATGAGATTGAAGAGCAAGCTTATGGTAGAACATACTCTTTGATTGAATTTGAGAGATTTAAACACATAAACCCTAAACACATGAGTGTTGGAGTGTATATCAATGAGAGGACCTATCACTTTGGCATGGCATAGATTTCATTTAAATCCCGATGATTAATTGAGTTTTGAAGTTTGCACGTAAATGAATTCATGAGAAATATACTATTTATCATTCTTGATTGTATTCTTGTTTATAATGCATATATTCTTGGACATTGATGGGAGATTAAGAGATTGATCATAGTTATTTTCAATTTGATTTTATTTATCCTTTCTCGAGGACGAGCAAGAGCTAAGTGTGGGGGTATTTGATGTAACCATATTATTCGATAGTTTCACCCATATCTACCTAATGTTTTGTCCATGTTTTATATATAAAATGCCTTGATATTCTTTGTTTTATGTTTTGAAGGCACTTTTGGATGAAAGATGCAAAAAGGAGTAAATTGGAGGTAATTGGCAGATTTGACGTTCAGTCAATGTTTTCTGCAGAGCGTGAGTTCTAGAGATTGAAATGAAGTGATTCCAGTGGCACTAAAAAGCTAACATCCATACCTTTCTGGAAATGTAATGCAAGAAAAATAAAAAGAGAAAGATCATGGAAATCACATCCTGCAAAGTCAAATCTCGCATTCTGCCAATGTTGACCTTTGGCCATTCAAAATTTAATATCTGGAGCTACAGAACTCCAATTGATGCAAACTCAATTTTCGTGGATTCCTGACTTAAATACCTATCAACGCTCCAAGTTTCAGCCACAAACGATGTCATACGAGGGAGATATGATTTTTCAAAGATGACAACTGAATTCTGCCAGCAAACAGGTTTCGTGAAGAACAAGTCCAAATTACATTCCGAAGCATCTAAACCGTCATCCAAGTTTTTATATCAGCAATTTAGCTCCTCTAAGTCAGAGCTTGAAGATTTCATGCAAGGCTATTTCTCCTTTTAGGAAAAATAGTTATTGAAGTATTTAAATGTAAACTGCCAACTCAAGGGAGGACTACTTTGTAAAATAGAGACTAAGGTTTCTTAGCATATAAAAAGAAAGAGAGAAGGAGGCAGCAGCCAGCGAGAAAGAGGGAGAGCAGAAGGAGGCGGCGCAGCCAGCGAGAATAAACACAAATTCTCTCCTCTACAAACCCAAAAATCATGCTCTTTTCATTCTTTAGAAGTAGTTGTTCAATAGTTATGCAAGGCTAAGCTCTTTTCTTGGTTGCAAGGACACAACAAACCTTCGGATTTCAAGAACCGTGAGATTTATTCTTCCTTTTATTTTCAGTTTATGTTATGAATGAGTATGATTGTTTTCCTATGCATATTTCCTATGATTGTTGTTGATGATTGCTAGAGCGGACTCTAAGTTATTGTTGTGAACAATCTATTGCTAAGTTTAATATCAAAACCGGAGTTGTGATATATGAACTTGTGAAGCAACTAAGCTTGATAATTGTGGCGGAACTACGTTATTGAACTTAGGGAAAACATTTGAACAAAGTGACACAAGCTGCGGACTGACTTGTATGTTAATCTTGATGAAATTATCTAGTTCTTAAAGCTACCATTAAATTGAATCATTAGTGCGGACACTTTGATTGTTTGTTGGTTAGGATTAGTTATACGGCGGATCCGTTAATTAATCAACGTTAAGAAAAGATAAAATTTCAGAAAATAAACTGCAATTTTCGTTTCAAGGATCGATTCTAATTTCCGTTGGTGAATGTGTGCTTGCGACCAAGGTTCGTTTTCTTGATAAGTTTCGGTTTTAATTGATTTTGTTTGCTACTTTAATTGCTGCCATAGTTTAGATAATCACAAACCAAATCCCCCCAATTACATAATGTACAACATAAAAATCGACTTGAAACTTCCTTGTGGGATCGACCCCTTGCTTGCTCTATACTATCTTGTGTGTTGTGTTTGAAGCTAGGGTAATTAATTTGTGCGACCGCGACATCGCAACAGTCATGTTCCCAAATGATAGCTTCATCAATCCATTCCTACAATTAATCAATGCATTAGAAGTTACAAGAAATGGACGCCCTAAAATAACGGGGAAATGAATTACATGCTTCAACGGGTTGTGTGTCCAAGACAATAAAATCCACGGGATAAATGAATTTATCAACTTGTACTAACACATCTTCAACTATTCCTCTAGGCACTTTTACAGATCTATCGGCAAGTAAAAGAGTTACGGAAGTTGGTTTTAACTCACCTAGATTGAGACTTTGAAAAAGCTGAATATGGAAGTAAATTCACACTAGCTCCAAGATCAAGTAAGGCTTTTTCAATTTTATGCTCTCCAATAAAGCAAGAAATTGTAGGACAACCAGGGTCTTTATATTTCAAAGCATTATTGTTTTGAAGAATAGCACTTACTTGTTCGGCTAAAAAGGCTTTCTTTTTCACATTCGGTTTTCTCTTCACGGTGCACGAATCTTTCAAAAATTTAGCATAAGAAGGAACTGTTTGATAGCATCCAGCAAAGGTATATTGATCCTTACCTGTTTGAAAGTTTCAAAGATTTCGAGTTGTGATTAACTTTCCTTTGTTTAGCCATGGCATGAGGAAATGGAAGTGCTTTGGGGGAATCGGTCTTTTCTTTGCAATGATCGAGATTCAACCCCTTCCTTACCCTCAGAGATTGACTCATCATCATTCTCACAAGGTTCAAGAATGGGTTTTTCAATAACCTTACCACTACGAAGAGTGATGACTGATTTTACATGATCCATGTGTTGGCTTCCCGAACTACTTGCATTCGCATTGTATTGCCCCTTTGGATTTTGTTGTGGTTGAGATGGAAACTTACCTTTCTCTTGGAACGAGAGCGAGATGTCAATTTTGCAAGAGTATCTTTAAAATCTTGTCATGCTTTGAGCAAGTTGAGTGTTAATTGCCTCTTGCTTTTCCATAAATGCATGCAATGTTTCCTCAAGATTTCTTCTAGGAGGTGGAGCATAAGGAGGTGCATATCCATGAGAATTTTGGAAATTATGGTGTGCTTGAAATGGTGGTTGTGAAGTTTGTGCATTATTGTTATCACTCTTCCAATTGAAATTTGGGTGATTTCTCCAACCAGGGTTGTATGTTTGCGAATATGGGTTATGGTTGGGCCTTTGAAAACTGTTTAATGCATGGGCTTGTTCATGGAGACATTCTTTAAAAGAAGGCAAGGTTGGACGAGTCATTGGTTGAATGTTCGTTGGTTTCCACAGATTTGACATGCAATGTCTTGAACAGATTTTAATTGACCACTCTTTTTCAATTCTAGCGCTTCGACTTTTTTAGCTAAAGATGCAAACTTGGCTTGGAGGTCATGATCTTCCCTAAGGTTGTACATACCCCCACTAGATGTATGAGGTTGGGTTTTACTTGGTGCCTCATAAGTACCTGTGGTGTCCCAATTTTGTGCATTTTCAGCTAGCAAATCTAAGTACTCCATTGCTTCATTAGGGTCTTTATCCTCAAAAGTTCCATTGCACATCAATTCAACAATTTGCCTATCTCTAGGAGTTAACCCTTCATAAAAATGTGAAACTAATCTCCATGTTTCAAAACCATGATGGGGGGCAAGTATTAAGCAAGTCCCGATACCTATCCCAACATTGATAAAATGTTTCTCCTGTTTTTTGAGAGAAAGTAATGATTTGTCTTTTGAAAGAGTTCGTTCTATGAGATGGAAAAAACTTCTTTAAAAATTGTTCTTGCATATCATCCCAAGCACGAATGGATCCAGGTCTCAAATTTTGTAGCCATGTTTTAGCTTTATCTTTTAATGAAAAAGGAAAAAGCTTCAATCTAATGGTGTTCATGCTACAATTTGAGTCATTATACGTGTTGCAAACCTCCTCAAATTCCCTTAAATGCAAGTATGGATTTTCTAAATCTAAGCCATGAAAAGATGGTAAAAGTTGAATAATGCCTGTCTTAAAATTAAAATGAGATGCATCCGGTGGAAAAACTATGCATGAGGGTGCACTTGTTCTTGTGGGATTCATGTGGTCTCTAAGAGTTCTAACCCGAATATTCTCATTATTCTCATTATGAAGCGATTGGTTATCTTCTTGACCATATTTTTCGAAAATGATGAGGATACCCTACAAAGTCTACCACTTAATGTACGTGACCACACTCTCATGCACGTGTAAAAAGAGAATAAAAAGAAGAAGAAAACAAAAGAAAAAGAAACAACACAAAAGAAATAAAGTTAAATACAATAAAAGTAAAAGAGAAAATAAAATAAATACTATAATTTGTACAAGAATTTTACCTTCCCCGCAACGCGCCAAAAACTTGACACGACCAAAAGATTGATGTCTTCTCCCAAGTGCGGGAGTGTCGAAGTAATAAATAACCCGGTAAGACCGGGAGTTCGAACCAGGGGAGGTTAATTGTATAAATTATAGATAACAATAATACAACAACAATAATAACAATAATAGTAGTAGTAGTAGTAAAGAAGAAGAAGAGAAATAAGTTGATGAGAACTTTGAAATGCAATATTAACGTAAGGATTAAGCGATGATAACGACAAATGTCAAGGTTAGAGGATCCACTAATGGTACGTCAAACAAGTATAGTATAAACTCTTATTATTCAATTGGAAACCACACACAAAGGAGGTTCCAATCAGATTATAAATTGTTAACATGATTACATTAGTTATCTTATTCGAATAATGCTAATACTTGTAAATGTTGTCGGGCATTCATGATTATAACTTA
Source organism: Populus x sibirica (assembly GCA_019202695.1). Classification (NCBI taxonomy): domain Eukaryota; kingdom Viridiplantae; phylum Streptophyta; class Magnoliopsida; order Malpighiales; family Salicaceae; genus Populus; species Populus x sibirica. The sequence continues at coordinate 645,809 of JAGMVL010001964.1, read as the reverse complement.
TGTTAACAACAAATCAAGTTCCTTTCATAGCTCGGTGTCGGTTATACCATACAGTATGGGCTATGAAAGTGCCAAGTATTTGTTGTACCAAGTGTTATACAACATAAATCTAGATTAACCATTTAACAAGCAAAGTATTAAAAGTGAACAAGATAACAAATATAAAGCATGTTAGTATCCAACATTAAGGTCCATGTTAAGTTTATATTATACTTATTCTTACACCATTAGTGTACCCTTTTCACCTTGACATAATTAACTTAGTTAAACATAATGAAAGAAAGAAACATAAATAAACAAGATAAGAACATAAGTAAGATAAAAGTTAACTAAGTAAAGGAAAGGAAATGAAAGGCATAAACTTGATATTAATGAAAGCAAAGCATAAGCAATACAAAGAGAGAAAGCAAGAGCATGATCTTGATCTGAACACCAAGATGCCTAAATACATGGCAAATGCCTCCTTTTATAGGCCAAAATTCGGAACTATTGATTTGTTGACTAATTGATGAATGGGTGGCCACATCTTGACTTGATGACAATTCTTATCTTCTTGTCTGCTAAAAACGTCATTGATGACGTCATAATGTGAACAAACTTCAATCATGAAAGTTCTAGGCAATTGTCTCATCTTTCCAGGGTAAAAAGTTGAGATCATTTGGACTTCTAGAACTCGAGATATGGGCTGAACACTGAGCGATTAATGGGCTGCGAGGACAGATTCGGACTTCTTCGTTGTTGCTACAATTTGGACTTGAAAACGGCCTTCTTAAATCTTGGACTCCTCATGAAAGTTGTAGGCCTATGTCTTAGCTTTCTATCCATATAAGGTAGACCTAAATCCGAGATCTACAGCTCCAGATATGACCCGATTACCAAACAGTGTTCCAGTTTGAACTGCACCAGCATCTCTTTTCTAAGTTTGGCCATCTCTTTGTCCTTTCAATTTCAGTACTTCAACTCATCAATCAATTCTTTCATTTATGTGATAGGCCTGCATTTAAGATGAACATTTACCATAAATTAAAGGTATCTTATATTATTAGATATGTTATTATAAAACATGCTTTAGTTAAGGAGTTATTGATACTTCAAGTGCAAAATGATGATATAAAACCTTGATAAAAATACACTTTTAAGTACTAATCAGTATCCTAAAAAGAAATACTAGTAACTTTTTTTAATTGTTGATATAATTTTAAAACATTTAAACTATCCTTCAAATATCCTAAACAGATATACTAGTAACTTTTGTTTTTTTTATTATTTTTACAATTTTAAAACATTTAAACTATCCTTCAAGTATTCTAAATAGAAATCCTACTTATATCTTTTTATTAATTATTTGTATAATTTCAAAACTATCCTTCTATTATCCTAAACAGAAAGTCACTTTTATGTTATGCAAATTATTTTTATAATTTTAAAACATTTAAACTATCCTTCAAGTATCACAAACAGAAATCATGTTTCCATTTTTTTATATATAATTTTTATAATTTTAAAACTTTTAAACTATCATTCAAGTATCCTAAACAGAAATACTAGTCACTTTTCTTTTATGTAAATTATTATTATAATTTTAAAACATTTAAACTATCTTTTAAATATCCTAAACAGAAATACTAGTAACTTTTTAAAAAAAAACTATCTTTCAAGTATTCAAAACAGAAATACTACTTATATTTTCTTATAAATTATTTTTATAATTTTTAAACTATCCTTCTAGTATCCTAAATAGAAATACTAGTAACTTTATTTTTTATTATTTTTACAATTTTAAAACATTTAAACTATATTTCAAGTATCCAAAACAGAAATACTACTTATATTTTTTTATAAATTGTTTCTATAATTTTAAAACTATCTTTCTAGTATCCTGAACAGAAATCCTAGTCACTTTTGTTTTATGTAAATTATTTTCATAATTTTAAAACATTTAAACTATCCTTCAAGTATCCTAAACAGAAATCCTTCATATTTTTTTTATATAAATTATTTTTATAATTTTAAAACTATCCTTCTAGTATCCTTAACAGAAATCCTAGTCAGTTTTGTTTTATATAAATTAATTTTATAATTTTAAAACATTTAAACTATCCTTCAAGTATCCTAAACAGAAATCCTAATTATATCTTTTTTTATAAATATATTTATAATTTTAAAACTATCCTTCTAGTATCCTAAACAAAAATCCTAATCACTTTTTTTTAGATAAATTATTTTTATAATTTTAAAACATTTAAACTATCCTTCAAGTATCACAAACAGAAATCCTATTTCCATTTTTTTAATTATTTTTACAATTTTAAAACATTTAAACTATCCTTCAAGTATCCTAAACAAAAATCCTACTTATATCTTTTTATAAATATTTCTTATAATTTTAAAACTATCCTTCTAGTATCCTAAACAGAAATCCTAGTCACTTTTCTTTTATGTAAATTATTTTTATAATTTTAAAACATTTAAACAATCCTTCAATTATCCTAAACAGAAATACTAGTAACTTTTTTTTTAAATGGTTTATATAATTTTAAAACATTTAAACTATCTTTCAAGTAACCTAAACAGAAATCCTACTTATATCTTTTTTATAAATATTTTTATAATTTTAAACTATCTTTCTAGTATCCTAAACAGAAATCGTAGTCACTTTTCTTTTAAGTAAATTATTTGTATAATTTTAAAACATTTAAATTATCCTTCAAATATCACAAATAGAAATCCTATTTCCATTTTTTTATAAATAATTTTTATAATTTTAAAACATTTAAACTATCATTCAAGTATCCTAAACAGAAATACTAGTAACTTTTTTTTAATTATTTTTACAATTTTAAAATATTTAAACTATTCTTCAAGTATCCTAAACAGAATTCCAACTTATATCTTTTTATAAATATTGTTATAATTTTAAAACTATCCTTCTAGTATCCTAAACAGAAATTCTAGTCACTTTTCTTTTATGAAAATTATTTTTATAATTTTAAAACATTTAAACTATACTTTAAGTATCCTAAGAAGAAATACTAGTAACTTTTTTAAAAAAAATTATCTTTCAAGTATCCAAAACAGAAATACAATTTATATTTTTTTTTAAATTATTTTTATAAAATATTTAAACTATCCTTCAGGTATCGTAAACAGAAATCCTAGGAACTTTTTTTTTTAATTTTTTTTACAATTTTAAAACATTGAAACTATCCTTCAAGTATCCTAAACAGAAATCCTACTTATATCTTTTTATAAATTATTTTTATAATTTTAAAAGTAACATTCTTGTATCCTAAACAGAAATCCTAGTCACTTTTCTTTTATGTAAATTATTTTTATAATTTTAAAACACTTAAACTATCCTTCAAGTATCACAAACATAAATCCTATTTCTATTTTTTATAAATAATTTTTATTATTTTAAAACATTTAAACTGTCCTTCTAGTATCCTTAACAGAAATCATATTCACTTTTGTTTTATGAAAATTATTTATATAATTTTAAAACATTTAAACTATCTTTCAAGTATTTTAAACAGAAATACTAGTAACTTTTTTTTAATTATTTTTATAATTTCAAAACATTTAAACTATCTTTCAAGTATCCTAAACAGATATCCTACTTATATTTTTTTATAAATTATTTTTATAATTTTAAAACTATCCTTCTAGTATCCTAAACAAAAATCCTACTCACTCTTGTTTTATGTAAATTATTTTTAAAATTTTAAAATATTTAAACTATGCTTCAAGTATCTTAAATAGAAAAACTAGTAATTTTTTTTAATTATTTTTAAAATTTAAGACATTTAAACTATCTTTCAAGTATTCTAAACAAAAATGCTACTTCTATTTTGTTTTAAATTATTTTTATAATTTTAAAACATTTAAATTATCCTTCACGTATCTTTAACAAAAATCCTACTTATATTTTTTTATAAATTATTTTCATAATTTTAAAACTTTAAATTATCGTTCAAGTATCCTAAACAGAAATCCTATTCACTTTTGTTTTATGTAAATTATATATATAATTTTAAAACATTTAAACTATCTTTCAAGTATTCTAAACAGAAATACTAGTAACTTTTTTTTTTAATTATTTTTATAATTTCAAAACATTTAAACTATCTTTCAAGTATCCTAAACAAATATCCTACTTGTATTTTTTTATAAATTATTTTTATAATTTTAAAACTATCCATCTAGTATCCTAAACAAAAACCTTGGTTGTAAGCACACATCCACCTATAGAAATCAGAACTGATCATGGAAACAAAACATCAATTTATATTCTGAATATTTATCTCTTCTTAACATTGGTTAGTTAACGGATCCGCCATATAACTAACCCTAACCATCAAACAACCACAGTGTCCGCACTAGTAATTTAATTCAATGGCAGCCTTAAGAACTAGATAAGTTGATTAATCAAGAAAACATAATTGTTCGCAATCTATGTTTGATTTGATTGAATGTTCTCCCTAAGATTAACAACGTAGATCCGCCACAATTATTAAACTCGGTTGCTTCACAAGTTCATATACCACAACTCCGGTTTTGATATCAAACTTAGCAATAGATTGTCTACAATAATAACTTAGAGTCCGCTCTAGCAATTAAAATAAACAATCATAGGAAAAATAAGCATAGGAGAACAAACATATTCATCATATAAACTGAAAAGAAAAGGTAAAATACATCTCACGAGTTCTTGAAATCCGAAGGTTTCCGTGTCCTTGCAACCAAGAAAAAGTGTTTAGCCTTGCATGTTTGTTGAACAACTAATCAAAAAGAAGGAAGAATGCATAATTTCGAGTTTCTTAGAGCAGGGGGGCATTTTTATCCTCTTGGCTGGCTGCTAGCCCCTTCTCTCTTTCTTTTTATATGCTAAGAAACCCTAGTCTCTATTTTACAAAATAGTCCTTCCTTAAGTTGGCAGTTTACATTTAAGTACTTCAATAACTATTTTCCCTAAAAAGAAGAAATAGCCTTGCATGAAATCTTCAAGCTCTGACTTAGAGGAGCTAAATTACTGATATAAAAACTTGGATGTCAGTTTAGATGCTTTGAAATGTAATCGTGAAGAAACCTGTTTGCTGGCAAAATTGAGTTGTCATCTTTGAAAAATCATATCTCTATCATATGACATCTTTTTTTGGCTGAAATTTGGAACATTTATAGGTCATTGAGTTAGTAATCCAACAAAATTGAGTTTACATCAATTGGACTTCTGTAGCTCCAGATATTAAATTTTGAATGGCCAAAGGTCAACACTGGCAGAATGCAAGATTTGACTTTGCAGGATGTGATTTCCATGATATTTGTCTTTTTATTTTTCTTGCATTATATTTCCAGAAAGGTATGGATGTTAGCTTTTTAGTTCCACTAGAATCACTTCATTTTCGATCTCTAGAACTCACGCTCTGCACAAAACATCGACTGAACGTCAAATCTGCCAATTCCCTCCAATTTACTCCTTTTTACATCTTTCATCCAAAAGTGCCTTCAAAACATAAAAGAAAGAATATCAAGACATTTTATATATATAACATAGACAAAACATTAGGTAGATGTGGGTAAAACTATCGAATAATATGGTTACATCAAATACCCCCACACTTAGCTCTTGCTCGTCCTCGAGAAAGGATAAATAAAATTAAATTGAAAATAACTATGATCAATCTCTTAATCTCCCATCAATGTCCAAGAGTACAAGCATTATAAATAAGAATATAATAAAAAAGGATAAAAAAACATAAATTTTCATGAATTTGTTTACATGCAAACTTCAAAACTCAATCAATCGTCGGGATTTAAATGAAATCTATGCCATGCCAAGCCAAAGTGATAGGTCCTCTCATTGATATACACTCCAACACTCATGTGTTTAGGGTTTATATGTTTAAATCTCTCAAATTCAATCAAAGAGTATGTTCTACCATAAGCTTGCTTTTCAATCTCATCTCCATTACTAACATATTACAAACAATGCATGAATCAAAAGGTCTTATTTTCGATTGTAATGGGGCTAAGGTTAAGGTGAGGTAAAAGAGAGTAAAAGAAAAGGTTCAAACCAAAGAAAGTAGAGCATTCTGAAAAAATGATATTTCAAACAAGATATTCCATCAAAGCACATAAATTTTTCATCTTTAATCACCAATGCTTAACTTTTTTTGATTTCAAGCTCTTTCAACATAAAATCTTAAGAACATAAAGGAACACTTTTTTTTTCCTCTTTTTTTTTTTTTTACCTTTGGCAACTTTGCCCATCTTTTCATCAAGCATCACTTCTTTTTTCTTTTCACATAATTTTCAACCATAATTCCATGAGATATCACAAATATATGCTCTACTAATCCTTGTCCAGGGGAAAAGGAAAACATATAAAAAGTAAAATCTTATACATGGATAAAGCAAAGAAAAGATAAACAAGCTCAAAGGGGGTTTTTTATAATTATTTTTATAATTTCAAAACATTTAAACTATCGTTCAAGTATCCTAAACAAAAATACTACTTCTATTTTTTTTTATAATTTTAATACATTTAAACTATCTTTCAAGTATTCTAAACAGAAATACTAGTAACTTTTTTTTAATTATTTTTATAATTTCAAAACATTTAAACTATCTTTCAAGTATCCTAAACAGATATCCTACTTATATTTTTTTATAAATTATTTTTATAATTTTAAAACTATCCTTCTAGTATCCTAAACAGAAATCCTAGTCACTTTTGTTTTATGTAAATTATTTTCATAATTTTAAAACATTTAAACTATCGTTCAAGTATCCTAAACAGATATCCTACTTATATTTTTTAAAAAATTATTTTATAATTTTAAAACTATCATTCTAGTATCCTAAACAGAAATCCTACTCACTTTTATTTTATGTAAATTATTTTCATAATTTTAAAACATTTAAACTATCCTTCAAGTATCCTAAACAGAAATCCTAGTCAAATTTTTTTATATAAATTTGTTTTATAATTTTAAAACATTTAAACTATCCTTCAAGTATTCTAAACAGAAATAATGGTTATTTTGTTTTATAAATTATTTTTATAATTTTAAAACATTTAAACAATCCTTCAAGTATCCTAAACAGAAATCCTAGTCAATATTTTTATGTAAATTTGTTATATAATTTTAAAACATTTAAACTATCTTTCAAGTATTCTAAACAGAAATAAAGGTTATTTTTTTATATAAATTATTTTTATAATTTTAAAACATTTAAACTATCCTTCAAGTATCCTGAACTGATATACTAGTAATTGTTTTTAATTTTTTTATATAATTTTAATACATTTAAATTATCGTTCAAGTATCCTAAACAGATATCCTACTTATATTTTTTAATAATATATTTTATAATTTTAAAACTGTACTTCTAGTATCCTAAACAGAAATCCTAATCACTTTTGTTTTATGTAAATTATTTTCATAATTTTAAAACATTTAAACTATCCTTTAAGTATCCTAAACAGAAATACTTGTAACTTTTTTTTAAAAAAATTATTATAATTTGAAAACATTTAAATTATCCTCCAAGTATCCTAAATAGAAATCGTACTTTTATTTTTTTTATAATTTATTTTTTTAATTTTAAAACATTTAAACTATCCTTCAAATATCATAAACAGAAATCCTATTTTCAGTTTTTTATAAATAAATTTTATAATTTTAATACATTTAAACTATCCTTAAAGTATCCTAAACAGAAATACTAGTCACTTTTCTTGTATGTAAATTATTTTTATAATTTTAAAACATTTACACTATCGTTCAAGTATCCTAAATAGAAATACTAGTAAATTTTTTTTTAAAATTATTTAAAATTTTTTAAAACATTTAAACTATCCTTCAAGTATCCTAAACAGATATCCTAGTCAAATTTTTTTATATAAATTTGTTTTATAATTTTAAAACATTTAAACTATCCTTCAAGTATTCTAAACAGAAATAATGGTTATTTTATTTTATAAATTATTTTTATAATTTTAAAACATTTAAACAATCCTTCAAGTATCCTAAACAGAAATCCTAGTCAATATTTTTATGAAAATTTGTTATATAATTTTAAAACATTTAAACTATCTTTCAAGTATTCTAAACAGAAATAAAGGTTATTTTTTTATATAAATTATTTTTATAATTTTAGAACATTTAAACTATCTTTCAAGAATCCTGAACTGATATACTAGTAATTGTTTTTAAATTTTTTTTTATAATTTTAAAACATTTAAATTATCGTTCAAGTATCCTAAACAGATATCCTACTTATATTTTTTAATAATATATTTTATAATTTTAAAACTATCCTTCTAGTATCCTAAGCAAAATCCTAATCACTTTTGTTTTATGTAAATTATTTTTATAATTTTAAAACATTTAAACTATCCTTCAAGTATCCTAAAAAGAAATCCTTGTAACTTTTTTTAAAAAAATTTCTTATAATTTGAAAACATTTAAATTATTCTCCCAGTATCCTAAATAGAAATCCTACTTTTATTTTTTTTATAATTTATTTTTTAATTTTAAAACGTTTAAACTATCCTTCAAGTACCATAAACAGAAATTCTATTTTCACTTTTTTATAAATAATTTTTATAATTTTAATACATTTAAACTATCCTTAAAGTATTCTAAAGAAAAATACTAGTCACTTTTCGTGTATGTAAATTATTTTTATAATTTTAAAACATTTAAACAATCCTTCAAGTATCCTAAACAGAAATCCTAGTCAATATTTTTATGTAAATTTGTTATATAATTTTAAAACATTTAAACTATCTTTCAAGTATTCTAAATAGAAATAAGGGCTATTTTTTTATATAAATTATTTTTATAATTTTAGAACATTTAAACTATCCTTCAAGAATCCTGAACTCATATACTAGTAATTGTTTTTAAATTTTTTTTATAATTTTAAAATATTTAAATTATCGTTCAAGTATCCTAAACAGATATCCTACTTATATTTTTTAATAATATATTTTATAATTTTAAAACTATCCTTCTAGTATCCTAAACAGAAATCCTAATCACTTTTGTTTTATGTAAATTATTTTCATAATTTTAAAACATTTAAACTATCCTTCAAGTATCCTAAAAAGAAATCCTTGTAACTTTTTTTAAAAAAATTTCTTATAATTTGAAAACATTTAAATTATCCTCCAAGTATCCTAAATAGAAATCGTACTTTTATTTTTTATATAATTTATTTTTTTAATTTTAAAACATTTAAACTATCCTTCAAGTATCATAAACAGAAAGTCTATTTTCAGTTTTTTATAAATTATTTTTATAATTTTAAAACATTTAAACAATCCTTCAAGTATCCTAAACAGAAATCCTAGTCAATATTTTCATGTAAATTTGTTATATAATTTTAAAACATTTAAACTATCTTTCAAGTATTCTAAACGAAATAAAGGTTATTTTTTTATATAAATTATTTTTATAATTTTAAAACATTTAAACTATCCTTCAAGTATCCTGAACTGATATACTAGTAATTGTTTTTAATTTTTTTTTTATAATTTTAAAACATTTAAATTATCGTTCAAGTATCCTAAACAGATATCCTACTTATATTTTTTAATAATATATTTTATAATTTTAAAACTATGCTTCTAGTATCCTAAACAGAAATCCTAATCACTTTTGTTTCATGTAAATTATTTTCATAATTTTAAAACATTTAAACTATCCTTTAAGTATCCTAAACAGAAATACTTGTAACTTTTTTTAAAAAAAATTATTATAATTTGAAAACATTTAAATTATCCTCCAAGTATCCTAAATAGAAATCGTACTTTTATTTTTTTTATAATTTATTTTTTTAATTTTAAAACATTTAAACTATCCTTCAAATATCATAAGCAAAATCCTATTTTCAGTTTTTTATAAATAAATTTTATAATTTTAATACATTTAAACTATCCTTAAAGTATCCTAAACAGAAATACTAGTCACTTTTCTTGTATGTAAATTATTTTTATAATTTTAAAACATTTACACTATCATTCAAGTATCCTAAATAGAAATACTAGTAACTTTTTTTAAAAAATTATTTAAAAAAATTTAAAACATTTAAACTATCCTTCAAGTATCCTAAACAGATATCCTAGTCAAATTTTTTTATATAAATTTGTTTTATAATTTTAAAACATTTAAACTATCCTTCAAGTATCCTAAACAGATATCCTACTCAAATTTTTTTATATAAATTATTTTTATAATTTTAAAACATTTAAACTATCCTTCAAGTATCCTGAACTGATATACTAGTAATTGTTTTTAATTTTTTTTATAATTTTAAAACATTTAAATTATCGTTCAAGTATCCTAAACGAGATATCCTACTTATATTTTTTAATAATATATTTTATAATTTTAAAACTATCCTTCTAGTATCCTAACCAAATCCTAATCACTTTTGTTTTATGTAAATTATTTTCATAATTTTAAAACATTTAAACTATCCTTCAAGTATCCTAAAAAGAAATCCTTGTAACTTTTTTTTAAAAAATTTCTTATAATTTGAAAACATTTAAATTATCCTCCAAGTATCCTAAATAGAAATCCTACTTTTATTTTTTTTATAATTTATTTTTTTAATTTTAAAACATTTAAACTATCCTTCAAGTATCATAAACAGAAATCCTATTTTCAGTTTTTTATAAATAATTTTCATAATTTTAATACATTTAAACTATCCTTAAAGTATCCTAAACAGAAATACTAGTCACTTTTCTTGTATGTAAATTATTTTTATAATTTTATAATATTTACACGATCGTTCAAGTATCATAAATAGAAATACTAGTAACTTTTTTAAAAAATTATTTATAAAATTTTAAAACATTTAAACTATCCTTCAAGTATCCTAAACAGATATCCTACTTATATTTTTTTTATAAATTATTTTTATAATTTTAAAACTATCCTTCTAGTATCATAAACAGAAATCCTAGTCACTTTTGTTTTATGTAAATTATTTTCATAATTTTAAAACATTTAAACTATCGTTCAAGTATCCTAAACAGATATCCTACTTATATTCTTTAATAAATGATTTTATAATTTTAAAACTATCATTCTAGTATTCTAAACAGAAATCCTACTCACTTTTGTTTTATGTAAATTATTTTCATAATTTTAAAACATTTAAACTATCCTTCAAGTATCGTAAATGAAATCCTAGTCAAATTTTTTTATATAAATTTGTTTTATAATTTTAAAACATTTAAACTATCCTTCAAGTATTCTAAACAGAAATAATGGTTATTTTGTTTTATAAATTATTTTTATAATTTTAAAACATTTAAACAATCCTTCAAGTATCATAAACAGAAATCCTAGTCAATATTTTTATTTAAATTTGTTATATAATTTTAAAACATTTAAACTATATTTCAAGTATTCTAAACAGAAATAAGGGTTATTTTTTTATATAAATTATTTTTATAATTTTAGAAAATTTAAACTATCCTTCAAGTATCCTGAACTGATATACTAGTAATTGTTTTTAATTTTTTTTATAATTTTAAAACATTTAAATTATCGTTCAAGTATCCTAAAACAGATATCCTACTTATATTTTTTAATAATATATTTTATAATTTTAAAACTATCCTTCTAGTATCCTAAACAGAAATCCTAATCACTTTTGTTTTATGTAAATTATTTTCATAATTTTAAAACATTTAAACTATCCTTCAAGTATCCTAAAAAGAAATCCTTGTAACTTTTTTTAAAAAAAATTATTATAATTTGAAAACATTTAAATTATCCTCCAAGTATCCTAAATAGAAATCCTACTTTTATTTTTTTTATAATTTATTTTTTTAATTTTAAAACATTTAAACTATCCTTCAAGTATCATAAACAGAAATTCTATTTTCAGTTTTTTATAAATAATTTTTATAATTTTAATACATTTAAACTATCCTTAAAGTATTCTAAACAAAAATACTAGTCACTTTTCTTGTATGTAAATTATTTTTATAATTTTAAAACATTTACACTATCCTTCAAGTATCCTAAATAGAAATACTAGTAACTTTTTTTTAAAATTATTTATAAAATTTTAAACCATTTAAACTATCCTTCAAGTATCCTAAACAGATATCCTACTTATATTTTTTTTATAAATTATTTTTATAATTTTAAAACTATCCTTCTAGTATCCTAAAGCGAAATCCTAGTCACTTTTGTTTTATGTAAATTATAATTTTAAAATATTTGAACTATCGTTCAAGTATCCTAAACAGATATCCTACTTATATTTTTTAATAAATTATTTTATAATTTTAAAACTATCATTCTAGTATCCTAAACATAAATCCTACTCACTTTTGTTTTATGTAAATTATTTTCATAATTTTAAAACATTTAAACTATCCTTCAAGTATCCTAAACAAATCCTAGTCAAATTTTTTTATATAAATTTGTTTTATAATTTTAAAACATTTAAACTATCCTTCAAGTATTCTAAACCGAAATAATGGTTATTTTGTTTTATAAATTATTTTTATAATTTTAAAACATTTAAACAATCCTTCAAGTATCCTAAACGAAATCCTAGTCAATATTTTCATGTAAATTTGTTATATAATTTTAAAACATTTAAACTATCTTTCAAGTATTCTAAACGAAATAAAGGTTATTTTTTATATAAATTATTTTTATAATTTTAAAACATTTAAACTATCCTTCAAGTATCTGACCTGATATACTAGTAATTGTTTTTAATTTTTTTTTTATAATTTTAAAACATTTAAATTATCGTTCAAGTATCCTAAACGAGATATCCTACTTATATTTTTTAATAATATATTTTATAATTTTAAAACTATGCTTCTAGTATCCTAAACGAAATCCTAATCACTTTTGTTTTATGTAAATTATTTTCATAATTTTTAAAACATTTAAACTATCCTTTAAGTATCCTAAACGAAATACTTGTAACTTTTTTTAAAAAAATTATTATAATTTGAAAACATTTAAATTATCCTCCAAGTATCCTAAATAGAAATCGTACTTTTATTTTTTTTATAATTTATTTTTTTAATTTTAAAACATTTAAACTATCCTTCAAGTATCATAAACAGAAATCCTATTTTCAGTTTTTTATAAATAATTTTTATAATTTTAATACATTTAAACTATCCTTAAAGTATCCTAAACAGAAATACTAGTCACTTTTCTTGTATGTAAATTATTTTTATAATTTTAAAACATTTACACTATCCTTCAAGTATCCTAAATAGAAATACTAGTAACTTTGTTTTTAAATTATTTATAAAATTTTAAAACATTTAAACTATCCTTCAAGTATCCTAAACGGATATCCTACTTATATTTTTTTATAAATTATTTTTTATAATTTTAAAACTATCCTTCTAGTATCATAAACAGAAATCCTACTCACTTTTGTTTTATGTAAATTATTTTCATAATTTTAAAACATTTAAACTATCCTTCAAGTATCGTAAACAGAAATCCTAGTCAAATTTTTTTATATAAATTTGTTTCATAATTTTAAAACATTTAAACTATCCTTCAAGTATCCTAAACAGAAATCGTTGTAACTTTTTTTAAAAAAATTTATTATAATTTGAAAACATTTAAATTATCCTCCAAGTATCCTAAATAGAAATCCTACTTTTATTTTTTTTATAATTGATTTTTTTAATTTTAAAACATTTAAACTATCTTTCAAGTATCATAAACAGAAATCCTATTTTCAGTTTTTTATAAATAAGTTTTATAATTTTAATACATTTAAACTATCCTTAAAGTATCATAAACAGAAATACTAGTCACTTTTCTTGTATGTAAATTATTTTTATAATTTTAAAACATTTACACTATCCTTCAAGTATCCTAAATAGAAATAATAGTAACTTTGTTTTATGTAAATTATTTTCATAATTTTAAAATATTTAAACTATCGTTCAAGTATCCTAAACAGATATCCTACTTATATTTTTTAATAAATTATTTTATAATTTTAAAACTATCATTCTAGTATCCTAAACAAAAATCCTACTCACTTTTGTTTTATGTAAATTATTTTCATAATTTTAAAACATTTAAACTATCCTTCAAGTATCCTAAACAGAAATCCTACTCAAATTTTTTTATATAAATTTGTTTTATAATTTTAAAACATTTAAACTATCCTTCAAGTATTCTAAACAGAAATAATGGTTATTTTGTTTTATAAATTATTTTTATAATTTTAAAACATTTAAACAATCCTTCAAGTATTCTAAACAGAAATCCTAGTCAATATTTTTATGTAAATTTGTTATATAATTTTAAAACATTTAAACTATCTTTCAAGTATTCTAAACAGAAATAAGGGTTATTTTTTTATATAAATTTGTTTTATAATTTTAAAACATTTAAACTATCCTTCAAGTATCCTGAACTGATATACTAGTAATATTTTTTAATTTTTTTTATATAATTTTAATACATTTAAATTATCGTTCAAGTATCCTAAACAGATATCCTACTTATATTTTTTAATAATATATTTTATAATTTTAAAACTATCATTCTAGTATCCTAAACAAATCCTAATCACTTTTGTTTTATGTAAATTATTTTCATAATTTTAAAACATTTAAACTATCCTTCAAGTATCCTAAACATAAATCCTAGTCAAATTCTTTTATATAAATTTGTTTTATAATTTTAAAACATTTAAACAATCCTTCAATTATCCTAAACAGAAATCCTAGTCAATATTTTTATGTAAATTTGTTATATAATTTTAAAACATTTAAATTATCTTTCAAGTATTCTAAACAGAAATAAGGGTTATTTTTTTATATAAATTATTCTTATAATTTTAAAACATTTAAACTATCCTTCAGGTATCCTGAACTGATATACTAGTAATTGTTTTTAATTTGTTTTTATAATTTTAAACCATTTAAATTATTGTTCAAGTATCCTAAATAGATATCCAACTTATATTTTTTAATAATATATTTTATAAATTTAAAACTATCCTTCTAGTATCCTAAACAGAAATCCTAATCACTTTTGTTTTATGTAAATTATTTTCATAATTTTAAAACATTTAAACTATCCTTCAAGTATCCTAAACAGAAATCCTTGTAACTTTTTTTAAAAAAATTTATTATAATTCGAAAATATTTAAATTATCCTCCAAGTATCCTAAATATAAATCCTACTTTTATTTTTTTAAAAATTTATTTTTTTAATTTTAAAACATTTAAACTATCCTTCAAGTATCATAAACAGAAATCGTATTTTCAGTTTTTTATAAATAATTTTTATAATTTTAATACATTTAAACTATACTTAAAGTATCCTAAATAGAAATACTAGTCACTTTTCTTGTATGTAAATTATTTTTATAATTTTAAAACATTTACACTATCCTTCAAGTATCCTAAACAGAAATCCTAGTCAAATTTTTTTATATAAATTTGTTTTATAATTTTAAAACATTTAAACTATCCTTCAAGTATCCTAAACAGAAATCCTACTTATATTTTTTATAAATTAATTTTATAATTTTAAAACAATTAAACTATCCTTCAAGTATCCTAAACAGAAATACTAGTAACATTTTTTTTAATTTTTTTTACTATTTTAAAACATTTAAATTATCCTTCAAGTATCTTAAACAGAAATCCTAGTTACCTTATATAAAAAATTATTTTAATAATTTTAAAACATTTAAAATATCTTTCAAGTATCCTAAACAGATATCCTAGTCAATATTTTTATGTAAATTTGTTTTATAATTTTAAAACATTTAAACTATCATTCAAGTATTCTAAACAGAAATAATGGTTATTTTCTTTTATAAATTATTTTTATAATTTTAAAACATTTAAACTATGCTTCAAGTATCCTGAACTGATATACTAGTAATTGTTTTTAATTGTTTTTTATAATTTTAAAACATTTAAATTATCGTTCAAGTATCCTAAATAGATATCCAACTTATATTTTTTAATAATATATTTTATAATTTTAAAAGCTCGCCCTTCTAGTATCCTAAACGAAATCATAATTACTTTTGTTTTATGTAAATTATTTTCATAATTTTAAAACATTTAAACTATCCTTCAAGTATCCTAAAAAGAATCCTTGTAACTTTTTTTAAAAAAAATTATTATAATTTGAAAACATTTAAATTATCCTCCAAGTATCCTAAACAGAAATCCTACTTATATTTTTTATAAATTAATTTTATAATTTTAAAACAATTAAACTATCCTTCAAGTATCCTAAACAGAAATACTAGTAACATTTTTTTTAATTTTTTTTACTATTTTAAAACATTTAAATTATCCTTCAAGTATCTTAAACAGAAATCCTAGTTACCTTATATAAAAAATTATTTTAATAATTTTAAAACATTTAAAATATCTTTCAAGTATCCTAAACAGATATCCTAGTCAATATTTTTATGTAAATTTGTTTTATAATTTTAAAACATTTAAACTATCATTCAAGTATTCTAAACAGAAATAATGGTTATTTTCTTTTATAAATTATTTTTATAATTTTAAAACATTTAAACTATGCTTCAAGTATCTGAACGGGATATACTACGTAATTGTTTTTAATTGTTTTTTATAATTTTAAAACATTTAAATTATCGTTCAAGTATCCTAAACAGATATCCTACTTATATTTTTTAATAATATATTTTATAATTTTAAAACTATCATTCTAGTATCCTAGACAAATCCTAATCACTTTTTGTTTTATGTAAATTATTTTCATAATTTTAAAACATTTAAACTATCCTTCAAGTATCCTAAACATAAATCCTAGTCAAATTCTTTTATATAAATTTGTTTTATAATTTTAAAACATTTAAACAATCCTTCAATTATCCTAAAGCAATCCTAGTCAATATTTTTATGTAAATTTGTTATATAATTTTTAAAACATTTAAATTATCTTTCAAGTATTCTAAACAGAAATAAGGGTTATTTTTTTATATAAATTATTCTTATAATTTTAAAACATTTAAACTATCCTTCAGGTATCTGACTGATATACTAGTAATTGTTTTTAATTTGTTTTTATAATTTTAAACCATTTAAATTATTGTTCAAGTATCCTAAATAGATATCCAACTTATATTTTTTAATAATATATTTTATAAATTTAAAACTATCCTTCTAGTATCCTAAACAGAAATCCTAATCACTTTTGTTTTATGTAAATTATTTTCATAATTTTAAAACATTTAAACTATCCTTCAAGTATCCTAAACGAAATCCTTGTAACTTTTTTTAAAAAAAATTTATTATAATTCGAAAATATTTAAATTATCCTCCAAGTATCCTAAATATAAATCCTACTTTTTATTTTTTTAAAAATTTATTTTTTTAATTTTAAAACATTTAAACTATCCTTCAAGTATCATAAGCAGAAATCGTATTTCCAGTTTTTTATAAATAATTTTTATAATTTTAATACATTTAAACTATACTTAAAGTATCCTAAATAGAAATACTAGTCACTTTTCTTGTATGTAAATTATTTTTATAATTTTAAAACATTTACACTATCCTTCAAGTATCCTAAATAATCCTAGTCAAATTTTTTTATATAAATTTGTTTTATAATTTTAAAACATTTAAACTATCCTTCAAGTATCCTAATCCTACTTATATTTTTTATAAATTAATTTTATAATTTTAAAACAATTAAACTATCCTTCAAGTATCCTAAACGAAATACTAGTAACATTTTTTTTAATTTTTTTTACTATTTTTAAAACATTTAAATTATCCTTCAAGTATCTTAAGCAAATCCTAGTTACCTTATATAAAAAATTATTTTAATAATTTTAAAACATTTAAAATATCTTTCAAGTATCCTAAACGAGATATCCTAGTCAATATTTTTATGTAAATTTGTTTTATAATTTTAAAACATTTAAACTATCATTCAAGTATTCTAAACGAAATAATGGTTATTTTCTTTTATAAATTATTTTTATAATTTTAAAACATTTAAACTATGCTTCAAGTATCTGAAATGATATACTAGTAATTGTTTTTAATTGTTTTTTATAATTTTAAAACATTTAAATTATCGTTCAAGTATCCTAAATAGATATCCAACTTATATTTTTTAATAATATATTTTATAATTTTAAAACTGTCCTTCTAGTATCCTAAACAGAAATCATAATTACTTTTGTTTTATGTAAATTATTTTCATAATTTTAAAACATTTAAACTATCCTTCAAGTATCCTAAACAGAAATCCTAGTCAAATTTTTTTATATAAATTTGTTTTATAATTTTAAAACATTTAAACTATCCTTCAAGTATTCTAAACAGAAATAATGGTTATTTTGTTTTATAAATTATTTTTATAATTTTAAAACATTTAAACAATCCATCAAGTATCCTAAATAGAAATCCTAGTCAATATTTTTATGTAAATTTGTTTTATAATTTTAAAACATTTAAACTATTTTTCAAGTATTCTAAACAGAAATAAGGGTTATTTTTTATATAAATTATTTTTATAATTTTAAAACATTTAAACTATCCTTCAAGTATCCTGAGCTGATATACTAGTAATTGTTTTTAATTTGTATTTATAATTTTAAAATATTTAAATTATCGTTCAAGTATCCTAAACGAGATATCCAGCTTATATTTTTTAATAATATATTTTCTAATTTTAAAACTATCCTTCTAGTATCCTAAACAGAAATCCTAATCACTTTTTGTTTTATGTAAATTATTTTCATAATTTTAAAACATTTAAACTATCCTTCAAGTATCCTAAACAGAAATCCTTGTAACTTTTTTTAAAAAAATTTATTATAATTTGAATACATTTAAATTATCCTCCAAGTACCCTAAATAGAAATCCTACTTTATTTTTTTATAATTTCTTTTTTTAATTTTAAAATATTTAAACTATCCTTCAAGTATCCTAAAGAAATCCTCTTGACTTTTTTTATAAATTAATTTTATAATTTTAAAACAATTAAACTATCCTTCAAGTATTCTAAACAGAAATACTAGTAACATTTTTTTTAATTATTTTTACTATTTTAAAACATTTAATTTATCCTTCAAATATCCTAAACAGAAATCCTAGTTATCTTATATAAAAAATTATTTTAAAAATTTTAAAACATTTAAACTATCTTTCAAATATCCTAAACAGAAATCCTAGTCAATTTTTTTTATGTAAAGTTTTTTTATAATTTTAAAATATTTAAACTATCCTTCAAGTATCCTAAACAGATATCCTAGTCAATATTTTTATGTAAATTTGTTTTATAATTTTAAAACATTTAAACTATCCTTCAAGTTTTCTAAACAGAAATAATGGTTATTTTGTTTTATAAATTATTTTTATAATTTTAAAACATTTAAAGTATGCTTCAAGTATCCTGAACTGATATACTAGTAATTGTTTTTAATTGTTTTTTTATAATTTTAAAACATTTAAACTATTGTTCAAGTATCCTAAACAGATATCCAACTTATATTTTTTAATAATATATTTTATAATTTTAAAACTGTCCTTCTAGTATCCTACACAGAAATCCTAATCACTTTTGTTTTATGTAAATTATTTTTATAATTTTAAAACATTTAAGCTATCCTTCAAGTATCCTAAACAGAAATCCTTGTAACTTTTTATGAAAAAAATTATTATAATTCGAAAATATTTAAATTATCCTCCAAGTATCTATCCTAAATAGAAATCCTACTTTTATTTTTTTTATAATTTATTTTTTTAATTTTAAAACATTTAAACTATCATTCAAGTATCCTAAACAGAAATCCTTGTAACTTTTTATGAAAAAAATTATTATAATTCGAAAATATTTAAATTATCCTCCAAGTATCTATCCTAAATAGAAATCCTACTTTTATTTTTTTTATAATTTATTTTTTTAATTTTAAAACATTTAAACTATCCTTCAAGTATCCTAAACAGAAATCCTACTGACTTTTTTTATAAATTAATTTTATAATTTTAAAACATTTAAACTATCCTTCAAGTATCCTAAACAGAAATACTAGTAACATTTTTTTTTTAATAATTTTTACTATTTTAAAATATTTAATCTATCTTTCAAGTATCCTAAACAGAAATCCTAGTTACCAAATATAAAAAATTATTGTAGTACTTTTAAAACATTTAAACTATCCTTCAAGTATCTTAAACAGAAATCCTAGTCAATTTTTTTATGTAAAGTTTTTTTATAATTTTAAAACATTTAAACTATCCTTCAAGTATTCTAAACAGAAATCCTAGTCAATATTTTTATGTAAATTTGTTTTATAATTTTAAAACATTTAAACTATCCTTCAAGTATTCTAAACAGAAATAATGGTTATTTTGTTTTATAAATTATTTTTATAATTTTAAAATATTTAAACTATCCTTAAAGTATCCTGAACAGAAATACTATTATATTTTTTTTAATTATTTTTATAATTTTAAAACATTTAAACTATCTTTCAAGTATTCTAAACAGAAATAATGGTTATTTTTGTATATAAATTATTTTTATAATTTTAAAACATTTAAACTATCTTTCAAGTATACTCAACAGAAATCCTACTTATATTTTTTAATAAATTATTTTTCTATCCTTCAACTATCCTAAACAGAAATCCTACTTATATTTTTTTATAAATTATTTTTATAATTTAAAAATTTTAAATATGTTCAAAGTATCCGAAACAGAAATCCTACTTATCTTTTTTATAATTTTAAAACATTTAAACTATCATTCAACTATCCTAAATAAAAATAATCATTATTTTTTTATAAATTATTTTTATAATTTTAAAACATTTAAACGATCTTTCAAGTATCCTGAACAGAAATAATGGTTATTTATTTTTATAAATTTTTTTTATAATTTTAAAACATTTCAACTATCCTTCAAGTATCCTGAACAGAAGTCCTCTTCAATTTTTTTTATATAAATGTTTTTTATAATTTTAAAACATTTAAACTATCTTTCAAGTATTCTAAACAAAAATACAACTTGTTTTTTTTTAAATTAATTATTCTTATAATTTTAAAACATTTAAATTATCCTTCAAGTATCCACGAGCAAATACTAGTAAGTTTTTTTTAATTAATTTTATAATTTTAAAACATTTAAACTATCTTTCATATATCCCAGAGCAATCCTACATATATTTTTTTAAGAATTATTTTTATAATTTTAAAACATTTAAACTATCCTTCAAGTATCCTAAAGAAAAATCCTTTTCAATGTTTTTTATTCAATTTTTTTTTATAATTTTAAAACATTTAAAGTATCCTTCAAGTATCCTAAACAGAAATACTAGTCAATTTATTTTATATAAATGTTTTATATAATTTTAAAATATTTAAAACATCATTCAAATAACCTAAACAGAAATACTAGTAACTTCTTTTCATATATAAATTATTCTTATAATTTTAAAACATTACACTATCGTTCAAGTATACTAAACTGAAATCCTACTGACTTTGTTTTTTATAAATTATTTTTATAATTTTAAAACATTTAAACTATCCTTCAAGTATATAAAACAGAAATCCTTGTCAATTTTTTATATATAAATGTTTTTTATAATTTTAAAACTTTTAAACTATCTTGAACGGAAATACTTATAACTTTTTTTTATTAATTATTTTTATAATTTTAAAACATTTAAACTGTCTTTCAAGTATCCTAAACAGAAGTCCAACTTATATTTTTTTTATAAATTATTTTTTTAATTTCAAAACTTTTAAATATCTTCAAAGTATCCTAACCAGAAATCCTACTTACCTTTGTTTATTAATTATTTTTATAATTTTATAATATTTAAACTATCTTTCAAGATTCCAAAAAAAACGTACTTAATTTTTTTAAAATTATTTTTTTAATTTGAAAAAATTTAAACTATGCTTCCAGTATCCTAACTAAAAATACTTTTTTATATATATAAATCATTCTTATAATTTTAAAACATTAAACTATCCTTCAAGTATCCTAAACAGAAATACTACTGATTTGTTTTTATTTTAATAATTTTAAAATATTTAAACTATCTTTCAAGTATCTTAAACAGAAATCCTACTTATATTTTTTTTATTAATTATTTTTATAATTTTAAAACTTTTAAATTATCCTTCAAATAACCTGAACAGAAATACTTGTAACTTTTTTTTAATTATTTTTATAATTTTAAATCGTTTAAACCATCGTTCAAGTATCCTAAACAGAAATCCTACTTATATTTTTTTATAAATTATTTTTATAATTTTAAAATATTTAAACTATACTTCAAGGATTCTCAACAGAAATCCTAGTCAATTTTTTTTTCTATAAATTTTTTTTATAATTTTAAAACTTATAAACTATCCTTCAAGTATCGTAAACAGAAATACTAGTAATGTTTTTTTTAATTATTTTTATAATTTTAAAACATTTAAACTATCCTTCAAGTATCCTAAACAAAAATCCTAACCAATTTTTTTTAATAAATTTTTTTTTATTTTTAAAACATTTAAACTACCCTTCAAGTATCCTAAACAGAAATACTAGACATTTTTTTTATATAAATTTTTTTTATAATTTTAAAATATTTAAACTACCCTTCAAGTACCCTAAACAAAAATACTAGTAACTTCTTTTTTAAATAAATTATTCTTATAATTTTAAAACATTAAACTATCCTTCAAGAATCCTAAACAGAAATCCTACAGACTTTTTTTATATAAATTATTATTATAATTTTAAAACATTAAACAATCCTTCAAGTATCCTAAATAGAAATCCTACTGACTCTTTTTTTATAAATTATTTTTATAATTTTAAAACATTAAACTATCCTTCAAGTATCGTAAACAGAAATACTAGTAATGTTTTTTTTTAATTATTTTCATAATTTTAAAACATTTAAACTATCCTTCAAGTATCCTAAACGAAATCCTAGTTAAATTCTTTTTATATAAATTTGTTTTAGAATTTTAAAACATTTAAACAACCCTTCAAGTATCCTAAACGAAATACTAGACATTTTTTTTATATAAATTTTTTTTATAATTTTAAAATATTTAAACTACCCTTCGGGTACCTAAACAAAAATACTAGTAACTTCTTTTTAAATAAATTATTCTTATAATTTTAAAACATTAAACTATCCTTCAGAATCCTAAGCAAATCCTCTGAGACTTTTTTTTATATAAATTATTATTATAATTTTAAAACATTAAACAATCCTTCAAGTATCTTAAATAGAAATCCTACTGACTTTTTTTTATAAATTATTTTTATAATTTTAAAAGATTTAAACTATCGTTCAAGTATCCTAAACAGAAATCCTACTTATATTTTTTATAAATTATTTTTATAATGTTAAAACAATTCAATTATCCTTCAAGTATTCTAAAGAGAAATACTACTTACTTTGTTTTTTTAATTATTTTTATAATTTTAAAACATTTAAACTCTCCTACAAGTATCCTAAACAGAAATCCTACTTATATTTTTTTATAAATTATTTTTATAATTTTAAAACATTTAAATATCTTCTAAGTATTCAAAACAGAAATCCTACTTACTTTTTTTTTATAAATTATTTTTATAATTTTAAAACATTTAAACTATGATCCAAGTATCCTAAACAGAAATCTTACTTATTTGTTTTTTAAATTATTTTTAAAATTTTAAAATATTTATACAATCTTTGAATTTCCTAAACAGAAATCATACTTAATATTTTTTAAATTATTTTTATAATTTTAAAACATTTAAACTATCCTTCAAGTATTCTAAACAGAAATCCTAGTTAATTTTTTTTTAATTTTTTTAAATAATTTTAAAACATTTAAAATATCCTTCAAGTATCCCAAACAGAAATCCTAGTAATGTTTTTAATTTTTTTAATAATTTTAAAACATTTAAACTATCCTTCAAGTATCCTAAGCAATCCTAGTAATGTTTTTAATTTTTAAAAAATTTTAAAACATTTAAACAATCCTTCAAGTATCATAAACTGAAATCCTAATCAATTGTTTTTATATAAATTATATTTATAATGTTAAAACATTTAAATTATCCTTCAAGTATCCTAAACAGAAATACTAGTCAATTTTTTATATATAAATCTCCTTTATAATTTTAAAACATTTAAAGTATCTTTCAAGTACCTAAAAAAAATACTAGTAACTTCTCTTTTTATATAAATTATTCTTATAATTTTAAAACATTAAACTATCCTTCAAATATCTTAAACAGAAATCCTACTGACTTTTTTTAAAAAAATTATTTTTATAATTTTAAATCTTTTAAACTATCCTTCAAGTATCCTAAAAAAATCCTAGTAATTGTTTTTAATTTTTTTTTATAATTTTAAAACATTTAAACTATCCTTCAACAATCCTAAACAGAAATCCTACTTATATTTTTTTTATAAATTATTTTTATAATTTTAAAACATTTAAACTATGATCCAAGTATCCTAAACAGAAATCTTACTTACTTTTTTTAAAAAAATTATTTTTAAAATTTTAAAGTATTTATACTATTTTTGAATTTCCTAAATAGAAATCATACTAATGTTTTTAAAAATTATTTTTATAATTTTAAAACATTTAAACTATCATTCAATTATCCTAAACAAAAATCCTAATAACATTTTTTTAAAATTATTTTTATAATTTTAAAACATTTAAACTATCCTTCAAGTATTCTAAAGAGAAATACTAGTTACTTTTTCTATATAAATTATTTTTATAATTTTAAAATATTTAAACTATCCTTCAAGTATTCTAAAAAGAAATCCGTGGACTTTTGTTTTATAAATTATTTTTATAATTTTAAAACATTTAAACTATACTTCAAGTATCCTAAACAGAAATCTAGTAATTTGTTTGAAATTTTTTTTATAATTTTAAAACATTTAAACAATCCTTCAAGTATCCTAAACAGAAATCCTAATCACTTTTGTTTTATGTAAATTATTTTCATAATTTTAAAACATTTAAACTATCCTTCAAGTATCCTAAACAGAAATCCTAGTTAAATTCTTTTATATAAATTTGTTTTAGAATTTTAAAACATTTAAACAACCCTTCAAGTATCCTAAACAGAAATACTAGACATTTTTTTTATATAAATTTTTTTTATAATTTTAAAATATTTAAACTACCCTTCAGGTACCCTAAACAAAAATACTAGTAACTTCTTTTTTAAATAAATTATTCTTATAATTTTAAAACATTAAACTATCCTTCAAGAATCCTAAACAGAAATCCTACAGACTTTTTTTTATATAAATTATTATTATAATTTTAAAACATTAAACAATCCTTCAAGTATCTTAAATAGAAATCCTACTGACTTTTTTTTTATAAATTATTTTTATAATTTTAAAAGATTTAAACTATCGTTCAAGTATCCTAAACAGAAATCCTACTTATATTTTTTATAAATTATTTTTATAATGTTAAAACAATTCAATTATCCTTCAAGTATTCTAAAGAGAAATACTACTTACTTTGTTTTTTTAATTATTTTTATAATTTTAAAACATTTAAACTCTCCTACAAGTATCCTAAACAGAAATCCTACTTATATTTTTTTATAAATTATTTTTATAATTTTAAAACATTTAAATATCTTCTAAGTATTCAAAACAAAATCCTACTTACTTTTTTTTTATAAATTATTTTTATAATTTTAAAACATTTAAACTATGATCCAAGTATCCTAAATAAATCTTACTTATTTGTTTTTTAAATTATTTTTAAAATTTTAAAATATTTATACAATCTTTGAATTTCCTAAACAGAAATCATACTTAATATTTTTTAAATTATTTTTATAATTTTAAAACATTTAAACTATCCTTCAAGTATTCTAAACGGAAATCCTAGTTAATTTTTTTTAATTTTTTTAAATAATTTTAAAACATTTAAAATATCCTTCAAGTATCCCAAACAGAAATCCTAGTAATGTTTTTAATTTTTTTAATAATTTTAAAACATTTAAACTATCCTTCAAGTATCCTAAACAGAAATCCTAGTAATGTTTTTAATTTTAAAAAAATTTTAAAACATTTAAACAATCCTTCAAGTATCATAAACTGAAATCCTAATCAATTGTTTTTATATAAATTATATTTATAATGTTAAAACATTTAAATTATCCTTCAAGTATCCTAAACAGAAATACTAGTCAATTTTTTATATATAAATCTCTGTTATAATTTTAAAACATTTAAAGTATCTTTCAAGTACCCTAAACAGAAATACTAGTAACTTCTCTTTTTATATAAATTATTCTTATAATTTTAAAACATTAAACTATCCTTCAAATATCTTAAACAGAAATCCTACTGACTTTTTTTAAAAAAATTATTTTTATAATTTTAAATCTTTTAAACTATCCTTCAAGTATCCTAAACAGAAATCCTAGTAATTGTTTTTAATTTTTTTTTATAATTTTAAAACATTTAAACTATCCTTCAACAATCCTAAACAGAAATCCTACTTATATTTTTTTTATAAATTATTTTTATAATTTTAAAACATTTAAACTATGATCCAAGTATCCTAAACGAAATCTTACTTACTTTTTTAAAAAAATTATTTTTAAAATTTTAAAGTATTTATACTATTTTTGAATTTCCTAAATAGAAATCATACTAATGTTTTTAAAAATTATTTTTATAATTTTAAAACATTTAAACTATCATTCAATTATCCTAAACAAAAATCCTAATAACATTTTTTTAAAATTATTTTTATAATTTTAAAACATTTAAACTATCCTTCAAGTATTCTAAAGAGAAATACTAGTTACTTTTTCTATATAAATTATTTTTATAATTTTAAAATATTTAAACTATCCTTCAAGTATTCTAAAAAGAAATCCAGTGGACTTTTGTTTTATAAATTATTTTTATAATTTTAAAACATTTAAACTATACTTCAAGTATCCTAAACAAAATCTAGTAATTTGTTTGAATTTTTTTTATAATTTTAAAACATTTAAACAATCCTTCAAGTATCCTAAACAGAAATCCATTGACTTTTGTTTTATAAATTATTTTTATAAGTTTAAAACATTTAAACTATCCTTCAAGTATCCTAAAGAGAAATACTAGTTACTTTTTTTAATTTTTTTTTATAATTTTAAAACATTTAAACAATCCTTCAAGTTTCCGAAATAGAAATCATACTTTCCTTTTTTATAAATTATTTTATAATTTTAAAACATTTAAACTATGATCCAAGTATCATAAATAGAAATCTTACTTATTTTTTTTAAAAAAATTATTTTTAAAATTTTAAAATATTTATACTATTTTTGAATTTCCTAAACAGAAATCATACTAATGTTTTTAAAAATTATTTTTATAATTTTAAAATATTTAAACTATCATTCAATTATCCTAAACAAAAATCCTAATAATATTTTTTTAAAATTATTTTTATAATTTTAAAATATTTAAACTATCCTTCAAGTATTCTAAAGAGAAATACTAGTTATTTTTTTATATAAATTATTTTTATAATTTTAAAACATTTAAACTATCCTTCAAGTATCCAAAAAAGAAATCCGTGGACTTTTGTTTTATAAATTATTTTTATAATTTTAAAACATTTAAACTATACTTCAAGTATCCTAAACAAAAATCTAGTAATTTGTTTTAATTGTTTTTTTATAATTTTAAAACATTTAAACAATCTTTCAAGTATCCTAAACAGAAATCCATTGACTTTTGTTTTATAAATTGTTTTTATAAGTTTAAAACATTTAAATTATCCTTCAAGTATCCTAAACAGAAATTCTAGTAATTTTTTTAATTTTTTTTATAATTTTAAAACATTTAAACAATCATTCAAGTTTCCGAAATAGAAATCATACTTTTCTTTTTTTTATAAATTATTTTATAATTTTAAAACATTTAAACTATGATCCAAGTATCCTAAACAAAATCCATTGACTTTTGTTTTATAAATTATTTTTATAATTTTAAAACATTTAAACTATGATCCAAGTATCCTAAACGTAAATCTTACTTACTTTTTTTTAAAAAATTATTTTTAAAATTTTAAAGTATTTATACTATTTTTGAATTTCCTAAGCGAAATCATACTAATGTTTTTAAAAATTATTTTTATAATTTTAAAACATTTAAACTATCATTCAATTATCCTAAACAAAAATCCTAATAACATTTTTTTAAAATTATTTTTATAATTTTAAAACATTTAAACTATCCTTCAAGTATTCTAAAGAGAAATACTAGTTACTTTTTCTATATAAATTATTTTTATAATTTTAAAATATTTAAACTATCCTTCAAGTATTTTAAAAAGAAATCCGTGGACTTTTGTTTTATAAATTATTTTTATAATTTTAAAACATTTAAACTATACTTCAAGTATCCTAAACAGAAATCTAGTAATTTGTTTGAATTTTTTTTTATAATTTTAAAACATTTAAACAATCCTTCAAGTATCCTAAACAGAAATCCATTGACTTTTGTTTTATAAATTATTTTTATAAGTTTAAAACATTTAAACTATCCTTCAAGTATCCTAAAGAGAAATACTAGTTACTTTTTTTAATTTTTTTTATAATTTTAAAACATTTAAACTATCATTCAAGTATTCTTAACATAAATCATACTTTCTTTCTTTTTATAAATTATTTTTATAATTTTAAAACATTTAAACAATTCTTCAAGTATCCTAAACTGAAATCCTACTAACATTTGTTTTTTATAAATTATTTTTATAATTTTAAAATATTTATACTATTTTTGAATTTCCTAAATAGAAATCATACTAATGTTTTTAAAAATTATTTTTATAATTTTAAAACATTTAAACTATCATTCAATTATCCTAAACGAAATCCTAATAACATTTTTTTAAAATTATTTTTATAATTTTAAAACATTTAAACTATCCTTCAAGTATTCTAAAGAGAAATACTAGTTATTTTTTTTATATAAATTATTTTTATAATTTTAAAACATTTAAACTATCCTTCAAGTATCCATAAAAGAAATCCGTGGACTTTTGTTTTATAAATTATTTTTATAATTTTAAAACATTTAAACTATACTTCAAGTATCCTAAACAAAAATCTAGTAATTTGTTTTAATTGTTTTTTATAATTTTAAAACATTTAAACAATCATT
Organism: Populus x sibirica; assembly: GCA_019202695.1. Taxonomy (NCBI): domain Eukaryota; kingdom Viridiplantae; phylum Streptophyta; class Magnoliopsida; order Malpighiales; family Salicaceae; genus Populus; species Populus x sibirica. The sequence continues at coordinate 616,597 of JAGMVL010001964.1, read as the reverse complement.
CAAGTATCCTAAACAGAAATCCATTGACTTTTGTTTTATAAATTATTTTTATAAGTTTAAAACATTTAAATTATCCTTCAAGTATCCTAAACAGAAATTCTAGTAATTTTTTTAATTTTTTTTATAATTTTAAAACATTTAAACAATCCTTCAAGTTTCCGAAATAGAAATCATACTTTTCTTTTTTTATAAATTATTTTATAATTTTAAAACATTTAAACTATGATCCAAGTATCCTAAACAGAAATCCATTGACTTTTGTTTTATAAATTATTTTTATAATTTTAAAACATTTAAACTATGATCCAAGTATCCTAAACAGAAATCTTACTTACTTTTTTTTAAAAAATTATTTTTAAAATTTTAAAGTATTTATACTATTTTTGAATTTCCTAAACAGAAATCATACTAATGTTTTTAAAAATTATTTTTATAATTTTAAAACATTTAAACTATCATTCAATTATCCTAAACAAAAATCCTAATAACATTTTTTTAAAATTATTTTTATAATTTTAAAACATTTAAACTATCCTTCAAGTATTCTAAAGAGAAATATTAGTTACTTTTTCTATATAAATTATTTTTATAATTTTAAAACATTTAAACTATCCTTCAAGTATTCTAAAAAGAAATCCGTGGACTTTTGTTTTATAAATTATTTTTATAATTTTAAAACATTTAAACTATACTTCAAGTATCCTAAACAAAATCTAGTAATTTGTTTGAAATTTTTTTTTATAATTTTAAAACATTTAAACAATACTTCAAGTATCCTAAACAAATCCATTGACTTTTGTTTTATAAATTATTTTTATAAGTTTAAAACATTTAAACTATCCTTCAAGTATCCTAAAGAGAAATACTAGTTACTTTTTTTAATTTTTTTTATAATTTTAAAACATTTAAACAATCCTTCAAGTTTCCAAATAGAAATCATACTTTCCTTTTTTATAAATTATTTTATAATTTTAAAACATTTAAACTATGATCCAAGTATCATAAATAGAAATCTTACTTATTTTTTTTTTAAAAAATTATTTTTAAAATTTTAAAATATTTATACTATTTTTGAATTTCCTAAACAGAAATCATACTAATGTTTTTAAAAATTATTTTTATAATTTTAAAACATTTAAACTATCATTCAATTATCCTAAACAGAAATCCTAATAACATTTTTTTAAAATTATTTTTATAATTTTAAAACATTTAAACTATCCTTCAAGTATTCTAAAGAGAAATACTAGTTATTTTTTTATATAAATTATTTTTATAATTTTAAAACATTTAAACTATCCTTCAAGTATCCAAAAAAGAAATCCGTGGACTTTTGTTTTATAAATTATTTTTATAATTTTAAAATATACTTCAAGTATCCTAAACAAAAATCTAGTAATTTGTTTTAATTTTTTTTTATAATTTTAAAACATTTAAACAATCCTTCAAGTATCCTAAACAGAAATCCATTGACCTTTGTTTTATAAATTATTTTTATAAGTTTAAAACATTTAAATTATCCTTCAAGTATCCTAAACAGAAATTCTAGTAATTTTTTTAATTTTTTTTATAATTTTAAAACATTTAAACAATCCTTCAAGTTTCCGAAATAGAAATCATACTCTTTTTTTATATATAAATTATTTTATAATTTTAAAACATTTAAACTATGATCCAAGTATCCTAAACAGAAATCCATTGACTTTTGTTTTATAAATTATTTTTATAATTTTAAAACATTTAAACTATCTTTCAAGTATCCTAATCAGAAATCCTAGTAATTTTTTAAATTTCTTTTATAATTTTAAAACATTTAAACAATCCTTCAAATATCCGAAACAGAAATTCTACTTACCTTTTTTTATAAATTATTTTATAATTTTAAAACATTTAAACTATTATCCAAGTATCCTAAACAGAAATCTTACTTACTTTTTTTTTATAATTATTTTTATAATTTTAAACTATTAATACTATCTTTGAATCTCTTAAACAGAAATGATACTTATTTTTTTAAAATATTTTTTAAAATTTAAAAACATTTAAACTATCCTTCAATTATCCTAAACCGAAATCCTAGTAACATTTTTTTAAAATTATTTTTATAATTTTTTAAAATTTATACTATCTTTCAAATTTTCTAAATATAAATCCTACTTCCTTTTCTTTTAGAAATTTTTTTTTTCAAGTATTTTAAATAGAAATACTACTTATGTTTTTTATATAAATTATTTTTATAATTTTAAAATATTTAAACTATCCTTCAAGTATCCTAAACAGAAATCAATTGACTTTTGTTTTATAAATTATTTTTATAATTTTAAAACATTTAAATTATCCTTCAAGTATCCTAAACAGAAATCTAGTAATTTTTTTAATTTTTTTTATAATTTTAAAACATTTAAACTATCTTTCAAGTATCCTAAACAGAAATTCTAGTAATTTTTTTAATTTTTTTTTTAATTTTAAAACATTTAAACAATCCTTCAAGTTTCCGAAACAGAAATTATACTTACCTTTTTTTATAAATTATTTTATAATTTTAAAACATTTAAACTATGATCCAAGTATCCTAAACAGAAATCCAGTGACTTTTGTTTTATAAATTATTTTTATAATTTTAAAATATTTAAACTATCTTTCAAGTATCCTAATAAGAAATCCTAGTAATTTTTTTAATTTTTTTTATAATTTTAAAACATTTAAACAATCCGTCAAGTATCCAAAACAAAAATCCTACTTACTTTTTTTTATAAATTGTTTTATAATTTTAAAACATTTAAACTATTATCCAAGTATCCTAAACAGAAATCTTAATTATTTTTAAAATTTTAAAATATTAATACTATCTTTGAATTTCTTAAACAGAAATCATACTTATTTTTTTAAAAAAGTTTTTGGTAATTTAAAAACATTTAAACTATCCTTCAATTATCCTAAACAGAAATCCTAGTAACATTTTTTTAAAATTATTTTTAAAATTTTTTAAAATTTATACTATCTTTCAAATTTTCTAAACATAAATCCTACTTCCTTTTCTTTTAGAATTTTAAAACATTTAAACTATCCTTCAAGTATTTTAAACAGAAATACTATTTACGTTTTTTATATAAATTATTTTTTTAATTTTAAAACATTTAAACTATCTTCCAACTATCCTAAACAGAAATCCTAGTGACTTTGTTTTTTAATTATTTTTATAATTTTAAAACATATAAACAATCCTTCAAGTATCCTAAACTGAAATCCTACTGAATTTTTTTTTATAAATTATTTTTATAATTTTAAAACATTTAAACTATCATTCAAGTATTCTTAACATAAATCATACTTTCTTTCTTTTTATAAATTATTTTTATAATTTTAAAACATTTAAACAATCCTTCAAGTATCCTAAACTGAAATCCTACTAACATTTGTTTTTTATAAATTATTTTTATAATTTTAAAACATCTAAACTATCCTTTAAGTATCCTAAACAGAAATCCTACCTACTTTTTTTTTTTATAAATTAGTTTTATAATTTTAAAACATTTAAACTATCCTTCAATTATCCTAAACAGAAATCGTAGTCAATTTTTTTTATGTAAATATTTTTTATAATTTTAAAACATTTAAACTCTCCTGCAAGTATCCTGAACACAAATTCTACTTATATTTTTTTATAAATTATTTTTTATAATTTTAAAATATTTAAATATCTTCCATGTATCGAAAACAGAAATCCTACTTACCTTTTTTTTTTATAAATTTAAAACATTTAAACTATGATCCAAGTATCCTAAACAGAAATCTTACTTACCTTTTTTTAAAAAATTATTTTAAAAATATTAAAATATTTATACTATCTTTAAATTTCCTAAACAGAAATCATACTTATTTTTTTTAAAATTATTTTATAATTTTAAATCTTTAAACTATCCTTCAAGTATCCTAAACTGAAATTATAGTAATATTTTTTAAATTTTAAAACATTTAAACTATCAATCAAGATTCTTAAACAGAAATTCTACTTACTTTTTTTTAAAAAAAATTATTTTTATAATTTTAAAACATTTAAACTATGCCTCAAGTATCCTAAACAGAATTCCTAGTAACTTTTTTTAAAAAATTATTTTTATAATTTTATAACATTTATACTATCTTTTAAATTTCCTAAACTGAAATCCTATATATTTTTTTATAAACTATTTTTATAATTTTAAAACATTTAAACTATCCTTTAACTATCCTAAATAGAAACCCTACTTATATTTTTTTATAAATTATTTTTATAATTATAAAACTTTTAAATATCTTCAAAGTATCCAAAAAGAAATCCTACTTGCTTTTTTTTTTTATAATTTTAAAATATTTAAACTATAATTTAAGATTCCTAAACAGAAATCGTACTTACTTTTTTTTTAAAAAAAATTACTTCATTTCGATTTCTAGAGCTCACACTCTGCACAAAACATCGAATGAAGGTCAAATCTGCCAATTACCTTCAATTTACTCCCTTTTGCATCTTTCATCTAAAAGTATCTTCAAAACATAAAATAAAGAATATCAAGGTATTTTATATATAAAACATTGGCAAAACACTAGTTAAATGTGGGTGAAACTATCAAATAATATGGTTGCATCAATAATTAAATATTATGACCTATGTATATATGTACATAAAGTATTCGCAACATCCTTTATCAAACAATTATTCTTAAATGAACCCTTACCTTCATAATTCAATATCGTTAATACCAATTCTATCGGACATGCCATAAATCATTACTAGTTTAACTAAATGTTTATTCTATCACTAAACAATCTAGATTCTCTAATTGTCCATTAACCAGAGCACTACTCCCATTACTTAGGGATTTAGTTTCTCTAATTGTCCATCAACCATAGCATTAATCTCATTAACCAGGATATTAGTTTCTATAATTTTCCATTCACCAGGGCAACAATCCCATTAACCAAGGAATTCATTTCTCAAATCTCTCATTAACCAGGGTATTAGTTTATTCATCCGCTCAATAATCAGGGCATTAATCCCATTAACTTGGGATTAGTTTCTCAATCCACCGAGTAATCAAGGCACTTAACCAGGGATTAGTTTCTACAATCTACCTTTCATGCTTCTTAGTTTAAAACAAGAAACAATTAAAGAAATTTTCAACTATTATTTAAACAATTAATTAGTTTCCTTAAAGGTGTTGGGCACCTACCTAACATTTATGCATGTGAAATAATCCCCTACTGCTGATTGGGTCTTATGGCCTCTCCTGTATCAAAATAATCAATAAATCACTTATCATTCATCTACCATAAGAATCAATCTCATTTTCCATATAGATTTGAATTTCTCACTTTATTCATATTGAAACTTCCACATTCTTGTCATTTATAATGTTTATTTCTTTTTTTTTCTTTTTTGCATTCAATTCCATTTTTAATCGCCACAACCTGATTTGCGTACTACTTAAGTCAACCAAGTTCAATATTCTTACATATGCTTGGCCGAATTCCTTATCTATAAAAGGAATAAAATCCTATTTTTGATTCTTTATGATTATTCTACTCTGAAACCCCTAGAACAACTCAACAAAATTTGTTTAAACATAACCCCCTATATTAATAAGATCAAAATTAAACCCTTCCCTTCAAGGTGGGCTTTGGCCAAACCTATGGAAAAGAAGAATGTGAGGATTTTTCTCATTTCTTTTGAAAAATTTCCATCTTTTCCATGTATTAACATTTATAAACATACAATTTCACGCAATTCTAATCAGTTGTATCAAAATCTCCAATTTTCCTCTTTGGCTGAAACCGCCAAAGGATGAGGGAGGAATTTTTGTTTTTTCCATTCTTGAAATTAACTCATTACCCAACCATATTTCATGATTAAAAACATTATTCAATCATTATTGCATCATTTCAATAATCAACACCACAAATCTTAATTTTCACATAACCTTAACAATTGAAATTCTTCAACAAAATACAAAAATCATTGCAATTAATCTCTTTGGATAAGTCTCTTACCTTAATTGGATAATGTCTCAAAAGATGAATGTAAGAAAATCTAAGTTTCCCCCTCTCTCCCTTTCCAAATCCTAACCTTGGAATTTTTCTTCAAAACAACCAACAAAACACTTAATCTCCTTTTTTGATTACCTAATTATGTTTTAATCACTCTAATTAAACCTATTTTTGATGGATTTAGCAAGAAATAAGAAGAAAATCAAACAAACATTCACCCTCTATTTTAGGAAGTAAATTGTTGGCCATGAGAGAAGAAATTAGGTATTTTCTATTATTTGCACATTGACCCCTATTATTTTATATTTTCCTTTTTTCCCCACTAACATTCCTTCTTAAATAATATGTACCATAACATTTTTTTTCTTTATTTAATTTCATCCCTCTCGTATTATCTAAAACTTTTTTATTTAATCTAACTTGATTAGGTATTTATAATCTAATTTTTTCTATTATTTGCACATTGACCCTTATTATTTTATATTTTCCTTTTTTCCCCACTAACATTCCTTCTTAAATAATATGTACCATAACATTTTTTTCTTTATTTAATTTCATCCCTCTCGTATTATCTAAAACTTTTTTATTTAATCTAACTTGTGTTTTATTTCTAGATTAAATAAAATTTTCTTAATTTCGCTCGGGATGGGTTTTAAGCTGGTTTTTACATTCAGACTCACACAACATATACAAATATCTTTCATGCACAAAAGTATCATACACAAAATCAAACATATAAATAACAAAAAATATTCATTAGAAGGTTTGAAATCGACCTTGCGGGTAAAAAACCTTCAAAGGATGCTAGAAAATCTTATAGAGCCCGCGATCAATTGGACTTGCTGGAATGAGACGTGTGTGCTCATCACATGCCAACTAAATTAACCTATAAACATGTGAGAAACAAAACAGAAATTTAGTTGCTTTGATTTCTTTTTTGATGGCTAGTGTTTGGGTGAACTAAACTTCTAATTGAAGTTGATTTTAGTGAGGAAGAGGGTTGGGATTATGGTGGGTCATGGCTATGTTTTTGAGTCAAGATCAAGACTATTTATGGGCTGGACAATGGCTTAAACTGAAGAGATTGTAGGAGATAGGTGGTTATGATTTCATGATTATAAGGTTGAGATCAGTGAAGAGAAACCTGTGGTGGTGATTGTTTGTTGATAAGGGTGGGTTGAATGGGTTTTGGTCTACTATGGTCTTGTTTTTGGTTAATGGATTTTTTGGTGTTATTGGTTATTTTTACTAGGAAAAGAAGGAAAAACTATGGTTGTTAGGGTCTGTTGGTGAGAAGGATGATTGGATAGTGTGGTACAGGGATGCTGTGAAAGGTGGAAAATATGGATCTATAGGACTGGTTAGGATAGTACTGTGGTGGCTAAGGTTTTATTTTATAAAAAAGACAGTGAGCGATGGTGGGATGAGGTTGGTGAGTCTTGAAAGGAGTGACCTATAGTCTTGAGTGAGTTTTTGAATGGAGGAAAAACTGACTGGGATTATAAGGAAAATGGTATTGGTGTTTTGGGTTGCAGTTGGGTTTGGTTTGATTTTGATTTTGATTTTGATGGAGAATTGAGGTTAAGGATGACGGGCAAATGCATAACTATGGTGGTTTATATGGTTATGGAAGGTGACAATAAAGGTGGATGTTGTTGAGATTGAAGGAAAGAGAAGATGATGGAGTGCTGCAATGGAGGCTATGTTGTTTGGGTGAAGTGGAGGTTACTAGGTTTAGGCCGGAGAAAATGAAGTTGAGTTTTGTTTCCGGGATAGTGTGGTATGTGATTTCAAAATGCTTGGATGGTGACTAAGGTTATTTGTTGAAAAATAGGTTTTTTTTAAAAAGTAATTTTTATGAAAAATGATTTTTTGAAAAGTGAATTATTTTTTTATATTTGACAGTGTCATGAAAAATGAGTTGAAAAACATTTTCTAGTTTTAAATTTTTTTTAAATTTATTAAAAGAATGGGGATTAAATCTAATAGATGAAAAGGTTAAAGGATGATGAAGTTGAAAAAAATCTAAATTTATAAATTATTTCAAATAAAATAAATAACAATCAAAATAATAGAGATCAAAACTGAAAGATGAAAAGTTAAAAAATGATGAAATTGAAAAAAAAATCTTATTTCATAACTTATTTCAAATAAAACAAGTAGTATTGAAAAGAATATGGACTAAATTTATCAAATAAAAATTTCAAAGATAATGAAATTAAAAAAAATAATTTAACAAATTATTTCAAATAAAATAAATAGAAATTAAAATAACATGAACCAAATCTGATAGATAAAAGATTTAATTAAAAAAAGAATGAGATAAAAATAAATAACAAGAAAAAAAATTAAAATTGATATAAAAATTAAATTATATTTTAAATGAAAAAATTGAATAAAATTAAAAAAATAAAATATATATAGAAATAAAAGATTGAAGACATGGCTGCTCATGATTCATCATGTGATTTTCGTGGGGATAAAGCTGAAAGACTTGCTCTAGCAAAATTCCGTCAAGTGCTTAGGCAGGGAAGAGTTTGGATTGCTGCTAGCAGCTTTGGGCTTCAGCAATAGCACCCGTCTGTAGCTGGCGTCACATAGGTTAGTATTGTACCTTCTCACTCGAAAATTGGGAAGTTAGACATTGCATTTCAAGATTAGACCTTCTGTTGTTTATTTGTTGAATAATAGTTTTTTTTAAAAAATAAATTTTAAAAAAATAAATTATTATTTGATATTTAATAGTATAATAAAAAATAAATTGAAAAATAATTTTCAGTATTTGGTTATATCATGAAAATGAACTGAAAAATAACTTATTAATATTTTATTTTTTTCAACTTTATTAAAATAATAAGGAACATATATTACAAATTAAAAATTTAAATGAGAATGAAATTGAAAAAATATATAATTTTATAAATTATCTCAAATAAAATAAATAATAATCAAAATAATAAAGATTAAAATAATAAGAAACAAATATTACAAATTAAAAATTTAAATGAGAATGAAATTGAAAAAAATATATAATTTTATAAATTATCTCAAATAAAATAAATAATAATCAAAATAATAGAGATCAAATCTAACAAATATAATTTTAGTGTGTTTGGCTTGGAGGGGTGGTGGCTTTTTGTCAAAGGTACAATACTTTTAAGCACAAACCACACCTCTAAAAGCTATAAAAATATGCTTTTTACCAGAGTTTTAAAACCCGGACCAGCCCGACGGGTCGACCCGGGACCCGGCCGACCCGGGCCTGGAACCGATCCGGGTGGAGGCAAAAACCCACTTGGAAATTGGCCCGTAGAAACCCGGTCAAACCGGCGGGTCAACCCGGGTGAGACCCGGTCAATTTTTTTTTACATTAACAGTTGACATCGTTTTGGCCTTTTAAAAGGCCAAAACATTGAAAACTGAAAAATTGAAGACTGAAGAATAAAGAAGAACAAAGCAATATTGGGGACAGTTACAATTTACAAACTTAATTAACTCAACTCTTTTTGACAACTACTCAATAAATGGCCTCTCTGAATTCTCATCTAAAATCTTCGTCTTGCCTTCCTCTTCATCATTACCGAAGTACCCGCCCCACCGTGGCAACCACATGCCCTTGCACCACTTGAAAAACCTCATCAACTGGTTCTTTTCCATCAGTGAAAGATTTGATCGAGAGAGAAACCCCCGCACCCAGGATTTTCCGGATTCGCTCTAGCCTTCCCTACGGGAACCCTATCACGACTCAATTACATCGACCCTTGCCTTAACGCCTTTGAAGGACTATTGGTAGAACATCGAGATTGTTGGGAATTAGTTATTCTCGGTTGATAAACTTCTGCAAATCACCTTCGAGGCAAATCACAAAAGCACATACCAGAAATAAACTTCTGCACCAATTTCGAGTGCAAAGCCTCTTCAATAATGAGGTAAAGAAGAGGAAATTTGTTGTTGTTTGAACCCATTTGCGATTAATAATTTTGATAGGAGGGTAACATCTCAACAAAAAAAAAAAAAAAAAAGGAAAGTGAATAGATGCTCAAATATGAAGAGAGCAGACTTCTAGCCTTTGGAATGTAGGAGATGCCTTAGGCGAGGACGTCTTCAAAAATGAGCTCCTCATTTTTAATTGGCCACTATCTTTGATTAATTTTTTTTTTAATTTTTTTGGGTTAACCCGGGTTATCCCGGGTCAACCCATCTGACCCATGACTCGATTATTAGACCAAGTCAATTACCAGGTCAGGTCTTAAAACTATGCTTTTTACTAAAAAAAAATAAAAAATACAAGCCACCTCCCATTCAACCACTAAAAAAGCCTTGCCTCTGCAGAGGAACTGACGAAGGTTAACGGCAAGGCTTCCTTGCTGGCCGCAGTTGACTATTTTGAGAGTTTGCAGAGTGACATCTTTATCTCTGCTTCTCCTGGAAACATGCACAATGCTTTGGTAAGAAGAAAGGATATGTTGATTTTTATTTATTTATAAGCATTTTTTATTAAATAAAACCAAAGTATTTTCTGTAAGATCATCGAAGGTATTAAGTACTATCCTCATATCATTAATTTTCATTGGGTATGTGTAATTGTTAGATCCAATGCTCTGAATCGTGTCTAATGTCCCTGGCGAAAGAAACTTGTGCAATACCGCAAATAGCATTTAACCATGATGCATAAATTTGGATTTTATGTGTGAGTTTTGGAGACCATAAGATGACATGTTACTTCTACTCATAGAGCTTTCCTAAACTTGAAGACCACAAGAGCAAACATGGTGATGGTGGGCTCGCTTTTCCTGAACAAGAGCATGGAGTGGCCAGAATTTCAGCGTGCTGTACTCAATGGGCATAAAAGTAGACAAGGGCCAGATCAATTTGAGAAAGAAGCAGAAGTCGCTATCCCTGATTGTACGTGTCAGTCATAACTGGGATGGGTACAACATTTTGAGAAAGCATTTTTGTAAGCATTGGTAAACTATCTATCTGTTTGTGGCTTGTGCATACTAATTATGTTTAGATCTGATTTAATTTCAGATTTTGTTCGAGCTTATGATGAAGGAGAGCATCCGGTCATATCATATTGTAAGAGAAATCGTTGGTGGTTTCAATTTAGCCAACCGATATGTTGTTCCATGCAATTTCAGTCGATAAATATGAAAAGCCAGAGTGGGAATTCAGCAAATTAGGATCCATAATTAATACACATACCAGGCGGCCATTTGAATGAATTGTTTAGTCATTTTGGTAAAGAGATGACCTCTGTGGTACACGGTACATTTGAATACGGTGGCACCGTCCACCATCCTCTCCATTTTGTTTTTAAGTTTGACTTTTAAAATTTTTTAAGAGACTGTCTATCATTCATTCATCAATGAGTTGACTCTTTTAACTTTTGTATCACTCCCTTATTTTTGTAAAAAATAATAATAATAAACAAAATGTAATATATTTTTCTGAAATTAAAAATTTAAGTACACGTGTTCCTCATGGAAAAAAAATATTTTTGAAAACTCTTAAGTTTTAAATTTCTTCTTTTCTTAAAAAAAAAAAAACATTCATTTCATTTTGTTTATTTTTTCCTTGTTTTTTCAAAAGTTTATTATTTCATGAAATGTACAACTTTTATAAAAATAAGTGACACGTGAGTGATTGACAAGCACCCTAAACTCGTAAAAAAAAAACCCAGAGGAATGAACAGTGCAACCGAACCACAAATTTGTGTGTGATTACTTAGGTATAGCGACTAAAAACAAGAGATAATATTTGTTTACATCAAGAAACTGTGATTGCTTGAGATCATTGGTCAGCAAGCAAGATACACAAAATCCAATTCCCTAACATATCCATCCATTGTGAAGATGATATTTTAGAAAAGTTGAATTTAAGTTCTTTAATTTAACTAAAACATCAAGCGAAAATCCATGTTAAACAGATTCCACGTAGACCCTATTCCCTTTTTCTTTCTCCATTTTTCAGAGGTTGCTCTGAATCTCCTGATTAGCCCGCAAGTTTCAATTTGATAATTAATTATTTACACATACAGGCTAGTACACTTGACTGCATGGCGCCAGCTTTAAAAACACAGCTGCCGCGTTCTTGCATAAATTTAATGGTTAAGACGCACATTCCACACCTAGCATTTGATCATCATCATCGTACTACTCACTTTGTGAGGTGCTAGGAATTGTCCTGGCTGTCCTTTTTATCCTTGCCAGGAGGAGCTCCTCCATTTCGGCAGGCAGCCAATTCCTTCGATCCTATAGGGAAAGGAGATGGATCCATTTCTTCCTCAATTGGAAGAGTTCGTTTTGAGCCCTCCAGAGCAACACCGAGAACAAGGTTCTCCTCCAAAGAAGGCCTGGTCACTGATGGTGATGCAACAGATCTCTCAATATCTTGCTTGGCCTGTGAAATGACAGGACTCTCAGTTCTTTCAATTCCAGATTCTGGGTCAGCAGCAACTGAAGACCTCTCAGGTGTTGCTCCCTTGGAGGTTGTGCCTTCAGAATTTTGCCCCATTGTCTCCTTCCATCCATCTCCCATACTTCCATTAGACTGCTGTGCTCCAGAATTGTTTTGAACTGAATTATCAGGCATTGAACTGATAAGTTGAGGATCGGATGCCAAGACAGCTGAGACTTTAGAATTTGTGCTGGAGTTGGAAGTAGATTTTGTGATCACCTTCTCTCTTTTCGAGTCAACAATTGGCGTTGATCCTGCCTTGGTATCTGCTTTGAATTCAGATACCAGAGCTGCTTCAACCTTTGCATCTTTTTCCTCATTAGCATGAAGTGGACGATGTGAAGCTTTAACTTTATCTTCGCCATTAATTTTATAAAAGGGCTCAATTAACAATAATGGACGGCTAGCGGTAGCTCCAGAACGTGTGAAAATAGAGTCGGAAAATGGCACATTCTCCAAATCAGCCTCGCCGTATATTTTCTGTACTGTACGAATGGGTGTGGCAAGCCGAGCACGATGATGGCTAATTACTCTAAGAAGATCCAAGAGTACTGCTTCCTGTATCAATCCATTTACAATAACAAGTCAGTTTTGCTTCAAGTGTTAAGATTGAGCAGATCACCAGTCTAAACACCCTATCCAACGAGGTTAATCATTCATCCATAAAAAATAATAAAATAATCTAAGTCGTTGCAAATGTTATTACGTCAAGAAGAAGATGGCCAATAACTGATGGCTACTAGGAATTGAGTCGCTCTGCCATTATTTTACTATTTATGGTCTCTCAACATTCCAAACAATGAGCTTGTTGGTGTGCTTCTTTCTGAGCAACAGTAAAATTCTGAGAGTTTGTTTCGAATTTTTGTCATCTATCCTTCGGTAATAGACATACAATCACAGAGCAGCAAGGCTCTAATAGTGACAACTCAGATACAACGGGGTAAATATTAACAATAGCAACGGAAATAAATCTTCTGTCATCATATCCTTTGATCAATCACATTAAGTATTTATCAAAAATTAGTCTTACCTTTACGCATAGGTACTCTTCAAAATGTGAGGTTTTCACAAAGCATGATACCAAAATCTGCAACAGAAAAACATTATAATGTGGAAGAAAAGCTAATATTGTATTTGTTGTAAAAAAAAGTCACACATTCAACAAAGTGCACACGGTTGAGATACCCAAAAGAAAACGTCAGACTTCTGGAAGATATGGCGAACCAGATGCCTTTAAAAATGTAACTTACAATGGTGTGCATACAGAAAAATCAAATTCTAGATGTAAGAGATCTAAAGATTTCTTTATTGAAAGAACAAAAATTGTATATTTCAATTGACTCATAATTGTGATCTAGGAAACTGTAGCCTTATTTATTTTTCTCATGCTTATGGTGTACATGACTCACCAACTGTTAGACATTAATGACCAGTAGACACATCATTTCAAAAGGATTGATGCAAACTGATAAAGTCCAAAAACTCAAGTCACCACACTTCATGAGCTTGACACACTATAAACTGTATATACATGACAAATGGAGAAATTTCCCTAGCAAAGAAAAATTAATCAAATAGAGAGCCAAGGAAATGAGTTCTCGTTTCTTGTAAGGCTTTCATAAAAGCAGGTGCAAGAATCTCAATTCTAAAAAAGTATAATGGCAATTAAAGCCTTACCATAAGAGCCTGATTCTCTGGATTGATATTATCCAGGAAAACTCTTCTGTGCAACCTTTGCTGCTCAATTTGTGGATTTTTTGCCAAAACTTTACGCATATCAGCTACAATATTCTGCATTTAGAAAACGCAGGGCCTAACATGTATCCTCCTTTCAGGTGAAAGAAGCAACAAAAAGTACTGGATGGTAACTACTATTTACAAGCAAGTGAACTAGTTTGCTCCTCACATTAATTTTAATGACATCCAAGTGACTGATGGCAAAGTGGGTCTTGATGCGCCAATGAGTCTTCTGGCTAAGATTTCTCACAACACTCACATTGAACTTGTGGTTTGGAATGTGAACAGCTTCGCGATCATCACCTCTTATAATTGTTGGAGACCACCAGCCCACATGCTGGAACAACATGAGAGATTAACTAGATATAGAACCATAAATGGTTAAAGAGCCAATAATTCGGTTTCTTCTCTTTTACAGAAAGGAACCAGATTATTGATTCCTATTCAGTTCATATGAAGCTAACTGAAGAAGGGAATACATGATATGTTCTGGCTGGTTTCTCGTTTTACAATGAGAGGAAGGAAAAAAGACAAACCTCAACAGTACCAGAAACTTCATAGCCTTCAATTTTTGTCTGAATCCATTCATTCAAAACAAATGGCCGTGTTGCATGGATCATTACACTTGAAAGGAAATTTGTAAATATCTGAATGCACAAACCAACCAGGTAAATGAAGATCCGCTTAGCATGATGTATGTTCAACATTAGAAACCACAATGAATGATTTTAAAACTGCAGCAAGTCGTCACAATGATATGACTAGTAAGCCATAATTTACCTCTCGGCCAGCAAGGGTGAGCAACACTGTACCAAGGCCTCCAGCTGTTAGCCACTTTTGAGTAGAGAAGCCTAGCAATTCCATGAACAGTGACACAGCAGCAATCCAGACTGCAGAATAAACAGCTTTTCCAGCAAAACTAAAGCCCATCTGCCAAAACAAAAGGAACTGCTTTATTCACACTTAAATCCCAAGCGACCTCAAAATAGCTAGATTTATAATCACACCTAGAGCAAAAACTTTGGACAAAACAAATGAATCAAACATAACACAGATGCTTCCTAAAAACAATCCAAACATGATGTGCTTTAAAACGTCATTGCTTTCAAGAGATTGGCAAGGCATTCCAAAATTTGGAAATTATGGCATAATCAGTATCATAACTTTGAATGAAATATAAGAAGCTTCAGCTGGTTATTATGGGAACTCAGTAAAAGGAGAGCTTATGTTCTCGCTTGAGATACATTCCCATCTGGCAACAAATTGGATCTCACTGATTCCTAAAATTAAATACTAGATCAATTCAAGAAAGGAAATGATAGAGCACAAGAAGTCCCTGGCATTCTGAGCAGTCTCTGTGTTGGTCACCACATTTAATCAATTCTTTTCCAAGAGTTCCACAATGAAAATATTCACTTCTCCACTACAAGTTCCAGAGAACCACAGCACTAGTAAAGATGTTAAATATAGTAGCAAACTTTAAAAATCATGATTAACATACATTTCTAGCATCACTGGAGTCATTTGTCTCTGTGAAGAATTTTTGTGCCTGTTGAATCAAGCTGTAAAATAAATAATTGGTCATAACTTGAAAACATAATTCCATGTCCTCATATGAGATTGAAAAACAAAATAACAATCAACAACCTACAACTAGTGAAAGAACGATAGCATACCATCAAAACCTGATGAAAGCCAACAGCACTTCAAGCTTGAAAGTAAATAACATGAACAATGTGTTCACCAAAAAAAAAAAAAACAGAGACCAATATGTGTAACCAGAAACTAAAATAAAAAATAGGTTGTGAAGTGAATGATGGAAGTGAAAGAACTAGCAGTGAACCCATCAACCAATGGTCAAGTATTTGACAAATTCTAGTCAAACTATGAATGTATATAAGTGATAAAGACGGGTATGGGAACCAACTAAACATACCTGGACAAACAATAAGCAAATGCCATAACGGTTGATAACGAACGTACAAAATTTAGAAGTCGTAGTTTCACAGCTTGGCTTGCTTCTGATGGTAGAACTACTACATCTAGAGCTCTGAAATATACAGGCTACAGTTAATGCTAACTGAATGGTAGGAACTGTGTCTGGCAAAGATTTAACACAGCTTCTTCCGAATACCTGCAGATGAGCATTGCTCCAGTCCAGAGCAGCAAAGGTTGAAGATAAGAAGTCATGACCAAATACGTTCTACTCTTCTTCCAACTACTATCAGATTTCTGCAGGAAATTGCCAGAAAGGAGAGTCTGGATTTATATGTTTGGAACAGCGACGCTGGATTAAGGGGTCATTAGACCCCCAGTTAAAGGAAAAGGCATGTAGTATAGTAATAGAATGAATACATGGAGAAATACAGCCCTCCCCAAACACATTAGAGGGTCAAGACCCCATGCAGCAAAAGCAATGATACAAACTGCCGGGATCAATTTAAGCACCAGAGTAGTTCCACAAAGAGCATCATAGGACCTGGATGATGCACCAAAAGCGTGTTAAAAAGAATTCTTTCAAAATAACATGTTCTATAAGAGGAGGTTGGGGGTGGGGGTGGGATGAAGTATTGCACAAAAGTGGCATGAAAATTATCATTAAAGATGTGAATGTTTGTTTGTGTTAATTACGGTTGATTGCAATTCATTTGATATTCATATTCATTTGTGAATTCAAATATCAAATGCAAAACACAAATTTAAGCTATTACCACTAAAAAGGGGATAAAATTTAGAGCATAATGATTGATCAAGAAAAAGGATAAGATAGTCATACAATTAAAGTTTCTATGACATTACGAAAAATTATATGCACCCAATAAGTACTCTACAAATTAGTATCAGTGATTTACAAAATAAGAAACTCGTAGTTTTTATCTAAAAATCAAAAAAAGTTTCATAGTGAAATATCACCATCGACACTATAAGCTTGGATAACCCTATATTCAAACAGCAATAGTTCAATAAAGACATCAAGAAGCCTGCAGACAAGGCATAATATTATTTGTCTACAAAGATCCATGAGAGGACTCAGGACTTACAGAGGAACTGCAATTAGTCCAGTCAGGCTGGGAACCTTGATTGAACAACTAGTTGTTCAACCAGGTCAAGATTAACCACATCAGCACACTCTTCTCATAAGAAAACATCATATCTTGCTAAAGTAGCTGATTGGGAAACTTTTGCAGCTGCTATTGAAAATAAATCCTAGGAGTTATTCTCACAAACTTGCATCCAATGGAAATATTGCAAATTGAGCATTAAATTCCTCACTCATTGCAGGCAGTATGAGATTACTCTGGATTAATTTTAACACAGCACTTACATTAACATGTGAATATGGGTAACGGAATTTCAGTCACCCTATTTGAACTAATGTTCTGCATATAAAGGAAGATTGTATGAATTAGAATCAAGCTTCAACAGAGCACATCTAGCCTAAAATCATGTTGTATATTCTGTTATTATCTTGCAATCTGTAAATACTACACAATATCCATCCAAGTAGTTGTCCTCTATCATTATAGCACAGGATTAGCCTAAAAAATTGTATTCTACCTATATTAGAATTCTAGAAGCTGTGCATATAAACTCGATTTCATATCAATAGAGAGTGGAAAACTATTCATTGAAGTCCCAGCAGTGACTATTATCTTATATGGTATCGAAGCCACAAATTTCTCACGAGCCAACAATCCCATTTCTAACTATGTCTTCGCCTTCAGATCAAAGTCAAACCCTTAGTCTTAACACCCAACCTTTTTCAAATACTGTCCTTATTGCTCTAAATATCACTGTCCAAATCAAAGAAAAATTGACTCCATCCACCTTCCCTTAATGGTATGCTCAATTTAAAGCACTTCTCTTTGGTACGATTTACTTGACTACGTAAATGGTGCTACTTTGTATCCCTCACGCGATGATACCTCAATTGTCAATCTTATAAAACCCATTGGGTTAGAATGACAAACTTATTTTGAGTGTCATCCTATCCTCTACATCTCCCACAATTGCTCCTCTTATAGCCACAACAAAAACTTTTCATCAAGCTTGGAAAAAACTCAACACCTTATATGCTAGTTGCTCAAGAACACGGGTTATGCAATTAAACGAGGAACTTACCTTGATTCAGTGTGGGAATAGATTGATTACAGATTATTTTATTTGCATGTTGTGAAGCATTGGCTAATGAAATCACTATTATTTTATTTGCATGTTGTGAAGCATTGGCTAATGAAATCGCTATTATTGACCATTCAATTTCAGATGATGACCAAACCCTCTCTATTCTGAATGAATTAGGGCATGGTTTCAAGGAAATAACTGCACCAATCCATGGACGAGAAACATCATTGACATCATGAGACCTACCTATGGTGTTTGGAGGCTTCAACACAGCAATTGGGCAATTGGTTGTAACTGCCAACTACACAAACTAAATGAAACAAGGTTCCTATAGAGGCAATTTTGCAAAGAAGTTTCATAGATCTAATGGACCACAGCGTCCTGACATGCTCAACTCAACCTAATCTCAGAATAATTTACAGCAAGATGGTCGTTGGTTTCACAATAGTTCAAACAAGCCCAACAAATTCAACCGGTGCTATCAACCCAAATGTCAAATTTGTGACTAGTTGGGCCATATAGCTAGCTATTAGTTGTCCTGTTGTAACTATTAATTGTGCTCAGACATCTATTGAAAAGGAAAAAACTTGGCTTCTTGATTCGGGTGCTTCACACAATATCATGAGTGATGTAGCAAATTTGTCTACTCGCTTGGAATATGATAGCACAAATGAAGTAATTCTAGGTAATGGTTTAGGTTTGGATTGCTGACACACTGGTAGTTCACTGGCCTTACATTAACCTAAACAAACCTTTATACTACATGATACTCTACATCCAAATCTTTGCAAAAATTTGGTCTTTGTTCATCATCTAACTAAACAAAATAATATTTTTGTTGAGATAAGCATCTTGGACACCCATCACTCAAAATAGTCCACGATCTTGTTAAGAATTTTTCCCTTTCAATCACATCACAAAAATTGTTCTCATTATATAGCTCATGCTCCATCGACAAAGCACATCAACAACATTTCCGTGCAACTAGTCTCCAAAGTCATGATCCACTTGAACTAATTTATATTGATGTTTAGGGACCAACTACTTATGCTAGAATTGATGGATCCCGGTATTATCTTCTTTTTTGTTGATCATTATACTAAATATATGTGGTTTTATCCAATAGTTAATAGATTTAGTGTTTCTAGTATTTTTCCACATTTCAATAAATTTATTGAAACACGGTTTCAAACAAAAATCAAAGCACTTTATTCTGACAATGGGACCTATCATTACACCACTACCCCTCTTTGAATGTAGACATCGACATCTTGTTGAAACAACCCTTACACTTCTTCATGATGCTTCTCTTGATCCTTTATATTGGCCACATGCATTTTAAACAGCCTTATATCTTATAAACAGACAACTCACACCACTTCTTCAAAACAAATCACCTTATGAGAACCTGTATGGCCAAAAGCCCAATTACCTCAAATTAAAAAAAATTGGATGCCTTTGTTATTCACTCACACAAGCTATAACTCTCATAAAAGACAGCCCAAGTCCAAACCATGTATTTTCCTTGGAGATTCACAAACCTAAAATGCATGTGTCTAGAACCCATGCTCAAAAAATGTATTATCTCATGTCATGTCTTGTTTGATGAAATTCACAAATCAAATCCACTTGTCTTCTTTGCACAATCAGTCCAAACCAACAACTCAGACATCTTCCTCTATTTTTTAGATATCCATAAGCCACCAGCACCATCATCTCTTGTCTCATTGTTGTCACCAGAACCTTAGGAAGGTGTCCTTGCCATTGCTACGTCCTCTTCAAGTAACCTTGGTAACTTTAATTCTTTACAATCTTTTCATTTCCCAAATAACCTAGGTCAAGATTCTCAAGAATCAAATCTTGATTCTAATGCATCTAAAAATTTCAATGTTTCTCACTCTATGATGCCTTTGATTTCACATGAATTATCTATTGAAAAGAATATAGGCCAGCCTATCCAAACCTAAAAGAGTTCATCAAATGAAAACCAAATCCATCAACCAAATTTTCACACCCAAACAACTCAATTTTGTCTCCAAACCCCTCTTCCTGAGACCATTGAACCAACCAGTATGAGTCGGGTCTAGGGGTGAGCAAAAAAACTGAAAAGTCGATTAAACCGGAAAAAAAATAACCGAAAAACCAAATTGTGAAAAAAAACCGATAAAACCGATTAGAATATTTAAAAAAACCAACCAGTTCGGTTCGGTTTCATAAGCCTGAAACCGAATCGAACCGAATTGATATTAATAAAAAAACCGAACAAAAAAAAACCGAGCTAAACCAAAACCAAACCCATTAGAAATTACAAAAAAAAACCCAAAAAACAATATAGTTTTTGGTTTTTAATATAAAACAACCGAACCAAAACCAAATCGAACCGAAATTAGTCGGTTGGGTTTCGGTTTTTGTTCTAAAATAACCGAAACGAAACCAGTCGGTTTGAACCGATTTTGGTTTTTTTAAAAAAAAATCGGTTTGGTTATTTTTTAGGTAAAAACCAAACCGAACCGAAAATGATCACCCCTAGTCGGGTCATATCTCACCCTCAGTGGCGTGAGGCCATATCCAGTGAGCTCACTGAACTCATAAGACATGGTACTTGGGACTTAGTTCCCTGCACGCCAATGCAATGGGTGTTTAGAATAAAGAGAAAAGTTGATGGGTTAGTAGAGTAGATAGGTTCAAAGCACAACTTGTCGCAAAAGGCTACAATCAAAGACCTAGTTTGGATTATAAGGAAACATTTAGCCCACTATTATGGTTATTATTGTTATGAATGGATAGAAGTTGAGGCAAATGGATGTTCATAATGTTTTTTAAATGGGGAATTAAGTGAAACAGTTTATATGGTGCACACCCTGAGGTTTAAAGATTTGTCAAAACCTAACAATGTCTGTAAATTGTGAAAAACCATCTATGGGCTTAAACAAGCTCCACAGGCTTAGTATATAGCTCTCAAAAATGCCTTTCTTCAACTTAGTTTTCACAATTCCAAAGTAGACTCCTCATTGTTTATCTAAAATCAAGACTTTATCACTTGTTATTTCCTGGTTTACATTGATGATCTTGTGATGCAGGCAATGATTCTACTTTTGTGACCTTTATTATCAAGCAACTAAGTGCCAGTGACCCTCATTTTTTCTTTGGGGTTGAAGTCATACCTACTTGAGCAAGCTATTCTTATCAACATAAATATGTTTGTGATCTCTTTTCCAATACTAATATGGATGGTGCGAAAGATATCTCTACTCCGCTATCAACAAGTCAATCTCTTAAATTGGTTGATGGCACTGCTTCTGTGGACAGTTCAGAATTTCATCAAATTATTGGAAGTCTTCAGTATCTTTCCTCGACGCATCCAGATATCTTTTTTGTAATGAACAAGCTCTCTCAATTTATGCACAAGCCAACACAAATTCACTAAGAAGCAACCAAAAAGCTTCTTCGTTATTTGAAACAAATTGTTTTTCATGATATACAGATTACAAAAGTTGGTGCACCTATTTTAAAAACCTTCTCTGATGCTGACGAGGCTGGCAACAGTGATGATCAGAATTCCATTTCTACATACATTTGCTTTCTAGGATCAACTCTAATATCTTGGAGTTCAAAGAAACAAAGAGTTGTTGCACAATCTTTCACGGAGGTTGAATACCGAGTACTTGCAAATGCAACCTCCGAAACCATGTGGCTTCTCAATCTCTTCACTGAACTTGGCTTAATACTCAAAACAACACCACAGCTTTTGTGACAATCTTGGTGCTACACATCTAATCTTCAATCTAGTGAATCATTCTTGTATGAAACATATTCAAATTGATCTTTATTTGGTACAAGATTTAGTACACAAGTCCGCCATGTTCATACACAAGATCAATTAGTTGACCTACTGACTAAGCCATTGTCTAGAGAGCATACAAAAATATTACGTAACAAGATTGGTCTTGCTGATGAAAGCGCAATCTTGCAGGGGCATATAAAGGAAGATTGTATGGTTCAGAATCAAACTTCAACAAAGCACATCTAGCCTGTGCCTAAAATCATGTTGTATCTTCTGTTATTATCTTGCAATCTATAATGCTACACAATATCCATCCAAGTAGTTGTCCTATGTTACTATAGCATAGATTTAACCTAAACAACCATACCCTACCTAAATTAGGATTCTAGAATTTGTGTATATAAACTTGATTTCATATCAATAAAGAGTGCAAAATTATTCATTGAAATCCCAGCAGTGACTATTATCTTATATTTCAGGGACACACAAAAAAAGTGAATGACATGTGAATATACCTTGTCAAGGCCATGGCTGCAGATTTCAGAACAGGAATCCCATTTCCTTCACCTGGTGTTAGAACAGATCGGCAAAGGCACACAATACATCTGGAAGGTACAGGACTCAGTGACCTATGTATGCAGTTTTGAAGATGGACTCCAAGGATCCTGTCGCTAAACATGCAAATCACACAAATTCGATGGTATCAGACTCTGCTTACACAATAAATAAAACTCATCATAAAAGAAAATGCGATGCATAGTGACTTAGTGAGAAAACAAATGGTAGCACCAATAATCTTCATGGGCAGAACGAGATCACAAATGTAAGAAGAAGAAAAAAACACCATGCACAAAGACTAGTAATTGTGAGGCATTGCTTCTACGAACGTGATAAGTATAACAGATAAACTTTTCAAATCCATACGAGCACATACCAGAAATTGAGAAGAAAGATTGACATTAATCAACTGTACTCTGCTCTTTCTGATTGCACTCTGTGAAAAACAGGGAAATATAAAATGGAAAACAGACCATGTAAAGTTCAGTTTTGCATTTGCTTATTTGACTTCATATTGAAATGTTTAAAAAAATAATGATAATGATAATTACTTACAGTGTGTTGATTACTGCATCCATGACTATTGTGAACCCTTAACTCATGAGAAAATTGTATAGAACTAACACGAATCATACTCATATTCAAAGTTGAAGTTGCCACAGCAAGTTGCTCAGTATTTTCAAACTCTTTTACCTTAGAAACCCTAACCTAGACTGTGTTTAACAGTTGTGTACAGAGATCAAATAGGTATCACTGTACAAAACAAACAATTATTGACACCTGCCAGGATCAAAACAAGATCAAACTTTCAGTGCATGAACAAAACAGAAGCTATCTCAGAAATTACAAACATGAAAATTGGATCTAACAGATTTAGTTGCTAAACAATTGAAATATAACTCAACTTTAAACCTAATGTAACAGGAATTGAATTACTGCTTATTATTTTAAGAGAGGCTTCAATTTTCCTTCTTTCCACTACTTTCTCTGCAGCCAAGCACAAAATGAAAAGCATTAAAAAATCTACAACCTAATCAAAATCCAACCTACAACTTTGTGTTCTTTTAGAGGAAAAGTAAGGAGAAGGGTAGAGGAATTGGATACCATATTGAAGCAACCAGTTATTAAGTTTCTCTGCACTTTCTATGAGAAGAAAAGGATGAACTGAAACTACTTCTCTGTGAGGGAGATTTTTGGAGTTCGCTAAAATGGTTGGAATTCCGCTAACGTGCCGACGTGGTCCAATGGTGTTGTCCGTTTTTGGATTTTGTGGAATTCTTTATTGGGGACTCTAATTTTTTAATCTTTTACAGTTTACTACGCAGATTTATGTGGCGCTTTGCCGCCTCTCTGGCCTCATCCTTTGCTAACGCGCGCGACATGCGTGTTGTGTTTCGCTGGGCGACGACTCAACTGCTGTAATATGCGCCTAATTGGGGATGAGTAGACACTATAACGAAGTCTTTGCAACGGCAAGCATTTTATGTCCCGTTACTTAAAACTACATGTTTGACTGATGTAGTTAATTAAGTAAAAATTTTCTTCAATATAAAAAAATTATTTAAATATTATTAATGCTTTTTTCCCTAGAAAAAAAATCATATAAAAGATTAACTCGATGTAATTTAATTGATTTTACTGATTCAAAACTCATACAATTCATGAAAACAATACTTGACTAAATAAAATTTTAAGATGATTTCTTTTTTAATATTAAAATAACGATATATTGGATTGACTTTGAATAACATGGGTTAACATGTCAAATTCATGACCCGGATTATAAAACTATGATAACCCTATAGAAAACAAATGAAGATAAATTATGAAGTCTAATTCTCAATCAACTCAATATTAAGTGATGAAATTAAAAAAAAAATTCAATTAAAAAAGAATCTAAAAACCAACCCTATTTAATATGTCGAACTTGCAACCCGGGTCATAAGACCGAGATAACCCCATGAAAAACAAATCAAAACAAATTATGAATTTCAATCTTCAATTAACTCAATATTGAAAGATGAGATTAAAAAAAATCAATTAAAAAAATAACATAAAAACAACATGAGTTAATCCATCAAACTCATGACCCGGATCATCAAACCAAGATAACATTATAGAAAAAAATAAAAAAAATGACCTAATTTTACCCGCGTTAACCTGTCAAATCTGTAACTTTGGTTTTAAGACTAAAATAACCTCGTAAAGAGAAAGTTAAAACAAATTATAAAGCTCAATTCGCAATTTTTCCTGTTAGACCAAATGTTGAACGATGAAATTTGTAAAAATTTTAATTAAAAAATAACATAAAAAATAAGTCAAGTCAACCCGAGTTAACTGTTAAGCACTACCAAGTCATGAGACTAGGATAACCTAATGAAAAACAAACTGAAACAAATCATCAAACATAATTTTCAATCAAACATAATATTAATTAATGAAATTGGAAAAAAAAAGTCAATTAAAAAAAGAGAGAAAAAATGAGTCAATTTGATTAACCTGCTAAACTCGCGACTCGATTTATCGACGGGGACAACTCAATAAAAAACAAGTTCAATGTTGAAAGACTCGTGATTTAGGTCATGAGACCAATATAACCTTTTAAAAAGAAAAGAAAAAATGACATGATTTAACCAGGATTAAAATGCCAAAACTCTTGACCTTAATCTTAAGACTAAGATATTCTCATAAAAAACAAATCAAAACAGATTATAAAACTCAATTCCCAACCAACCCAATGTTAAATGATAAAATTAAAAAAAAATTAATTAAATAAAAGACATAGAAAACAAACCGATGTAACTCAGATTAACTTGTTAAACACTATTTTCGGGTTATAAGATCAAGATAACCTAATGAAAAGTAAACAAAATAAATTATGAAATATAATTCTTAATCAAATCAATATTAACAGAAGAAATTAAAAAAAAATAAGAAAAAAAATGAGCCAACCAGGTTAATCCACCAAATCAGGTTAACCTGTCAAATTTAGGATCCGCGTCATAAGAGTGTGATAATTAAATAGAAAAAAATATAATATTAAAGGATGATATTAAATTAAAAAACATTAATTAAAAAAAATTCAAAGAAAAAAAATAGTAAAGCAAATAACTATTCTAAGAAATAGTAATTTATGAGATGAAATACAGTAAAACTCCCTTCATTTTCAGTTTACAGTTAATTTATGGGATCATATTATTACATTACAGGACTAGCTAATTGCAATTCCCCTATCCTTCCCAAAACTTTATGATTTTTAAAATATTCACTTCAGGTGCTCTTATGAATTTCAGGGCTGTACTTTTATTCTTATAATACAAAATTTAGTATTCATGAATTATATTTATACTAGTTATTTAAGTTGTGTTTTGTTACGGGTAAAATTACTTTTTTATATAAAAATATTATATATATAATTTTTTTATATATATTTTTGTGGTTAAAAATATTCTAAGTTATAATAAAAAAAGTTTATTCATATATATAATCAAATAAATTGAGAACTATTTATGTTAATAAATAAAAAAATTATAAATAATAACTAAAAATAAAACTAGAAAAATCGAGAGATAAGTATTTGCTAAATGTAAAACCTCTAGGCGAAAAATTATAAATTAAATAGTTTTATGTAAAACAAAAGGAAAAAAAATTTGTAACTCTCGATCGGGTTATTTGAAAATTTGCGTGGAGCCTTCTAATATGATTACTTAACTTGGGTTAAAATTTCATAATTTTTAGAGAAATTCAGAAATTTGACGAAAAATCACAATTTGACTAGTTTTATGTTATTGGACGTCATTTTAAATCCGACCATTAGATTAAGTTGAAATTTTATGAGGAACCTTAAAATATATTAAATAATATCTGGTTAAAATTTTAGGATGAATGGAGTGATTAGTACTTAAAAGTGTATTTTTATCAGGGTTTTATATCGTCATTTTGCACTTGAAGTATCAATAACTCCCTAACTAAAGCATGTTTTATAATAACATATCTAATTATATAAGATACCTTTAATTTATGGTAAATGTTCATCTTAAATGCAGGCCTATCACATAAATGAAAGAATTGATTGATGAGTTGAAGTACGAAATTGAAAGGACAAAGAGATGGCCAAACTTAGAAAAGAGATCTTAGGTGCAGTCCAAACTAGAACACTTTTTGGTAATCGGGTCATATCTGGAGCTGTAGATCTCGGATTTAGGTCTACCTTATATGGATGGAAAGCTAAGACATAGGCCTACAACTTTCATGGGGAGTCCAAGATTTAAGAAGGCCGTTTTCAAGTCCATATTGTAGCAACAACGAAGAAGTCCGAATCTGTCCTGCAGCCCGGACAATCGTTCAGTGTTCAGCCCATATCTCGAGTTCTAGAAGTCCAAATGATCTCAAAGTTTTACCCTGGAAAGATGAGACAATTGCCTAGAACTTTCATGATTGAAGTTTGTTCAAATTATGACGTCATCAATGACGTTTTTAGCAGACAAGAAGATAAGAATTGTCATCAAGTCAAGATGTGGCCACCCATTCATCAATTAGTCAACAAATCAATAGTTCTGAATTTTGGCCTATAAAAGGAGGCATTTGCCATGTATTTAGGCATCTTGGTGTTCAGATCAAGATCATGCTCTTGCTTTCTCTCTTTGTATTGCTTATGCTTTGCTTTCATTAATATCAAGTTTATGCCTTTCATTTCCTTTCCTTTACTTAGTTAACTTTTATCTTACTTATGTTCTTATCTTGTTTATTTATGTTTCTTTCTTTCATTATGTTTAACTAAGTTAATTATGTCAAGGTGAAAAGGGTACACTAATGGTGTAAGAATAAGTATAATATAAACTTAACATGGACCTTAATGTTGGATACTAACATGCTTTATATTTGTTATCTTGTTCACTTTTAATACTTTGCTTGTTAAATGGTTAATCTAGATTTATGTTGTATAACACTTGGTACAACAAATACTTGGCACTTTCATAGCCCATACTTGTATGGTATAACCGACACTCGAGCTATGAAAGGAACTTGATTTGTTGTTAACATAAGTTATAATCATGAATGCCTGACAACATTTACAAGTATTAGCATTATTCGAATAAGATAACTAATGTAATCATGTTAACAATTTATAATCCGATTGGAACCTCCTTTGTGTGTGGTTTCCAATTGAATAATAAGAGTTTATACTATACTTGTTTGACGTACCATTAGTGGATCCTCTAACCTTGACATTTGTCGTTATCATCGTTTAATCCTTACGTTAATATTGCATTTCAAAGTTCTCATCAACTTATTTCTCTTCTTCTTCTTTACTACTACTACTACTATTATTGTTATTATTGTTATCTATAATTTATACAATTAACCTCCCTGTGGTTTGACCCGGTCTTACCGGTTATTTATTACTTCGACACTCCCCGCACTTGGGAGAAGACATCAATCTTTTGGTCGTGTCAAGTTTTTGGCGCCGTTGCCGGGGAAGGTAAATTCTTGTACTAATTATAGTATTTATTTTATTTTCTCTTTTACTTTTATTGTATTTAACTTTGTTTCTTTTGTGTTGTTTCTTTTTCTTTTGTTTTCTTCTTCTTTTTATTCTCTTTTTACACGTGCATGAGAGTGTGGTCACGTACATTAAGTGGTAGACTTTGTAGGGTATCCTCATCATTTTCGGAAAATATGGTGAAGAAGATAACCAATCGCTTCATAATGAGAATAATGAGAATATTCGGGTTAGAACTCTTAGAGACCACATGAATCCTACAAGAACAAGTGCACCCTCATGCATAGTTTTTCCACCGAGATGCATCTCATTTTAATTTTAAGACAGGCATTATTCAACTTTTACCATCTTTTCATGGCTTAGATTTAGAAAATCCATACTTGCATTTAAGGGAATTTGAGGAGGTTTGCAACACGTATAATGACTCAAATTGTAGCATGAACACCATTAGATTGAAGCTTTTTCCTTTTTCATTAAAAGATAAAGCTAAAACATGGCTACAAAATTTGAGACCTGGATCCATTCGTGCTTGGGATGATATGCAACAACAATTTTTAAAGAAGTTTTTTCCATCTCATAGAACGAACTCTTTCAAAAGACAAATCATTACTTTCTCTCAAAAACCAGGAGAAACATTTTATCAATGTTGGGATAGGTATCGGGACTTGCTTAATACTTGCCCCCATCATGGTTTTGAAACATGGAGATTAGTTTCACATTTTTATGAAGGGTTAACTCCTAGAGATAGGCAAATGGTTGAATTGATGTGCAATGGAACTTTTGAGGATAAAGACCCTAATGAAGCAATGGAGTACTTAGATTTGCTAGCCGAAAATGCACAAAATTGGGACACCACGGTACTTATGAGGCACCAAGTAAAACCCAACCTCATACATCTAGTGGGGGTATGTACAACCTTAGGGAAGATCATGACCTCCAAGCCAAGTTTGCATCTTTAGCTAAAAAAGTCGAAGCGCTAGAATTGAAAAAGAGTGGTCAATTAAAATCTGTTCAAGACATTGCATGTCAAATCTGTGAAACCAACGAACATTCAACCAATGACTGTCCAACCTTGCCTTCTTTTAAAGAATGTCTCCATGAACAAGCCCATGCATTAAACAGTTTTCAAAGGCCCAACCATAACCCATATTCGCAAACATACAACCCTGGTTGGAGAAATCACCCAAATTTCAATTGGAAGAGTGATAACAATAATGCACAAACTTCACAACCACCGTTTCAAGCACACCATAATTTTCAAAATTCTCATGGATATGCACCTCCTTATGCTCCACCTCCTAGAAGAAATCTTGAGGAAACATTGCATGCATTTATGGAAAAGCAAGAGGCAATTAACACTCAACTTGCTCAAAGCATGACAGATTTTAAAGATACTCTTGCAAAATTGACATCTGCTCTCGGTTTCCAAGAGAAAGGTAAGTTTCCATCTCAACCACAACAAAATCCAAAGGGGCAATACAATGCGAATGCAAGTAGTTCGGGAAGCCAACACATGGATCATGTAAAATCGGTCATCACTCTTCGTAGTGGTAAGGTTATTGAAAAACCCATTCTTGAACCTTGTGAGAATGATGATGAGTCAATCTCTAAGGGTAAGGAAGGGGTTGAATCTGATCATTGCAAAGAAAAGACTGATTCCCCGCCAGCACTTCCATTTCCTCATGCCATGGCTAAACAAAGGAAAGTTAATCACAACTACGAAATCTTTGAAACTTTCAAACAGTAAGGATCAATATACCTTTGCTTTGGATGCTATCAAACGGGTTCCTTCTTATGCTAAATTTTTGAAAGATCTGTGCCACTTGTGAAGAGAAAACTGAATGTGAAAAAGAAAGCCTTTTTAGCTGAACAAGTGCTATTCTTCAAAACAATAATGCTTTGAAATATAAAGACCCTGGTTGTCCTACAATTTCTTGCTTTATTGGAGAGCATAAAATTGAAAAAGCCTTACTTGATCTTGGAGCTAGTGTGAATTTACTTCCATATTCGGTTTTTCAAAGTCTCAATCTAGGTGAGTTAAAACCAACTTCGTAACTCTTTTACTTGCCGATAGATCCGTAAAAGTGCCTAGAGGAATAGTTGAAGATGTGTTAGTACAAGTTGATAAATTCATTTATCCTGTGGATTTTATTGTCTTGGACACACAACCTCGTTGAAGCATGTAATTCATTTCTGTTATTTTAGGGCGTCCATTTCTTGCAACTTCTAATGCATTGATTAATTGTAGGAATGGATTGATGAAGCTATCTTTTGGAAACATGACATTGGAGATGAATATTTTCAACATTTGCAAGCAACCTAGAGATGATAATGATTTACGGGAAGTGGACTTTCTTGAAAAATTAGTTCATGATCAATTTCAAACCACTTCCAAGTAAAATTGAGATTGATGAATCTGACGATTTGCAAATGGTCTATTCTCGGGAAAAATCGAAGGCAAGTAATTGGAGACCACAAATTGAGGAATTGCCACCACGATCAATTAAGTCCATACCTTCAAGTGTTCAACCACCAAAACCTGATTTGAAGCCATTACCATTCCATCTCAAATACTCATTTTTGGGAGAAAATGAAACTTTTCCGGTAATAATCTCTTCCACACTTAACGCACATCAAGAAGGTAAGTTATTGCAAACTCTGAAAATGCACAAAAATGCCTTGGGATGGACTATAGCTGACATAAAAGGAATTAGTCCTTTGATTTGCACACACAGGATTTATTTGGAGGAAAATGCTAAACCCTCTAGAGAAATGCAACGAAGGCTTAATCCTAATATGAAAGAAGTAGTGAAAAATGAAGTCATTAAGCTTCTAGATAATGGAATCATTTATCCTATTTCTGACAAAGAAATGGGTAAGTCCTACCCAAGTGGTACCCAAGAAGTCTCGGAGTCACCGTGATACCAAATGAGAAAAATGAGTTAATTCCAACAAGGACTATTACTGGTTGGCGTATGTGCATTGATTATAGGAAACTTAATTCAATGACTAGAAAAGATCATTTTCCCTTACCTTTCATGGATCAAATCCTAGAAAGAGTTGCAGGTCATGAATTTTATTGTTTCCTAGATGGCTATTCGGGTTATAACCAAATTGAAATTGCATTGGAAGATCAAGAGAAAACTACTTTCACATGTCCATTTGGCACTTTTGCATATCGAAGGATGCCTTTTGGATTATGTAATGCACCAGCCACGTTTCAAAGATGCATGCTTAGTATATTTAGTGATATGGTTGAACGTTTTCTTGAGATTTTTATGGATGATTTTTCTATTTTTGGTGATTCATTTGATGATTGTTTGACTAACTTAGAAAAGGTTTTGAAAGGGTGTGAAGAGAAGAATCTTGTACTTGAATTGGGAAAAATGTCACTTTATGGTAACAAACGGCATTGTACTTGGTCACATTGTTTCATCAAAAGGAATTGAGGTTGACAAATCTAAAATCGAGTTAATTGCTAACTTGCCAACACCAAAATCCATTAAAGATGTTAGATCATTCTTAGGACATGCTGGTTTTTATATAAGGTTCATCAAAGATTTTAGTGTAATATCTAAGCCCTTGAGCAACCTTCTAACAAAGGATAATATTTTTGAATGGATCGAACATTGTGAAGAAGCCTTTGTTCAACTTAAAAACTTGCTTACTTCTGCTCCTATCATTCAACCTCCCGATTGGTCTTTACCTTTTGAAATAATGTGCGATGCTAGTGATTATGCCGTGGGTGCTTTGTCTTGGGACAAAGAAAAGATAAGAAACCTTATGTGATTTACTATGCAAGTAAAACTTTAAATAGTGCTCAAATGAATTACACCACTACTCGAAAAAGAATTACTTGCAGTAGTATTTGCATGTGAAAAATTCAGGTCTTATCTTGTTGGCTCACCTGTTGTTGTTTACAGGTGATCATGCAGCATTGAAATATCTTTTTTCTAAGAAAGATTCTAAGGCTAGATTGGTTCGGTGGATTTTGTTACTTCAAGAATTTGATATCACAATCAAAGACAAGAAAGGCACCGAAAATGTTGTCGCAGATCACTTGTCAAGATTGACAACAGAATCGAGATCTGACATCACACCAATCGATGACTACTTTCCTGACGAATCTTTATTTTTCGTCTCTACAATGCCTTGGTATGCTAATATTGTTAATTTTCTTGTTTCGGGACAATTGCCAGCTCATTGGAGTACCCAAGACAAAAGAAAGTTCTTGAACGAAGTAAAGAACTTTTATTGGGATGACCCTTATTTATTCAAATATTGTCCTGATCAAATATTTCGAAGATGCATTCCTGACAATGAGGTAAGTAATGTCATTAAATTTTGTCATTCTCGAGGCATGTGGGGGCCATTTCTCATCAAGAAAGACAACCGCAAAAATCTTACAATGCGGATTTTACTGGCCCACCATGTTTAAGGACTCACATGTGTTCCGCAAGACTTGTGAAAATTGTCAAAAGTTGGGATCTATTTCAAAACGTCATATGATGCCTTTAAATCCTATTCTTGTCATTGAGATCTTTGACTGCGGGGTATAGATTTCATGGGTCCATTTCCTCCATCATTTGGTTTCGTGTACATATTAGTCGCAGTAGATTATGTTTCAAAATGGATAGAGGCAATTCCAAGTCGAAACAATGATCACAAAACAGTGATAAAATTCTTGAAAGAAAATATTTTGAGTCGATTTGGAATCCCTCGAGCCATGATAAGTGATGGTGGAACACATTTCTGCAACAAGCCATTTGAGACTTTAATGAAGAAATATGGAATCACACACAAAGTTGCCACCCCTTATCACCCCCAGACTAGTGGACAAGTAGAGCTCGCTAATAGGGAGATCAAACAAATCTTGGAGAAAACAAGTGAACCCTAATAGGAAAGACTGGTCTTTAAGACTTAATGATGCACTTTGGGCTTATCGAACTCGCTTATAAAACATCATTAGGTATGTCACCTTATAGACTAGTCTATGGAAAACCTTGTCACTTGCTCGTGGAACTTGAACATAAAGCTTATTGGGCTATTAAAGCTTTCAATTCAAACCTTGATGATGCTAGTCACTGCGTAAGTTACAAATAAATGAGCTTGAGGAAATAAGAAATGATGCATATGAAAATTCAAGAATTCATAAAGCAAGAATCAAAGAGTTTCATGACAAGAAAATATTGAGAAAAACATTCAATGTTGGTCAAAAAGTCTTGCTTTATAATTCTCGACTCCATTTATTTCCTGGAAAACTAAGATCAAGATGGAGTGGTCCTTTCATTGTGAAACATGTGTATCCATATGGGGCCCGTGATATCGAGAATCCAAAGAATGGCAATGTTTTCAAGGTAAATGGACATCGTTTGAAAGTCTACTTTGACAATTTTTCAGTTGAAAATGACTCTATTGAATTGAGTGATCCTGTATATAAAGATTGATTCGTTTTCTCACATTGTTTTGTGTTTTGTTTTGCTAGTTTCTCTCACCCCGGTCAAAAGGCGGATAACGGTACTCCGTGACTTAAGTCGGTTCTTTCAGTTTCCCATAATAACTGATATTTGTATATATTTGTGCAATACTTTGCTTTTTCTCCTTTTTCTTTGAATCTCTTCTCCAATTTTCATTTCAAAATGGACACCATTCTTGAAAAATTGAAAAAGTACTTTCCCGCTTCGCCTCGAATGCGATTACAAAAATTTACCGTGCTAGGTGTGCAAGATTGAAGTTGTTAATGAATCATGGAATTCCCGAAGATATTCGCTGGCTGATTGAAGCAAAGGTCCCGATTATCGGTGGAGTCCTCCAATTCTTTCATTTCACACATGCCTGGAACAGGTAAAAGCACTTTTGCAAAGAAACGTCGTGCAAAACGACCGAAAGTCATCACGAGATGTGCTAGATGGACTTGTAATGCAACATGTCGTTCTTTAGGAATGGTATCTATAAACCGTGAAGATAAAATACAATTCATTAAGGATGGCCCGAGTAAGGGGTCTTTAGATAATCTTTTGTTGACCCTTGAGACGCATCCTAGTGGAGATGTGCATCGTGCAATTCATGATTTATGGCCCCATTTTCATAAAGAACATGATCGACTTAGTCTTGGGAATCTGACTAAAAAAGACCCTGTTTGGCCGCTTTTAAGAAAACTGGATGGGAAGCCTATCCCCGACCCATAGAGGGCGTTTAAGCCGTTCTTGGACGTAAAACCAAGGGAAGATGTGAGCCACAATCACAACTACCCGTACATACACATGCTTTTTCAAAATAAATAATTAAATAAAGAGAGAGAGAGAGAGAGGAAAGAGTGTGTGAGACTCACTGGTCTACATATAGGGGTATGATTGCATCTTCAATTTCTCATCTATAAAATCTTCTCTTCCTTCCCCTCATTTCTACTCAACCCTTACATTAGACAGATATAGAAGTGTGTAGAAATGGCGGGTCCCTCAAGTTATCACATCAAAAATATTTGTGTTTTTGGTGGATCCAGTCTGGGAAGGAAATAG
Source organism: Populus x sibirica (assembly GCA_019202695.1). NCBI lineage: Eukaryota > Viridiplantae > Streptophyta > Magnoliopsida > Malpighiales > Salicaceae > Populus > Populus x sibirica. Next base: position 581,889 of record JAGMVL010001964.1, on the reverse strand, counting down.
CATTTTTAGAAGCAAGCAAATCATCTTGGTCGGGTCCTAGGCGAGAGAAAGATTCATTTAGTGTATGGGGGAGGTAGCCTTGGGTTAATGGGGGGTGTGTCAATAGCTGCATTTTTAGGAGGAAGTCAAGTTTTGGGGGTCGTCCCCGAAGCTTTAGCAAAAGGGGATTTCATTGGGAAAACAATTGGAGAGGAACTACGGTCTCCACAATGTTTGATCGAATGAATACAATGTTTAACCATCTTGATGCCTTCATTGCCTTACCGGTGGTCTCGGGCACATTGGAAAAGATCTTTCATATTTCCTCTTGAGCCCAACCGCACATTCACCATAAACCTATAGGTTTGCTCAATGTTAATGGTTTTTATGATAATTTGTTGTCTTTCCTTGATCAAGCCGTGGAACAGGAATTTCTAACATCTTCGGCACGACAAATCATAATCTCTGCTTTCTCTTAGAACAATTGATCGACAAACTACAATCTTTCATCCCCGTAATTGATCCCTCCATGAGTCGCATAAATTGGTCAACTACGAAAAGCCGTAAAAAGCTTAGATTGGATTTGAGCCTTCGTTTGTGAATCCTTGTGTCTTTTGGTTTTATTTCTAGCATAGTATTTTGTTCTATTATTTCTTATATTTGTTTAAGTGTGTTTCGGGTTTGTCGGTGTTCGTTGTTTCGGTGATGTCTTCTATACTCTATCTTTCTACCTTAGGACATTGAGGACAATGTCTCGTTTTGGTTGGGGGGAGAGGGTAGTAGTATTAAAAAAAAAAAAAAAAAAAAAAAAAAAAAAAAAAAAAAAAAAACTAACCAACTAACTGCTTTTTGTTTTTAAAACCATTTGACAAACTGTTATTACTAGGATGGCAGAGTAAAGAGGAATTTTAGTGACTCTTGAGACGCATCTTAGTAAACATTTTCCAATGGTTATTTGCAATATTCATAACAAGGCCTATTAGAATACTTCTTGAAATATTCAGGTTTACAAACTCTCGCATTGTTATCACTTGATTCTGCTCATATACTTATTTAACAAGTATTCTTAAACCTTCATTTTCACACACACACTTTAACATATGATTGTGGGTTGCACATTGGATTATTACATTATTTATGTTCTTTTGTTAAAGGTAACAACTAAGGGATAGGGATAGTCTATAATTTGCAAAAAAAAAAACAAAAAAACAAAAAAAAACAAAATAAAATAATGATAATAAAAACGTAGATAAGTTTGATTTCGTAGCCTCCCTAACCTAAGCAATTAAGCCCGAAGGGGTGTTTTAACACCTAATACCCTAAAGTCAACTGACTTGGGAGCTATTGGCCCAAAGCTTGTTACATGGGTTAAGGAGAAAAGCTTAAGGGAATCAAACATTGCACTATCTACGTATCGGTATCTCGCAACCCGAGTTACTAAGCTCGTAGGGGTGTCTAACACCTAATGCCCTAAGATCAACTGGTCCGGGAGTCATTAGCCGAAAGCTCGTTACATGGGTTAAAGATGCATTGTGTTTTAAGTTATATGTATATATATTAAAAAAAAAAAAAAAAAAAGAGAAAAAAAAAAAAAAAAAAAAGAGATAATAATCCCAACCCAAGGAAGTTAACCTTAAACATTAGAACCAAATATTGTTTTCTTCCAATAAAAGCCCCATCATCTATGTTTTTGTACATTGAGCACATAACAAGGAAGGTTTATTAATATCTTGTTTAAGAGGTATTGAGCAGATATATAAATTTAATGAGAGTTTGTTTATCCGGATAGATTAATGGAAGTTGAATGATGAATGCCTTGCTTTGTGAAAGTTGCAAATTGTTTTTCTATTTTAACGCTTTGATTACTAGGGACTAGTAATAAGCTGGTTGGGGGGTGTGATTAGTACTTAAAAGTGTATTTTTATCAGGGTTTTATATCGTCATTTTGCACTTGAAGTATCAATAACTCCCTAACTAAAGCATGTTTTATAATAACATATCTAATTATATAAGATACCTTTAATTTATGGTAAATGTTCATCTTAAATGCAGGCCTATCACATAAATGAAAGAATTGATTGATGAGTTGAAGTACTGAAATTGAAAGGACAAAGAGATGGCCAAACTTAGAAAAGAGATGCTTGGTGCAGTCCAAACTAGAACACTTTTTGGTAATCGGGTCATATCTGGAGCTGTAGATCTCGGATTTAGGTCTACCTTATATGGATGGAAAGCTAAGACATAGGCCTACAACTTTCATGGGGAGTCCAAGATTTAAGAAGGCCGTTTTCAAGTCCATATTGTAGCAACAACGAAGAAGTCCGAATCTGTCCTGCAGCCCGGATAATCGCTCAGTGTTCAGCCCATATCTCGAGTTCTAGAAGTCCAAATGATCTCAAAGTTTTACCCTGGAAAGATGAGACAATTGCCTAGAACTTTCATGATTGAAGTTTGTTCAAATTATGACGTCATCAATGACGTTTTTAGCAGACAAGAAGATAAGAATTGTCATCAAGTCAAGATGTGGCCACCCATTCATCAATTAGTCAACAAATCAATAGTTCTGAATTTTGGCCTATAAAAGGAGGCATTTGCCATGTATTTAGGCATCTTGGTGTTCAGATCAAGATCATGCTCTTGCTTTCTCTCTTTGTATTGCTTATGCTTTGCTTTCATTAATATCAAGTTTATGCCTTTCATTTCCTTTCCTTTACTTAGTTAACTTTTATCTTACTTATGTTCTTATCTTGTTTATTTATGTTTCTTTCTTTCATTATGTTTAACTAAGTTAATTATGTCAAGGTGAAAAGGGTACACTAATGGTGTAAGAATAAGTATAATATAAACTTAACATGGACCTTAATGTTGGATACTAACATGCTTTATATTTGTTATCTTGTTCACTTTTAATACTTTGCTTGTTAAATGGTTAATCTAGATTTATGTTGTATAACACTTGGTACAACAAATACTTGGCACTTTCATAGCCCATACCGTATGGTATAACCGACACCGAGCTATGAAAGGAACTTGATTTGTTGTTAACATAAGTTATAATCATGAATGCCCGACAACATTTACAAGTATTAGCATTATTCGAATAAGATAACTAATGTAATCATGTTAACAATTTATAATCTGATTGGAACCTCCTTTGTGTGTGGTTTCCAATTGAATAATAAGAGTTTATACTATACTTGTTTGACGTACCATTAGTGGATCCTCTAACCTTGACATTTGTCGTTATCATCGTTTAATCCTTACGTTAATATTGCATTTCAAAGTTCTCATCAACTTATTTCTCTTCTTCTTCTTTACTACTACTACTACTATTATTGTTATTATTGTTATCTATAATTTATACAATTAACCTCCTCGTGGTTTGACCCCGGTCTTACCGGGTTATTTATTACTTCGACACTCCTGCACTTGGGAGAAGACATCAATCTTTTGGTCGTGTCATGGAGCTCGGTAGTACTATCAAAGAATAAGGATTGTCAAATGGAAGCAAAAGGACTCATTAAGGGTAAAGGGGTAATTTGCCATTAAAAATAAAACAAGGCAGCTCCTTTTTTGTTATGAACTGCCGATTGGGCAGTAACAAATATGGAAAGAAAAAAAGAAAGAAAATAAGAGAAGAACGTGAGAAGTTAAGAGAAAAACAAGAAAAAGTGAGAGAGCTTGAAAACTTGTAAGATTAAAAGACTTGGAACATTAAATTAAAGAAGAACCAAGTGAAGGAAGATATAAGAAAGGTGAGGAGGGCTGGCCACACTAGGAGGAGAAGAAAAGTTGGGAGAACTTAGATTGGCAAGCATGAAAAGTTTAGATTCTTACTTGAATGAAGTGTTTTTGGGTTTATTTGGGTAAGTTATCAAACAATGACAATTAAATTTGATTTAATTTCTCATAATCTTGATTTTTTTAAATTAGAGTTCTTATGAGAATTTGGGGATTTTGAGAAAAATAGTAAGCATGATGGAATTGAGGTAGAATAGTATAGAAATAGTGAATGTAAGTAGTAATTAAGAAAGAAATTGAATAATTTTGAAGAAAAGAACTTGTAATTAAGGATGAGGAAATATAGGAATGAGGTTTTGATTGTTTTATGTTTGAGAAATGATGTTCTTTATCTTATTTGAAGTATTTAAAATATGAACAAGTGAAGAAACATTATAAGAATGTGAAAAAAAAAAATGAATAAATAAATGGTAGGAAAAGTTCATGGGAGAATTCTTTAAGTGAGTTAAAAGAAGAAAATTGATTAAAACTAGGGGTGTTCAAAAAAACCGAATAACCGAAAAAACCAAGAAAACCGATGGAAAATTAACCGAGAAAACCGAACCGAGATGAAAAACCGATTAAACCGATTACTAAAACCAAAAAATCTTTTCGGTTCGGTTCGGTTCGGTTCCGGTTTCACCACCAAAACCGGTGAACCGAACCGGCTACCGATAAAAAATTAAAAATAAAGGCTGAAAGGCAGCAGAACGACCTAGTATAAATACTAAATGTTACAGTAAAGTGTAAAGTGTAAACCTAAACCTAAAAACATTGCAATTTACTTCTGCAGCCGCCGCCCACACCAGACCATCCTTCTTCGATTCTTCCTTTCCCCTTCAATTTTCATCTTCTCTGCCTCTTGCCCCCTGCATCTATCTCTTGACTCTCTTCTCTAGCTGATCAATAGTAAACAACCCATATCTCCGCATCCATCTAGTAGACTTGCGGTGGAAAAAAAACCCGAACAAAACCCCTTGGCGTCTCTCTTCACCCGCAGAGAAGAGTCAAAGAGGTAAAGTTTACTGTTTATCCATGTGTTCATTCTCGTGTGCTTGTAAGTTTTACTTGTAAGTTGTAACATTTGTTCCATTAGAGATCTCTGACCTCTGCTTCTTTTTCTATCCTCTTGCAGCTAGGGTTTTTACATTTTTCTGTTGATTTGTGTTCATTCAGGTTCGCCCCCTTTCCCCGCTCTCTCTCTAATATTTCGTTGATTTGTGTTGATATCAAGTTATTGATTGCTTTGTTTAGCATTGTTAACTTTAATATGTATCGGTTTATCTTGATTGCTTTGATCTGTATTATCGGTTTTTTTATCCGTATTATTAACTATCAATCATAATTCTGTGATTTATCTGTATTGCTTTGTTTGGCTATCAATCTATTTTTTGTTGTATTAATTCTCGGGTCACTTTGGCATGTAAATTCATTCTATTTTCTATATATTGATGACTTCATTCTGTTTTATTCGGCAATAAATTCATTCTGCTCAATGTTCATGTATGATCTGTTAAATGTTTAGTCCTGCTAAGTGCTAATAATTATATAAGAGAGAGATTGCATGAGAATCCATATAGGGGAGTGAAATAATTCAATGAAAATCTGAATAAGTTAATGGAACCGAGGCCTTGATTGAGTAAAATGTGTTGGATCGGCATGTGTAAATGCCACGGACTTTCGGGGTTTTGCTTGCTCTTTCCTTCATTTTTAGAATAGAAATTGGTCCATTACGACTTTTTACAATTGAAATTGGTCCATTACGGACTTTCGGGTCCATTGCATGTGTAATTTACAGTATACAGGTTTTTTTAGAATAAAGAGGTGATAGATGCCTTTTTGCAATTATATGAACCTAACATGATGCTCATTGCTCAACTTCTGCTTGATTCTCAATTGTAGTCAGATGTTGATTCATGTTGTTGTTTTCTTAATTTCAGATGGATAGTAGGGAAAATCCTAGATCGAATGAGTCAAATACTTCAAGTTCAGAACCAAATTCTTTGCCTATTCCAGTTCCAATTACTACCTCCAGCACAAACAGCAACACTGAAGAAGGTAATCCAGCTTCTAGATGTAATAAAAGAAAAACATCCCAAATTTGGGATCACTTTAAAAAACTAGATGGTAATGCTAAAACTCCTAGGGCTGCATGTAAGTATTGTGGAAAAGACTATGCATGTCATACTATACTTAATGGGACTAGTAACATGTGGAGTCATCTAGGTGTATGCAAAAAATTTCCTTTTGTCATTGATCGAAAACAAAAAACTCTAGTTTTAGAACCTAAGCCTAAAATAGAGGGGGGTGATAATGGAGAGGAAAATTTGGTGACTGGTAAGGCAAAGTAGGTTATAATTATGAAGAGTGTAGGAAAGCCCTTGGAAAAATGGTTATACTTGATGAGCTACCTTTTAACTTTATAGAAAACCAAGGATTTAAATCATTTTGTAAAGTAATGCAGCCTAGATTTGATGTTCCTTCTCGTTTGATGATTTGGAGAAATTGTTTGAAAATTTATTTAGTTGAGAAGGAGAAATTAAAGAAAGCTCTTAAGGATCAATGTTTATGTTTAACAACTGATACTTGGACATCAATCCAAAATATTAATTATATGTTTTTGACTGCTCATTGGATTGATGAAGGTTGGAACTTGAATAAAAGAATTCTAAACTTTTGTCAAGTTTCTAATCATAAAGGTGAAACCATTAGCCAAGCGATTGAGAGTTGTTTATTGGAATGGGGAATTGATAAGATTTTAACAGTTATCGTAGACAATGCAAGTTCAAATAATTTGACAATAAAATATCCGAAAAGAGTAACAATTGGGTGGGCAACTAATATATTGTCAAATGACTTCATGCATGTTAGATGTTGTGCACATATTGTTAATCTTATTATATGTACGGGGTTGAAAGATATTGATGATTCAAAGGTTAAAATTAGGAATGCAAGAAGGTTTGTTAGATCTTCTCCTTCTAGACAACTTGTTTTTAATCAATGTGCGGAAAGGTTGAAAATTGGAAGTAAAAAATCTGTTTGCTTGGATGTTGCAACTAGATGGAACTCTACATATATGATGCTAGATGCGGCTGCTAAATTTGATGTGGTTTTTATGAGGTTAGAAGAAACCGATCCTAGGTATTCGAGTTACTTTGAGGTTGATTCACAAGGGAAACAAAAAAACTTAGGTCCTCCCGCATTAGAAGATTGGGAAAAGGCTAGATCTTTTGTCAAGTTCTTGAAATTATTTTACACGGTTACATTGAAATTTTCTCGGCTCGTTGTATGTGACATCTAATTCTTTCTTCCATGAATTGATTTCCATGCACACAAGCATATCTCAACTTTGTAGAAGTGAAGATGTTTATGTAAGTAACATGGCTAAGAATATGATGGCAAAGTATAAAAAATATTGGGGGGATCAAGATACACAAAACTTTTTGTTGTATGTGGTTGTTGTGTTAGATCCACGTTTCAAATTGAAGTATGTGAGATTTTGTTTTGGAAGATTGTATGATGTTGAAGAGGCTAAAAATTTTACAATTAAGGTGAAAAATACTTTGTTGAGGTTGTTTGAGCATTATATGAATGTTGATGAGAATGTTGATGTTGTTCCTAGTGTTGGAACTAGTATAAATGACAATGTTAATGTTGATTTAACGGTGGTAAATGATGATATGGTGGATGACTTAGCTTCTGAATTCAAAAAACATTTAGAGAAAGAAGGTTGTGTCCAAAAAAAAAATGAGGTTGAGAGGTATTTGGGTGATGATTGTGAGGATCCTAATTATTTTAAATTAGATATTTTGGGTTGGTGGAGGTGTAATGCTACAAAATACAAGATTCTTTCTAAGGTGGCACAACACGTGTTAGCTATCCCGGTATCTACAGTTGTTTCCGAAGCAAGATCATTCATCAAGGCGGTCGTATATTAGATCCATTTCGAAGCTCTTTATCTCCATCGACAGGTGCAAGCACTTGTTTGTTGTCGAATTGGTTGAGTTTAGCACCAATTCCAATCAACATTAGAACCTTCATGGATTATATTGAAAATTCGAGATGATTGAGTCGTGTAATTTCTCTTACAAATTTAAATATAGTTATTTTATGATATTGTTTATTTACATGTTTAATCTAACATTTTAATTTATGTTTTTGTAGAATTTGGTGAGAGTTTAAAAATCTCAACTGATTGTTTGTAACTACTTGCAATCTTGGAATATAATTGTTTTGGGTAATTAATTTACTTTACCTTGTTAATTCCCCTTAACATTTTGCATACTTAATTCTTTCAATAGTTGAACTCTAATTAATTTGCTAATTTGCTAGTGTTTTTTTATAGTATTATCATTGCTGGAATTTTTGGATGCCGCCATTGCTGGAATTTTTGGATGCTTGGTGTTGCTTGATTTTTTCCCGATGTTTATGATATTTTATTCTTTGGTTGCTAATGTATTCGCTTGTTAATTTTTACTTTTCTAGTGCGAACAAACTTTTAATTTGAGATGTTTAAATTTGATCATGCATCTTGCATTGATTTATCATTTTGGGAAGCATATTAAAACTAAAAGTCACCAATTTGCATCTGATTTAATTCATGTCCAGATTTTAACCGAACATCGAGTTCTTGTGAATTAATTGAATGCTTGTGAATTAATTGAATGTTGTGAAAGTGTGAATTAACCGAATATCGGTATATCAGGTTCTTGTGAATTAATTGAACATCGGTGACTTTTAATGTAAACTGTAAAGCTAAGCAAATTTAAAAAAAAACCAAAAAAAAATCCATATAATAAGGGATTAGGTTTCCCGGTTTTTCCAAAAAAAACGGATTTAACCGAACCGGACCGGTTCGGTTTGAACCGATTTCCGGTCCGGTTACTATTTATCACACATACAGAAATTCAGTTCGGTTGGTTTTTTGAGTCTAATTAAAACTATATGTTAAAAATGAGGTGACAAATGAATGAAAATTTTGGTGTAAACCCCAATTAAATAAAAGATATTACGTGCTTCAAATTTAGGCACGTAGGAGAAATGATAATGGATTAATAATGTAGTGCAATCTGATTGATTCAGGAGTTGTACCAGGAGCAGGGCATCAGGCAGGAGGAGTTGGGTCATCACGAGTAGACGGTAAGTGATTCATCACTTTCTTTTAAAATTCAAAGTTTCATTATTAGTTATGAGTTGTTTATGACATGTTGATATGGAAGAAGTAGATGAAGAAACTGTTGGTATTATTAGTATGAATTACTGGTTGGTATGAAATTACCGGTTAGTTAGTAGGAATTACCGATTAGTATGAATTACCGGTTAGTATAGAATTACCGGTTAGTATGAATAACTGGTTGGTATGGAATTACCGGTTGGTTGGTATGGAATTACCGGTTGGTATGCAAATTACCGGTTAGTTAGTATGAATTACCGGTTGGTTAGTAGGAATTACCGGTTAGTTGGTATGAATTACCGGTTAGTATAGAATTACCGGTTGGTATTGGTATGGAATTACCGGTTGGTTAGTGTAGAATTACCGGTTGGTATGGAATTACCGGTTGGTTGGTGTAGAATTACCGGTTGGTATGGAATTACCGGTTGTATTGGCTATTGATAGAGAATAGCCGGATGTTGGGTAATTCGTATGGAATTATCGGTTGTATTGGCTATTGATAGAGAATAGCCGGATGTTGGGTAATTCGTATGGAATTACCGATTGTATTGGCTATTGATAGAGAATAGCCGGATGTTGGCTATATAAGAGGGTGAGCCGGGTTTGAGATAAAATTTGTGAATTACCAAATTAAAAATTAAGCAATAAGTGTTGGTTACAGAGGTCCTATAAATACATGATTAATAAATTATGAATGGGTTATTAATGTTGATATATAGTAAGTTGGTGATGAAAGATAATTTGATATATTTTGAAGACTTGTGAACATAGTAGCTTTATTATCTTTAATGTGTTATCTTCCTTATTTCTTATTAATGTTATGTATACAGGTTTTTCACGAGGTAATACGGAGCGTTAAATATGGACTTTGTATTTTAATCTGTTTATTTTGTGGGATGTAATATATTGGCTTTATATTTAATTTGTATTATATGTAGATTGTAATATATGTATCATGAAGATGTTTTGCTTTTGGTACTTATACATTTAAAATGTATGAGTAAGGAACTAATACTATTAAACTATTCAAAAAGAATATTTAGTAATTATAATCATGCATGTTTAAAAGATGAATGCATGTTAATGTAATAATTAGTTCAATATGAATCTTTTGAGTTTATAATTATTTGTAGTTAATGTGTTATTTGTTGATGATGTAAGGTTGAGAAAATACAATGAAGTATAGTTATGTGAAATATTATTTGATGAGATGGGATATGATCCAGGATGGTTGGATCAAAGTGGAAGTTTTGAGTATTTGTGATTGAATGAAGTCTAGTCGATAACTTGGTAGCATCAGAAAACAAAGGAGACTCTGCTGAAATTTCAAAAAAAAAATCCCATAATCTTAGACATATTATTCAATACTTGACATTAGTAAAGAAATGTTTGAGATTTCATGACATTATAATCTGAGGGTGTTACACTAAATTTGTTTATTAAAATAATTTTTTAATCAATCAAACAATAATAAAAATAAACATACACAATAAATTGATTGAATAAAATAAAAGAAAAAATTTATTATACAAGGATGCACATATTATAAATATTATTTGGAAATAAAAATTTTATTTTCATATATAAAGTTCATCTTTACAAAAGATAAAAAAAAAATACATGAATTAGAAAAATCCCTTCAAAAATTAAATACATACAAAATAATTAAAAAATAATTATCATTTAAAAGAGACTATATAAACAAAATAAAAGAGAGAATGAGTATTAATTTAAACATAAATAAAAATTTTGAAAAAAAATATAAGAAAATGCATCAATTTGTTTTTTAAAAAAAGGCCAGGCAATTATCGGGCCTATACATGGTCTCAGAAAACCTAAAAAATTATCTCAAAACTCGAAATCAACCTAAAATCAAGGTTGTCAATCCCATTATGTTTTATACGGAATGGCCAATATATCTTGTTCTAGTTAAAAAAAACCGAAATAGATTTCATCTCTCTCAAAATCTCATCCCATTCCAAAAGTTCTATCCAAGTTCTGACCGGAACGTTCTGATTTCATTCTGATAAAATAAGGTTTTTTTTTATCTTTAAAAAAAAATCTATGTTTTTCTCTAATCCATCCTCCATTACTTGGTATATTGGATATTGAACTTCATAATTTATTATGATTTGATTTTTTATAGTTATCTAAGTCTCATGATGCATGTTGCAAGTTTTGTGGATTAACGTAGTTGACTTGAGTTTTTTTTATCTTTTTATCTTTATTTTTTTTCATCTCACCATTCAACATCTTCAACATTTGGATTATTATGAATTAATCCTTGTCATTTGTTTTGGTTTTTTTCTATGAAATTATATTATTCTCATAACCTAAGTCACGGGTTTCGCAAGTTAACCCGAAATGACTTAGGCCATTTTATTGTGTCCTTTTTTATATTAATTTTTTTTAATTTCATCATTCAATAATGGATTTATTAGGAATTGAGCTTCATAATTTATCTTGATTTGTCTTATTTTGAGTTATCATGATTTTATGACTTAGGTTGCGGATTTGGAAGGTAACCCAGGTTGACCCATGTCGATCCAATATGTTGTCAACTCAATATTTTTTAAAAAAAATGTGATCTTGAATTTATTTTTAGTCAAATTATATTTTTATCAGTTGTCTAGGTTGTCTTTGGACTCGTCGTGTCGATCGGGTCATATCAGTTCAACTCCCACTTTTTTGCTTGTGTTTTAAATTTGAATTGCATAATTTCAAGTTAATTTATCTTTGGGTTTGAATTGAAATTATGATCGTTGAATTAATATTTTGAATTAAATATATATATATATATATATATATATATATATATATATATATATACAACCTCAAAACAACACGCCGAAATGTTCTGAAACCAAAACATACTGTTTCAATTGAAAAAACATAATGCCAACCTGAACAAAATTGACCATTTTTGTGGTTGAAATTGGTGTCAACGATATTTTTCTCTCTCTATTGCTGGAATCTAACGACCTCTCTCTCCCCTTTCCCAGACAAGGAACTAGAAAATAACAAAAATAAACTTTTGCACCCAAATTAAGTTGAAAAAATATTGAGGGACCATATATGTATAATTTTTAAAGTGTGAGGACAAAATTAAATTTGTTGTGTGAACTTTAAAACCACCATCCATTTATTGCGTCTTTTCTATTTTAACCCCCCGTCATTTAATTTTATTCTTTGTGAATAAATTTAATTTAATTGCCCTTGAATTTGGTCAAAAAAGAATGCAATTGTGCAAAAAAAAAGCTTAAGAACCAATTTGAAAAAAATACAAAATTTTGAACAATAGATCCACCATAAAATGAGAGAGGATCAATAGTGATGTGTATCTTTGGATTTGAATTGAAATTATATTTATTAAATTAATACTTTGAAGTTTATATATATATATATATATATATAGTACAACCTCGAAACAACACAATGAAATGCTCTGAAACCAAACATACTGTTTCAATTGAAAAACCAGAATGCCAACCTGAACAAAATTGATAACTTTTCCCAAAACCAAAAATATGTATGAGTTCAAATCTATTTTTTATGCACTTTCAAGATGAAAAACAAAAAAATACCTAATATGAATTCTCTTCATCAAATGAAATCATTTGACACAAAGATCGATTGTTTTGGTGGTTGAAATTGGTGTCAACGACATCTTTCTTTCTCTATCGCTGGAATCTAATGACCTCTCTCTCCCAGATAGGGACTAGAAAATAACAAAAATAAACTTTTATAATCAAATTAAATTGAAAAAAATATTAAGGGACCAAATATGTATAATTTTTAAAGTGTGAGGACAAAATTAATTTTTTTGTGTGAACTTTGAAACCATCATTCATGGATGCCACCTTTCTTACTTTGGTCCCCTGTCATTTAATTTTATCCTTTGTGAACAAATTTGATTTAATTGCCCTTGAATTTGGTCCAAAAAGAATGCAATTGCACAAAAAAAAAGTTTAAGAACCAATTTGAAAAAAAAGCAAAATTTTGAACAATAGATCCACCGTAAAATGTGAGAGGATTAACAGTGATGTGTGCACAGTGAAATACCCACACACTTTAGTGTTTTACTATCTATTTAACTCGCACTCTACCGTAGGTCGGATTTTAAAAAAATAAATATGCAGGCTTTTTCAACGTGTTATTTTATATAAAAAAACAAAAGTGCAAATCAAGAAACTCATGTATACATCTAATAAAACAAATTGAGAACTATGCGTGTTAATAATAAATAAATAAAAAGTCATTAATGATAAATAAAGATGAAAATTAAAAAAAAATAAGAGTTAGATATAAACCAAGATATTTGAATTCACAACTCGAATCTTTGACTTGGTTCTGTTTAATGACTTTGCTCACAAAGATTGATTTTTTATTTAATTAAATGATAGTACAAATAAACATACATGAAATTGACTAATAAAACAAAGGGCAAAAAAAATATTATGCAAGGTTACACATATTAAAAATATTATCCAAAAATAAATATTTTTAATTTTTTAAAATAAATTTCATTTATGTAAAATATAAAAAATATAGATAAATTAAAACATTCTCTCAAAATATTAAATGCATACAAAATAACTACAGAACAATCGATATTTAAAAGAATCTAGATAAACCAAATAAAAGAAAGAAGGATATTAATTTACATATAAATTTAAAAATTATTTTTCAAAAATACATATTAAAAAGGAATTAATAAAACAAAGAAAAAGGTCAAGCACTGCTAGGCTTGACAAGCCAAGCCAACGTGCTCGATCCATAAAAGAAGTTTTTTTATGGGGCAGATGACATGTTGTTCATCCTAATTTTAAAAAAAAAAATAAGTCAAAAAACACGTCGTCTAGCATTATCTAGTTTTCGACCACATTTTAATAAACTCATTCATAGCCTAAAGAAACACAAAAGAACCATCCCAAAATCAAAATCAACCTGAAACCAAAAATCTTATCGAGCTCAAATATATTTTTTTAGGCATTTTCAAGATAAAAAAAACATTGAACTCTTCATCAAACGAAATAATTTGACACCAATATCGATCGTGTTTGTGACCAAAATTGATGCAAACATAAATATTCTGTCTCTGACACTGGATTTTGGTGACTTTCTCTCATCTCTTTCAAATCAGGGGCTAAAAAAATAAGGAAAATGAAGTTTGAGGCTAAAATTGATTTTGCCTTTAAATTTTGGAAATTGAAGGGACCTAATATTTATAATTTGGAAAGTATGTGGACTAAAATAAGAATTTCACCCAAATTTTTTAAAGCCACCTATTCCTTCTATGTTTTCTTAGTTTGGTCCCTTATCTTTCAATTCTACAATTCCACAACAAATTGGCTTATAATTTGGTCCAATAGGGGCCAAGTTAAAAAAAACAAGGAAACAAAAGGCACTATAAACAGTCCGTCCATAATGCCATGTTAGGGGATCTATAGTGCATTTTGCACAGTTAATTCTCCAAGCGTTTTAGATTTACTAGCTATTTGACCCACACTTCATAGCAAGTCAAATTTATTTTTCATAAAATATTAATATGCAGGTTTTTTCAACGGTTTTTTTTATAAAAAAAAAACAAAAATAAAAAAACTTACATATATATATATATATATAATATATAATATAATAAATTGAGAACTATATTTGTTAATAAATAAATAAAAAGTCATTAACAATAAATGAATATGAAAGTTAAAAAAATAAGAGTTAGATATATATTAAGATATTCGGTCTCACAACTCATATGTTTAAGATGGTTGTGTGTTAATGACTTTGTTCATAAAAATTAATTTTTTTATTTAATTAAATGATAATAAAAATAGAAACACTTGAAATTGATTAAATAAAATAAAAGTAAAAAAACTATTATGTAAGGTTACACATATTAAAAATATTACCCAAAAGAGTCTAGATAAACAAAATAAAAGAGAGAATGAATATTAATTTACATATAGATTTTAACATAAATTTGAAAATATAAATATAAAAAAGGCATTAATTAAAAAAAAAGTCAGTCACTGCTAGGCTTGGTAAGCTAGGCCAACGCGTCTGGCTCATCTAGTAAGGGCCCACATGTGGACTTGCAAGAGTAGGCTCACGTGCTTAGGCCATAAATGTTTTTTTTTTATCATTTTTATGGAATAGACAACACGTCGTTTGATATTACCTAGTTTTTTTGCCACCATAATGGCTAGATAAACGGGGCATATGTTTTTTCAACCCAAAAACCAAATTTTCAACTTATGTTTGACCCAAAACACCTAGAAAACATAATAGAAAACCTGATATACCCATTCATGGCCTCAAAAAACCATCCCAAAACCCGAAATCAACCTGGAACAAAAAATCTTACTGAGCTCAGATATGTTTTTCTAAGTTTTAAGGTAAAAAAACATCTAATGCGAACTTCCCCTATCAAATTAAACAATTTGACACTAAAATTGATTGTTTTTATGGCTGGAATTGGTGTCAATTTTTTCTCTCTCTTTAATGTCGGATATCAGTGACTTTTTCTCTCATCTCTCAAACCAGTAGCCCAAAAAAAAAACAAGTTTGAGACCAAAATTAATTTTGCCCTTAAATTTTGGAAACTGAAGAGACTAATATTTATAATTTGAAATGTATGGGGATTATAATAAACATTTAGCCCAAAATTTATTAAAATCATTTATTTCTTTCATGTTTTTTACTTTGGTCCCTTTTTTTCAATCTCAATGTTCCCCAACAAATTGACCTATAATTTGGTATAATGAAAGTCAAATTAAAATAAATGAACAAAAAAGCATTATGAACCGTTTGTTCATAGTGCTCTATGAGAGATCCACATTGCATTTTGCATAATAAATTTAAATTCTTTTAAATTTTATAATATTCATTATATATCTATGATATCAATAACGTGCATGTAAAGCTACAAACCATCATGCATAGCATAACTATTGCAAAAACTTTTCATCAGGTATTATTATAATTTATTTTTTGAGAATCTTGGATTGATTGATTAGAAGAGCCATGATACTATGAAGACATAAAAGATTTTTTAAAAAAGTTGGGTAAACTGGGGGGGGGGGGAGTTTTTTGTTGTTTTGTGAACATGATGTGTAGCATTAGTCATCCTGAAATTTTATGGAACAAATTTGGACAACAGGTGGCAACCCGCACTTATCCACAGACCATAGCCTTGAAGGAAAAACAGACTTGGGCAAAAACACGTGTGTGGCGTGTGGAACACTTCGATGGCTTTTATCAGATGAACAACTGCTGTCACATGAAGAAGATGACTCCACTCTTCGTGTGGGGCTTCTCCGATTAACGATCAAATACTTCCAATCTTAAAGAAGAAAGCCACATCATATTCACTCGGAGACTATAACATGTAATTATTTGTTTATGGATATGACATAGGTTGGGAGGGTGGTGATACTGGTTTATAAAAACAAAGTTATTGCAGTACAAGAATCATAAAAATATATATATTTTTTATTTTTAAAAAATTATTTTTAACATCAGTACATTAAAATGATTAAAAAACACTAAAAATATTAATTTAAACAAAAAAAAAATATAAAATTTTTAATTTTTTTCAAAAGCACTTTTGAAATACAAAAACAAACGGAGTATTAAATTCGGAGCTACATGTCTTG
Organism: Populus x sibirica; assembly: GCA_019202695.1. Taxonomy (NCBI): domain Eukaryota; kingdom Viridiplantae; phylum Streptophyta; class Magnoliopsida; order Malpighiales; family Salicaceae; genus Populus; species Populus x sibirica. The sequence continues at coordinate 565,302 of JAGMVL010001964.1, read as the reverse complement.
TAAGTTCTGAATTTTAGAATTTTTCATTATTTATTTGATACCTAAAAAGTGAAACAATACAACATAAAGCTATTTGATATAATAAACATGTAACAAAATAAAAGATAATTTTTGTTTTAACCCATTTTCCTCGCAAAACAAACTTTTATTATCATTGAAAACAAAATTTATCTAAATATTTTTCTCATACTACACATGTTATAGTTATTAAAATCCAGGCTATCCTAGTAAGTTAACCCAAAACTTAATTTGGATTATTAACTATTTCGGACATTAACCTAACCAAATTATATGACCAGAGGGGTTGGTCTATAATTTGGTTGACTTAATCGAACCTGATTGAGACCTGAACGAGCCAACTCCAAAGAATAAAAAAAACTAAAATTATGTTGTTTTGAATAAATAATTGTTCCAAGTTAACTCGAATTTTAAACCAAGTTAAACCCTGGATCGAATCTAATAACTATGATTTTATATCTATTAAAATTCAAAATATATTTTGATTTTTCCAGAATTTGGATTTTTTTCATGTATTTTATTAATTTAATTTATTCCAAAAATCACGTTACATTTTTTTCTTGTTCTAGATTTTTTTAAGTGTTTCCAAATATTATTCTCCAATTTAATTAAGTATTTAGAAAGATTAAATGAAAAATCAAATGAAATTCTCAGACTTCTAAATATATATTGTTTTTTATTTGAATTTGAATTTTAATAATTAAAAAGTAATATTTCAATAAAATAAGATTTGGTTGAAAAAACACTTCATAGTTATAATAAAGATAAAATGTAATGTAGTCATTTAAAAACATTTGTAATAAATTAATATAAGATGTGATTAACAAAACCCTTCACATTATTAGATACTTTTCTTAAAAGTATTTGTGTTGATATTTATAAATAAAAATTTAAATTTTAGTAGTGATAAAATTATTAAAATCATGATTTAACTAGTAAAATTTCACACATACATGCACGCGCAAGATTTTAACAATCTTATAACCACTAAGATTTGAATTTAATATTAGATTATTTTCTTAAAAGTATATGTGTTGATATTTATGGATAAAAATTGAAATCTTAGTGGTGATAAAATTATTAAAATCATGATTTAACTAGTATATAAAATGATATTGAAAACATAAATTTGGTACTAAAATTAGTAAAATTGTAATTTTAGCATTAAGTTTACGTTTACGTTTTCATTTGAAATATAAAATATTGTAGTGGATTCGTAGCCTCTTTTAATCTCTTTCTTTCCGCCATTCCACAACCAACCACTAACCATCTCTTCACCAAAATCCGAAGTTGATCTTCTCTTAGACCGCCAAACATAGCAGTATGAAACACACCTAGAAACAACAAGTTGTTTTCACTGGCGACATGCTGGTAAGTTCAAAGGATGCCCTCAAGATCATTAGTTGTTTTTATTGGATTGAATTATTTTGAGATAACAATATGAAGATGAAATTCTTTCGACTGGGAGAAGCTATCAGCTTCAAGCAAATAGCTTCTTCGTGGTTTGCTGAGAAGAACAAGAAGCAGTTGTCCATCGATTATCCTTTCTTATTAATTAATTGACTCAGTCGTGTCCTAACTTATCGATTCAAGTGATTATTGTCCTTGCTCGTCAATTATTGCTTTACCTTTTCAATTAGCTTGCTTCTGTTATTTTAGCCACTAAGATAGTTCTCAAACTGGATCTTTTTTTTAATTGTGATCTATTTGATGATTTTTGGTTAAATTTACTTTGAAAAGGGATGGGTTGCTTTCTGTTGTTGGAAGTTAGTCTCTGTGAACTTGGGGGTTGGTTTTGGTGATTTTTGGTTTGATTTGAAGCCTGTATTGGTGGAATCTTATTTTCTTAGAGTGATGCATGTGGATAATTCTTCATTTCCTTGCATTTTCATTTCTTGATGAAAAAAAACATAGATTTCATTATTATAAAAAAAAGTTTGCCTCCCTTTTCTTTTGAATTAAGCATCTATTTCTCTTTCCCTACTTTTTTTTCTTCTCCTTCAACTGATCTTATCTCCATTTCACATTTTTCTTATTAGTTTTTGTTGAAGCCGAAATCGTTAAAAAGAGTGGATGGAGAGCTTTTTGTGGCCTGCAATGAGTGGGCACTTCCCTATTTGTAGAACCTGTTACGAGTATGAGCGTAGAGAAGGAAATCAAGTTTGCCCTCAATACAAGACTAGATTCAAGCGTCTCAAAGGATGTGTGAGAATGTGTGAGAGTCCATGGGATAAAAAAGAATATGACATTAATGATTTGGAAAACGAGTTTAATTTCGATGAAAAGAATATGAACAGACCATCAAAAGAAATACCTACACATTTAATGCCAGGAATTCTTTGCCTATTTATTCTTTTTTTTATTGGGATATACTTGATTAGTACTTAAAAGTGTATTTTTATCAATGTTTTATATAATCATTTTGCACTTGAAGTATCAATAACTCCTTAACTAGAGCATGTTTTATAATAACAAGTCTGATAATATAAGATACCTTTAATTTATGGTAAATATTCATTTTAAATGCAAGCCTATCACATAAACAAAGGATTGATTGATGAGTTTAACTACTGAAATTGAGAAAACCTGGGCTAAGCTTAGAAAAGAAATGTTGGTTGAATTCAAATTGGAATACCATTTGGTTATTGGATCATAATCAGAGCTGTAGAACTTGGATTTAGGTCTAGTTTATATGGATAGAAAGATAAGACATAGGCCTAAAACTTTCATGATGAGTCCAAGATTCAAAAGGACCGTTTTCAAGTTCAAATTGTAGCAACAATAGAGAAGTCAGAATTTGTCCTACAGCTCAGACACTATTCAGTGTTTAGCCCATATCTTGAGTTCTAGAAGTCCAAATGACCTTATTCTTATTTTGTTGGAAAGCTGAGACAATTTCTCAGAACTTTCATGAAGACTATCTATTCAAATTCTGATGTTAGCAATGATGTTTTCTACAGACAAGAAGATAAGGATTGTTACCAAGTCAAGAGGTGGCCACCCACTAAACAATTAGTCATCAAATTAATAGTTCTGAATTTCGGCCTATAAAAGGAGGCATTTACCATGCATTTAGGCATCTTGATGTTCAGATCAAGATCACTCTCTTTCTTTATATTTTGTAATGTTCAAGTTTTATTCCATGTTATATTTTCTTTAATCTCTTGTTTATGCTTTTCATTTCCTTTACTATACTTATATAATTATGTTCTTATCTTGTTTATCTATGTTTCTTTTATTCATAATGTTCAGCTAAGTTTATTATGTCAAGGTGAAAAGGTTACACTAATGGTGTAAGAATAAATAGAGTATAAACTCAACATGGACTTTAATGTTTGATACTAACATGTTTTGTATTTATTATCTTACTCACTCACCTTACTTGTTAAATGGTTAATCTAGATTTGTGTTGAACAACCCTTGGTATAACAAATACTTGGCACTTTCATAGCCCAACTGTATGGTATAACTGACGCCTGTGCTATGAAAGGAACTTGATTTGTTGTTAACAAAAGTTATCACCATGAATACCTGATAACATTTACAAGTATTGGCATTACTCAAATAAGATAATTAATATAATAATGTTAATAAATTATAATCTGATTGGAACCTCCTTTATGTGTGGTTTCTGTTGCGATGTCGCGGTCACACAAATTAATTACCCTATCTTAAAACACAACAGATAGTATAGAGCAAGCAAGGGGTCGATCCCACGAGGAAGGTTTAGTTCAGATTTTTATGCTATACGTTATGGAATTGGGGGGTTGCTTTGCAATGATCTAAACTATAGTAGAAATTACACTAACAAACAAAATCAATTGAAACTGAAATATATCAAGAAAACAAACCTTGGTCGCAAGCACACATCCACCTACAGAAATCAGAACCGATCCTTGAAACGAAACTTCAGCTTATATTCTGAATTTTTATCTTTTCTTAAAATTGGTTAATTAACGAATCCGCCGTATAACTAACCCTAACCAACAAATAATCACAGTGTCCGCACTAATGATTTAATCCGATGGCAACCTTAAGATCTAGATAAATTCATTAATCTTAACAACCAAGTTGTCGACTTGTGTTGCTTTGATCGAATGTTCTCCCTAAGTTTAATAACGTAGTTCCGCTACAATTATCAAGCTTAGTTGCTTCACAAGTTTATATACCACAACTCCGGTTTTGATATCAAACTTAGCAATAGATTGTTCACAATAATAACTTAGAGTCCGCTCTAGCAATTAAGATAAACAATCATAGAAAATATGCATAGGAAAACAAACATACTCATTCATAATACAAACTGAAAATAAATGGAAGAATAAATCTCACAGTTCTTGAAATCTGAAGGTGTTTGCGTCCTTGCAACCAAGAAAACGAGCTTAGCCTTGCATATCTATTGAACAACTACTCCTAAAGATGAAAGAATACATGATTTCGATTTGTAGAGGGGAGAGTTTGTGTTTCTTCTCTTATGGCTGCCACCCTTCTTTCTTTGATTCTACTGCACTCTCTCTCCCTCTCTCTTGTCTCTCTTTCCTTCCCTCTCTCTCCCTCTCTCTTGGATCTCTTAATATCATGAACTTAGCTGCCTATTTATACATAAATTGTAGGTAAGAAAAATCAAAGTTCAAGTGTGAACATCAAGAGATGGTGGTAGTGTGAAGGCGGCTGGCGGCTGACAGCTGGTTGGTGGTTTGAGGTTGGTGGCTGCCTTCCTTGACCTTCTGGATTGATTTATTTGAGGAGCTAAATTGCTGAAATTAAAACTTGGATGTCGGTTTTGATGCTTTGGGATGTAATTTGGATTCGTTTCTTCACGAAACCCGATTGCTTGCGTAATTCAGTCATCTTTGAAAAATCATATCTCCCTCATATGACATCTTTTTTGGCTGAACTTTGGAGCGTTTATAAAACTTTGAGTCAGGAATCCAAAACAATTGAGTTTGCATAAATTGGATATCTACAGCTCCAGATATTGAATTTTTAATGGACAAAGGTCAACACTGGCAGAATGCGAGTTTTGACTTTGAAGGATGTGATTTCCATGCTCTTTGTATTTTTATTTTTCTTGACTTAGATTTCCAGAAAGGTATGGATGTTAGCTTTCTAATGCCACTGGAATCACTTCGTTTCGACTTTTAGAGCTCACGCTCTGCACAAAACATCGACTGAACATCAAATCTGCCAATTATCTCCAATTTACTCCTTTTTGCATCCTTCATCTAAAGGTGCCTTCAAAACATAAAATAAAGAATATCAAGGCATTTTATATATATAACATAGGCTAAACACTAGTTAAATGTGGGTGAAACTATCGAATAATATGGTTACATCAGTTTCCAGTTGAATAATAAAAAGAGTTTATATTATACTTATTTGAAATACCATTTATGGATCCTCTAACATTGACAACTGTTTTTATCATTGTTTAATCCTCACATTAATCTTTTTATCATTATCATATCTCAAAGATCTCTTTAACTCTTTGTTAAATTATATATATTATTTATAATTTGTATAGTTCACCTCCCTATGGTTCGACCCCGGTCTTGCCGGGTTATTTATTACTTTGACACTCCTGCACTTGGGATAAGACATCAATCTTTTGATCGTGTCAATACTAGCTGTAGGTTAGCTGTTTTTAAAGGCTGAAGACTAGCCTGTATTATTTCTTGTATCAGCCTGTATAATTTCCTGTTGTATTCTTTCCTTTCTTAGCTTGTAAATTTTACCTATATAATGGGCAATTCTCAATGAAAAGACACAATTTTATTCAAAAGACTCTAAACTGTCATGGTATCAGAGCTACAACTCTAAATTATTATTTGTTATCAAGTTTCTTAGTCTCGGTTATTCTTGATCAAAGTTCTCTTGACCTCATGTCTTCAAATAAGTCTGATGTTTCTATGATTCATTTTAATGGCAAGAACTACTCTGCTTGGGCGTTTCATTTTAGGATTTTTGTCAAAGGTAAGGAGCTATGGGGTGTGTTGATGGAAGTAACCTAGCTCTTGACAAAATCAAAGACATGGACCAGCACACCAAGTGGGAAGTCAAGGACGCTCAAGTTATGGCTTGGATCTTAGGATCTGTCGAACCTAACATCATCTTGAATCTTTGATCCTCTCGGATTGCGGCTCGGATGTGGACTTACCTAAAGAAAATCTACAGCCAACAAAACACTGCTCGTCAGTTTCAGCTTGAACATGAATTGGGCACTCTTCAACAGGATAGTCTTTCTATCTCTGATTTTTATTCTAGATTCACTAATCTTTGGACTGAATACACTAATATAGTTTATGCTGGCTTACCATCCGAAGGTCTTAGCTCTGTTTAATTTGTTCATGAAACTACTCAACGGGATTAGTTTCTAATGAAACTGAAACCTGAATTTGAAGGCACTAGATCCAACTTGATGAACCGAGAATTTGTTCCTCCTTGGATACATGCCTCAGTGACCTCCTTCACGAAGAACAACGGCTCTACATCTATTCTTGTGCCTATGCAAAGACAAGGTAAGCCAAGAGGCAGGGATATGAGCACTATTCAGTGCTTTTGTTGTAAGGGATTTGGTTATTATGCTGCAAAATGTCCCCGAAAATTCTGCAACTACTGCAAAAAAGATGGCCATATCATCAAAGAATGCCCTACTTGACCTCCTAAGAAAACAGAGACAACATATACTGTCTCAGTTGGCTCTTCACCTCTGACACAAAATGCTCCTACTCCTGTCCAATTTGTGACTCCTGCCATGATTCAACAAATGATCATTTCTGCATTTTCAGCTTTGGGACTCTCAGGTAAAAATCTTTCTACATCATCTCCTTGGTATTTTGATTTCGCGGCTTCCAATCATATGACAAACAATGTTGCTTCTCTTACTAATGTCAACGAATATTTTGGAAATCTCAAAATTCATACTGCTGATGGCAGTCATTTACCTATCACGGCCACTGGTGATGTTTCTTCCTCTCTCACTGATGTTTTTGTATCACTTGGTCTTACCACCAATCTTGTGTCTCGTTTGGCCGGTTGGTTGAAAATGATTGTAAACTGGAATTTTCCAAATCTGGTTGTGTTGTGCAGGATCAATAGTCAGGGAGGATGATCGCGAAGGGGCCTAAAGTGGGATGTCTTTTCCCTCTTTAATTTCCTTTGTCTCCTTTTTCTTTGCCCTTTGTCACTTGTAATTCTGCTCATGTTGATTATCGAGTGTGGCATAAACGTCTCGGACATCCAAACTCTAATGTTCTTTATGATTTATTGAAATCTGATTTTCTTGGAAATAAAGATTCACCATCTCTTAGTGTTGTTCAGTTTGATTACAATTCTTGCAGGCTTGGCAAAAGTAAAACTCTGCCCTTTCTTATGAATACACACTACACGTAGTCCAACCTTTGATTTGATATATAGTGATGTGTGGGGTATGACACCAGTCACTTCTCATGCTAATTACAAATACTTTGTCACTTTTATTGACGACTATAGCCGTTTCACATGGATTTATTTCCTTCATTCTAAAGATGAAGTATTTCCTATTTTTAAGATTTTTCATGAACATATCCAGACCCAATTTCAGCCCAAATCAAAATCCTTCATTCTGACAATGAGGGTGAGTATATGTCTCGTTTGTTTCAGGACTTCTTACAGCACCATGACATCATTTCTCAATGGTTTTGCCCTTCAACACCTTAACAAAATAGGATGGCTGAAAGAAAGAATCATCATCTTTTTTATGTTGTTCGTACTTTCTTGTTAGAGTCGTCTACACCTTCTTGTTTTTGGTGTGAAGCTCTCTCCACTGCTGTCCACCTCATCAATAGATTGTCTTCCCCCACATTGAACCACGACACTTCTTTCATCAGGTTGTTTGGTCATCCTCCACCTTATTCCAACCTCCGTGCCTTTGGTTATGTTTGTTATGTTCATCTTCCTGCACATGAACGCACAAAACTCACGGCTCAGTGAATTCAATGTGCTTTCCTAGGATATTCAGTACACCAAAAAGGTTTTCTTTGCTATGACCCAAATCTGTGTCGCATTCGAATTTCTAGAAATGTGATCTTTCTAAAAAACCAATATTTCTTTTCCATGCATCAGGATTATGTTCCTCCTTCATTTTCTGTTATGCCTATGTTTACTAACTCTTATGCAGCTCCAGTCCCTTCTAAGCTTCTCCTAGTATATCAAAGACGCTCATCTGCTACTTCCCACCAGCCTCCAGACCCTCCCAAGCCCCCTCAAGTTCCTTCCCCGATTGTTGCTCATGTTCCAGCAACTGCAACTCCCTCTCATCGACAAAGTACTCGGGTTCGTAGACCCCCCAATAGGTATCATTACTCTCCTCCCTCATCCTTCACAGCCACCTTGTCTTCTACTTTTCTTCCTTTATCTTATATACAGGCAATGAAGCATGAGTGTTAGTGAAAAACTATCGAAATTGAACTTCTCACACTTGAAGAAAACCAAACTTGGGATGTTGTTCCATGTCCCTCATCTGTGAATCTCCTTGGCAGTAAATTTGTGTTTTCTATCAAGCATCGTTCTGATGGGTCCACAAGGCTTGGTTAGTGGCACTTGGCAACAAATAGGAATATGGTCTCGACTATGATGAGACCTTCGCACCAATCACCAAAATGACCACTGTCCGAACTATACTCGCCCTTACTGTATCTCAATCCTGGCCCTTACATCAAATGGATGTCAAGACGCCTTTCTTCATGGTGATCTCAAGAAAGATGTTTACCTGAAACTTCTTTATGGTATGTCCATTTCCCCATCTAATGATGTTTGCAAACTGAAACGTTCTTTGTATGGTTTAAAGCAAGCATCGAGAGTATGGTTTGACAAGTTTCGATCCATGTTGCTGGGTTTCTCCTTCACTCAAAGTCAATATGACTCCTCTCTCTTTCTACAAAAAACATCCATGGGTATCGTTGTCCTCCTTGTTTATGTGGACGATATTGTCATCACTGGCTCGACTTGGAGGCAATCTCTCGCGATTCGACTTTGTTGCATTCTACATTCCACATGAAAGGCCTTGGCCAACTCACCTATTTCTTGGGCTTAGAAGTGCATTATCAGCCTCACGGTCTCTTCCTACATCAGCATAAGTATAGTCAGGAACTAGTTCAGTTAGCCGGCCTCACCAACACTACTTCGGTTGACACTCTCATGGAACTTAATGTGAAATATCATCGTGCATTGAATGCGCCAACGAGTAAGCTGCTTTGCAATGTTTAAGCAACATGTGCAACAACTTATGATGACCATAAATGACCTTTTTTTGGTGTTTTTTCGATTTGTCATGGTAAGGCCTACCTCTCTAAATAGCACCAGTGGTGTAATTCCCTCCGGTTTGACATTGGTTTTCTTTTCTCTCTCCTCCTAAGTTCCAATGGCTGACTTCCCAAACTTCATTACAACTCTTCCTTCAAATTTGGTCCATGTTCTTTTAATTGATTTTTTTATTTAAATTATTTTATAGAATTAAGATTCTTTGAATTTCATCATTTTTTAATTTTTTAATATGCAGATTTGGTCTTTTTTTATTACTATTTATTGTACTTAAGATCATTTTTAAAATTGAATTTTTTTAATGATTTCACCTCCTTCATTTTTTATTAATATTTTTTTACTTTGATTTTTTAAAAAATTTATATTTTTTTCTGATTGCATCATTCAACATTGAATGAAACTTCTTGATAGAGCTCGAGTCTATGATTTAATGGGTTGCAAATTTGAGAGATTAACCCTGGTTTAAGAGATTTGTTCGGTTTCATTTATTATTTTTTCTTTTTTTTTTAAGATCAATGTTTTACAATTTCATCATTCTACATTTGATTTAATTAAAGGTTGTGGTTCATTAATTTTTTTATTTGCTTTCTATAGGATTTTTTACTAATTTTGAAAATGACCAGGGTTATGTCGAGTCTTTTTATTTATTGTTCTTTGTTAACTTTAGCTTTTTTTAAAAAGAAATTTTGGTTTTGATTTAAATTAAACCTATTGCTTAAATATAAGCATTTAATTCTTACTTCATGATATTTTTGTTTACTTAAATATAATTTTTTTGGGTCTTTTTAATTATTATTTTTTATATATTTTCGACCTTCAATATTTGGTTGATAAGAAATAGACTCCCTATTTTGGTTTGATTTAGGTTCCATATGGTTATTACGGTCTCATGGCTCGAATCATGGATTAACCATGGTTGGTTCAGGTTGAACCAATATGTTATTGTCTTGATAGTTCTTTTTATAAAAAAATATATTGTCTAATATATACTATTTTAATAATTTAAAAGTGTTATATTCAGTATGCATCAAATTTTTACTTTCTAATATTTTTATAATTTTTTTTAAGTTTAGAAAAAAAAAAGATTTGACTTGCATAGTAGAGTGGAACAATAATCTAGTCATCTACCTATACAATGTTGATTTCATGACTAAAAAACATGATAATAGCAAAACATTAAGATACTTATTTGGCTTGATGAATAAAAAGTGTGTTATACTGTATGCAAATTAGTTATTCTCTCATTTTTTTAGGCCATGTTTGTTTCCCGGAAAGTAGTTTCCGGGAAACCACTTTTTAAATTTTCCTGTGTTTGTTTGTCATTAGGAAAGATGGTTAACGAAAAACACTTTCCGATCAACGGAAAACACTTTCTAGTCAAAGAAAAATTTGACTTGGTTTCCAAGAAAGTGTTTTCCCTTTTGTCTGTGTTTGTTTTCCGAAAAGTGGTTTCCGGAAAAACACTTTCCAAACTTTCGTGTATTTGTTTGCCATTATAAAAGTTGGTCAAAGGAAAATACTTTCCAGTCAAAGAAAAATTTGGCTTGGTTTTCAAGAAAGTGTTTTCCTGGAAAATTTGGGCGGAAAACACTTTCCGGAAGTTGTGAAAAATTTAGAAATGTCATTATTTGTCGATTATATCAAATTTGATCCTCAAACTTTTGATTGCTATATATATTTTGTTTTGAATATTTATTTTTTAATTTCATCTCTTAAAATTTAATTTTTATATTAACTTTGGTCCTTATTTTTATAATTGTTATTTACTTTTTCCTTATCATTTTTTTATTGAAATTTTTTATCTATCAAATTTGGTCCTCATTCTTTTGATTGTTACTTATTTTATTTGAAATAATTTATGAAATGTTAATTATTATTATTTTAATTTCTTCATCTTTCAATTTTTTTATTTTTTATTTAATCTCTATTATTTGATTATTATTTATTTTATCTGAGATAATTTATGAAATTATATTTTTTTTTCAATTTCATTCCCATTCAACTTTTTAATTTGTAAGATTTGTTCCTCGTTATTTTAATAAACTTGAAAAAAATAAAACATTAATAAGTTATTTTCCAGCTCATTTTCCATAACATAACCAAACATTGAAAAGTGTTTTTCAACTTATTTTTCATTACACTACTAAACATTGAAAAATACTTTCCCCGGAATTCACTTTCCAAAAAAAAATTATTTTCCAAAGAAACAAACGGGTCTTAAAAAAAAAGTTATTCTTAGTTGTACTTTTTTTAATTTTAAGTTGATATTGATGTGTATGTTTTTTAAAACAAGGATGCTTTTTTTATAGAAAAAAGCTTCGATTTATATATTGGAGCGATTTATACAAGTGATCCTAAGAGAAAAAAAAAAAGGAGGAAAAAAAGAGTGAAAATCACAAAGCAGAAATAACCCACGGATACCCCCCCCCCCCCCCCCCCCCCCCCCCCAAACTAATCCAATTATTTAGCACCCAATTAGGGAGGGATCAGGCTGTCCGGATCAGATGCTTTGAAATCCAAGTCGAAAGACCGCATTGTACCGTTGTCACTCACCACATCTCCCTCACGTGACTGACCCCACCAAACATTTGAATTCGGACTTGAAGCGCCTTTCCCTTAATTCCACTTCAATAATTTTAATCAATTCCGTTCCCCAACACCATTTCAAAAAACCCACCTCCCCCTCTTCTCCCGTCCTTCCTCCCATGTCTTTCTCTCTAATTATCTAAGCCTCAACAACCCCAAAAAAATTCAAAATCACTGTCTCCTTTCTCAGAAAAATCAAATTTAAAAAATTCATCTCCCTCAGGCAGCTCACAGATCTCAGATCCCTGTTTCATCAATTAATGCGTTCCGGAAACGTTAGCGTTGATTTAAATCTGTCTCTCACTTTCTCTTATTTTTGTATTTTAATCTGACTTAGGTTTTCAAATTTGGATCTATTTTAGGTTTTTCTACCTGGATCGATTTTGAAAAAAAAAACAAGGGATGGAGAGTTCGGAGTGCGTGAGAGTTGCCGTTAATATTCGGCCGTTGATCACACCAGAGCTTCTAATTGGTTGTACAGACATCATCACCGTTGTTCCTGGAGAGCCGCAGGTATTGAATCAGCCTTTCTCTCTTTCAGTTTTAATTTCTTTACATTTAGATTTCATTTATAAATATAAATACAAATTGACAAGAAAAAGGTTATTAAATTATTTTGTCAAATTCATTGTTCGGATGATGATGATGATGAATCAGGTTCAAATCGGCTCGCATTCGTTCACTTATGATTATGTATACGGGAGTACCGCGTCACCTTCTTCAGAGATTTTCAATGATTGCGTTGCTCCACTGGTTGAGGCACTTTTAAATGGCTACAATGCCACCGTCCTTGCCTATGGCCAGGTTTAACTTCGATGTATTTCTTCTTGTTTGTTACAGTCTGTGTATTATGTGTATGATTCATAACATGTTTGTTAAAAATTAGACTGGTTCGGGGAAAACATATACAATGGGGACCAATTACTCTGGAGAAGGAAGTAATAGTGGAATTATACCAAAAGTAATGGATAGTATATTTAAGAGAGTGGAGGCTGCTAATGAATCGTCAGAGTTTTTGATACGGGTTTCATTCATCGAGGTAAAATTATATACTTCAATGCGATAATTCTTTGAATACTTGTTGTAGAACCATGTGCTTATTTTCTAATGCTAAATGAACAGATATTTAAGGAAGAGGTGTTCGATTTGCTCGACCCCAATTCGGCAGCTTTCTCTAAAGGTGAATGGGTGAATGCGGCAAAGCCTGCAGTGCCTTCTAGAGTTCCAATTCAGATCAGAGAAACAGCAAATGGAGGGATCACACTTGCTGGTGTTACTGAAGCAGAAGTTAGAAATAAAGAGGAGATGGCATCTTATTTGTCGCGGGGGTCTTTATCTCGTGCAACTGGCAGTACTAACATGAACAGTCAATCTAGGTGTGGATTTCACCATGTCACTTACTCTAACTTAGTTTTTGTGTTTGTTCTGACATAATTTTGGTTTCAAAGAACTCATGGTTTGAAATTGGTTGATGAATAAGCATTTGCTGACTCTCTCTCTTTTTTCACTTGAATATTTCATTTTGTCCAATCCAACTAAACAACTGAACATTTTTAATGCAATTGTTAGCTAATTTTCCCTTTTCTTTATGAATTTTCTCATCTAAAATTCACAGTGTAAAACACGTGTTTCATTATTTCCCAGTCGCTCGCATGCTATATTTACAATTACCATGGAGCAAAAGAAAATTTCTTCCTGTCCAATTGGAGTAAATAATGATGATATCGGTGATGACATATTATGTGCAAAACTTCATTTGGTTGACCTTGCTGGATCAGAACGTGCGAAAAGAACAGGTGCAGATGGCATGCGTTTCAAAGAAGGTAGTTCCAATGTTTTTCGTTATAATGCGAGAGCCTTTAAATTTAATAATTCCTGATATGATTCAATGGGCATGATTCGTGCTATTGTAGCTTGCAATGTTTGTTTTATTTTGTTTATCCTGTTACAATTTTACGAGTTTTCCATGTTTTAGGCATCCATATTAATAAGGGTTTGCTGGCCCTTGGAAATGTGATAAGTGCACTGGGGGATGAGAAAAAAAAGAAAGAAGGGGGCCATGTTCCTTATCGCGATAGCAAGTTGACACGCTTGTTACAGGTGCCTTCCTTTCCTTTGCCATCTTGTTAGTTTTAATTAAGCCTCTAATCCTTACACAAAAACTTGTAACTATTTCATGATCCAAGTGATTTCTGAATCATGTGGATGAATCATTTATTTCTGAAAAAGCACATAAACATAAACAAAAGTGGTATTTGATGGATGGCTTTCAATTTTTCAAGAGGGATATTTCATTGATTGTGGTGAATGGATGCTCTACATTGTGATTACTTTTAGTTTAAAGTATGACATCTACTCTTGATAGAAGCTTTCTTATTACTGTCATTGGAATTTGAATTTCTAGGATTCTTTGGGAGGAAACAGCAAAACAGTGATGATTGGTATGTCATTTATCACCTTTATGTATCACAATGCTTAGAGTTTATTTTTGCATTTTAGATTTCTGCCTTCAACAGTTTGTCGTATTTATTATAGCATGTGTTAGCCCTGCTGACACAAATGCGGAGGAGACCTTGAATACATTGAAGTATGCAAATCGTGCTCGTAATATTCAGAACAAAGCAGTGGTAAGTTTTCCTTCTTCACTTGTTTGTTGTGCTTTGTTTTGTCATGGCTATCTTTTCATGCTCAGCATTTTTCTACCTTGTTCTTAGGTCAACCGTGATCCAATGGCTGCTCAAATGCAGCAAATGAGAGGCCAAATTGAGCAATTACAGGCTGAACTATTATTTTATCGTGGTGATGCAACCATTCCATTCGACGAGCTTCAGGTACGGTTTTGATAAATACCACCATCTGCTCCTTATCTTTTAAATTCCGTTATTTAATGATATGTGTTTTCTTAGATTCTCAAACACAAAGTGTCATTGCTTGAAGTGAGTAATGCTGAATTACAACGGGCACTTCAAGAGAGACGACTCACCTGTGAACATTTGAATCAACGTGCTGTTGATGCTCAGGTTATTAAGTTTTCGTGTTTCTGTAATTATTATGCTCTTTGTGATTTTTTTTCTTTGATTACAATTGAGTCAATAATTCAGGTTGAAAAGGACAAATTGATAATGCAAATTGAATCAGCTCGAAATGGTAAATCCTGGGATGAGATTGACTCCAGTATAAATCAGGTTTGGGTGAATTGATTGTTGCAGATTATTGTCACTTTTGACATATAAAAATCTTTCCCTGACACAGTTTTAAAAGCACTCTCAGGATTATGAATTGGTCAAAATGTATGTGTCAAAAATTCAAGAGTTAGAAGGAGAGTTGTTGCATTTGAAAAACTTGTCCTCCTCAAAGCGTAATCAATTTGTTGATTATCTCGACTCGGATGATGAGAGGTTCCGCTCAAAAGATGCTTTACTCCAATCTCTAAATGAGCTTTCATCCAATTCTGACACAAAAGCAGCTGACATTTCAGGTAACGTATAAGAAACTTTAACTCATTTTGTAGTGCATTTGTTAGTTTTCTTATTTTATATTGTTGAAAAAGCCTTTTCTCCATTTTCCTGCTTCATGAAATGAAGACACTCCCTTCGAATAACTTGGTAAAATTGTTGTTTGGTTGATGAATGTCTGATTTTAAATGTTGATAATGCTGGTCTCATTTGCGCCAAAACCATGCCCTTTTTTGTCTGGCAGCTTTATGGGTAGGTCACACAACATCATTGATTAGTGAATTTATGCCTTTGATAACTGTTGATGCTCAACATCCTTTTATTTGTCGTTTCTGGTTTTGGCAGTCAACTTTGCATTTTATTTCACGTATGAGATGTAGCTATATATCTAATTGTTGAAAATATTTTCTTTTGATTCAAATGCAGATGAAGTTGAAGACGAGGAAAAAGAGCAAGAGCATTCTTCTCTGCAAGAAAAATTGGACAGGGAGCTGAAAGAATTGGACAGAAAACTAGAACAAAAGGAGGTAAAACCAGCCAGCTCAACTCCTAATTTTTATTATAACCGTTCCTTTTCATTCTTGTGTTGTCATTAGATGTACAGCTAAATATTTTTTTGGCTACTGCTGTTTTCTGCTCAATAAAGGAGCTGTCAATTCATGAGATGGAAGAAGATTTTGGACCACAAAAGTATCGTTAATGATCAACCTCATAGAAACGTTAAACCCATGCTAGTTCTGGCTTAAATTAAATGTAGGAACAGTAGTGCATGTGATGTTTTGACTGTCTAGGAGCAGCAGTTTCTTATTTTTATTATAAAATTTGTTGGCATTTTGACCATTGTCCTTCATTTTTTCTTCTTTAAATTTTTGAAGGCTGAAATGAAGCGTTTTACAAGTGTGGATACTTCAGTTCTTAAGCAGCATTATGACAAAAAAGTTCAGGACTTAGAACAAGAAAAGAGGCTTTTGCAGGTCAGTGCTTATATGTTCACATGCTATGTTTTAAGTGTTTCAGGGTCATGCTTGTATACCTATCTCCATCTTTGTTGTCAATGCACAGAAAGAGATTGAGGAATTGAGATACAATCTTGCCAATATATCATCTACTTCTGATGACGGTGCTAAAAAATTAAAGGAAGACTATCTTCAAAAGTTGACAGTCCTTGAGGCACAGGTGAGTTTGCACAGACCTATACCTGTCAATTGCAATTATTCTTGGTTTCATATTCTGCTTTGCAGGTTGCGGAGTTGAAGAAGAAACAAGATGCTCAAGCTCAATTATTGAGACAAAAACAAAAGAGTGATGAGGCTGCAAGACGACTAAATGAGGAGATTCAGAGAATTAAGACTCAAAAGGTGCGACTGTGATAGACAGAAGGTTTGTTTTTAGTTTATGTTAAGTCAGCTCTTTGAGTTACAATATCCATGCCACCTATTTGTTTCCAGGTTCAACTTCAACATAAGATCAAACAAGAGTCTGAGCAATTCAGGTTATGGAAGGCATCAAGGGAAAAGGAAGTTCTTCAGGTACAATAAAGAAAGATATTGTCTGTCCTATAAATGTTTAATGTATGATCTTAAAAAAGCTTTAGATAAAATCATTTTCTTATAAAAGGGGATTGTATTTATCGAAGGTGTAAAAAGGCAACTATACAAAAAGATTTTCCTTTATAACGATTAGACATCCTTTTATTTTCTTTTCCTAGGAAATGTTATTGTTAAAGGAAATTGTATTTATATAGATCTTTGATGATTGCTTGCATGCCTACGTAGATTATTGATGTTGTGAAAACTGATTCTCTTTGGAATGCATTTTTTATTCATTTCCAGCTTCAGAAAGAGGGTAGGAGAAATGAGTACGAGATGCACAAGTTGTTAGCTTTGAATCAGAGGCAGAAAATGGTAATTGCTGTGCACTCAGAAAGCTATATCTAATTTACACAAGTGTTATACTCAGTTTTGGTATTTCAAAACAGGTCCTACAAAGAAAGACAGAAGAAGCTGCCATGGCTACAAAAAGGCTAAAAGAGCTTTTAGAATCAAGAAAGATGTCACGTGAAACTTTCGGTTGGTAGATTTACTACTTCCTGCCTTCTTTTTGTTTTCTATATATAATATTTTGTTGAAAATTTTCTATCCTATACAGGTGTTGGAAATGGCAATGGCCCTGGAGTTCAGGTACTACTGTTAGTCTTGAGACAAAGAATTATGCATTTTGAATGTACATAAATAAATACGCTTTGGTTAGTTGTTTAGTTGTTTTTCTAAGATTTGGTTCTAACATAATCTATATGCAATGCGAAGGCCCTAATGCAGGCAATTGAGCATGAACTTGAAGTCACATTACGGGTACATGAAGTACGTTCTGAGTACGAGCATCAAATGCAAGTGTGAGTAGTGATTTTGTATCTTGACTTCATGCATATTTTGTAAAAATCTTCAAATGCTGTTCCGTTTATTTATTTTCTGTGAAAAATATCTGTATCTTCATCAGCATGTAGTGAGAGGATGTACTTGATTTGTTACCTTGATTATTTTTCTATGCATTATCCAAATGAAAGGCATCTTTGAGGCTGTCTTTTAATGCCGTTTCGACAATAGCTAATTCAAGTAATCTTCTTGTTATTTCAGGAGAGCTAGAATGGCCAATGAAATGGCAAAGTTAAAGGAAGAAGGAGAGATACTAAAACAAACTAATTCAAGGTGATTCCTTTTTTTCCTTCTTGACTTTCCTTAATGGCCCCTTATGACCTTGTGTTAATATAATCATTTTCAGGCAGCTAACAATTAGATTCTTTGCTTTAATAATGCAGTATTTGCCCCCCAACAATGTCTCCTGGAGCTAGAAATTCGAGGATTTTTGCTCTTGAAAACATGCTTGCTGCTTCTTCTAGCACCTTGGTTTCCATGGCATCACAATTGTCTGAAGCAGAAGAGCGTGAACGGGGCTTTAGTGGAAGGGGACGTTGGAATCATGTTCGGTCACTTGCTGATGCAAAAAATGTGATGAATTATCTGTTCAATATAGCATCCTCCACTAGGTAAATTTTTTTTACCAGAGAAGTCCATTATTTGGACTGGCTAGTTTCTTTTCACCTTGGTGTTACATGTTGTCTGCAATAGATTTATCTGAAATTTTCCTACTTTTCTAGGTGCTTGTTGCGAGATAAAGAAGTTGCCTGTAGAGAAAAGGATACGGAAATAAGAGATCTGAAGGAAAAAGTGGTGAAACTTAGTAGTCTAGCGAGGCATCTTGAAATCCAGAAGACAGAACTTATTCATCAAGTGAAGTCAGAGGTTAGTTATTACTTTTTCTTTTAACCTGGTTTAGAGTTGCACAAAGACAGATTCAAATAGAGAAGTGGATTAAATTTCTCAATATCAGCTTTGCTTACTGTCTTTAGTATGCATTCATATGTAGTGTAAGTTGAAGACAATTGCAGGTCATCAAATATTGTTGTAGTTTACGTTATCCATTGTATCTTGTTTGAAGACAATTAGAGGTCAACAAATATTGTTGTGGTTTACGTTATCCATTGTATCTTGTTTGAATCTAGCACTTTGGATTTTAGAAATTTGCTAAATGTTTCTAACTTCAAAATTGTCTTCCAACTTCATAGTTCTATTTGTTGAACTGACATTCTCAATTTGTTGAATATTGAATGATTTTAATTAACAGAGTTCAGCCTTGAAAAAATACTCCATCAAAAGTGAGGCCGGTTCTGAAGAATATAAGCGTGACATGCATAGACAGGTATATTTACAGATATAAGCTTGTATTACTGGATTGTCTTATAAATGAATTGTTAGCTATTCCCTAACCTCATAAACCTTTTTATTTGTTTGTTTTTGTTTATTCAGGCGCAACAGAGCACCCCCATCATATTGGATGATATGGATACATCTGAATCAGAACATTCAGATAATAATATGACAGATGATGAATGGGTACAATCAGAGAAAGAGGCGACAGATGATGAATGGGTAATGTCAGGGAAACGGCGAAGAAAGAAAAGAAATTCCAAAACCAAAGGCCGTTCAAGTACAGGAGATATCCATGATCAAGAAAACTGCAAATCAGATTGTTCTGGTGAGGCAACCACTACTGTTCAAGCATGTTGTGCTTGTAGTAAATACTCTTTATGCAAGACATCCAAGTGCCAATGCCGAGCATCTGGGGGTTTTTGTGGCATATCATGTGGCTGTATGCCAAATAAATGTTCTAATAGAGGAGCTATCGAGATAAATGATTCGACACTTGGATCTAATGAAACAGAGAAGAATCAGGTCCTTGTTTCTCAGGGTGCAATGCTGCTACAAAGTGCCCTAGTTGAGAAGCCTGTGGAAACAAATGACGATAGTGTGGTTAGAAGGAAGCCTCTATCAGACATAGGCAATACAGTGGTATGTTCGTTTTGGAGTCATCAAGTAGCGATTCTTAGTTCTGCAAATACATTGATGCAAATTGCCTTTTCTTTTTAGGTCAAGTTCATGATCAAGTCTCAATCTTGATTAACTCAGGTCCTTGTCTTTTTTCTCTTTTCTCTAATGAGTTTTAATTCATATAACCTTCAGGCCAAATCCAATGCACCGAAGGCAAACCAGAGAAAGAAATGGCGGAAATCAGTAATTCAGCTTGTTCCTGTTCCCCCACCCAGCACAAAATCAGAAAACACTGAAGCCGCTCCCCAAAAGGCTGTGGGATCAGCTGCACCAAATGGTGTAAGTGAAGCAGATAGTAGTGTAATTGAGGCAGAAATTCCTTTGAAGCTGCCGAGGGCTATGCAATCAGCTGCACCAAATGGTGGCATCCTTTTGAGAGAGAGGAATGCTGATCAAGCAGAAGAATCAGTAAATAAGGAGGCTGTTGTGCTTCCTACAAGAAGCAGCCCCGCCCGCCCGAAAAGAAAATCTGATGAGAAAGAGAACTATGGCCGCTAACTTCAGCTTGTATACCATTACCTCCACCAAAGACCCATTACACTAACCATTAAGCTTATTTTCTTTTTTGGCTGGATTTGTTTGGGAAAATGGAGTTGGAGATGTGATGTAACTCTGAGTATGATCAGTTGGTATTCGACTGTTTGCTCGGTTGTGCAGGAAGATTGTGTAGTTGATTTCTTTCTAGAAATCAAACAGTACAGTTAGATTAGGACTTCGTCATATCTGTCTCTCCAATGTGGTGCTAGATTCCTAATTGTTTTGTACGAACTCTATTGATATTGATACGGATGGATTCTGTGGCCCATTGAATAGTAAGCATGAAATTTAATAAAAAAAAAAAACAAATAGGAGATCAAGACACCGTCAACCGTATTTTTTTATTTTTAAAAATAAAAATATTATTTTTATATAAAAAACATTTTAAAAAATATTGCACTACAATCCAACATCTTTTCTTTTTAAATATTTGATAATGCTCATTGAATTTTAAACCATGAAATTCAAGTAAATGGACAAAATCTTTGTCAGATTTTAAAAATTATAAAAATTATGGCACCTGTTTCAGTTTTCAAATTTTCAAAAATAAAAATATAAAATTTGTTTGTTTTGACGCTTTTCTTCGTGGAAAAAGCAAAACCAACAACTATTTGTTATAATTTTTCAAAAGCATTTTGATATTTTTAACACCTCATTGTTGATTTTCTATTTTTTTATGTTTTAAAAAACAAAGGAGTTTTCTGATTATGTTTTAAATTTATTTATTTGTTTGTTTTAAACGGATTTAATACTAAAAGATCTTTTGATCTAAATCTCGGTACATAATATCAAGAATCCTAATTTTGTTTCTTATGCTTTTTATTCAATGTATGTATTTTCATAAATCCATAAAAAGTTCTCATGTTTCATACAACTCTAAACATATATAAATTTTATTTATTTATTTTAGGTTCAAGGGATTTTTACATAATCCTATGTAATGAATATACTTCGATTATTTCAAATAATTATAGTTATTAAACTTGATTTAGAAGTTGATCTAGTCAAGGGCCCGAGTCTCGGGTCACACGAGTTGACCCAGGTTTATTGAAAAAATTAAAAATAATAATATTTGAGGTTTTAATACACACACACACACACACACACACACACACCACGTCTAAAATTTAAGAAACAATTTATATGGATATAGGCTATACATAGCTAATTCATATAGATGTAGGCTATAAAAAAAATATGTGAGGTTAAGTATTCATAAATTAATTTTTTTAATTTTTTGATTTATTAAAAAAAAAATTATGTTTCCCTTAAGTTACATAAAATTTTTAGGTCTTATCAAGTTAATTACAAGCTAAAATTTTATTTATTTGAAACCTAATTAAACCTTAACTCACCAAATCCTTCTAGTGTTTTTGAAATTATGGTAGTGGTGACGGTTTAAAATGCTTTTCGTTTAGAAATGCATTAAAATGAATTTTTTTTTATTTTTAAAAAATTAATTTTGATATCAATACATCAAAACGATCTGAAAATATTTTTTTTTTATTTTAAATAAATTTAAAATTTAAAATTTTAAAAAATATGATTTAATTGTGTTCCTAAATACTCCTGAAACCGTCAGGCCAGCCTCGTAATAATGCAAATAACTGAAAAGTCCATCCTTTTGGAAACGAGAGTAAATAATTGGTTTGCAACGGTAAAAATAACCAATCGTGGTAAAAAATATTTTGAAAGTCAGGTATAGTGTGATTAGTGAGAGTGAGTGAGAGTGTTGTACTCAATAAACGGAAGAGGGAAACCAAACCAAATTCAAATAAAAAGAAGAAAAAAATTCTTTCACAGCTTCACTTGAAAATGAGTCAGGGAGGAAGAGATCCAATTACATCTATTCGATCCAATAATCGGCTCTTAAAACGAAGAAGGGAAATCGCGGATCGAAGCGATCAAGCAACACGCCAATTCCTCTCTACCGTCTAAAGACGACGATAACCAACCACAACAGAACCTGGATTACGAGAAGAGAGTTCATGATTTGGAGAAAGAAAACGAAGCTCTTTTTGCCATGGTTATCACACCTGATTTGAGAGTTAATCGGTTAAAAAACTGAATTTTAAGTTATATGAATTAATTTGGGTTAATTTAAATTAATTTAACAAAATAAAAAAAAATATTTAAAGTTGCTGCTCCTAACGTGGAAAATCAGCCATTGTGCATAAACATCGACAATAATGTAAACTTTGAGCTCAAATCTGGTTTTATACATTTGCTACCAACATTTAATGGTCTTGCAGGAGAAGATCCTCATACTCATCTCAAGAAGTTCCATATGGTTTGTATTGGCATGAAATCGAACAGAGTTGATGAAGAACAGGTTAAGTTGAAAGCTTTCCCTTTCTCTTTAAAAGGGGCATCAAAGACATGGTTTTTCTCTATTCTCCCAGGTTCCATTGGAACTTGGAATGCCATGAAGAAGATTTTCCTTGAAAAGTATTTCCCAGCATCTCGAATTGCCAACATAAGGAAAGAAATATGTGGGATTTGACAATCTCATGGAGAGATATTTTCCGAGTATTGGGAAAGATTTAAGCAACTGTGCATTCAATGTCCTCATCATCAAATGCCCGATCAACTGCTCATTTAATATTTCTATGAAGGATTGATGCCTACTGACCATAGTATCATTGATGCTGCAAGTGGAGGGGCATTGGTAGATAAGACACCCGAGGCTGCACGCCAATTGATCTCAAACATGGCAACCAACTCGAAACAATTTGGCACGCGTGGAGACTTCGCAAACAAACGAGTAAATGAGGTAAGTATTTCTAACCTTGAAAATAAAGTTAATGATCTTACTTCTCTTGTGCGTTCTTTGGCTTGTGGAAATGTACAACAGGTGAAAGTTTGTAGCATATGTTCCTTATAAGGACATACCTTAGATATTTGCCCAACAATGCAAGAAGATTACATTGAACAGGTTCATGCAGTTGATGGAGGATTCAACGGACAGTCCCAGCGTAAATATGATCCCTTTTCCAACACGTACAATCCCGGATGGAGAGATCATCCAAACTTATGTTATGGGAACCCACCTCAACAAGGCAATCAAGGCCGACAGTTCCATCTCCATGGATTTCAGCCCCAATAGAATTATAAAGCAAGACAACCCTCTCCATTCACAAACTCCAATGTTATGGGGTCGTCATCCAGTGATGATCTTCGTGAGATGATGAAAACTTTGGCTTCTAACACTGTGACCTTGCAACAAAATGTCATGTCTTTTCAACAGGAAACAAAGTCAAGTATTCACAACTTGAAGAAGCAAATGGGGCAAGTAGCTTCAAGTGTGGGGAAATTGGAAGCACAAATGAATGGAAAATTACCCTCCCAAGCATTGAATCCAATAAAGAATGTTAGTGTGATCATGCTGCGAAGTGGGAAAGAACTTGAAGAGAAAAGGTCGAAACAAATTGAGATGGAGGAAGAAGAAGAGATAGAAACCGAATTAAGTACAAAGAAGGAACATCCTCCTCCTCTACAAACTGAAACATCAACCAACACTCCAAAGGTAACTCCTCACTCAATGAATTCTAGTTTTAAAACAATTCCACCCTTTCCTGTGAGTTCTTCTAAGTCAAAGAAAGAGGACAAAGAAAAAGAGATTTTAGAGGTTTTCAAGAAAGTAGAACTCAACATTCCTTTGCTTGATGCTATCAAGCAAATTCTCAAGTATGCCAAATTCTTGAAGGAGTTGTGTACTACCAAGAGAGCTTTCAAACTAAAAGGTCATTAAGTATGGGTGAAGTTGTACCTGCTATTGTTCAAAAGAATATGCCTTTGAAGCAAAAAGACCCAGGTGCGTTTACTATCACATGTGTTATTGGTAATGCTAGTTTCAAAAGGGCCTTTTGCAATTTAGGTACATCCATTAGTGTTATGCCTAAACATGTTTATGATTCTCTTAGTCTTGAGCCTTTGAATAAAACTAGCATTGTAATACAACTTGCGAATCGTAGTTTTGTTTACCCACTTGGTGTGATAGAAGATGTCCTAGTCAAGATTGATAGTTTGGTCATTCCATGCGACTTTTATATTCTTGATATGGAACATGATTCTTGTGATTCATCAAACAACACTCCTATATTGTTTGGGAGACCATTCTTGAAAACTACTAATACAAAAATTGATTGTGGTAAGGATACTTTGTCTATGGAGGTAGGAGATGAAAAAATTTAATTTAATTTTCATGATGCAATGACATATCCTTATAGCAATGTTTATTCTATCACATGTTATGACCAAGTTGATAAGTGTGTGCAGCAAGTTTGTGATTTTGATAACGAGGATGGATTAAGCGTAGCTTTGAGCTATGTCTATGATTTTACCAAGATAGAAGAGATGGAGAGGCATATATGTTTTCCCCAAAACATTCATGAATCAGCATTGGCTTTGCAAGCTTTGCAAACTGTTTCCCATGATGCAGGAGTCATTCACCCCATCATGGACAGTGAATGGGTGGCGCCTATCCTTTTGGTGCCCAAAAAGATTGGAATTATGTTGGAAGAAATACAAAATGATGCTTATGAGAATGCAAGGATTTACAAAGAAAAGACTAAGAGTCTCCATGACCGAATGATTACAAGAAAAGAGTTTAATGTTGGAGACAAAGTCCTTCTTTATCATTCGCGTTTGAAACTTTTTCCCGGAAAATTGCGCTCTCGTTGGATTGGACCCTTTGTTGTTTCTAATGTTTTTCCTTATGGTGCGGTTGAAATTACAAGTTTAGAAACCAATAAAGTACTCAAGGTTAATGGGCATCGTTTGAAACCTTTCTATGAAGGTTGGACGACAGAACTCACCGCTTCTGCGGAGTTAGCTGAACCAATCTATGAAGAATGAGCATGCAACATGTCGAGCCAATGACATAAAATAAAAGCGCTTACTGGGAGTAAAAATAGATTTACTGGAAGCCAATGACATATCTTTTTATTTTTTGCATTTTACTTTATTTTTGTCATTCTCCTATATTCATTTTCTTTTATATCAACATTGAGGACAATGTCGCGTTTTACGTATGGGGGTATTGGGAGAATGTTGGTTTTCTTATTTTGATTTTCTTTGTTGTTCTAAAAAAAAAACAAATTTCTATGTTTGATCTTTTGAACTTCTATTAGTTTATGAGAATGTGAGTATTATATATGAGAATTAATTGAGATAGATGAAGATATAAATTGAATGAAGGAGTGTGCATGCAAGTTTTAAGGTTTAATTGGCTTAGGAATTGACTTTGAGAATATGCCATGTTGACTTCATACCAATGCAAGCTTTTGAGCCTTCAACATTATATTCTTTGATTGTGCCTTCTTTCAATGATATATATCTCTAGAACTTGCTTCATATCTTGTTGAGATTACATTCACATTACATATATACATGAAGATGATAAAGGCATTAGAAATTTTAACCACTTGAGCCAAAAAGCCAACCTAAAGCAAATTATCCTTAGTAAACCCCTTTTGAGCTTGTTTATCTTTTCTTTGCTTTATCCATGTATAAGCCTTTAACTTTCTATATGTTTTCCTTTTCCCTTGGCCAAGGATTAGTAGAGCATATACTAGTGATATTTCATGGAATTATGGTTGGAAATTATGTGAAAAGAAAGAAGAAGAAGTGATGCTTGATGAAAAGATGGGCAAAGTTGCCAAAGGTAAAAAAAAAAAAGAAAAGAAGAAAAACAAACAAAAAACAACAAAAAAAAAGTGTTCCTTTATGTTCTTAAGATTTTAAGTTGAAAAAGCTTGAAATCAAAAGAAGTTAAGCATTAGTGATTAAAGATGGAAAATTTATGTGCTTTGATGGAATATCTTGTTTGAAATATTATTTTTCAGAATGCTTTACTTTCTTTGGTTTGAACCTTTTCTTTTACTCTCTTTTACCTCACCTTAACCTTAGCCCCATTACAACAAGAAAATAAGACTTTTTGATTCATGCATTGTTTGTAATATGTTAGTAATGGAGATGAGATTGAAGAGCAAGCTTATAGTAGAACATATTCATTGATTAAATTTGAGAGATTTAAACACATAAGCCTTAAACACGTGAGTGTTGGAGTGTATATCAATGAGAGGACCTATCACTTTGGCATGGCACATAGATTTCATTTAAATCCCGACGATTAATTGAATTTTGAAGTTTGCATGTAAATAAATTCATGAAAATTTATACTCTTTATCCTTCTTAATTGTGTTCTTGTTTATAATGCATATATTCTTGGATATTGATGGGAGATTAGAAGATTAGTCATAGTGATTTCATTTAATTTAACTTCAATTTGATTTTACCTATCCTTTCTCGAGGACGAGCAAGAGCTAAGTGTGGGGGTATTTGATGCAACCATATTATTCAATAGTTTCACCCACATTTAACTAGTGTTTTGCCTATGTTTTATATATAAAATGCCTTGATATTCTTTGTTTTATGTTTTGAAGGCACTTTTGGATGAAAGATGCAAAAAGGAGTAAATTGGATATAATTGGCAGATTTGACCTTCAGTCGATGTTTTGTGCAGAGCGTGAGCTCTAGAGGTTGAAATGAAGTGATTCCAGTGGAATTAAAAAGCTAACATCCATATCTTTCTGGACATCTAAGGCAAGAAAATAAAATAAGGAAGAGCATGGAAATCGCAGCCTTCAAAGTCAAATCTCGCAATCTGCCAGTGTTGACCTTCAGCCATTCCAACTTGAATATATGGAGCTCCAGAAGTCCAATTGATGCAAACTCAATTTGTTTAGATTCATTACTCAAAGGTATATAAACGCTCTAAATTGCAGCCAAAAACAATGTCATATGAGGGAGATATGATTTTTTAAAGATGACATCTGAATTCTGCCAAAGAAACAGGTTTTGTGAAGAAACGAGTCCAAATTACGTTCCGAAGCATCTAAACCGATATCCAAGTTTTTATTTCAGCAATTTAGCTCCTCTAAGTCAAAGCTTGAAGATTTCATGCAAGGCTATTTCTCCTTTTTTAGGAAAATAGTTATTGAAGTACTTAAATGTAAACAGTCTACTTCATGGAGGACTATTTTGTAAAATAAAGACCTAGGGTTTCCTAGGATATAAAAAGAATGAGAGAAGAGAAGGGGGGCAGCCAGCTAAGAAGAGAAGGGGGGCAGCCAGCTAAGAAGAGAAAAACGCCCCCTTCCTTTAAGAAACCCTAAATTATGCATTCTTCCTTTTTTTTGATTAGTTGTTCAACAAACATGCAAGGCTAAACACTTTTTCTTGGTTGTAAGGACACGGAAACTTTCGGATTTCAAGAACTATAAGATTTATTTTACCTTTTCTTTTCAGTTTATATGATGAATAAGTTTGTTCTTCTATGCTTATTTTTCATAAGATTCTTTATTTTAATTGCTAGAGCGGACTCTAAGTTATTATTGTAGACAATCTATTGCTAAGTTTGATATCAAAACCGGAGTTGTGGTATATGAACTTGTGAAGCAACCGAGTTTAATAATTGTGACAGATCTACGTTATTAATCTTAGGGAGAACATTCAATCAAATCAAACATAGACTGCGGACAGTTATGTTTGCTTGATTAATCAACTTATGTAGTTCTTAAGGCTTTGCCATTGAATTAAATTACTAGTGCGGACACTGTGGTTGTTTGATGGTTAGGGTTAGTTATATGGCGGATCCGTTAACTAACCAATGTTAAGAAGAGATAAATATTCGAGAATATAAATTGATGTTTCGTTTCCATGATCGGTTATGATTTCTGTAGGTGGATGTGTGCTTGCGACCAAGGTTTGTTCTCTTGATAATTTTCTGATTTTATTAAATTTTGTTTGATAGTTTTCTGTTTTCTTTTGCTTTAGCCTAGATAACGTCCAAACCCCCCAAATTGCATATCATTTACCATAAAAATCTGACTTGAATCTTCCTCGTGGGATTGACCCCTTGCTTGCTCTATACTATCTTGCGTGTTGTGTTTGAAGCTAGGGTAATTAATTTGTGCGACCGCAACATCGCAATAGTAAAAAAAGGGTAAAGATTCTATATTTGTATTTGTTGATATGTTTTCAAAGATGATGCATTTCATAGCATGTCAAAAAATCACTGATACAACTAATATAACTTATTTATTCTTAAAAAGATAGTACAACTTCATGGGGTTCTTATGGGTCCCTAAGAGTATAGTTTTAGATAGAGATGTTAAGTTTCTTAGCTATTTTTTGAAGGTATTGTAGGGAAAATTTGGAATTAAATTGTTATTTTTTACTACATGTCATCCCCAAACAGATGAACAAACTAAAGTAGTTAATAGGACTTCAACCACACTTTTATGTACTGTCATACAAAAGAACTTGAAAAGTTAGGAAGATTTCTTATCATTCATTGAGTTTGCTTATAATCGTAGTGTGCATTATATTGTTGATTTCTCATCATTTAAGATTGTTTGTGACTTTAACTCTTATGGATTTAATTCCTTTGCTTATTGATGAAAAGTTTAGTTTAGATAGTAATAGTAAAGCACAAGTTGTGAAAGCACTCTATGAGAGTGTACAACAACAAATAGAGAAGAAAAATCATGTTTATGTATCCAAAACAAATAAGAGGTGTAAATAGGTTGTCTTTCAACTAGGTGATGTGCATAAGGAGAGGTTTGGGTGCATATGTAAAGGAAGAGGTTTCTAGCTCATCAAAAATAAAAATTGCATTCGTGAGGAGTTGGGCTATTTTAAATCCTTGAGAGAATCAATGACAATGCATACAAAATTGATCTACCAGGGGAGTATGGTGTTAATGTTACTTTTGATATTTTGATCTATCTTTATTTGACGTAGGTGACATTTCAAGATTGTATCCTTTTAAGGAGAGAGGTGATGAGATAAACAAGCCCACCATATAAAGGATCCACTAGAGGTGCCAATTAAGCCAATCACAAGGTCAAGGGCCAAGAAGTTAAAGGAGACACTGATACGATCCAGGAAAGGTCAAATTCGGATTTTGATGTTAAATGTGCAATTATCCAGTTTTATAACAACAGTCATAACTCTCAATCCAACCGTTGGATCGGGCTGAAAGTTTACATGGTGTCTCCTGACATGTTTTACTACCTTGAGTTAAAATTTTAGGTCAATCAAAGTTCAGGAAGGCATCGAAACACGGGTCAACACAGGCTGTATGAATTTTGTTATTTACTTCCTTTTGATTTGTGGACTTCCTATTTGACTAGGATTCTTTTCCTAAAAGGATGTGGCAGCTTATTTTGAGAATCTCCTATTTCTACAAAGATCTTTAATGGGCTGCAACATAGTTTTCAAGTGTGGCAATGATTCATAAATGTTTTAGAATCCTTTTCTTACAAGGATTCCTTATCCATCCTAGCTACAAAAAAAGGAAAGAAGATTTCAGAATTAATTCTACCTTCAGATTTGATTCTCCTAGCTTATATGGGACTTCTAAAGGGCAACAAATCTGATCCTATTATATTTAGGATATTAAATTTGGATTTATTATTGTTATTATTATTTTCTTCTTAGTTTAGGGTTTATTTATATTATTTGGGTTTAATTGTAAGTGGGCATCATATAAGTCCACATAACGGGTCCATTAGGGTTTATTTTAGTTTGGACACTATAAATAATGGCATATCTAGACATGTAAGGTTAGACAATTCAGATTAATAAAACTTCTTGTTTGCCGCACTTTGTGTGTGTGTGTGTGTGTGTTGGTGAGATAATCTCCCTTCCATGGTTCTCTAAAGAACTGAAAAATAACTTATCGAAGAACAACTGTCTTCGTGGCGTCATCCTTATACTTCTCGTTCACGAATCAATATTCGTTGGGTGGGGGTCTCCGTTTCCAATAGTGCTGGTGCCTAGGTACAAGTTATCTTTATGTCACACTCCTATCAAACTTGATTTACTTGGCTTTCCAGGAATTGGTGTCTTTGCGTGTGGGTTGCATGACCATATGATCACGAGGTTCGCATCATTTGTATCAGAGCTTGGCTCCATTAATCAGGTTATATCCTTTCAAATTTTCGTTTCTTGTTGTTTCTGCAAAAATTCCTTAGTGTCCAATTTCTTCTTCTCCTTGATTTTACAGCATATCAAAAAACAAAAAAATAGTTATTTCATTTGGTTACTGTCCAAAATATATTAGTAGCATAAAAAAAAGAAAAAGAAAAAATCGTTCAAAGAGACGTTTATTGGTTTCTGCTGCAGAGAACTAAATAAGGGAAAATTAGATCAAATAAACTCAGAATTAGCTCAAATTTGATACACTTATTAATGGGGCCCTAATCGCATCACATATTAAGTTTGGGATCAATTGGATATCGTTTCCTTTGGTTTTCAATTTCGGGTCTAAATCAGGTCTGATTCTTACCATTTTTGCGTTAGTATATCAAACCTTATCACAAATTGCTCAAAATTCATATTCTTTCTATTTGGATTGATATCACACTATATCTGAAATTTTAGCTTAATTGGATATCATTCACTTTAGGTTCCAGATTCAGACTTAACTCGTCGTAAACGAGTCTGTTTTGCGTCAACTTTTGAAATTCGCTTTCTTTCTATTGTTTTCATTTCTTGCAGTATATTTTCAACATATCCAACATATTTGGGTGCTGTTTCATCATCTTTGCATATTTCGTTTCTGTTTTTATTTGAGTCTTCAGTTTTGTTCATATTTCGGATAGATTCACTTGCTACTCACGATACTATCATCGCAGTTTTGTTTTGCTTGTTTTCTGGTTTTTATTGCTTCTTGAGTCATATATACATATTTGGATTACACTGCCAAGTTGGTTCTATTTGATATTGGTTTGAGTTCTGCAAGAACCGCAAGAAGGTGAGACAAGAGGTGTGAGCATGTGAGGATATTAAGAGTGTTTGAGCGAAACACGAGGGATGTGAGGATTTTTTTTACCACTAACCAATTTTTGCAGGTACTATCATGTCAGCGCAAAACAACACACCACCCCCTCCCGATGTAGAACTTAAATTCCAAATGTATGCCATGACGAAGATGATGGAAAGAATGAATTTTATGATGGGGAACGTGTGTGACAGACTTGAGAAGGTGGGAAAACATGGTAACGTGGCTGGAACATGTACCCAAGACGTGAGAAAAGTTGGGGCTCAACACAAATCTAACAATGGCAGTGGGGTTGAAAGGCCAAGGTGGGTTGATTATGAGGATTTTGAGGAGGACGTTGATGATATTGGTGATGGCGGTTTTAAGGATGAGATCATAGGCCACCGGAAAGGTTTTTGGTAGCCTAGAAACCAAAAGGATTTCATGTATTCTGATGAGGTGTTATGGCAAAAAAAAAAGGAGGATTCAAAAGGAGATGTGGTATCAAATGGAGAGAAATAAAGAGATTAGTGTTCTAAAAAAAGAATCCAAGAGTCTATCCCGTATTCTAGGGGAGATGAAGCAAGAACTTGATGTGTTAACGGCATCAGTCAATGCCCCGCAAGCTTCAGAAAGAGAGGAGAAAATACGCTGCAATGATGATATACGAAATAGAACGACTGCTACTTTCATCCAAAGTTGTTAGCGACGATTGTTAGCAAGAAAAGAACTCCAAAGGCTTCACAAAGAGGCTAAGGAATTTTCCATTCAACTTATTGGTGATTCGAGGATGAATCATCTTGAAGAGAGAGGGAATGATACGATCCAGGAAAGGTCAAATTCGGATTTTAATGCAAAATGTGCAATTATCTAGTTTTACAACAACAGTCATAAGTCTCAATCCGACCATTGGATCGAGCTGACATTTTACGTGGAGTCTCCTGACATGTTTTCCTACCTTGGGTTAAAATTTCAGGTCAATCAAAGTTCGGGAAGGCATCAAAACACGGGTCAACAGAGGCTGTATGAATTTTGTTATTTACTTCCTTTTGACTTGTGGACTTCCTATTTGGCTAAGATTCTTTTCCTAAAAGGACGTGGCAACTTATTTTGGGAATCTCCTATTTTTACAAAGATTTTTAATGGGCTGCAACATAGTTTCCAAGTGTGGCAAAAATTCATAAATGTTTTAGAATCCTTTTCTTACAAGGATTCCTTATTCATCCTAGCTACAAAAAAGGAAAGAAGATTTCAGAATTAATTCTACCTTCAGATTTGATTTTCCTAGCTTATATGGGACTTCTAAAGGGCAACAAATCTGATCCTATTATATTTAGGATATTAAATTTGGATTTATTATTGTTATTATTATTTTCTTCTTAGTTTAGGGTTTATTTATATTATTTGGGTTTAATTGTAAGTGGTCATTATATAAGTCCACATAAAGGGTCCATTAGGGTTTATTTTAGTTTGGAGTCACTATAAATAAAGGCATAACCAGACATGTAAGGTTAGACAATTCAGATTAATAAAACTTCTTGTTTGCCGCAATTTGTGTGTGTGTGTGTGTGTGTGTTGGTGAGATAATCTCCCTTCCATGGTTCTCTAAAGAACTGAAAAATGACTTATCGAAGAACAACTGTCTTCGTGGCGTCATCCTTATACTTCTCGTTCACGAATCAATATTCGTTGGGTGGGGGTCTCCGTTTCTAATAGTGCTAGTGCCTAGGTACAAGTTATATTTGTGTCACACTCCTATCAAACCTGATTTACTTGACTTTCCGGGAATTAGTGTCTTTGCGTGCTGGTTGCGTGACCACGTGATCACGAGGTTCGCATCATTTTGTAATAGTTGTTGCCCCTTAGTTTCCTTGTACATGATGAAAACTCCCAAAATATTTTTTTTTGGTAAGTTGACGTATGTATTAAAAGAAGAAGATACAAACATTATAAGGGGCATACCCCGATTTACAATGATAACGAAACATAAACCAACAGATGGCTACAAAGGCTAGCCACCGACCATAAACTGAAACCTCACTAGATTCGTTAGAGAAACCAATACAACCAGCTAACTATCAAATTAAGAATCTATGTTATTCACCCTCCAAGCTCGTTGGATCCTTTTGTTTTCATTTGTTGGTACGACATTCCTCATCAAATCAAGCTTATCATGAATGATACATTCGATTTTATTAATGACCAAATTCGAAGTTCTAGACATTCCAGCAAAGATCCTTGCATTCCGTTCTTGCCATACATGATACACTGTAGCTGCAAAACTCAGTTTACGAGAAAAATTGACAAAACTCTTGCCATGCCAAGAGACAAGTGGCCCATCGAATCCATTCATCCCAGCCTTTTGTCATTCTTGGAATGTCGCATCTGTCACAAACATCCCACCAGATCGCTTTAGTATAGGAGCATTCAAAGAACAAGTGGTTGTGATCCTCATTGTTGCGGAGACAGAGTGAGCATCTATTGGGACCATGTATACCAAACCGATGAAGTTTATCCTGAGTTGTGAGTTTCGTTGGACAGACCATCCATAGAAGAAATGAATGTCTTGGAACAACATTCTTGAACCACACAATGTCATGCCATTCAACCATCTGACGATGACGTCTTAGTTGTTCCCAAGCTACTTTGATCGAGAATCTATGATTTGGCGAATCCAACCAAACTATCTCATCTTTTTGCCCCATCTTAGGATTAGAATTGGAAGGAATAGCTTCTATAATGGGGTGCCAGCCAATAGCTTGGGTGGTAGGAGTTTTCCATTTTGAGTTATGAATTAGCACATTCACCTTCGCGTTCTTGGCCATACCTGAATCATAGATGAATCTTTCCCCGTAAGAATCCACAAGTGGGCTGTGAGGATGCCAATTATCAAACCATAGAGAGGTTGTCATTCCATCTCCTATGATGTACTTCATCTTCGGCCATGCTAAGGATCGAGCTTTAGAATCTTTCCCCAAGCCCAAGAGCAATTCCGTGGCGTCTTGATTGTCCAGAAATTCCTACCTCACAACAGATTGGATCTGATCCAAGTAGACCATATTGAGCCATCCGAGTCATTGCACGGAGTTCCAAATGTGTTTCAACAAAGCAATCTTGTTCCATTCTGTTATCCTTTTTATTCCTAGCCCCCCTCCTTTTTTGGAGGACATACCTGATCCCAAGCCACTTTAGCCCCGTAGTTCTCATATCCGAACCTGACCAAAGAAAGGATTTCATAATTTGCTCCACATTTTTAATTACTTGCCCGGGTAAGAGAAAGAGAGATGCCCAATAGACCTGTATGGAAAATAATACTGAATTAATCAGTTGTACCCGTCCTGCATACGAGAGTGTTCTACAAGTCCAATGTCGAACTTTAGAGGTGATTCGATCCACGAGGCCCTTACAATAAATAGCCTTTAGTCTGGACGAGAGAAGAGGTACTCCCAAATATTTCATAGGGAGCTCCCCCTCTCTAAACCCAAGAATATGAATAATTTGTTCCCTCTCAGCATTTAACACACCGCTCAAGAAGATGTCACTTTTGTTTGGATTTGGATACGGACTCGATAGATCTTGAAACTTTGTGAGCACGGTTCGATCATACGAATTGAGTTTACATCCCCGTTGCTAAAAATCATCAAGTCGTCAAAGAAACAAAGATGAGAAATTTTGTCCTTCTTGCATCTCCAGTGGAACTTGAATTCTTGGTTGGCACTCATCTTGCGGAATAGCCCCGAAAGGATTTCCATACATAGGACAAACAAATATAGGGATAATGGATCCCCTTGTCTCACCCTCTTCCCCCTTGAAAGTAACCTGCAAGCTCACCATTGACGTTGATAGAGAATTGACATGATGTAACACAAACCATGATCCAATCAATGACCGTTCTAGGGAATCCCATTTTTATTAACATAGCGTCAACAAAATCCCACCGCACCGAGTCATAAGCCTTCATCGGATCAACTTTCATAGCACAACGAGCAGGTCCCGTAGATTTATGATAGCCTTTCATTAGTTCCCGAGACAAAAGAATGTTATCACCGATTCTCCGTCTTGAGATAAAAGCAGATCGATATGGACCAACTAAGGATGGCAAAACAACTTTGATTCTCCCAGCTAGAATCTTAGCGATGCATTTGTACATTGTATTGCGGCAAGATATAGGACGAAAATCTGTCAACCTTGTAGGATTAGCAACTTTAGGAATAAGGGAAATGGATGTAGCATTCATTTCTTTAAGCATTCTACGAGTCCGAAAGAAGGATCTAACAGCGTTGATTACATCTTCCCCAACTATGTGCCACATTCTTTTGAAGAAACCTGCGTTAAAGCCATCCGGACCAGGGGCTTTGTTATTCTTCAAACTAAACATAGCATGCTTAATCTCCTCCCTTGTTACATCTTGTGCGAGTACATGCTGTTGCGTTGAAGACAGTTTCAAGTTAATTGCTGATTCCATCACTTCCTTGTTCGAACCCTAGGCATCGGATCCACTCCTAACACACGATGGAAATATGCAATTACTTCGATTTGACTGCCTCGTGTCCTTCGACAACCTCTCCATCCTCCCTTGTAAGTGATAGAAGCTTATTTCTATTCCGTCTTCCATTTACTGATTTGTGAAAGTAGCTAGTATTCTGATCCCCCAAGCTAAGCCATTGAATCCTTGCCTTCTGTTTGAAAAAACTCTCTTCAGCTCTGACGGTAGAAGCGTATTTACGAATAGCATCCTTTTCTCGCATGCACAAAATTGGATTCTCATGCGCTGTATGCAGAGCCTGTTGAGCCTTATCAATTTTGTTTTTTGCATCTTTAACTCTATCTGAAATGTTGGAGAAGTGAGTCATATTGAAAAGTTTCAATTCCTGCTTTAACTTTCTTAGTTTGCAACACACCTGATACATTGGACAACCCCCGAATTCCGATCCCATACCTTCTTCACCAGGGGCATGAACTCGTCATGATCCATCCACATATCGAAGAATCTGAATGGTTTCTTTATGTTTTGATCATTGCCAATAACCTTTACCACCATAGGAGAATGGTCTAACATACCCGAAGGCAAAAATCTCGCTTCCGATAATGGGAAGTTCAGATTCCACTTCTCATTAACAAGCACTCTATCTAGTTTCCGCATAATCGATTCTCGGGACATTGGTTCGACCAAGTATAATGCATACCCGAATACCGAAGATCATCTACTTTCGCTTCTCGAATACATGTATCCAATCTGTCCATAGTACCACCCACGTAGTAGACCCTCCTAACTCGTCCGACTGGTTGCGGATAGCATTAAAGTCACCCATAAGAATCCACGGGGTTGACTCCCATCCTTCACTACGACTCACCATATCGGACCATAATGCCTCCTGTAAGGAAGCATTATTGTCTCCATAAATAATTGAAGTATTGAAACCGATATTGGTAGCTAATATAGTGCCGAAACATGAATAGCCCGGTCCGACATTCCGAAAACATCCACCTTCACCGTATCGCATTCCAACAAACCCAAATACGACCACGACAAGAGAAATCATAATTATACAAGAAGGACCAAAAACGCAGAAGAAGTTGAGAGACATTATCTTTATTCTTGTCTTTAACTCGAGTTTCAACCAGACCAAAAAGAGCTATCCTCTCTTGATGGATGAGCCGATGCAATTCTGAATGCTTTATAGGATCATTCAAACCTCTAATATTCCAACATCCAATAATCATAGGAAAATAGAGAGGAGTACAAACAGCAACACAAAGATTACCTTGACGTGCCTCCTGGAGAGGAGCTAGATTTCTTATTCTTCTTTGAAGAGGCTTTTGAACCCTTTTTCTTTTTCTCTAGAGAGTCTTTAGCCTTAATAGCTAACTGATTAACGGTTCCCTTTCGGTGGAATTCAGGGTTTGAGGGGTTGTCAGGATCGTTGACGTTAACTCCTTATCGGTTCGTTCCCCATCTGTATCACCTCCCATTGCGTCCATATCTTGATCTAAAGCAGTACTTGCAGCCCCTTGCTCCTATTTCATGTCTTCTCGTAAACTCTTCAGGATAAGAGGAAAGGAGATTAACATACTCAAAAATGGTAACGATCCAACGGTGAACAAAGGAGATCAAGCTACGACAAATCACTCCGAAACTAGCAAGAAAAATGAAACTTATCCAATGAACTGTGATTTAATCTTCACATATGGCAAAGGCCTTCATGTCTATGACAGACATAAGAGAAATCATGAAGAAAATCCATTCACTATGCTGCAACTTCACCACTTCTCCATAGTTCCAGAACTAAAAATGCATAATAGTAGAAATATTGCGAGATCAATATCTCTTACCTCGTTGATTGGATAACAGATCCGTTCGATCAATGTTGAGAGAAGGTTGGATGGAACAACATAGTCAGAAATGAGAACAATCCAATGGTGGACGGAGTAGATGTAGCTCCGACAGCACCACACTCTCTCTCTTTCTCTCTTTTCTCTCTCTCTACACCCAAAATATTTTGTCAAAATATCCTTGTAATGTTAGGATTAATTATTCAAACAAGGTTGTCATCATGATGCCAACTCATGTTGTGGAAGAATTAGGCCCTTTTTACACTTGGATTGGGTTGATATTAGGCTGACGTCTATGTGTTGTGGCCTCCTTGAAGTTCGTTTTAGCCTAAATATATTGAAAAAGCCTATTTAGTGTCTCCTTTAACTTTTTGGCCCTTGACTTTGTGATTGACTTAATTGGCACCTCTAGTGGATCCTTTGTGTGGTGGGCTTGTTTATCTCATCCTCTCTCTCCATAAAAGGATACAATCTTGAACTGTCACCTACGTCAAATAAAGATAGATTAAAATATCAAAAGTAGCATTAACACCATACTCCCCTCGTAGATCAATTTTGTATGCATTGTCATTGATTCTCTTAAGGATTTAAAATGGCCCAACTCCTCACGGATGCAATTTTTATTTTTGATGGGCTAGAAACCTATTCCTGTACATATGCACCCAAACCTCTCCTTATGCACATCACCTAGTTGAAAGACAATCTGTTTACACCTTTTATTTGTTTTGGATACATAAACATGAATTTTCTTCTTTATTTGTTGTTGTACACTCTCATAGAGTGTTTTACTAGCATGCATTTAGTGTATGTTAGGATTCCGGATGAGGGGATCACCGTGATTTTAACTAGCATACATTTAGTGTATATTAGGATCCCGAGTAAGGGGATCACCGTGATTTTTACTAGCATACATTGGGTGTATGTCAGGATCCCGGGTCAGGGATCTCCATATGCTAATGCCAATGGGATGATGATGATACCAATAAAAACGGTATTAGTAATGCGTTGGGTAAAATAGTTGCGGTTGGTTTTAATGAAATCTTGAATGGAAGTTGCTAATGAGAGAGGAAATAGTTTTTAGTAGATGAATAAAAAGGAGTTCTAATGGAAACAGAAAGGGAGAAATGAACGAAACAAGAATACATATTTATCTTTTCAAATTATTGGATATTGGTATTGGTGTACTTATTGCGATATTCATGTTTCAATAATATATATTTTGTTTCAGGTCCATCATATGCAAGGCAGGAGTAGATTTTAGCTTTTATTCACCTTTTATTATGTAGTCTACGAAGGATGACCTTATATTTTGTATACATGGAAACATTTGTATAACTTAATTTGTATAATTAATATTTAAACTTGATTAGATGAATTTAGTTCTGTAGTTCATATAATCATGTTCCATGTACGCATGTTTATATCTTTTATCCATCCATAATGATAATTGTTGTTCAATGTGTATCATAAATATTGTTGTTGATATGAATAATGATGTTTTGTGGGATTGAGACCCTTGATGATTGGGTTGAATTGAGTTAGGAGATGCGGGTTATTAGAAGTGTAAACAGGTTGTATGTCGATAACTTGAGACCTCCCGATATAGGGGAGATTCTGCCGAAATTTTAGTGAAAATTTTGGTAAATCTTTATATGAACATCATGTGTGTGTGTGTGTGTAATTACTCTGTTTATCAGTGAACATGAAATTGTTGTTTTATCCCGGATATGGGGATGTTACACATATAGCGGGTTAATTTTGGATAGAAAAGGGAAATTAAAATGAGGTTTATTTAGGCCATAAACTTATGCATGGGCTTGGGTACAAGGGTTACGAATGTGGTTTGGATTCTTTGCAAGGATTCCAAGTTCCACATGGACTTGATGTGACAAAGATCTAAGATGATTTTTCTTTTGAGATTTTTTTTTCTTATTTTGAGGGTATTCCTAGCACATCAAAGAGATTAAGAGGATGCAATACAAGGAAGGAAATTCTAGCAATAAATATAAAGTTTCTTAGTTGAATTCCACACTAAAAGTTTAGGCCATAACATCTCATGAGAGCTTCGGCTATATGGAGGAATCCTAGCATAAAGATTTTGTTTTAGTCAATATATTTTATTTATTTTATGTTGAACAATTATTTTTAATTTGAATTTGTTTTGACTCATGAGAAATTATTTAGGAGTTTATTTAATTATTTAACTTGATTTCTAATTTGGGTCTATTGGCTTGCAACCTAAAAGGAGTCCAATAGGGTTATTTAGAGGAGACTATATAATATTCTTGAAGCTGCAAATTTCAGCAGCTTGATGATAAAAAACATGAGTTTCTTCCTTTTGATTTTTTATGGTAAAACATCATTTCTTTGTAGGGACAAAGATTGTACATCCAACTTATCGAAGGTTAACTAGCATTGTAATGTCATTTACATACTTCAAGTTCTTAAGTACAAAGTTATCTATGGGTTCAAGTTTATTCCAATACCTTCGGTTTATAGGCATAGAGTTATCTCTGGGCCCTAGTTCTATTAAACCTGGTTTTTAGCTTTCCATGTTGTATTTCAACTTTGTTAGGGGTTGATTGACGTGATCAAGAGGTCCACATCAATTGATTCTTAGATACGTGGTTTATGTCTAGGTCAAGGTTTTTCTATCCAAACCTGAATTTCAGTTTTCTTAGGTTGTTTATCTACTTCATTGTGGGTTTCTAGATCTTTATATCTATAAGGTTCACTACAATAATGGATAAAAAATATCCTAAATAATTATGGAAAAGTATAAAAGAGTTCTAAATAAAATACAATAAAAGGAATCTCAAATCAACTAGAAAACTAATTCAAATTCTGCATAGTACATTCTAAACCTTATTTCAAGACCTTCCCAAAGTGATATTTACCTAGAATTTTAATCATAAATAAAACAAGATCTTTGGAAACTTTTCGTAAGATTTAAGCCCGATCTAACAATCAAATCAAATCTTTTGTTTATTAGCGTAAAATTATATAATAAGAAAAATCAGCCCAAAACCAAATTTAAATCTCCCAAATAAGCATGAAAATCTTTATAATAGCTACTGCCTTTTAGTTTCCTTGTACAATATGGAAAACTTTTCGTAAGATTTAAGCCTGATCTAACAATCAAATCAAATATTTTGTTTGTTAGCGTAAAATTATATAATAAGAAAAATCAGCCCAAAACCAAATTTAAATCTCCCAAATAAGCATGAAAATCTTTATAATAGCTACTGCCTTTTAGTTTCCTTGTACAATATGGAAAACCCCAAAATATTTTGCCAAAATATCCTTGTATTGTTAGGATTAATTATTCAAACAAGGTTGCCACTATGTGCCAACCCTAAATCCATATCATGGAAGAATAATGCTCTCCTTGCACTTAAATTAGGTTGATTATCGACTTTGGTCTTTAATCAAATCGAATGTATCATTCGTGATAAACTTGATTTGATGAGGAATGTCGTACCAACAAATGAAAACAAAAGGATCCAACGAGCTTGGAGGGTGAATAACATAGATTCTTAATTTGTTAGTTAGCTGGTTGTATTGGTTTCCCTAACGAATCTAGTGAGGTTTCAGTTTTATGGTCGGTGGCTAGCATGTAGCCATCTGTTGTTTTATGTTTATGTTATCATTGTAAATCTGGGGTATGCCCCTTATAATGTTTGTATCTTCTTCTTTTAATACATACGTCAACTTACCAAAAAAAAAAAATTAGGTTGATTATAGGCTGACCCATATGTGTTATAGCTTTATTGATGTCAGCCTTCGCCTAAATATGTTGAACAAGCCCATTCAATGTTTCCTTTAACTTCTTGGCTTTTAACCTTGTGATTTGTTCAATTGACACGTTTAGTGGATCCTTTGCGTTGGTGGGCTGGTCCTTATCAATTATGGTTCTGGAACGGGTATGTAAAAACATACCAAGAGGCCAAGAAGTTGCCTAAGTTTGTCTGTTAGGTTGTCGAAAGCACCGAACTACAAAAAATTACCATTTTTGAACGACCTATGTTTTTTGCACGAGTATGTAAAAACATATCAAAAGGCCCCCACAAGGTGCCTAAGGTCAACCAAAAGGTCATTGAAAGTGTAAAATTATGAAAAAAACATCTTCCATAAAAGTTATGGTTTTCGTACTTTTATGCAAAACATAACGGGAGGGCCCAAAAGATGCCTAAGGTTGGTCGATAGGGCGTCAAAAGCACAAAATTATGGAAAAACCTATTTTTGCAAAAGTTATGGTTTTCATTCGAGCATACATGAACATACAAGGAGGCCCTAAAAGGTGCCTAAGGTTGGCTGACACGACATCATAAGCGTAAAATTACAAAAAAAAAACTATTTCCATAAGAGTTATAGTTTTTATACTAGCATGCAAAAACATATCGAAAAGCCTCAAAAGGTGCCTAAGGTTGGCTGGTAGGACATCTAAGCACAAAATTTCTAAAAGACCTATTTCTACAAAAGTTAAGGTTTTTGCTCAGGCATGCAAATGCATATTAGGGGTCCCTAAAACATACCTAAGGTTAGCTGGTATGATGTTGAAAGCGTAAAATTTAGAAAAAAAACCCATTTCACCAAAATTTATGGTTTTTCACCTCCAAAGATACATTAAAATCAAATTTAAATTGTTTGTAACTTGACCTAACAAGAACCTTCCTTGGAGAACCAAATTTATACACAACGATCACCCCCACCCTACGCCTATAACAAGACGCCAAAGAGTAATATACAATCACAACGAAGTTGATCAATCCTTTAAAGAGTTTGCAAGTTCAATCAAGAACTTAGTATACGAATCACTCGACCATATAAAAGATAGAAAGAATGTCAATTTGTTTATTAAAAATAGTTTAACCTTAAAAAGTTTATATAAAAGAGTATTTATACTAGAAAGAATCCTAAGTCTAATAGGATATCCCTAATGGATATGGTTAGACTATTGATTGCTCTACAATCAACACATATTCTCCAAGCACCATCTTTTTTAGGTACTTAAAATACGAGAACAACACATAAACTCATGCTCTCTCGAATGTACCCCTTTGACATTAACTCTTCCACTTGTCTTTGAAGCTCTTTTGTTTCTTTAGGATTACTTCTATAGGCTGGTCTATTAGGAATAACTGAACCTAGTATTAGGTTAATTTGATGTTCTATTCCTCTTATAAGTGGTAATCCACTTGGAATTTCATCGGGAAATACATCTTCAAATTCTTGTAACAAAGAAACACAAACACTAGGAATACATGAATCAAGTTTATTAGTGTTAAAGTATGTTTTCTTATACAAGAGCAAAATTATAGGCATATCAGAAAAATAATTTTCTGTAAGATCGTTTTGTTTTTCATAAAAATTAAGGGTTTTCCCCACTTTTTCTACACACTCTTCTTTTCTCACCCTTTCTTTGTTTTCTCCGCTCATTTTCTCTCCACACTCGACCTTCATCTTATGTTTCTTATTTTAACCAAAGACTTCAAAATTTTCTTTAATGGCCAAAACTTTACACTTTAGTGTTTCACACTTATGACTCACCTTATTTTCACTCAACCTCACATCCTTGCTATTATTTTGTAACAAGGCCTATTTAGCTTCTTTTGTTTTCTTTAGCTTCAACCGATCTTTATACAATTGTCTAAGTGATAATGATACAAACGTGTATGTTTTTCCATCCTTTTTCTAGTTATACCTATGTTTAAAATCATCATGCTTAGCTTTCCTATCAAATTACCAAAGTCTCTCCAACAATAGATTTGCAACATGTATAGGAACAATATCATATAAAACCTCATCCTTATATCTCCCTACTAAGAATGAGATTAAAACTTGTTTAGTCACCCTAATT
The DNA here is from genome assembly GCA_019202695.1 of Populus x sibirica. Taxonomy (NCBI): domain Eukaryota; kingdom Viridiplantae; phylum Streptophyta; class Magnoliopsida; order Malpighiales; family Salicaceae; genus Populus; species Populus x sibirica. The sequence continues at coordinate 521,937 of JAGMVL010001964.1, read as the reverse complement.
TTTCCACATTCATTCAACCATTAAAGCTTATATGGTGTAGCCTGTTTAGTGTTGCGGGGCGACGTTGAAATGGCGCCTTGAAGTGCCTCCTAAGAGGGTATGATTGGAAAAGGAAAGGGTTTAAGGTATAATTATAAAATTATGATTAAGGTTCAGGAGTCACCATCTAGTATTATGGTTACTAGGAAACTTATGGTTTGAAGAGTGTAAGGGACTGGTTGTGCTAAGGGAAGACACATCATCCTTAGAGCACCCTACCTAAGATAAGCTGCATTATTGTTTGATTGTTTTTCTGGGTCAAGTTTCTATTTGTTGGTCTTTTTCTAAGGTCTAAGACAAATCTTCCTTTGTGAGAAAGTCTCTACCTTATTGGGCTAAATCCTAACATTCTAAAGTTCAAATTTAAGCATCGCATTTATTTTGCATCTTTAATACCTGAGAGCGTACTCTACTGTGTAGTTTTACACCCCAAAATATTAAAGTCTACAGTTAAACCCTAACACTTTAAATATAAAGTGAACAAAATAATTGATGAATGATTTTTGATATTTTGGCCAAACCTTAACGGATAATCATAAACTAGTTACGATATCCATTTTTGCATTTCAAAACATGAGAAAGATGCATTTTTATTTTTTATAAAAAGTATGCTTAGAAAAATTTTAGGATTTGGATGCATGAAAACAAGTCAGATTTGACCCACTTACAAAACTGACTGAAAACCTATACTAGTAAGTCTAAACCCTAATCCAAACATGCCTTGGATCCTAGTTGGAAACAAAGTATTAATTCGGCCCAAACAAGCCTTGGACTATAACTGAAATAATAAAAATAAAACTCATAAGTTAATCCTCTATGTTGTTGTGAGAAGAGAAGAAGAAAATCAAATAATACAAGTCTGATATAAGGCTTATTTAAATACTATTAGCTCTTCTTTTCTTATGTAGCTAGGATGAATAAGGAATCCTTGTAAAAAAGGATTTTGGAACATTAATGAATCCTTGCTGACATATCTTTGTAGGGAAAGAATACACCTGAAAATTATATTGCAGCCCATTAAAGAACCTTATAGAACTAGGAAATTCTCAAAACAAGCTGACATATCTTTGTAGGGAAAGAATCCTTGCCAAATAGAAAGTCTATAAGTCAAAACAAAGTAAATAAAAAAATTTGTACACCATATTCTAACCTATATCGCAAGTCCTTTCTAAACTTTGATTCACCTGAAATTTTACACCATCATAGAAAAATACCTCTGAAATCTTCTGGTAAAGTTTCAACTTGATCCAACAGTTTAATTTGGAGTTATGTTTAATAACGTAAAGCTGGATGATAGAAATTTTATGCCAAAATCCAAATCTGACATTGCTTGGATCGTATCACAAACTGATTTGGTTAAAACAAACAATAGATAAACACTTTTTGGAACTTGACACAAATCTGACCCGTTACACAATTTTAAAGCACCAAAATTGTTGCGATGTCGCGGTCGCACAAATTAATTACCCTAGCTTCAAACACAACACACAAGATAGTATAGAGCAAGTAAGGGGTCGATCCCACAAGGAAGATTTAGTTTAGATTTTTATGCTATACGTTATGCAATTGGGGGGTTTTGATTTGTGATGATCTAAACTATGAAAGAAATTAAACTAGCAAACAAAATCAATTGAAACCAAAATTTATCAAGAAAACAAACCTTGGTCGCAAGCACACATCCACCAACGGAAATTAGAACCGACCCTTGAAATGAAACTTCAATTTATATTCTGATTTTTTTATCTTTTCCTAATGTTGGTTAATTAACGGATCTGCCGTATAACTAACCCTAACCAACAAACAATCACAATGTCTGCATTAATGATTTAGTTCAATGGCAGCCCTAAGAACTAGATAAATTGATTAATCTCTTGACAACCAAGCTGTCTGCAGCTTGTGTTCCTTTGTTTGAGTGTTCTCCCCTAAGTTTAATAATGTAGTTCTGCCACAATTATCAAGCTTAGTTGCTTCACAAGTTTATATATCACAACTTCGGTTTTGATATCAAACTTAGCAATAGATTGTTCACAATAATAACTTAGAGTCCTCTCTAGCAATTATCAACAACAATCATAGGAAATATGCATAGGAAAACAATCATACTCATTCATAATATAAACTAAAAATAAAAGGAAGAATAAATCTCACGGTTCTTGAAATCTGAAGGTTTGTTGTGTCCTTGCAACCAAGAAAACGAGCTTAGCCTTGCATATCTATGGAACAACTACTCTTAAAGATAGAAGAAAGCATTATTTCTGGTTTATAGAGAGGAGAGTTTATGTTTCTTCACTTCTGGCTGCTGCCCCCTTTCTCTTCTCTCATTCTTTTTATATCCTAGGAAACTCTAGTCTCTATTTTACAAAATAGTCCTCCCTTAAGTAGAATGTTTACATTTAAGTACTTCAATAACTATTTTCCTAAAAAAATAGAAATAGCCTTGCATGAAATCTTCAAGATTTGAATTAGAGGAGCTAAATTGCTGAAATAAAAACTTGGATATCGGTTTAGATGCTTCGGAACGTAATTTGGACTCGTTTCTTCACAAAACCTGTTTGCTTTGGCAGAATTCAGTTGTCATCTTTGAAAAATCATATCTCCCTCATATCACATATTTTTTGGATGAAATTTGGAGAGTTTATAGGTCTTTGAGTCAAGAATCCAAAAAAATTGAGTTTGCATCAATTGGACTTCTGTAGCTCCAGATATTCAAGTTGGAATGGCCGAAGGTCAACACTGGCAGATTGCGAGATTTGACTTTGAAGGCTGCGATTTCCATGCTCTTCCTTTTTTTTTCTTGCCTTAAATGTCTAGAAAGGTATGGATGATAGCTTTTTAATGCCACTTGGAATCACTTCATTTCAACCTCTAAAGCTCACGCTCGCACAAAACATCGATGAAGGTCAAATCGCCAATTATCTCCAATTTACTTCTTTTTGTATCTTTCATCCAAAAGTGCCTTCAAAACATAAAACAAAGAATATACAGGCATTTTATATATAAAACATTGGCAAAACACTAGTTAAATATGGGTGAAACTATCAAATAATATGGTTGCATCAAAAATCAAAACTAAGACCTAACAATATTAGAATGACCTGGAATTCAATATGTAGTATCCTGATGCCCAACAAACAACATATCTCAGTTTATAGGTTGTTCTATGATGCCTAGATATCAAAACCCGTGTATGATCAATTTGAGGCAGAATTAAACCCTAAATTGAAACCTCAAGTAAACGTTATTGAAATAAAACCAAATTTAATATATAATGCAATTTAATATCCAGTAAGAATTAATGAAATTTTAATTAATTCTGAAGTGGTTTGCTTAGGGTTCTCTAAGAGTTATGTTTCTAGGGCAGAATTGCAACAAGCTTTGAATAACGTCTTTCTTATTTTATTCTTTTTTTTAAAACTTTTATGCTACTGATATGTTTAGAGACAATAAGAAAATGAAATATTATTTTTTACTAGTATATCACAAACACAAAAAAAGAAGGAAAAAGATGAAGAAGAAGAAGAAGATTGACACAAACACTGAAAAAACTTAACGAACGCTAGTAAAACAAAAATTTTAGAAGGATATGACTTGTTCTTGGAGCCTTGCTCTGATACTAACTTATGCGAACCTCTTGATCACATGGTGACACAACCCACAATCAAGATTGAAATATGAACCCGGAAAGTCGAAAAGGTCTGATAGGAGTGTGACACAATGAAAACTTGCCCCAAGAATAATGCCACAAAGCCAGTTAATTTTTAATAAGTCAGATTCAGTTCATTCAAGAACCAAAAAAATGTAAAAAGCTCTTTCACATGTTAAAACTAAAAAGTTTAGAACTTTATACATCAAAGGTTTTGAAATTTAAGCTTACATGTGTTTAAATAGTTTTAAAAATCAACCCTAATGGATCTACCCTGGGGGTTGCATTAACTCACATACAAAAATTGACCCAAAACCTTTACTAGTAAGTTCAAACCCTGATCCAAATAAACCTTGGATTCTAGCTGAAAATAAAGTATTAATTAAGCCCAAATAATCCTTGGGCTGAGCTAACAAAATAAAAGGAAAGCCCATAAGTTGTAAGTCTTTATCTGCAATGAAAAGAGAAGAAAAAAAGAAAACATTATAGGTTTGATACAAGACTTATTTATAGGTTATAATATTGCCCAATAATCCTAAGAACTAAAGGAGAAGTTGTCGCCCCTTTGATTTCCAAGTTAGAATAGGATTCTAATCCGAGCCTCGTATTTATCCTTCTTTTAGAATAAAAAGGATGTTGCCTTTAATGTTCCACTTTGCCACCTCTTGGTATCCTTCCAATACTAGGAAACACAATTAAGTTGCTGAATTATTCTCCTTACAAAACAAGGAGACAATGTCGGCCATTATGTGTTTTCTAAGTTAGCTTGGATTCCTTTGTTTCATTTGTTGTGTTTTCTCCTCACATGATGAGGAAATAAAATAAAAATAATAAATCCTAATATTTATAGGAAATAATTAATGTTTCCACACATAATAGGATCCAAAACTAGTTAGGAATCCACAAAACACATGGAAACATCACATAACAAGGCTGGCTGAAATTGATACAAAATTGGCAGCCTTGTTGTCGAAACCTCATGGACCAAATAAGGGTGGATTGAGCCCCTCTTACACATAGATAAAATGTACTAAGGCCTCCTCTTGATGCTCCAAAAGATCCCTAAGTTTAGCCTTGGCCGAAACTTGCATAACCAACTCATTCAATGCTTTTTTCAATGTCTTTGTTTTCAAGCCTTGGCCCATTTGGAACGTGTAATGGGTTCTTGGTGTTCATGATATGGGTAAGCCTATAAACACTAGTAAGGACCCATTACATGTTCCAAATGGGCCAATGACTCAATCCAAGAAAAATGTATTGAATATATTAGTTTTAAAGGCCGCCAAGTCAAATTTAAAGGGTCCATTGAAGTATCAAGAGGAGGTCTTAGTACATCTTATCCATGTGCAAGAGGGGTCCAATCCAACCTTATTTGGGCCATGAGGTTTCAACAACAAGGCTGCCAATGTTTCAAATTTTAGATAATGAAATGATGCGAACCTCGTGATCACGTGGTCACGCAACCCACAATCAAGATTGAGATCCGATCCCGGAAAGCCGAAATAGGTCTGATAGGAGTGTGACATAATGGAAACCTGCCCCAAGGCACCAACACTATTGGATTGAGTAGAATGACGCCACGAAGCCAGTTAATCTTTGATAAGTCAGATTCAGTTCGTTCAAGAACAGAAGAATGCAAGAATCACTCTCACACGTTAAAACTAAAAAATTCAGAAGTAATTATCATCAAAGCTGCCGAAATTTTGGCTTACATGAGTTTAAATAGTTCTTGAAAAGTTAACCCTAATGGACCCCTTATGTGGACTTAAATGAGGTCCACTCAAAACTGACTCAAAACCCTAAACTCAAAAGCCCATAACTTAATCCAAACAAGCCTTGGATCCTAACTGAAAACAAAGTATTAATTAAGCCCAAACAAGCCTTGGGCTGTAGCTAACAAAATAAAACAAAGCCCATAATATTAAATCCATGTTCTTTCATGAGAAGAAGAGAAGGAAGTAACATATTATAGAACTGATTTAAGGCTTATTTATAGCCTTCCATGCAGCCCCTTAATCCTAGAAACAAAAGGAAAAGGTAGCCACCCATGTTGTTTCCAAGTTGTAGAAGGATTATTTTGTTTCCTTTGTTGTCCTCACCTCATGGCCCAAATAAGGTTGTGTTGGACCCCTCTTGCACATGGATAAGATGTACTAGGCTCTCCTCTTGATACTCTAATGCACCTTTCAATTCTGACTTGGTTGAAAATTCAAAACCAATGCATTCAATGCCTCTTTCAATGCCTTTGTCTTGGACCGAGTCATTGGACCATTTGGAACATGTAATGGGTCCTTGCTGGTGTTTCTAGGCTGGTCCACATCAGCGTATTTAAGAGGTTCATGAATGAACTAAATCTTACTTGTCGAAGATTAACTAGCTTCGTGTCGTCATTCAACTTCATTCCAATAGTGTTGGTGCCTTGAGGCGGGTTTTCATTTTATCACACTTTCTGTTATTTTTGTTTTCTTAGTGTTCCTTTAAGTTTTTTGGGATATGATAAGTATATAACAAAAAAAATACAAAGGGACAAAACCCCACTAAGAACAAGAAAGCGGACAGACCCCGCTAACCCCAAAACAACAAAACAAAAAAAATGTACCCCAAATAAAGTCTAATAGAACATACCCTCAAAAACAGAAGAAGACTCAATTTGAGCACAAGACACCATCAGAAAATCTCTAAGCAATATAAAGTGATGTGGACCAACCCAGAAACACCAGTAAGGAGCCATTACATGTTTCAAATGGTCCAATGACTCGATCCAAGACAAAGGCATTGAAAAAGGCATTGAATGCATTAGTTTTGAATGTTTCAACCAAGTCAGAATTGAAAGGTCCAAAAGGTCCAACCTCTTTGTACACAAGTAAAATGATTGGCTTGTTAGTAAAAAATACAGATTTGACCTCACCCTTTCTAGCATAAAAATTAGGTTGTTTCTTTAGTTTTTTCACACAATTCTCATCACCCTTCCTGACTTTCTTCACCCCTCTTGTCATACCTCCACTCTCGACTATATTTGGGTGTTTTTTAGTAGTGGCCGAATGGTGATCTGATTTGTCTGAAGTGTTGGCCAAATATTTGTTTGTGTTTGGATGCGTGGCCAAATGGGTTATAGTGGTGTTTTGGGTTCTGGCTGAATCTTTTCTCCCTTTGTGCCTCACAATTATGAAGCATGGCTAAGCGATCCTACTCACATTGGGCCTAGTGCCCAAGTAGTTTGGCCAATAGTGGGCCAAGCAATATTGAATGGTGATGTGGGTGGGGGTTTCCGAGGAATACAAAGAACCTCCGGTTTTTTCCAGATCCTTACAGCATCCAAATTCAATTTACTAACAAAGGTGGTACTACAATCATTAACAGAGATTTCATGATGTGGACCAGCCCAGAAACACCAGCAAGGACCCATTACATGTTTCAAATGGTCCAATGACTCGGTCTAAGACAAAGGCATTGAAAGAGGCATTGAATGCATTGGTTTTGAATTTTCAACCAAGTCGAATTGAAAGGTCCATTAGAGTATCAAGAGGAGACCCTAGTACATCTTATCCATGTGCAAGAGGGATCCAACACAACCTTATTTGGGCCATGAGGTGAGGACAAAGAAAGGAAACAAAAGAATCCTTCTACAACTTGGAAACAACATGGGTGGCTACCTTTTCCTTTTGTTTCTAGGATTAAGGGGCTGCATGGAAGGCTATAAATAAGCCTTGAATCAGTTCTATAATATGTTACTTCCTTCTCTTCTTCTCATGACAGAACATGGATTTAATATTATGGGCTTTGTTTTATTTTGTTAGCTACGCCCAAGGCTTGTTTGGGCTTAATTAATACTTTGTTTTCAGTTAGGATCCAAGGCTTGTTTGGATTAAGTTATGGGCTTTTCGGTTTAGGGTTTTGGGTCGTTTTAAGTGGACCTCATTTAAGTCCACATAAGGGGTCCATTAGGGTTAACTTTTCAAGAACTATTTAAACTCATGTAAGCCAAAATTTCGGCGGCTTTGATGATAATAACTTCTGAATTTTTTAGTTTTAACGTGTGAGAGTGATTCTTGCAGTCTTCTGTTCTTAAACGAACTGAATCTGACTTATTGAAGATTAACTGGCTTCATGGCGTCATTCTACTCAATCCAATAGTGTTGGTGCCTTGGGGCGGGTTTCTATTGTGTCACATTTCTATCGAGACCTATTTCGGCTTTCCGGGATCGATCTCAATCTTGATTGTGGGTTGCGTGACCACGTGATCATGAGGTTTGAGTTAGTTGGTATCAGAGTTAGGCTCCGAAACAAGGTCATATCCTTCTGTTATTTTCGTTTTTTTAGTGTTCCTTTAAGTTTTTCAGTGTTTGCGTCCATCTTCTTGTTCTTCGTGTCTGCGTCATCTAAGCAAAAAAAAAAAATTATATTTCATCTCGTTACTGTCTCTAATCATATCAATATATTAAAAGAAAGAGAGATAGGAATTAGTTGAAATTTGAAGTATCATTCAATTTTTGCCGCAGAATCACAACTCTTGGTGAACCATAAGCAAACCACCTCGGAATCAATTGAAACTTCATATTCTGTCTATTGGGGGTGAGATCGCATCATATGTCAAATTTGGGCTTATTCTGATATTGTTTGCTTGAGGTTTTAATTCGAGGCTCAATTCTGCCGCAGAAACACTACTCTTTGTGAACTATAAGTAAACCACCTCGGAATCAATTTAAACTTCATATTCAGTCTATTGGGGGTGAGATAGAATCATATGTCAAATTTCGGATTATTTTGATATTTTTTGCTTGAGGTTTTAATTCGAGGTTCAATTCTGCAGTAGAAACACTACTCTTTGTGAACCATAAGCAAAACACCTTAGAATAAATTGAAACTTCATATTCTATGTATTGGGGATGCGATCGCACTATATATTAAATTTGGGCTTATTTTGATTTCGGCTTCTGGAGGTTTTAATTGGGGGTTCAATTCTGCCCCAAACTGATCATATAAGGGGGTTTGGGTACCTAGATATAAAAGAACGACCTATAAATTGATATGTTGTTTTTTTAGTATTACAATGCTAAATATTGAATTTGAGGTCATTTCGAGATCATTTGGTCTGGGTTTCAATTCTGTTACGTAAAAATTGCGTAAGAGGTTAGATTTGCGTCAAGTTTCAAAACGTAATCCTTACTGTTTAGTTTTGTCCAAATCTTTTTGTTTCTATTATATTTGGGTTATCTAGGATTCAAGTAACTGTTTTCACTAATATTCGCTTCTGTTTTGTTTCGTGTCTTCGTTTCATCCACAATTCGTATGAATTTGCATTTTTTTTTGGTAAGTTGACGTATGTATTAAAAGAAGAAGATACAAACATTATAAGGGGCATACCCCAGATTTACAATGATAACAAAACATAAAACAACAGATGGCTACAAAGCTAGCCACCGACCATAAAACTGAAACCTCACTAGATTCGTTAGGGAAACCAATACAACCAACGAACTAACAAATTAAGAATCTATGGTATTCACCCTCCAAGCTCGTTGGATCCTTTTGTTTTTATTTGTTGGTACGACATTCCTCATCAAATCAAGCTTATCACGAATGATACATTCGATTTGATTAAAGACCAAATTCGAAGTTCCGGACATTCCAAAGCAAAGATCCTTGCATTCCGTTCTTGCCATACATGATACACTGTAGCTGCGAAACTCAGTTTACGAGAAAAATTGACGAAACTCTTGCCATGCCAAGAGACAGTGGCCCATCAAATCCATTCATCCCACCTTTTGTCATTCTTGGAATGTCGCATCTGTCACAAACATCCCACCGAGATCGCTTTAGTATAGGAGCATTCAAAGAACAAGTGGTTGTGATCCTCATTGTTGCGGAGACAGAGTGAGCATCTATTGGGACCATGTATACCAAACCGATGAAGTTTATCTTGAGTTGTGAGTTTACGTTGGACAGACCATCCATAGAAGAAATGAATGTCTTGGAACAAAGATTCTTGAAGCACACAATGTCATGCCATTCAACCATCGACGATGACGTCTTAGTTGTTCCCAAGCTACTTTGATCGAGAATCTCGATTTGGCGAATCCAACCAAACTATCTCATCCTTTTGCCCCATCTTAGGATTAGAATTGGAAGGAATAGCTTCTATAATGGGGTGCCAGACCAATAGCTTGGGTGGTAGGAGTTTTCCATTCGAGTTATGAATTAGCACATTCACCTTCGCGTTCTTGGCCATACCCGAATCATAGATGAATCTTTCCCCGTAAGAATCCGTGAGTGGGTCGTGAGGATGCCAATTGTCAAACCATAGAGAGGTTGTCATTCCATCTCCTATGATGTACTTCATCTTCGGCCATGCTAAGGGTCCGAGCTTTAGAATCTTTCCCCAAGCCCAAGAGCAATTCGTGGCGTCTTGATTGTCCGAAATTCCTACCTCGCAACGATTGGATCTGATCCAAGTAGACCATATTGAGCCATCGAGTCATTGCACGGGTTCCAAATGTGTTTCAACAAAGCAATCTTGTTCCATTCATTATCCTTTTTATTCCTAGCCCCCCCTCCTTTTTTGGAAGACATACCGATCCCAAGCCACTTTAGCCTAGTAGTTCTCATATCCGAACCTGACCAAAGAAAGGATTTCATAATTTGCTCCACATTTTTAATTACTTGCCCAGGTAAGAGAAAGAGAGATGCCCAATAGACCTGTATGGAAAATAAGACCGAATTAATCGGTTGTACCCGTCCCGCATACGAGAGTGTTCTACAAGTCCAATGTCGAACTTTAGAGGTGATTCGATCCATGAGGCCCTTACAATAAACAACCTTTAGTCTGGACGAGAGAAGAGGTCCTCCCAAATATTTCATAGGGAGCTCCCCCTCTCTAAACCCAAGAATATGAATAATTTGTTCCCTCTCGGCATTTAACACACCGCTCAAGAAGATGTCACTTTTGTTTGGATTTGGATACGGACACGATAGGTCTTGAAACTTTGTGAGCACGGTTCGATCATACGAATTGAATTTACATCCCCGTTGCTAAAAATCATCAAGTCGTCAGCAAAACAAAGATGAGAAATTTTTTCCTTCTTGCATCTCCAGTGGAACTTGAATTCTTGGTTGGCACTCATCTTGCAAAAGAGCCCCGAAAGGATTTCCATACATAGGACAAACAAATATGGGGACAATGGATCCCCTTGTCTCACCCTCTTCCTCCTTGAAAGTAACCCGCAAGCTCACCATTGACGTTGATAGAGAATTGACATGATGTAACACAAACCATGATCCAATCAATTACTGTTCTAGGGAATCCCATTTTTATTAACATAGCGTCAACGAAATCCCACCGCACCGAGTCATAAGCCTTCATCGGATCAACTTTCATAGCACAACGAGCGGGTCCCGTAGATTTATGATAGCCTTTCATTAGTTCACCGAGACAAAAGAATGTTGTCAACGATTCTCCGTCCCGAGATAAAAGCGATCGATATGGACCAACTAAGGATGGCAAAACAACTTTGATTCTCCCGGCTAGAATCTTAGCGATGCATTTGTACACCGTATTGCGGCAAGATATAGGACGAAAATCTGTCAACCTTGTAGGATTAGCAACTTTAGGAATAAGGAAATGGATGTAGCATTCATTTCTTTAAGCATTCTACGAGTACGAAAGAAGGATCTAACAGCGTTGATTACATCTTCCCCAACTATGTGCCACATTCGTTTGAAGAAACCTGCGTTAAAGCCATCCGGACCGGGGCTTTGTTGTTCTTCAAACTAAACATAGCATGCTTAATCTCCTCCCTTGTTACATCTTGTGCGAGTACTTGTTGTTGCGTTGAGGACAGTTTCAAGTGAATTGCCGATTCCATCACTTCCTCGTTCGAACCCTAGGCATCCGATCCACTCCTAACACACGATGGAAGTATGCAATTACTTCTTTTTGATCGCCTCGTGTCCTTCGACAACCTCTTCATCCTCCCTTGTAAGTGATAGAAGCTTATTTCTATTATGTCTTCCATTTACTGATTTGTGAAAGTAGCTAGTATTCCGATCCCCCAAGCTAAGCCATTGTATCCTTGCCTTCTGTTTGAAAAAACTCTCTTCACCCTGACGGTAGAAGCGTATTTACGAACAGCATCCCTTTCTCGCATGCACAAAATTGGATTCTCATGCGCTGTATGCAGAGCTTGATGAGCCTTATCCATTTCGTTTTTTGCATCTTTAACTTTATCTGAAATGTTGGAGAAGTGAGCCATGTTGAAAAGTTTCAATTCCTCGCTTTAGCTTTCTTAGTTTGCAACACAGATGATACATTGGACAACCCCCGAATTCGATCCCATACCTTCTTCACCAAGGGCATGAACTCGTCATGATCCATCCACATATCGAAGAATCCGAATGGTTTCTTTATGTTCTGATCATTGCCAATAACCTTTACCACCATAGGAGAATGGTCCGACATACCCAAAGGCAAAAATCTCGCTTTCGATAATGGGAAGTTCGGATTCCACTTCTCATTGACAAGCACTCTATCTAGTTTCCGCATAATCAGATTCTCAGGGCATTGGTTCGACCAAGTATAATGCATACCTGAATATCGAAGATCATCTACTTTCGCTTCTCGAATACATGTATCTAATTTGTCCATAGTACCAGCCACGTAGTAGACCCTCCTAACCTGTCGACTGTTGCGGATAGCATTAAAGTCACCCATAAGAATCCACGGGGTTGACTCCCATCCATCACTACGACTCACTATATCGGACCATAATGCCTCACGTAAGGAAGCACTATTGTCTCCATAAATAATTGAAGTATTGAAACCGATATTGGTAGCTAATATAGTGACGAAACATGAATAGCCTGATCGACATTCCAACAACTTCCACCTTCACCGTATCAGCATTCCAACAAACCCAAATACGACCACGACAAGAGAAATCATAATTATACAAGAAGGACCAAGAACGCAGAAGAAGTTTAGAAACATTATCTTTATTCTTGTCTTTAACTCGAGTTTCAACCAAGCCAAAAGAGCTATCCTCTCTTGATGGATGAGCCGACGCAATTCTGAATGCTTTATAGGATCATTCAAACCTCTAATATTCCAACATCCAATAATCATAGGAAAATAGAGAGGAGTACAAACAGCAACACAAAGATTACCTTGACGTGCCTCCTGGAGAGGAGCCGATTTCTTATTCTTCTTTGAAGAGGCTTTTGAACCCTTTTTCTTTTTCTCTAGAGAGTCTCTAGCCTTAATAGCTAACGATTAACGGTTTCCCTTTCGGTGGAATTCAGGGTTTGAGGGGTTGTTAGGATCGTTGACGTTAACTCCTTATCGGTTCGTTCCCCATCTGTATCACCTCCCATTGCGTCCATATCTTGATCTAAAGCAGTACTTGCAGCCCCTTGCTCTGTTTCATGTCTTCTCGTAAACTCTTCAAGACAAGAGGAGAGGAAGGATTTTCATCTTCATGACAAGCGGCATTGCGCACATCGATGCCGCATGATCATTCATATTACAATCGGACATATGCATACCCGAGATGTTGAACAACCATTCTCATTACAATTACCCACTTTAGATGCCAAGGGAGCATTCTCCCCACTCACAGAACCCTTGTTTCGTTTACCAACTACCCGCCACTGAAACCGATTCCGCTTGTTATCCGCAGATTTAGAGTTCATAGCTCCTAGATTCCTCTTACCCTCTGCCACCACTTTAAGATTATCAATGTTATTAGTAGCACATAGCGCTGTGGTGTGTCCAAAGACATTGCAATTACTTGCACTTCGACGGTATCCATTCGTACTCAGCTGAAATTGTTATGAATAACCCATTTGGACAGCGAAGATCATATTCCTTAACCAACATCTTCGAAGCATCTATCTCAACGCAAACTCTTGCGTAACTAAGCCTTTTTCGCAACAATGTAGTATGATCCGCATGAAGGGGGACTCCAATAGCACTCGCTACACAGCTCAACCCCTTAATAGTCCAATACTCGAGAGGGACATTATACAGCCTAACCCATACCGGAACTCTGGCCAAATCATCTTTCAAAAATTGCATGTTCGGTTGCCAACGTTTAAGCACCAAAGGCCTGTTTTGCATTGCTACTCGCAAAATCGTAATCGTTCCACTTTGCCACCTCTTGGTATCCTTCCAATACTAGGAAACACAATTAAGTTGCTGAATTATTCTCCTTACAAAACAAGGAGACAATTCGTATGAATTTGCATTGCTACTCGCAAAATCGTAATCGTAATAGTTTTGTTTTGCTTTGTTTTCAGTATATTTATTGATTCTTGAATCTGAAAATTATAATTAGAGTGCGCTGCGAAGGCTCTTATTGTGATTTGTTGATTTCGGTTCCTAAAGAACCAAAAGAAAGCAAGTTGTGAGGTAAAAGGCGTAGTGAGCTTATTAGAGTGAAAAGCCTTGATTTTTTTTTTTGTGATACACGAGAGGTGTGAGGATATATTTTGTGCTACTAACCAAATTTTGCAGATTCAAAGAATGTCTGAAAACAACGAATCAGCTACACAAAATGCTGATGTAGCTTTCCAATTGCGAGCCATAGGCCAGCAACTTGAGTTGTTGTCTAGAACATACAAGGTTCTGAAAGATGAGGTGAATTCAATAAAGCAATAGAATAGTGGGGCTGATCGTCGAGGAAATACGGTCCGTATGGCGGTACGGAATGTCAGATCTGATTTTGAAGAGTTTGTTGACGAAAACGCAGATGCGGGTGAAGATGACTATGATTTTGCATCTGCTAGCCAAGGAATCAGGTCTGGATCGAACAGGGCTAGGAGGAATGTGAATTTTCGTGGCATGGGCACTTATGAAGATATGGATGAGGACTTGGACACCATTAAACTGAAAATTCCTAACTTTCAAGGTAAAAACGATCCCGAGGCTTATTTGGAGTGGGAGAAAAAGCTTTGTAGATTGGATTTTTGATTGCCATAGCTATTCTGAACAAAAGAAGGTGAAATTGGTGATAATTGAGTTTACGGAGTATGCATTGATTTGGTGGGATCAAATTGTAATCGGTAGGAGGAGGAACCGGGAGCGACCCGTTCGGACTTGGGGGGAGATGAAAGTCTTAATGAGGAGACGATTTATGCCAAAACACTATTACAGAGACTTATATCCGAAGCTCCAAGGTCCGAATCAAGGTTATAAGACAGTACATGAATATCACAAAGAGATGGAGATAGCAATGATTCGGGCCAATGTTGTTGAGGATAGAAAAGCCACCATGGCTAGATTTCTTAATGGGTTGAATCGGGACATTGCCAATGTGGTTGAGCTACAGCACTATGTGGAGCTAGAGGACATGGTTCACATGGCTATGAAGGTGGATAGACAACTTCGAAAGGGACATGCTCGGCCAGCGTTTAATTCGGGCTCTTCATCATCTTGGAAGCCGAATCTAAAGAGAGAGGGTACTGTCCGGCCAAGATCCTTTGTTCCTTCTATAACTGAACCACCAAAGGTTGATGTTCCTACTGATGCCAAAGGTAAATCTGAAACTCAACCTAAACGTACCCGTGATGTTAAATGTTTCAGGTGTCAAGGACATGGACATTATGCTTCAAAGTGTCCAAACAAGAGAATCATGATGATTAGAGATAATGGTGATATGGAATCTGAAAGTGACAGATCTAATTGTGAAGGCATGCCACCATTGGAGGATAGTGATGGGGATGAGTTAGCATTACCGGTTAGGGAGTCCTTGATTCTTGCATTCTTCTGTTCTTGAACGAACTGAATCTGACTTATCGAAGATTAACTGGCTTCGTGGCGTCATTCTACTCAATCCAATAGTGTTGGTGCCTTGGGGCGGGTTTCTATTGTGTCACACTCCTATCAGACCTATTTCGGCTTTCCGGGATCAGATCTCAATCTTGATTGTGGGTTGCGTGACCACGTGATCACGAGGTTCGTGTCATAAAGTCTTCTATTAGTATCCGTATTGGCCATATTATGAAGGAAATTAAATTTAGATACAATACAGTTAACAATATCCATATAAATCGCAGTAGAGTTATGAGGAGTCTCTCCTTGAAGTCGAGCATTCCTCTCCCTTTAAATGTAGTAAACTGTTGTGGCTAACATCAATCCGATAATCACAAATACACCCCAATTAGAGAGCCCATGAGATGGTGTTGTTTCATGATTGACTTTTAAATAGGATGTAGCATATGGAATAAAGATCATACTAGATACGGCAGGAGAAAGTGCAATAAAAAAACAAGTGGTCAATATCCTCACAATCATCCCCACATAGTAGACACCTGAATGAGACCGAAGGACATAAGCCTATCTTCAGTCAATGATGCCTTATGGATAACAAGCCATAAGATGAAGGAAAATCGTGGGATCGCCTATTTATACCAAACAAGTGCCCACCACTCAACCTTGTTCCAAACGGGGGTGGATAGAATTCCAAACATAATGAATGGAGAATACACCCTACGAAGCATCTTTCCAACACACAACATCCCACCGCCTATCATTAGGGAGAAGAGAATCTAGAGTACAACGAATCAGCTCAATCCACTCAAGTGACCTAACAGTCGGCCAAATCCACTCTTGACCAACAATAATAGAACTTAGTGTCGCATCCCGACCTAAACCAGAATTTATAATGATCCTATCCCCAAAGAACTCCACCAAGGGGCCTACAAGGTGCTACTTATCAAACCATAGGAAAGTAGACCGACCATCACTAACACGAACTGAGATAAATTTACGAACCAAATTCTAAAAGACCAAGGATCATTTACCAACTCCAAGAATACCTCCCAGGACAAGGCACCTCCTAAATATTCCTACCCCGCAACAAGTAAGAGTGGATCTAAGATGACCAGATTGAATGCCTCGGATTTGTACAAATAGCCCAAAGGTGTTTCACCATAGTAGCCCGATTCAAAACCTGAATGTTCTTAACACCTAAACCACCTTCTTCCTTTGGTAAGCAAATGTTTTCCCAAGCCATCTTAGCACCACCTGAAGCAAGTTCACAACCTTTTCCTAATAAAGATCTGAGCAATGAGGTAATCTTCAAAACAACGTCCTTAGAAAGGTTGAATAAAGACGACCAATACACTTGAATAGAGAAAAGGATGGACTTGATAAGCTGAAGTCTACCCGCATAAGAAAGAGTGTGATGCATCCAACTCCTAGCCTTTCTATAATACGGTCTACAAGGAGAACACAATCTGAAGATGTAAGCTTTGTAGTAATGAGAGGAACGCCAAGGTATTTGATTGGAAGTTTACTTTCCTTATAACCGAAACATCAAGAAGCGATTCTTTATTTCCGGACTCTACACCACAAATGAACATGCAACTCTTATCTTGATTTGGTATCAGTCCAGAGAGCATTTGAAATTGATTAAGACACAATTTAATGACTGAAACCATACCCACCTCAGCTTAACAAAAGATCATTAAATCATCTACGAAGCACAAATGAGTGAGATGTATCCTTTCACAATGCTAATGAAGCTTAAAGCCACTATTGAACCAGATTGCCCATTAGACCCAAAAATACTTCCATGACAAGAACAAACAAGTAAGGAGACATTGGATCTCCTTGCCTTAACCCTCTAGTACCAACAAAGAAACCATGAAGCTCTCCATTAATGGATACTGAAAATCTAGTAGTGGAAATACATTCACGAATCCAATTAACCATACTTGAAGGAAAACCAACCATCCTAAGGATTGCTAATAAGAAGAAGTCCCACCTTACTGAATCATAAGCCTTCATTAGATCAATTTTCAAACAGAACCTAGGAGGGGCCCTCTTGACAATGGTAATTATGAAGAAGCTTTTTAATGCGAACCTCATGATCACGTGGTCACGCAACCCATAATCAAGATTGAGATCTGATCCTGGAAAGCCGAAATAGGTCTAATAGGAGTGTGACACAATGGAAACCTGTCCTAAGACATCAACACTATTGGAATGAAGTAAAATGACACCAAGAAGCCAATTAATTTTTGATAGTTCGTTCAAGAACTGAAGAATGCAAGAATCACTCTTACATTTTAAAACTAAAAAATTCAGAAGTAATATTCATCAATGACGGCTGAAATTTAGATTACATTAGTTTAAATAGTTCTTGAAAAATTAACCCTAATGGATCAACCCTAGTGTACTGATTTGGCCCACTTACAAAATTGACCTAAAAACCTTAAACAAAAAATCCCATAACATTCAAACAAGCCTTGGATCCTAGCTGAGAACAACGTATTAATTAAGCTCAAACAAGCCTTAAGTTGTAGCTAACAAAATAAAATAAAAGCCCATAATATTAAATCCATGTTTTGCCATCATGAGAAGAAGAGAAGGAAATAAAATATTACAGAAATGATTCAAGGCTTATTTATAGCCTTCCATGCAGCCCATTAATCCTAGAAACAAAAGGAAAAGTTAGTCACCCATGTTGTTTCCAAGTTGTAGTAGGATTTTTTTTGTTTCTTTTGTTGTCCTCACCTCATGGCCCAAATAAGGTTGGATTGGGCCCCTCTTGCACATGAAAAAGATATATTAGGGCCTCCTCTTGATACACCAATGGACCCTTCAAATTTGACTTGGTCGAAACCTTCAAAACCAATGCATTCAATGTCTTTTTCTTGGACCGAGTCATTGGACCATTTGGAACTTGTAATGGGTCCTTGCTGGTGTTTCTCGGCTTGTCTACACCATCCCCTCTCTTTTCGAAAGGATTCGACATCAAATCAAAACCTGTGTCAAACAAAGTAAGATCAGCAATAGTAAAGGTAGCACTAACACCATACTCACCTAGAAGATCAATTTTGTATGCGTTGTCATTGATCCTCTCTAAGACTTGAAATGGACCTTCACCATAAAGCTGCAATTTTGATTTCTTTTGGTTAGGAAATCGTTCCATGCGCATGTACACCCAAACCCAATCACCGGGTTGGAAAACAACATGTTTACGCCCTTTATTTGCTTTAGAAGTGTACAATCTATTCTTTTTCTCTATTTGCAATTGATGCGAACCTCGTGATCACATGGTCACGCAACCCACACCAATTCCCGGGAAGCCAAGTAAATCAGGTTTGATAGGAGTGTGACACAAAGATAACTTGTACCTAGGCACCAGCACTATTGGAAATGGTGACCCCAAACCCAATCGCCGGGCTGAAAGACAACATGTTTGCGCCTCTTATTGGCTTTGGTCGCATACACACGATTCCTCTTTTCAATCTGTTGCCACACACTCTCATGAAATGTTTTCACCACCTGTGCTTAACGATTACCATCCAAACTAACCCTTTCATCAATTGGCAAAGGAATCAAATCCATTGGAGTTAAAGGGTCAAATCCATACACAATTTCAAATGGTGAAAATTCAGTAGTAGAGTGCAAACTCTATAAATGGCAAACAATCTTCCCAATTCTTTAAGTTCTTTTGAATGACAGCACGCAGAAGTTGTGTTAAGGTCCTATTAACTACTTCGATTTGTCCATCTGTTTGGGGGTGACAAGTAGTTGAAAACAACAATTTGTACCTAATTTGCCCCATAACACCTTCCAAAAATAGCTAAGGAACTTAACATCTCTATCAGAAAACAATGCTTTTAGGGACCCCGTGAAGCCGTACTATCTCCCTAAAGAACAAATCAGCAATGTTAGTTGCATCATCAGTTTTATGACATGGAATGAAGTGTGCCATCTTTGAAAACCTAATAACAACTACAAAGATGGAATCCCTACCCCGTTTTGACCTAGGTAAACCTAAGACGAAGTCCATCGAAATGTCTACCCATGGTTCTTTCGGTACAGGCAAAGGGGTATACAAGCCATGTGGTTGAGTCCTAGACTTTGCTTTCCTACAAGTTATGCATTTATCATATATGCGTTGCACATCTTTTTTTCATTTTAGGCCAATAAAAATACTTATGCAACACATCCAAAGTCTTAACAACACCAAAATGCCTCATCAACCCGCCTTCATGTGCTTCACGTACAAGCAATTCACGCATAGAACTTAATGGAACACATAAACGACTCTCTTTAAACAAATATCCATCAAGTCTATAAAACTTTTCAAAAGCCGAAGTTTCGCAAGCATTGTAAACATTAGCAAAATAACAATCATCCTTGTACAATTCTTTTATGTGTTCCTATAAGACAATTCAGATTAATAAAATTTCTTGTTTGCCGCATTTTATGTGTGTGTGTTGGTGAGATAATCTCCCTTCCAAGGTTCTCTAAAGAACTGAAAACGACTTATCGAAGAAAAACTGGTTTCGTGGCGTCATCCCTATACTTCTCGTTCCCGAATCAATATTCATTGGGTGGGGGTTTTCGTTTCCAATAGTTCTGGTGCCTAGGTACAAGTTATCTTTGTGTCACACTCCTATCAAACCTGATTTACTTGGCTTTTCGAGAATTGGTGTCTTTGCGTGTGGGTTGCGTGACCATGTGATCACGAGGTTCGCATCAGCAATCAAACTCCCTCATAAAGTTATCTCACCATCTTTGCCTTCTTTTCACCATCTAAACTTATCTTTTCTTCAAAATGTAAAGGAATTAAGTTCATAAGAGTTAGTAAATTAAACCTATAAAAAATTCAAAAGGAGAAAAGTCAGCGGTCGAATGTACAGTTCTATTATAAGCAAACTTAATAAAAAGCAAACATTCTTCGCAACTTTTCAGATTCTTTTGAATAACAACACTTAAAAATTAGGCTAAAGTTTTATTCACTACCTCAGTTTGTCCATCTGTTTGAGGATGACAAGTTGTCAAAAATAAGAGTTTGGTTCTCAACTTTCCCCATAAAGTCTTCACGCAATCCACAATCAAGATTAAGATCTGATCCTGGAAAGCCAAAATAGGTCTGATAGGAGTGTGACACAATGGAAACCTTCCCCAAGACACCAATACTATTGAAATAAAGTAGAATAACACCACGAAGCCAGTTAATCTTCGATAAGTCAGATTCAGTTCATTCAAGAAATGAAAGAATGCAAGAATCACTCTCAATGGCTGCTGAAATTTAGGTTACATGAGTTTAAATAGTTCTTAAAAAATTAAACCTAATGGATGTACACTAGTGGACTGATTTGGCCCACTTACAAAGCTGGTCCAAAAACCTAAACTGAAAAGCCCTTAACCTGATCCAAATAAGCTTTGGATCCTCGCTAAAAACAAAGTATTAATTAAGCCCAAACAAGCCTTGAGCTTAGCTAACAAAAATAAAAATAAAGCCCATAAGTCATAAGTAAAGATCTGCCCAAAGATTCTTGAAATCAAGATGTCATTAAATACCACCAGCTCTTCTTTCCTTGTGTAACTAGGATGGATAAGGAATTCTTGTAGGAAAATGATTCTAAAATATTAAAGATCTTTTTAGAACTAGGAGATTCCCAAAATAAGCTGTCACATCCTTGTAGGAAAATGATCCTTGCCAAATAAGAAGTCCACAAGTCAAAAGAAAGTAAATAACAAAATTCATATAGTATCTTCTAACCTATATCACATGTTCTTCCCGAACTCTAATTCACCTGGAAGTAAATACCTCTGGAATCTTTTGGTAAAGTTTCAGTTCGATCCAATGATTAGATTTGAAGTTATGCTCAATAGCGTAAAACTAGACGATAGGAAATTTTACACCAAAATCTAAATCTGACCTTTCTTGGATCGTATCATTCCCTCTCTCTTTAAGATAATTTGTCCTTGAATCACCAATAGTTTTAACGAACAATTCATTAGCCTCTCTTTGAAGCCTTTGGAGTTCTTTTCTTACACGCACTTGCATCCAACAACATTGTATGAAAGTAGCAGCCGATAATAATTTTAAATAAGCATGTCTTGCCATCAACTTGCGTATATGTTTTTTTTAATGATAACCACTACTGCCCTTTTTCATTTTTCATCAGTTTGGCATTGTTCCTCCTTTTCCATCGAAGCTTAAAGGTCATAGAATAATCTTCTACACTTATAAACTTAGCATTAGGTGGTTCGACTTTTGTAGGGACAAAAGACTTTGGTTGGGTAGCCCCATCTCTTCTCTGATTCAGCCTCCATGCTGATAAAGATGAAGTTAAATTGGTCTGAAAACGTATGCTGCCCCTTCTCTTTATTTGTCTTTCCAACTTGGTTGCCATATGGACCATATCCTTTAACTCTACGTAATGTTGTAATTCCATCACATTTATAATCTCCCTATTCAGCCCATTAAAAAATCACGCCATCATGGCCTTTATATCCTCAATTATGTTGCCCCGAATCATCGTGATTTCCATTTTATTGTAATATTCATCTACTGACTTAGAACCTTGATTCAGACTTTGTAATTTCATATACAAATCCCTATAATAATAGTTAGGCCTAAATCGCCTCCTCATCAACACTTTCATCTCCTCCCACAATGTTATTGGCCTTTCTTCATTCCTCCTCCTACCAATCACATTCTAATCCCACCAAATCAATGCGTAATCTGTAAATTCAATGACTATCAATTTCACTTTTCTCCCACTCCAAATAAGCATCGAGATCATTTTTACCTTGAAAGTTATGAATTTTAAGTTTAATGGAGTCCAAGTTTCCATCCACATTTTCATAATTCCCCCTGCCATAGAAATTCACGTTCCTCCTAGCCCTATTTAGTTCAGATCTAATTCCTTGGCTAGAAGATGCAAAATCATAGTCATCTTCACCCTCATCTACATTTTCATCAACAAACTCCTTAAATTCAGATCTGACATTCTGAACGGCCATACGGATTGTATTTCCTCGGCGATCAGACATACTATTCTGTTGCTTTATCAAATTCACCTCATCTTTTAGATCTTTGTATGTCCTAGACAAGAGCTCGAGTTACTAGCCCATGGCTCTCAAGTGGTAAGCAATGTCAGCATTTTGTGTTGCTGATTTATTGTTTTCAAACATTCTTTCAATCTATAAAATTTGGTTAGTAACACAAAATATATCCTCACACCTCTCATGTTTCACACAAAAATCGTGATTTTTCACTCTAATCCACTATATCTTTTACCTCACAACTTGATTTCTTTTAGTTCTTTAGGATCTGAAATCAACAAATCAAAGTTAGTAGCCTTCGCAGTATGCCAATCCAATTATAATTCTCGGACTCAAGAATCAATAAATATACTGAAAACAAAGAAAAAAAACTACAATTACTTGACTCCTAAATAAGCCAATTATAATAGAAACCAAAATTGTTTTGGACAAAAACAAATAGTAGGATCATGTTTTGGAACTTGACTCAAATCAGACCTCTTACGCAATTTTTTCGTAACAGAATTGAAACCTAGACCAATCAATCTCAAAATTACCTCAAATGCAATATTTAGTATTCTTATACCAAAAAAAAAACAAATATTAGTTTATAGGTCGTGCTTGTATGTCTAGGTACCTAAACCCCTTGTATGATCAATTTACGGTAGAATTGAACCTCAGATTAAAATCTCAACCAAACATTCTCAAAATGAGACCAAATTTAATATATGGCGCAATCTCACCCCCAGTAGGCAGAATATGAAGTTTCAATTGATTCTTAGGTGGTTTGGTAAATGGTTCACTAAAAGTTGTATTTCTACGACAGAATTGAACCTCAAATGAAAATCTCAAGTAAACGATATCAAAATAAGCCCAAATTTAATATGTGGTGCGATCTCACCCCCAGTATACAAAATTTGAAGTTTCAATTGATTCTTTTGTTTTTCTATGGTAGAATGTAATCATCCTTCAAATTTTGTCGAATCTCTTTCTTTCTTTTTTATATGCTACTGATATGATTAGAGATAGTAACAAGATGAAACATAACCCCTTTTTGATCTGCCTTAGCTTCCTAACCCAAACAAACTAACAATCTGATGTGAAGATGAAGGAAGGAAGGTTTTGTTATATGATGATGAGGATCAGCATAATCATGCTAACGACCCTTTGGAGGTGCCAATTGGGCCAATTACAAGAGCTAGGGCAAAGAAGCTTAAAGAAGCCTTAAATGGGTTTCTACATAACATATAGAGCAAGATGGACCTAGAGGAGCTTGGGACATCTAAGGAGCATGAAGGACAACCTCTAATTCATCTAATTGAGGTCCAAGAGGATCCCAATTCGTGTGGAACAAGGGGCTAATGTGTCCGGCCCCATACAAGCCTTGTTAGGCTTGTTTTTCCTAATGCTAAAAGGATGGAAAGTCAACAATCTATTCTCCTAATTAAGTAAGGAAGTTCGCCAGATCTTGTTCCTAAACAGGAGAGGATTATTTAATGATTTTCCTAATCTAGGAAGGAAAGTAATTAAATCAGCAACAAAGGAGGAAATTTGTTTTCTTATTTGTCCAAGTTAAACAAGGAAATCCAAGCTAATCAAGGACATCAAAGGGGGCAGCAACACAAATTTTCCAAATCAGATTTCTCCTAGTTTATTTGGGACTTCTTAAGGGTGACAAATCTGATTCTAGCATATTTAGGATGGCAATTTTTGGATTTTTATTATTTTTTATTATTTTCTTCTTAGTCTTTGGGTTATTATTACTTATTTGGGTAAATTGTAAGTGGGCTTCATATAAGTCTACCTAAGGGGGGTCCATTAGGGTTTCTTTAAATCTAGAGTCAGTATAAATAAAGACATAATCAAACATGTAGGGGCTACACAATTTAGATTAATAAAACTTCTTGTTTGCCGCACTTGTTGTGTGTTGGTAGGATAATCTCCCTTCCTTGGTTGATGTGGATCAGCCTAACCAAGCGTAATCATGCCAAGATCCATTGAAGGTGCCAATTGGGCCAATTACAAGAGCTAGAGCGAAGAAGCTTAAAGAAGCATTGAATGGGTTTGTTCAGAACATATGGAGCAAAATGGATCTAGAAGGGTTTGGAACATTTAAGAAGCATGAAGGACAACCTTTAATTCATCTAATTGAAGTCCAAGAAGAGCCCAATTCATGTGGAACAAGAGGCTGATGTGTCCGGCCCAATACCAGCCTTGTTAGGCTTGTTTTTTCCTAATGCTACAAGGATAGAAAGTCAGCAATTTATTCTCCTAATTAGGTAAGGCAGTTGGCAAGATCTTATTCCTAAAGAGGGGAGGATTATTTAATGCTTTTCCTAACCTAGGAAGGAAAGCAATTAAATCAGCAACAAAGGAGAAAATTTGTTTTCTTATCTGTCCAAGTTAAATAAGGAAATCCAAGCTAATCAAGGACATCAAGGGGGGCAGCAGCACAAATTTTCCAAATCAGATTTCTGCTAGTTTATTTGGGACTTCTTAAGGGTGACAAATCTGATTCTAGCATATTTAGGATGGTAATTTTTGGATTTTTATTATTTTCTTCTTAGTCTTTGGGTTATTATTATTTATTTGGGTCAATTGTAAGTGGGCTTCATATAAGTCCACCTAAGGGGGGGTCCATTAGGGTTTCTTTAAGTCTAGAGTCAGTATAAATAAAGGTATAACCAAACATGTAAGGTTACGCAATTTTCAGATCAATAAACTTCTTTGCTGCACTTATTGTGTGTTGGTGGGATAATCTCCCTTCCTTGGTTCTTCAAATGACTGAAAAACAACTTATCGAAGAACAACTGTCTTCTTGGCGTCATCCTTATACTTCTCGTTCGTGAATCAATATTCGTTGGGTGAGGGTTTTCGTTTCTAATAGTGCTAGTGCCTAGGTACAAGTTATCTTTGTTTCACACTCCTATCAAACCTGATTCACTTGGCTTTCCGGGAATTGGTGTCTTTGTTTGTTGGTTGCGTGACCACAAGGTTCACATCATTGGTTCTCTAAAAAACTAAAAACAACTTATCAAAAAACAACTGGCTTTGTGGCGTCATCCTTACTCGTTTGTAAATCAATATTTGTTGGGTGGGGGTTTTCCATTTCCAATAGTGTTGGTGCTTAGGTACAAGTTATCCTTGTGTCACACTCCTATGAAACCTGATTTACTTGGCTTTCCAGGAATTTGTGTCGTTGTGTATGGGTTGCATGACTACATGATCACGAGGTTTGCATCATTTGGTAACAGAGCTTGGCTCCATTAATCAGGTTATATCCATATGAAATTTTCGTTTCTTGTTGTTTCCGCAAAAATCCCTTAGTGTCCAAATTTCTTCTTCTACCTGAATTTGCAGCATATAAAAAAAAATTTGTTATTTCATTCTACCACTGTCCAAAATATATCAGTAGCATAAAAAAAACAGAGAAAAGGGAAAAGGAAAGAAAAAGAACAAATCAGACGTTTATTGGTTTCTGCCGCAGAAAACTAAATAAGGAAAAATTGGATCAAATCAATTCGGAATTAGCTCCAATTTGATACTTTGATTACTGGGATCCTCATCATAAAAAAAATTAATTTTGGGTCAATTGGATATCGTTTGCTTTGGTTTTCAATTTCGAGCTTTGATTCATAACGTTTTTGCGTTAGTATATCAAACCTTATTGTAAATTTCTCAAAATTTATAATTTGTCTATTTGGGTTGAAATCGCACTATATCTGAAATTTGAGATCAATTAGACAGCATTTACATTAGGTTCCAGATTCAGACTTGTCATAAACGAGTCTGTTTTGCATCAACTTTTGAAATTCGCTTTCTTTCTGTTGTTTTCATTTCTTGCAGTATATTTTCAACATATGTAACATATTTGGGTGTAACATAATTGAGACTATCATCGCAGTTTTGTTTTGCTTGTTTTCTTCTATTTTTTTATTACTTCTTGAGTCAAATATACACATTTGGATTGCAATGCTAAGTTGGTTCTATTTGGTGTTGGTTTCAGTTCCACAAGAAAGTGAGACGAGAGGTGTGAGCGTGTGAGGATAGTAAGAGTGTTTGAGCGAAACACGAGCGACGTGAGGATATTTCTTTACCACTAACCAAAATTTGGAAGTACTATCATGTTAGATCAAACACAACTCACCACCCCTCCCGAGGGAGAACTTAAGTTCCAAATGCAAGTCATGATGCAGATGATGGAGAGGATTAATTTTGTGATGGGGAACGTGTGTGACAGACTTGATAGGGTGGAGAGACGTGGTAAGGAGGTTGGTATAAGCACCCAAGACATGAGGAAGCTTGGGGCTGAACCGAAAGCAACAAGGGGCGTAGGGCCGAAAGGCCAAGGTGGGCTGATTATGAGGATTTTGGGGAGGACGTTGATGATATTGGTGATGGTGGTTTTGAGGATGTGGCGAAGGGCCATCGGGAAGGTTTTCGGCAGCTTAGAAACTTAAGGGATTTTGGGAATAGAACTAGGGGCCAATTCGGCCAAAAGGAAAATTTCCGTAGTGTTGGGGGACATGCTCATTTAGATGGTGATTTGGATGCTATCAAACTGAAAATACCTTCTTCCAAGATAAAAACGATCCCAAGACATGTTTGGTGATACAATCCAGGAAAGGTCAAATTCAGATTTTGAAGTAAAATGTGCAACTATCTAGTTTTACGGCAACATTCATAATTCTCAATCCAACCGTTGGATCGAGTTGAAATTTTACGTGAAGTCTCCTGACATGTTGTCCTACCTTGGGTTAAATTTCAAGTCAATCAGAGTTCGGGAAGGCATCTCAATACGGGTCAACAGAGGCTGTACGAATTTTGTTATTTACTTCCTTTTGACTTGTGGACTTCTATTTGGCCAGGATTCTTTTCCTAAAAGGATGTGGCAACTTATTTTAGAAATCTACTAATTCTACAAAGATCTTTAATGGGCTGCAACATAGTTCCAAGTGTGGCAAGGATTCATAATTATTTCAGAATCCTTTTCTTACAATGATTCCTTATTCATCCTAGCTACAAAATGAAAAGAAGACTTCATAATAAATTCTACCTTCAGATCAGATTTCCTTGTCTATTTGGGACTTTTTAATGGTGACAAATCTGATTCTAGCATATTTAGGATGGTAATTTTCGGATTTTTATTATTTTTATTTTTTTCTTCTTAGTCTTAGGGTTATTATTACTTATTTGGGTCAATTGTAAGTGGGCTTAATTTAAGTCCACCTAAGGGGGGTCCATTAGGGTTTATTTAAGTCTAGAGTTAGTATAAATAAAGGCATAACCAGACATGTAAGTTAGACAATTCAGATTAATAAAGCTTCTTGTTTGTCGCACTTTGTGTGTGTGTGTTGTTGAGATAATCTCCCTTCCATGGTTCTCTAAAGAACTGAAAATGACTTATCGAATAACAATTGGCTTTGTGGCGATATCTCTATACTTCTCGTTCACGAATCAATACTTGTTGGGTGGGGGTTTTCCGTTTTCAATAGTGCTGGTGCCTAGATACAAGTTATCTTTGTGTCACACTCCTATCAAACTTGATTTACTTGGCTTTTCGGGAATTGATGTCTTTGCGTGTGGGTTGCGTAACCCAAGGTTTGCATCATTTGGAGTGGGAGAAAAAGGTGGATTGGATTTTTGAGTGCCATAACTATTCGGAGGCGAAGAAAGTGAAATTGGTAGTCATCGAATTCACAGATTATACACTGATTTGGTGGGATCAGAATGTGATTTGTAGAAGGAGGAGTGGAGAGAGGCTAGTAGCGTCATGGGAGGAGATGAAAGTGTTGATGAGAAGGCGATTTGTGCCTAACTACTATTATAAAGATTTGTATCTGAAATTGCAGGGTTTGAATCAGGGTTCTAGGTCCGTGGATGAGTACTTCAAGGAGATGGAGATTGCAATGATTCGGGCCAATGTGATTGAGGATAAGGAAGCTACTATGCGAATGTTGTAGAATTACAACATTGTGTGGAATTGAAGGATGATGTGAACCTTGTGATCACGTGGTCACGCAACCCTCAATCACAATTGAGATCTGATCTTCAAAAGCCAAAATAGGTGTGATAGGAGTGTGACACAATGGAAACCTGTCCCAAGGCTTGGAATGAGTAGAATGACATCACGAAGCCAGTTAATCTTCGATAAGTCAAATTCAGTTCGTTCAAGAACTGAAGAATGCAAGAAGTAATAATCATCAAAGGCTGCAGAAATTTAGGTTACATGTATTTAAATGATTCTTAAAAGTAACCCTAATTGATGTGCATCATGGGAATTATAATCCATCTTGTAAAGCTAAATCTAATATGCAAGAGGATTCAGATGGTCCAATGACAAGAGCGAGAGCGAAACAACTACAAAGGGCCTTGACGAGTCAAATTGGAATGATTGAAGGCTGCGTCGGAGTTAAAAATTAACAATCGGTTTGAAATTGGTTCAAGGATGTTTATTTGCCTACAATTGGAACTTGGAGATGGGAAAAACCCTTAATGGTTCTTTTGATGCTTTGGGCTACTTGAATTTGGGTTGATATGCAAATAAGTGAAGGAATTGATGCTGTTTATGGTCAGAACAGCAAATGAATTTGAAGTCATCCATTGCATGTGAAAACAAGACTAATCTAGGTGGATTTCAAGTTTAGAACGTGTTCTTTCTAGATTGTCCAACCATGATTGCATTGGACTTTTGTGTAAGAAGATATGGTTGTTTTAAATTTGGTCTGTTTATGTTAGAAAGGTCAAAAAGCGTGTGCTAGTTAATTTGTCTAGGTTAGTTTGTCAAAGTCTGTTTTTTGGGCTTGACTTCGCCATGTTGAATTTTTCCTAACTTTGGAGGGATGTTCCAATTATAAATATAGTATCGAATATGTAATAAAGGACTTTTGGCCAAGATTTGAAACTTAATTCACGGAATTAAGAGTTGTTCTTCCAAATTGATTGTGAAGAGCCCTACCCGACTTATCACTCTTCAATCACAAAGAGTGTGGCGTCGAAATCCTAGATTGATCTTTGTGGCGTCCAGATCGACTTATCAAAGTATCATTCTAGTCTATCCTCCATCTTATTTACCTTGAAATCACTATAATCCAGCCTAAACACCAAAAGAAAGACAACACAACTGGACCTATCCTTCATCCAATTTCATCAGATTCATTGTTGCTGATTTTCAAATCATTCACGGCACATCACTAATGGATCTACCTTTGTGGGCTGAACTGACTCACATACAAAACTGACCAAAAAACCCTAAACTGTAAAGCCCATAACCTGATCCAAACAAGCCTTGGATCATAACAAAGTTCTATAAGCCAAAACATGAAAGAAAATAATAAAAAATAACTGATTTGTCATTAAATACCACCAGCCCTTCTTTCCTTGTGTAGCTAGGATGGATAAGAAATCCTTATAAGAAAACGATTCTAAAACATTAATGAATCCTTGCCACACTTGGAGATTATATTGCAGCTCATTAAAGATCCTTGTGGAACTAGGAAATTCTCAAAACAAGCTCCCACGTCCTTGGAGGAAAAGGATCCTTGCTAAATAGGAAGTCCACCAGTGAAAAGGAAGTAAATAACATAATTCGTATAGCCTGTTCTAACCTATATCACAAGTCCTTTTCGAATGTGGATTCACTTGAAAATGTGCCCCAACATAAACAAATACCTTTGGAATCTTATGGTTAAGTTTCAGCTTGATCCAACAGTTGAATTTGAAGTTATGCTCAATAGCGTAAGACTTAACGGTAAAAACTCTTACGTCAAAATCCGAATCTGACCTTGCTTAGGTCGTATCACAAGGCTGAACCGTATCGAGGACATGGTCCATATGGCAACGAAGGTGGAGAGGCAAATAAAGAGAAGGGGTAGTGCACGTTTTCAGACCAATTTGGCTTCATCTTCCTCAACATGGAAGCCGAATCTGAAGAGAGAGGGGCATGTCCAACCAAAGCCTTATGCAAAGTCCGAACCACCTAAGGGGCAAAGAGGATGCTCATATGGATGTGACAGGTAAATCTGAATCTCAACCTACTCATGATAGTGATATTAAATGTTTTAAGTGTTTAGGAAAGGGCCACGTTGCATCTCGGTGTCTAAAGCGAGGAGTTATGCTGACAATCACCTTGGTGGATTGTAGTGATAAAGGGGGAGGCCTTGGTTATAAGGCGGACGCTGAACATGCAAATCAAAGAAGATGATGTAGATCAACAATGAAAAAACATATTTCACACTCGATGTCACATCCGAAACAAGGTATGTATCGACATTAGTAGCATGTATAAAAAAAGGAGAGATTACATGAAATTTGAAAGATGATTCAATTTTACCGCAAACACACAACTCTTAGTGAACCATAAACAAACCACTTTATAATCAATTGAAACTTCATATTCTATCTATTGGGGGTGAGATCGCAACATTTATAAAATTTGGGCATATTTTGATATCGTTTACTTGAGAATTTAATTCATGGTTCAATTCTGCCGCAAAAACACTACTCTTAGTGAATCATAATCAAACCACCTTATAATCAATTGAAACTTCATATTCTATGTATTGGGGGTGAGATCGTATCATATATTAAATTTGGGCTTATTTTGATATCGGTTTCTTGAGATTTTAATTCGGGTTCTTCATCATCATAGAAGCCGAATCTAAGGAGAGAGGGTAGTGTCCAGCCGAGGTCCGTTGTTCCTTCTAAAGCCGAACCACCAAAGGCTAAAGTTGATGTCCCTATTGGTACCAAAGGTAAATCTGAAACTCAACCTAAACATACTCATGATAAATGTTTCAGGTGTCAAGGATATGGACTAAACAAGATGAGTTAGCATTATCTTCGGAGTGTCCAAACAAGAGAATCATGATGATTAGAGATAATGGTGATATCGAATCTGAAAGTAACAGATCTGATTCTGAAGGCATGCCACCATTGAAGGATAGTGATGGGGATGAGTTAGAATTATCGGTTGAGGAGTCTTGGTTATAAGGCGAACACTTCAGGTTCACATCGAGGAAGATGAAACTAATCAACAAGGGGAGAACATCTTCCATACGTGTTGCTATATACCAAGCAAGGTGTGTAGTTTAATTATAGATCGTGGAAGCTATGTTAATGTTTGTAGTACCACCCTTGTTAGTAAACTGAATTTGTGTACTATTAAGCATGCTAAATAAACCATATAGATTGCATTGGCTCAATGATAGTGGTGAAGTGAAAATGACTAAACAGGTTTTATGGTTCCATTTTTTATTGGGAAATATGTTGATGAAGTTATGTGCGATGTGGTACCAATGCAAGCAAGTCACATCTTGTTAGGGAGACCATGGCAATATGATAGGAAGGCAATTCATAATGGGGTTAAAAATAGGTTTACTATTATAAAAGATAGTAAAACCATCACTCTTGCACCTCTTACACTCAAACAGGTGTATGATGATCAAATAAAGCTATAAAGTGAGCATGAGACGATGGGAAGAGAAAATGAAGGTGAGGAACAAGGGGAGAAAAGATCATTAGATTCGGCCACCCATCCAAACACAAACAAATATTCCGTCAACACTTCAAACATATAAGACCATTCGACCACCACTCAAAAACACTCAAATCTAGCCAAGAGTGGAGGAGTATAGTGTCAGATTGTGGTGTTAAGTTCCTTAGCTATTTTTGGAAGATTTTATAGGAAAAATTGGGAACTAAACTATTATTTTCAACAACTTGTCATCCTCAAACATATAGCAAACTGAGGTAGAACAATATCCCAACTGTTACAAGTTGTAATTCAAAAGAATCTGAAAAATTAGGAAGAATGTTTGCCTTCCGTTGAGTTTGCTTATAATAGAACAATGCATTTGACCATTGACTTTTCTCGCTTTAAAATTGTGTATGGGTTCAATCCACTTGCTCCTATGGACTTAATTCCTTTACCTTTTGAAGAAAAAGTAAGTTCAGATGGTGAAAAGAAGGCAAAGATGATGAGACAACTCTATGAGAGAGTTCGACTCCAAATAGAGAAAAAGAACAGACTATACGCTTCTAAACAAATAAGGGATGTACACAGGTTGTTTTATAACCCAGTGATTTGGTTTGGGTACACATACATAAGGAACGATTTCCTAACCAAAGGAAATCAAAATTACAGCCTCATGGTGAAGGTCCATTCCAGGTTTTAGAGAGAATCAATGACAATGCATACAAACTAAATTTAATTGAATGCACCATATATTAAATTTGGGCTTATTTTGATATCGGCTTATTAGAGGTTCAATTCTGCCGCAAATTGATCATACAAGGGGTTTGGGTACCTAGACATAAGGGAACGACCTATAAATTGAGTTTTATTGTTTACTTAGTATTATAATACTAAATATTGAATTTGAGATCATTTCGAGATCGTTTGGTCTGGGTTTCAATTCTGTTACGTAAAAATTGCGTAACAGATTTGCATCAAGTTTCAAAACATGATCCTTACTATTTAGTTTTGTCCAAATCTTTTTCTTTCTATTATATTTGGGTTATCTAGAAGTCAAGTAACTGTTTTTCCTAATATTCACTTCTGTTTTATTTCGTATCTTCATTTTGTCCACAATTCGTACGAATTTGCATTGCTACTCGCAAAATCATAATCGTAGTTTTGTTTTGCTTTGTTTTCAGTATATTTATTGATTCTTGAGTCTGAAAATTATAATTAGAGTGCGCTGCGAAGGCTACTGACTTTGATTTGTTGATTTCAGCTCCTAAAGAACCAAAAAAAAGCAAATTATGAGGTAAAAGGCGTAGTAAGCTTATTAGAGTGAAAAGCCTTGATTTTTTTTGTGTGATACACGAGAGGTGTGAGGATATATTTTGTGCTACTAACAAAATTTTGCAGATTCAAAGAATGTCTAAAAACAACGAATCAACGACACAATACGCTGACGTAGCTTTCCAATTGCGAGCCATAGGCCAACACCTTGAGCTGTTGTCTAGAATGTACAAGGATCTAAAAGATGAGGTGAATTCAATAAAGCAACAGAATGGTGGGGCTGATCGCTGAGGAAATACGATCCATATGGCCGTACGGAATGTCAGATCTGATTTTGAAGAGTTTGTTGACGAAAACACAGATGCGGGTGAAGATGACTATGATTTTGCATATGCTGGCCGAGGAATCAGGTCTGGACCGAACAGGGCTAGGAGGACTGTGAATTTTCGTGGCATGGGCACTTATGAAAATATGGATGGGGACTTAGACACCATTAAACTGAAAATTCCTAACTTTCAAGGTAAAAACGATCCTGAGGCTTATTTGGAGTGGGAGAAAAAGGTAGATTGGATTTTTGATTGCCATAGCTTTTCTGAACAAAAGAAGGTGAAATTGGTGATAATTGAGTTTACGGAGTATGATACGATCCAGGGAAGGTCAAATTCAGATTTTGACGTAAAATGTGCAACTATCCAGTTTTACAACAACAATCATAATTCTCAATCCGACCGCTGGATAAAGCTGAAATTTTACGTGGAGTCTTGTGACATGTTTTCCTACCTTGGTTTAAAAAGAAGTAAATAACAAAATTCGTAGCTTCTGTTGACCTGTATTGAGATGCCTTCCCGAACTCCAATTGACCTGAAAATTTAACCCAAGGTAGGAGACTTCACGTAAACGTTCATCTCAATCCAACGGTCGGATTGAGAATTATAACTGTTACCGTAAAACTGGATAGTTGCATATTTTATGTCAGAATCCGAATTCGACCTTTCCTAGATCGTATCAGATGATGAGGATCAACCCAACACCAAGTGTATTATGCCAACGACCCATTGGATGTGCCAATTGGGCTAATGACAAGAGCTAGGGTGAAGAAGCTTAAATAAGCATTGAATAGACTTCTTCAGAACATATGGAGCAAAATGGACCTAAAGGGGCTTGGGACGTTAAAGGAGCATGAAAGATAGCCTTTAATTCATCTAATCCAAGTCCAAGAAAAACCCAATTCATGTGAAACAAGCGGCTGATGTGTCCGGCCCAGTACCAGCCTTGTTGTAAGGCTTGTTTTTTCCTAATGCTACAAGGATAGAAAGTTAACAATTTATTCTTCTAATTAAGTAAGGAAGTTGGCCTCTGTCTTATTCCTAAAGAGGAGAGGATTATTTAATACTTTTCCTAAATTAGGAAGGAAAGTAATTAAATTAACAACAAATAAGGAAATTTGTTTTCTTATTTGTCCAAGTTAAACAAGGAAATCCAAGCTAATCAAGAACATCAAAATGGGTAGAAACACAAAATTTTCAAATCAGATTTCTCCTAGTTTATTTAGGACTTCTTAAGGGACAAATCTGATTCTAGCATATTTAGGATGGTTAGTTTTGCATTTTTATTATTTTTTATTATTTTCTCCTTAGTCTTTGGGTTATTAGTACTTATTTGGATCAATTATAATTGAGCTTCATATACGTCCACCTAAGGGGTGTCCATTAGGGTTTTTTTAAGTCTAGAGTCAGTATAAATAAAGTCATAACCAAACATGTAAGGTTACGTAATTTTCAGATCAATAAACTTCTTTGATGTACTTGTTGTGTGTTGGTGGGATAATATCCGTTCCTTGGTTCTCTAAAGAAATGAAAACAACTGGCTTCGTGGTGTCAACCTAATACTTCTTGTTCGCGAATCAATATTCGTAGGGTGGACGATTTCCGTTTCTAATAGTGCTGGTGCCTGGGTTGATACGGTTCAGCCTTGTGATACGAACCAAGGAAGGTCAGATTCGGATTTTAGCGTAAAAGTTTCTACCGTTCAGTTTTACGCTATTGAGCCCGATCCAACGGTTAGATTTGAAGTTATGCTCAATAGCGTAAAACTGAACGGTAGAAACGTTTACGCCAAAATCCGAATCTGACCTTGCTTCATATCACAAGGCTAAATCGTATCATTCCCTCCCTATTCAAGAAGATTCGCCCTCGAATCTTGAATAGGATCAGTAGCGACTTTATTAGCCTCTTGTTTTAGCTTTCGGAATTCCCTTATTGCTAACACCTTTCTCCAAGAACACTATATGGAAGTAGTGACTGCCAAGAATTTCAAATATGCACGTCGTAGCCACTTGCGTATATGCTTTTGAATGATAACAACAGCGACTCTCCTTTGTCTTTCATTTTTTTGGCGCTGTACCTCCTTTTCCCATGATGCATGAAGATCATAGAATAATCTTCTACACTTATCAACTTCTTGTTTGAAAACCCCCAAACCATGGCTTAGTTTTTCGCATCCTTGAGCTAGAATCCTCCTTCATTCCCTCTCCCTTGATTTATATGAAGATGAAGACATAACAAGAATAGAGTTTACGACAGGAAGAACATTGATTTAGACTTGAAATTACAAATCTGACTTTTGTTATCGAAAACAAACAAATATGAAATTGATGAGAATGACTCAAACAATAGCCAAATATCCCAAATATGATGATAATAAACTGGAAGGAACAAAATCAACAGAAACAAAACAAGTTT
This sequence comes from Populus x sibirica, assembly GCA_019202695.1. Taxonomy (NCBI): domain Eukaryota; kingdom Viridiplantae; phylum Streptophyta; class Magnoliopsida; order Malpighiales; family Salicaceae; genus Populus; species Populus x sibirica. Next base: position 485,977 of record JAGMVL010001964.1, on the reverse strand, counting down.
TGAAAGACAACGCAAAACAAACCCGTTACAGCAAGACAAAACCCGATTCTGGAACCTAAAGAAAACACAATCTAAATGACCTTGAATTTAATATATAGTATTAGGATACCAAGAAAACAACAAATATCAGTTTATAGGTCGTTCTATTATATCTAGGTACCCAAACCTCGTGTATGATCAGTTTGCGACAAAATTGAACCTCCAATTAAAACCTCATGCAAAAGATATCAAAATAAGACCAAATTTTATACATGTTGCTATCGCACCCTAAATAGACATAATATGGATTTTCAATTGATTCTGATGTGATTTGCTTATGGTGTTTCTGCGGCAGAATTGAACCTTGAATTAAAACCTCAAGCAAACGATATCAAAATAAGCCCAAATTTTACATACGATGCGATATCACCCCCAATAAATAGAATTTTAAATTTCAATTGATTCTAAGGTGGTTTTCTTATGGTTCACCAAGGAGTAATGTTTCTACGACAGAATTGAACCTAGAATTAAAACAATATCAAAATTAGCCTAAATTTGACATATGATGCGATCTCACCCTCAATAGACTGAATATGAAGTTTCAATTGATTCCAAGATGGTTTGCTTATGGTTCACCAAGAGTTGTGTTTCCACGGCAAAAATTTAATGATCCTTCAAATTTCAACTAGTCTCTCTTTCTCTCTCTTTTTTTTTTCTTTTTAATATACTGATATGATTAGAGACAGTAACAAGAGAAAATATAACCCTCTTTTTTTTTCTTTTGCTTAGATGACGCAGACACAAGGAACAAGAAGATGGATGCAAACACTACAAAACTTAAAGGAACACTAAAAAAAAATGAAAATAACAGAAGGATATGACCTTGTTTTAGAGCCTAGCTTTGATACCAGCTCATGCAAACCTCATGATCATGTGGTCACGCAACCCACAATCAAGATTGAGATCTGATCCCGGAAAGCCGAAATAGGTCTGATAGGAGTGTTACACAATGGAAACCTGCCCCAAGGCACCAACACTATTGGAATGAGTAGAATGACGTCACGAAACCAGTTAATCTTTGATAAGTCAAATTCAGTTCGTTCAAGAACTGAAGAATGCAAGAATCATTCTCACACGTTAAAACTGAAAAATTCAGAAGTAATAATCATCAAAGCTGCTGACATTTAGGTTACATGTGTTTAAATAGTTCTTAAAAGTAACCCTAATGGATCTATCCTTGTGGGCTGAACTGACCCACATACAGAACTGACCCAAAAACCCTAAACTTTTTTTTTGGTAAGTTGACGTATGTATTAAAAGAAGAAGATACAAACATTATAAGGGGCATACCCCAGATTTACAATGATAACATAAACATAAACCAATAGATGGCTACAGGCTAGCCACCGACCATAAAACTGAAACCTCACTAGATTCGTTAGGGAAACCAATACAACCAGCTAACTATCAAATTAAGAATCTATGTTATTCACCCTCCAAGCTCGTTGGATCCTTTTGTTTTCATTAGTTGGTACGACATTCCTCATCAAATCAAGCTTATCACGAATGATACATTCGATTTGATTAAAGACCAAATTCAAAGTTCTAGACATTCCAGCAAAGATCCTTGCATTTCGTTCTTGCCATACATGATACACTGTAGCTGCGAAACTCAGTTTACGAGAAAAATTGACGAAACTCTTGCCATGCCAAGAGACAAGTGGCCCATCGAATCCATTCATCCCAGCCTTTTGTCATTCTTGGAATGTCGCATCTGTCACAAACATCCCACCAGATCACTTTAGTATAGGAGCATTCAAAGAACAAGTGGTTGTGATCCTCATTGTTGCGGAGACAGAGTGGGCATCTATTGGGACCATGTATACCAAACCGATGAAGTTTATCTTGAGTTGTGAGTTTCCGTTGGACGGCCATCCATAGAAGAAATGAATGTCTTGGAACAAGCATTCTTGAACCACACAATGTCATGCCATTCAACCATCCGACGATGACGTCTTAGTTGTTCCCAAGCTACTTTGACCGAGAATCCGTGATTTGGCGAATCCAACCAAACTATCTCATCTTTTTTCCCCATCTTAGGATTAAAATTGGAAGGAATAGCTTCTATAATGGGGTGCCGACCAATAGCTTGGGTGGTAGGAGTTTTCCATTCCGAGTTATGAATTAGCACATTCACCTTCGCGTTCTTGGCCATACCTGAATCATAGATGAATCTTTCCCCGTAAGAATCCACGAGTGGGCTGTGAGGATGCCAAAAACCCTAAACTGAAAAGCCCATAACCTGATCCAAACAAGCCTTGGATCCTAGCTCAAAACAAAGTTCTAATTAAGCCCAAACATGAAAGAAAATAATAAAAATAATTGATTTGTCATTAAATATCAGCAGCCCTTCTTTTCTTGTGTAGCTGGGATGGATAAGGAATCCTTATAAGAAAAGAATTCTGAAACATTAATAAATCCTTGCCACACTTGGACATTATATTGTAGCTCATTAACAATCCTTGTGAAACTAGAAAATTCCCAAAACAAGCTCCCACATCCTTGCAGAAAAAAGATCCTTGCTAAATAGGAAGTCCACAAGTCAAAAGGAAGTAAATAACAAAATTCGTATAGTCTTTGTGGACCCGTATTGCAATGCCTTCCTGAACTTCGATTGACTTGAATGTTTAACCCAAGGTAGTAAATCATGTCAGGAGACTCCACATAAAATTGCAGCCCAATCCAACAGTCGGATTAAGAATTATGATTGTTGCCGTAAAACTGGACAGTTGTGCATTTTACATCAAAATCCGAATCAAATTGTTTTTTCCTTGCCCAGATCGTATCAGTAGGTATGTCTAGAAATTCAAATTTGGTCTATGATCAAATCAAAGGGATCATTCACGACAAGCTCGATCTGATGAGAAACGTTCCAGCAACTGAAGAAAACATTAGGATCCAAAGAGCTTGGAAGTTGAATAACATAGAATCTCAAACTGATGTTTGGTTGGTTTTATTGTTGTCTCTAGCTAGTGTAGCTGGATTTTGGTTTTCTGTTTGGTGGCCTTCTTGTAGTCAAATTTTGTTTTTAAGATTTTTGTTTACATCATAAATCGGGGTATGCCCCTTATAATCTTTGTACCTTCTTTTCCTTTTTACATATGTCAACCTACCCAAAGAAAAAAAGGAGTGGTGGAAACTTGTTTGGCATAAACATGCTATCCCATAATTTTCTTTTATTTTGTGGATTGCTATTTGCGAAGCTCTCTCGATGCAGAATATAAATTGATGTTTTATTTCCATGATCAGTTCTGATTTTCGTAAGTGGATGTGTGCTTGCGACCAAGGTTTGTTCTCTTGATAATTTTCTGATTTTATTTAATTTCGCTTGATAATTTTATGTTTTCTTTTGCTTTAGCCTAGATCACATCCAAACCATGTATATCATCTAGCATAAAAATCTGACTTGAACCTTCCTGATGTGGACCAGCCCAGAAACACCAAAGAAGGACCCATTACATGTTCCAAATGGTCCAATGACTCGGTCCAAGACAAAGGCATTGAAAGAGGCATTGAATGCATTGGTTTTGAATGTTTCAACCAAGTCGAATTGAAAGGTCCATTAGAGTATCAAGAGGAGAGCCTAGTACATCTTATCCATGTGCAAGAGGGGTCCAACACAACCTTATTTGGGCCATGAGGTGAGGACAAAGAAAGGAAACAAAATAATCCTTCTACAACTTGGAAACAACATGGGTGGCTACCTTTTCCTTTTGTTTCTAGGATTAAGGGGCTGCATGGAAGGCTATAAATAAGCCTTGAATCGGTTCTATAATATGTTACTTCCTTCTCTTCTTCTCATGACAGAACATGGATTTAATATTATGGGCTTTGTTTTATTTTGTTAGCTACAGCCCAAGGCTTGTTTGGGCTTAATTAATACTTTGTTTTCGGTTAGGATCCAAGGCTTGTTTGGATTAAGTTATGGGCTTTTGAGTTTAGGGTTTTGAGTCGGTTTTAAGTGGACCTCATTTAAGTCCACATAAGGGGTCCATTAGGGTTAACTTTTCAAGAACTATTTAAACTCATGTAAGCCAAAATTTCGGCGGCTTTGATGATAGAATTTTTACTTGTTGTGGTACTGTTCATTTGTGGCACCGGTACTCTCCTTTTGAATCCTCATTTTCTTTTGCCATAACACCTCATCACAATGCATGAAATCCCTTCGGTTTCTAGGCTGCCGAAAACCTTCCCGATGGCCTATGGTCTCATCCTTAAAACCACCATCACCAATATCATCAATGTCCTCAAAATCCGCACAATCAACCCACCTTGACCTTTCGACCCCGCTGCCATTGTTTGATTTCGGTTCAGCCCCAACCTTTCTCACGTCTTGGGTACATGTTCCAGCCATGTTACCATGTTTCCCAACCTTCTCAAGTCTGTTACAAACGTTCCCCATCACGAAATTCATTCTTTCCATCATCTTCGTCATGGCTTGTATTTGGAATTTAAGTTCTACATCGTGAGGGGGTTGACACGATCAAAGAGTTGATGTCTTATTCCAAGTGCAGGAGTGTCAAAGTAATAAATAACCCAGCAAGACCGGGGTCGAACCACAGGGAGGTGAACTATATAAATTATAAATAATAATAATAATAACAACAACAACAACAACAGCAATGATGATGGTGATGGTGATGGTGATGATGAGTTAAAGAGGACTTTGAGATGTAAGAATAAATGTGAAGATTAAACAATGATAGAAAGAAATGTCAAGGTTTGAGGATCCACTAATAGTATTAGAGATAAGTAAAGTATAAACTCTTTATAAATTATCAACATAATCATATTAATCATCTTATTTACGTAACACCATACTTATAAATTTTATCGGGTATTCATGATGCTAACTTATGTTGACAACAAATCGAGTTCCTCTCATAATAACGATGTCAGCCGAAGACTATGAAGGATCAAGTATTTGATGTACCAAGTGTTATACAACACAAATCTAGATTAACCATTTAACAAGCAAGGTATTAAGAATTAATAAGATAAAAATGATAAGACATGTTAATAGCAAACTTTCTTGGATATAAACATTAAAGTCCATGTTGAGTTTATATTATACTTATCCTAACACCATTAGTGAAACCTTTTCACCTTGACATAATTAACTTAGCTAGACATTATGAAGAAGAAAAACATAAATAAACAATATAAGAACATAAACATGATATAAGTTAACTAACTATAGTAAAGGAAATGAAAAGCATGAACAAGAGATTAATGAAAGCAAAACTTAAGTATTACAAAAATATAAAGAGAGAGCAAAAACATGATCTTGATATGAAGAACCAAGATTCCTAAATGAATGGAAAATTCCTCCTTTTATAGGCTAAAATTCAGAACTATTTATTTGATAATTGATTATTGATGTAGTGGCCAACTATTGATTTAGTGGACTTGGTGGACAGCAGCACTCAAGCATTTTGGATGGATAAATTGACATTGATGCAATCAGAATTTGGCAAAGTGTTCCGCATGAAAGTTGTTGGAAATCATCTTATCTTTCCACCCATAAAATGTCAGAACGTTTGGATCACTAGAGCTCGGGATATGGCTAAAATACTGAGTAGTGCTGCTGGTGGACATGGTGGATAGCCCTCAAGCTCTTGTCTGGATGAAATGTCATTGTTACCATCCGAATTTGAGTAGGTCTTCTGTATGAAAGTTGTAGGAAATTGTTGTTTCCTTCCACCCACCAAATTTCACGTCATTTGGCCTTCTAGAATTCCAGATATGGATAAACTTCGAAAGACGTATTTGGGCTGGATTGCAGGACAGATTTTGGCTTCTTTTTTGTGGCCAAATTTTGGATTTGAAAACGGCATATTTGGGTCTTCCACTATTCATGAACATTGTAGGCCTATTTCTTATCTTTCTATCCATATAAATTAAACTGAAATCCAAGATCTACAGCTCCAGATATGAACCAATAACTGAATAGTGTTCCAATTTGAATTGAATCGGTATCTCCTTTCTAAGCTGCGTCTTTTCTTTGTCCTTTCACTTTCAATAGTTAATCACATCAATCAATCCTTTGAATTGTGAAATATGCCTGCATTTAAAATGAGCATTTACCATAAATTAAAGCTATCTTATATTATCGACTTGTTATTATAAAACATGCTCTAGTTAAGGAGTTATTGATACTTCAAGTGCAAAATGATGATATAAAACCTTGATAAAAATGCACTTTTAAGTACTAATCACACCCCCCAACCAGCTTATTACTAGTCCCTAGTAATCAAAGCGTTAAAATAGAAAAAACAATTTGCAAGTTCCACAAAGCAAGGCATTCATCATTTAACTTCCATTAATCTATCCAAGTAAACAAACTCTCATTAAATTTATATATATCTGCTCAATACCTCTTAAACAAAATATTAATAAACCTTTTTTTTATGTGCTCAAATGTATGAAAACATAGATGATGGGGTTTTTATTAGAAGAAAACAATATTCTGTTATAATATTTAAGGTTAACTTCCTCAAGTTGGGATTATTATCCTTTTCTTTTTCTCTTTTTTTTCTATTTTTTTTATATACATATAACTTAAAACACAATGCATCTTTAACCCATGTAATGAGCTTTCGGCTAATGACTCCCACTGACCCGGTTGGTCTTAGGGCATTAAGTGTTGAGACACCCCTTCGAGCTTAATAACTCGGGTTGCGAGATACTGATACGTAGATAGTGTAATGTTTGATTCCCTTAAGCTTTTCTCCTCAACCCATGTAACAAGCGTTGGGCCAATAACTCCCAAGTCGGTTGACTTTAGGGTATTAGATGTTAAAACACCCCTTCGGGCTTAATTGCTTAAATTAGGGAGGCTACGAAACCAAACTTATCTACGTTTTTATTATTATTATATATTTTTCATTTTTTCATTTTTTTTTGAATTATATACTATCCCTTTCCCTTAGTTGTTACCTTTAACAAAAGAACATAAATAATATAATAATCCAATGTGCGATCCACAATCATATGTTAAAGTGTGTGTGTGAAAATGAAGGTTTAAGAATACTTGTTCAATTAGTATATAAGCAGAATCAATTGATAATAATGCGAAAGTTTTTAAACCTGAATATTTCAAGAAGTATTATGATAGACCTTGTTAAGAATGTTTACTAAGATGCGTCTCAAGAGTCACTTTAACAAAAGAACTCCTTGACTCAGCCATCTTAGTAACAACGGTTTTGCAAATAGAAAACATAGTTAGTTAATTTTTTTATTTTATTTTTTTTTAGTATCAATTTTTTTTTAGTATCAATCAACTACTACCCCCCCAACCAAAACGAGACATTGTCCTCAATGTCCTAAGGTAGAAAGATAGAGTATAGAAGACATCACCCGAAACAACGAACACCGACAAACCCGAAACACACTTAAACAAATATAAGAAATAACAAAACAAAATAATATGCTATTAATAAAACCAAAACAAAAGGATCCACTGTCTCTTGGATTGGCAAGAGTTTCGTCAATTTTTCTCGTAAATTGAGTTTCGCAGCTACAGTGTATCATGTATGGCAAGAACGAAATGCAAGGATCTTTGCTGGAATGTCTAGAACTTCGAATTTGGTCTTTAATCAAATCGAATGTATCATTCGTGATAAGCTTGATTTGATGAGGAATGTCGTACCAACAAATGAAAACAAAAGGATCCAACGAGCTTGGAGGGTGAATAACATAGATTCTTAATTTGATAGTTAGCTAGTTGTATTGATTTTCCTAACGAATCTAGTGAGGTTTCAGTTTTATGGTCGGTGGCTAGCCTGTAGCCATCTGTTGGTTTATGTTTATGTTATCATTGTAAATCCGGGGTATGCCCCTTATAATGTTTGTATCTTCTTCTTTTAATACATACGTCAACTTACCAAAAAAAAAAAAACCAAAAGACACAAGGTTTTACAAACGAAGGCTCAAATCCAATCTAAGCTTTTTACGGCTTTCCTCGGTTGACCAATGTATGCGACTCATTGAGGGATCAATGATAGGGATGAAAGATTGTAGTTGGTCAATCAATTGTTCAGCAGTAGCAGCATAGATTATGATTTGTCATGCCGAAGATGTTAGAAATTCCTGTTCCACAGCTTGATCAAGAAAAGACAACAATTTATCGTAAAAACCATTAACATTTAACGAACCTATAGGTTTATGGTGAATGTGAAGTTGGGCCCAAGAGGAAATATGAAAGATCTCTTCCAATGTGCCCAGACCACCTGGTAAGGCAATGAAGGCATCAGCGTGTTTAAACATTGTATTCAATCGTTCAGACATTGTGGAGACCTGTAGTTCCTCTCCAATTGTGTTTCCAAGGAGGTCCTCTTTTGCTAAAGCTTTGGGGACGACCCCCAAAACTTGACTGCCTCCTAAAAATGCAGCTATTGACACACCCCTCATTAACCCAAGGCTGCCTCCGCCATACACTAAATGAATCTTTCTCTCAGCTAATACCTGACCAAGATGATTTGCTGATTCTAAAAACTCTTTTTCTTTCCCAGGACTAGATCCACCGAAAACACAAATATTTCTTATTTGAGGACTTGAGGAACCTCGCCATTTCTACACATTTCGATATCTGTTAAATGTGTGGGTTGAGTAGAAATGAAGGGAAGGAAGAGAAGATTTTATAGATGAGAAATTAAAAAAGCAATCATACCACCTATATATAGGCCAGCTGGAGTCTCTCTCTCTCTCTCTCTCTCTCTATTTTTAAAAAAACATGTGTATGTACAAGCGGTTGTGATTGTGGCTCACATCTTCCCTTGGTTTTACGTCCAAGAACGGCTTAAACGCCCTCTATGGGTCGGGGATATAATTCCCATCCAATTTTCTTAAAAACTGGCAAACAAGGTCGTTTTTAGTCAGATTCCCAAGACTATGTCGAGCATGTTCCTTATGAAATTGTCGCCATAAATCATGAATTGCACGATGCACATCTCAACTAGGGTGCGTCTCAAGAGTCAACGAAGATTATCTAAAGACTCCTTACTCAGGCCATCCTTAATGAACTGTATTTTATCTTCATGATTTATAGATACCATTCCTAAAGAACGACATTTTGCATTACAAGTCCATCCGGCACATCTCGTGACAGACTTGCGAATCGTTTTGCACGACGTTTCTTTGCAAAAGTGCTTTGAACTGTTCCAGGCATGTATGAAATGAAAGAATTGGAGGACTCACTCGATAATCGACCTTTGCTTCAATTAGCCGACGAATATCTTTAGGAATTCCATGGTTCATTAACAATCGCAATCTTGCACATCTAGCACGGTAAATTTTTGTAATCGCATTCTCGAGGCGGAAGCGGGAAAATACTTTTTCAATTTTTCAAGAGTGGTGTCTATTTTTCTTTTTTAGATGAGAAGTGGAAAAGAGATGCAAAGAAGGGAGAAAGAGCAAAGAATTGCACAAATATATACACAGATATCAGTTATCATGGGAAACTGAAAGAACCGACTTTAAGAGTCACGGAGTACCGTTATCCGCCATTTGACCGGGTGAGAGAAACTAGCAAAACAAGGTCACACCAAAAAGAAACACAAAAACAATGTGAGAAAAAGAATCAATCTTTATATACAGGATCACCCAATTCAATAGAGTCATTTTCAACCGAAAAATTGTCAAAGTAAACTTTCAAACGATGTCCATTTACCTTGAAAACATTACCATTCTTTGGATTCTCAATATCACAGGCCCCATATGGATACACATGTTTCACAATAAAAGGACCGCTCCATCTTGATCTTAGTTTTCCAGGAAATAAATGGAGTCGAGAATTATAAAGTAAGACTTTTTGACCAACATTGAATGTTTTTCTCAATATTTTCTTGTCATAAAACTCTTTGATTCTTGCTTTATGAATTCTTGAATTTTCATATGCATCAATTCTTATTTCCTCAAGCTCATTTATTTATAATTTTGCAGCTGACTAGCATCATCAAGATTTGAATTGAAAGCTTTAATAGCCCAATAAGCTTTATGTTCAAGTTCCACAGGTAAGTGACAAGGTTTCCCATAGACTAGTCTATAAGGTGACATACCTAATGATGTTTTATAAGCAGTTCGATAAGCCCAAAGTGCATCATTAAGTCTTAAAGACCAGTCTTTCCTATTAGGGTTCACTTGTTTTTTCCAAGATCTGTTTGATCTCCCTATTAGCAAGTTCTACTTGTCCACTTGTTTGAGGGTGATAAGGGGTGGCAACTTTGTGTGTGATTCCATATTTCTTCATTAAAGACTCAAATGACTTGTTGCAGAAATGTGTTCCACCATCACTTATCATGGCTCGAGGGATTCCAAATCGACTTAAAATATTTTCTTTCAAAACCTTTATCACTGTTTTGTGATCATTGTTTCGACTTGGAATTGCCTCTATCCATTTGTGTGATGTCAGATGTGGAATTTATTGTCAATCTTGACAAATGATCCACGACTACATTTTCGGTGCCTTTCTTGTCTTTGATTGTGATATCAAATTCTTGAAGTAACAAAATCCATTGTACCAATCTAGCCTTAGAATCCTTTTTTGAAAGAAGATATTTCAAAGCTGCATGATCACTAAAAATAACAACAGGTGAGCCAACAAGATAAGATCTGAACTTGTCACATGCAAATACTACTGCAAGTAATTCCTTTTCAGTGGTAGTATAATTCATTTGAGCACTATTTAAAGTTTTACTTGTATAGTAAATCACATAGGGTTTCTTATCTTTTCTTTGTCCTAAGACAGCACCTACAACATAATCACTTGCATCACACATTATTTCAAAAGGTAATGACCAATTAGGAGGTTGAATGACAGGAGCAGAAGTAAGCAAGCTTTTAAATTTAACAAAGGCTTTTTCACACTGTTCAGTCCATTCAAAAACATTTTTCTTTGTTAGAAGGTTGCACATTAGCTTAGACATAACACTAAAATCTTTGATGAACCTTCTATAAAAACCAGCATGTCCTAAGAATGATCTAACATCTTTAACAGATTTTGGTGTTGGCAAGTTGGCAATTAACTCGATTTTAGATTTGTCAACCTCAATTCCTTTCGATGAAACAATATGACCCAGTACAATGTCATTTGTTACCATAAAATGACATTTTTCCCAATTCAGCACAAGATTCTTCTCTTCACACCTGCTCAAAACCTTTTCTAAGTTAGTCAAACAATCATCAAATGAATCGCCAAAAACAGAAAAATCATTCATAAAAATTTCAAGAAAACGTTCAACCATATCACTGAATATGCTAAGCATGCATCTTTGAAACGTGGCTGGTGCATTACATAATCCAAAAGGCATCCTTCTATATGCAAAAGTTCTAAATAGACATGTGAAAGTAGTCTTCTCTTGATCTTCCAATGCAATTTCAATTTGGTTGTAACTTGAATAGCCATCTAGGAAACAATAAAATTCATGACCTGCAACTCTTTCTAGGATTTGATCCATGAAAGGTAAAGGGAAATGATCTTTTCTAGTCATTGAATTAAGTTTCCTATAGTCAATGCACATGCGCCAACCAGTAATAGTCCTAGTTGGAATTAACTCATTTTTTCTCATTTGTTATCACAAGTAACTCCAGATTTCTTGGGTACAACTTGGGTAGGACTTACCCATTTGCTCGATAAATAGGATAAATGATTCCATTATCTAGAAGCTTAATGACTTCATTCCTCACTACTTCTTTCATATTAGGATTAAGCCTTCGTTGCATTTCTCTAGAGGGTTTAGCATTTTCCTCCAAATAAATCATGTGTGCGCAAATCAAAGGACTAATTCCTTTTATGTCAGCTATGGTCCATCCTAATGCATTTTTATGCATTTTCAGAGTTTGTAACAACTTACCTTCTTGATGATTAAGTTTGGAAGATATTATTACCGGAAAAGTTTCATTTTCTCCCAAAAATGAGTATTTGAGATTGAATGGTAACGGCTTCAAATCAGGTTTTGGTGGTTGAACACTTGAAGGTATAGACTCAATTGATCATGGTGGCAATTCTTCAATTTGTGGTCTCCAATTACTTGCCCTTGATTCTTCCTGAAAATAAACCATTTGCAAATCTTCAGATTCATTAAACTCAATTTCATTGGAAGTAGTTTGAAATTGATCATAAACTAATTTTCAATAAACACGTGAGTGTTGGAGTGTATATCAATTAGAGGACCTATCACTTTGGCATGGCATAGATTTCATTTAAATCCCAATGATTAATTGAGTTTTAAAGTTTGCATGTAAATGAATTCATGAAAATCTATACTCTTTATTCTTCTTGATTTTATTCTTGTTTATAATGCATATATTCTTGGATATTGATGGGAGATTAGGAAATTAGTCATAGTGATTTAATTTAATTTATTTTCAATTTGATTTTATCTATCCTTTCTCGAGAACGAGCAAGAGCTAAGTGTGGGGGTATTTGATGCAACCATATTATTCGATAGTTTCACCCATATTTAACTAATGTTTTGCCTATGTTTTATATATAAAATGCCTTGATATTCTTTATTTTATATTTTGAAGGCATTTTTGGATGAAATATGCAAAAAGGAGTAAATTGGAGGTAATTGACAGATTTGACCTTCAGTCAATGTTTTGTGCAGAGCGTGAGCTCTAGACGTCAAAATGAAGTGATTCCAGTTGCATTAAAAAGCTAACATCCATACCTTTCTAGACATCTAAAGCAAGAAAATAAAATAAGGAAGAGCATGGAAATTGCAACCTTCAAAGTGAAATCTTGCAATCTTAGCGTGTTGACCTTCAGTCATTCCAACTTGAATATCTTGAGCTACAGAAGTTCATTTGATGCAAACTCAATTGTGTTGGATTCTTGACTCAAAGACCTATCCACATACCAAAGCTCAGCCAAATACAATGTCATATGAGGGAGACATGAGTTTTCAAAGATGACAACTAAATTTTGTCAGCAAACAGGTTTCGTGAAGAAACGAGTCCAAATTGCGTTACAAAGCATCTAAACCGACATCCAAGTTTTTATTTAAGCAATTTAGCTCCTTTAAGTCAAATCTTGAAGATTTCATGCAAGGTTATTTCTTCTTTTTTAGGAAAATAGTTATTGAAGTACTTAAATGTAAACTATCTATTTAAGTGAGGACTATTTTGTAAAATAGAGAGTGGATTTCCTAGGATATAAAAAGAATGAGAGAAGAGAAGGGAGGAAAGCCAACCAAGAAGAGAAAAACGCCTCCTTCCTTTAAGAAACCTGAAATCATGCATTCCTCCTTTTTGATTAATTGTTCAACAAACATGCAAGGCTAAACTCTTTTTCTTGATTGCAAGGACACAGAAACCTTCGGATTTCAAGAATTGTGAGATTTATTTTACCCTTTCTTTTCAGTTTATATGATGAATATGTTTGTTCCTCCCCCCATTTAAAACTCAATTGACTTTTTAACAACTTCATTCAAGGGTGCAACTATTGTATTGAAATCTTTCACAAAAAGTATGTAAAAACTAGCTAACCCATGAAAACACCTCACCTCACTTACCGATTTAGGTGCAGGCCAATCTCAAATGGCCTTAACCTTCTCCTCATCCATCTCGATACCCCGTGCAGTTACAACATAGCTAAGAAACATAATTTTCTCCATGCAAAAGGCACACTTTTTAATATTAGCATATAATTTCTCCTCATCCATCTCGATACCCTGTGCAGTTACAACACACTAAGGACATTACGCAAATGATCAGGATACTCAGTGAAGTTCTTGCTATAGATCAGAATGTCATTAAAATACACAACCACAAACTTACCTATGAATGCACGTAACACATGATTCATTAAACGCATAAGCGTGCTAGGTGTATTTGCAAGTCCAAACAGCATTACTAACCATTCACATGCTTCGTCTTAAATGTTGTTTTCCACTCATCATCTTCTTTTATCCTAATTTGATAGTACCCACTTTTCAATGAACACGATGAATGTTATTTGTTAACCTTGAAATATGATGAATGAAAGAGACTAGGTTTTAAGCAAATAAAGGCATAATGTTGTTTGCAATCATCCATAGATCAAGAATCAAAGGTCTATTGGCATTAATTAACATTCAACAAACATAATTTTGTCAAGAATGGGGTTTTAGTTCGAAAGTCCTAGATTATTGATGCATGAAAGTTCTAGATTATTTAATAATAATGACATGCGAACTTGCAGAAACCAATAATGAATAAAAAAGGCTTCTAAAACTAGTACCTAAAGCCACATATGTTGTAAAAGGGATGTTTCCCTTCAACTAGAATCAAACCACACTCCGTTTGTAGACATGTAACTCTTTTGCCATTGATAGAAAGTTTGACAAAAAACTGTCAAAATTTCTGAATGAGTCAAAGCTGACTTGAAACTCCTTTATGGATCGGTGGTGGTTGGAGCCTAAGAGGTGGTCGGAATCTTAACATTCATTCGATTGAAAATGCCTGCTCGATTAGCCAAAATTAAAGAAGGATACACACTACCCTAAATGACGTTGTTTTGGCTAAACCCTACAAATTAGGGTTATGTTAATTTGGGATTTGGCAAATTTCAATCTAAGTCCTTGTCGTCTCAATTTCATCATTTGTGACCTCAATTGACCTTTTAAACTTCTTAATCTATGCAATCATACCCCCTGGAAAAATTAAATTGCCTCCTCTTATTCGAGCGCCTTTTTTCAAATTGGCGTTTGGTTTCTAATTTGTCAAACTTGATCCCTAATAAACACCAATCTTTTGATTAATTACTTAAATGGCCAATGTTTTGATAAATTTTGGTCCTAACATTACGTGTATTTTGCAAGTTGGTCATTGGTCATGAAAATCTTTGATTTTAGCCCTTCAACAACCCTTAAACTTTTAATTGCTTTCAATTGAACCCCTGATAGCATCAATTTAGTTCCTCAAAGTTTCAATTGAGGCTCTATATTTTTCAATCTATGCGAATTGATCCGAATTAAGCCCCAAAACTGATTTTCCATAAATTAAATCCTTGATCTGAACCCTTGAAACCTATAAAAAATTTAATCAAGTCCTTAAACTCAATTAATACTTTCAATCTTGGTCAATATGACCTAAAAACTTATTTGCTCCTTAATTGAATCAAATTAACCTATTAAAAGTTTTAATTGACTTATTAGACTTAATTAATTCTTCTAATTTTGGTAAAGAAAGATTTCAATCTTACTTTGTCTCAAATCCGGTCTTTCTTCACCCTATTCTTAAAATATCCTAATTTGTTCATTCTTCTAGCTGCTTGATCTTCTGATGTTTAAAGCTTGTCTTTTTGTGTCGTATATATTATTCTGAATGAATAAAAGTAAAGAATAGTTAAAGGTGTATATATATGAGAAGAGATAATTTTAGGAATCTAAAATTGGGTTATAACATAATCTACAAGGTTTTGATAATAATAGATAGTCCTGGATTTTAACAAAACAGAGATTGAGGCTATCATACTTGTCTCAAGGAGGATGAAGAGTGTTTAGGGTTCTTGGCTAAATCCTTGTAAAGCTGAGACAAATTCCCAGAAATTAATAAAGACTATCTCGTTCAAATTCTAACGTTAGCAATGACGTTTTATTTAGACAAGATAATGGTTGTCACCAAGTCAAGAGGTGGCCACCCGCTCAATAATTAGTCATTAAATTAATAGTTCCGAATTTTAACTTATAAAAGGAGGTATTTTCCATACATTTAGACATCTTGGTGTTCAGATCAAGATCACTCTCTCTCTTTGTATTTTAATGTTCAAGTTTTATTTATGTTATATTAATCTCTTGTTTATGCTTTTCATTTCATTTCCTTTACTTAGTTAATGTATATCATTATTACGTTCTTTTTTTGTTTATTTATGTTTCTCTTCTTCATTATGTTTAGCTAAGTTAATTTTGTCAAGGTGAAAAGGGTACACTAATGGTATAAGAATAAATATAATATAAACTCAATATGGACTTTAATGTTTGATACTAGTATGTTTTCTATTTGTAATCTTACTCACTCTTAATACCTTGTTTGTTAAATGATTAATCTAGATTTGTGTTGAACAACCCTTGGTACAACAAATACTTGGCACTTTCATAGCCTACTGTATGGTATAACCGACACTTGTGCTATGAAAGAAACTTGATTTGTTGTTAACATAAGTTATCACCATGAATACGTGACCACATTTACAAGTATTGGCATTACTCAAAATAAGATAATTAATATAATCATGTTAAAAATTTATAATCTGATTGGAACCTCCTTTGTGTGTGGTTTCCAGTTGAGTACTAAAAAGAGTTTATACTATACTTCTTTGAAGTACCATTAGTGGATCCTCTAACCTTGACAATTGTTTTATCCTTGTTTAATCCTTACATCAATATCACATCTCAAAAGTTCTCTTCAATTCCTTTTCATTTGTTGTTTATAATTTTATATAGTTCACCTCCCTATGGTTCGACCCCGGTCTTGCCGGGTTATTTATTACTTCGACACTCCTGCACTTGGGATAAGACATCAATCTTTTGATCGTGTCAGATTCCTTATTCATCATAACTACACAATGGAAGAAGGTTTGGTGGTATTTAATGACAAATTAGTTATTTTTGTTATTTTCTTCATGTTTGGGCTTAGTTAATATACTTTGGATTTATTGTAATTAGGTAAATATTATCCCATAAGTTTTGGGTTCATTAGTGATGCGAACCTCTTGATCATGTGATCAAGCAACTCACACTCTAAGACACCAATTCTTGGAAAGCCATGTAAATCAGTTTTGATAGAAGTGTGACACAAATATAACTCATATCTATACACTAGCACTATTGAAAACAAACCCCCACAAAATGAATATTGATTCGAGAATGAGAAGTATAAGGATGACCCCACGAAGTTAGTTAATCTTCGATAAGTCGTTTTTAGATCCTTAGAGAAGCAAAGAAGGGAGAATATCTCACCAACATATAAAACAAAGTTTGCGGCAAAAACAACAAGTTTATTATTCAAAAGTCTAACCCATTCATGTCTGATAAAAAAGCTATAAATAATGATGAAACTTAAGCTTCTAAACCCTAATGGACCCAAGTTGTGTACTTGTATAAGGCCCGCGCATACAGTCAGACCCAAACCATTAATTAAACAAGTCCAAATAAAAAATTAAAATAAAGGTTTAGAGTTAAAGTTGTAATGAACAAAGAAACTAAAAGATATTAAATCTAATTTGACCAATATGTTTTGAACAAGCCCATCCAATATAATGTGGATCAGCCCACAAACACCAACAAGAACCCATTATATATTCTAAATGGGCCAATGACTTGACCCAAGACAAAGGCATTGAATGCATTGGTTTTAAAGGTTTCGACCAAGTCAGATTTGAAGGGTCCATTAGAGTATCAAGAGTAGGTCTTTTTACATCTTATCCATGTGCAAGAGAGACCCAATCCAACTTTGTTTGGACCATGAGGTTTCAATAACAAGGCTGACAATTTGTTCCATCTGATGTATGGGAACATTAATTATTTCCTTTAAGTATTACGAGTTATTAGTTTGTTTATTTCCTTGTTAGGTTAGGAGAAAACATAGCAAAGAAAATAAAAGAGTCCTACTATCTTTTCCTTTAGTTTCTAGGATTAATGGGTTCCGTGGAGCCTTGAATCAGTTATGTAATATTTTTTTTCCTTCTTTTCTTCTCACAATAGAACATGAATTTAATATCATGGGCTTGATTTTATTTTGTTTAAGCTTAATTAATACTTTGTTTTCAGTTAGAATCCAAGGCTTATTTGGATCATTTTAGTTTAAGGTTTTTGGATTAGTTTTGTAAGTGGGCAAAATCAGTCCACTAGGGTAGATCCATTAAGGGTAAGTTTTTAAGAACTATTTAAACTCATGAATAATTCTTATGAATGTTTTAGTTTTAATGTGCGAGAGTGATTCTTGCATTCTTCAATTCTTCAATGAACTGAATCTGACCTATTGAAGATTAACTGGCTTCATGATCTCATTCTACTTGATTCCAATAGTGTTGGTGCCTTGGGGCAGGTTTCCATTGTGTCACCCTCCTATCAGACCTATTTCAGCTTTCCATGATCAAATCTCAAACTTGATTGTGGGTTGCGTGATCACGTGGTTCGCATCAGGTACATTCGTGAGTATATCGTGTGCACTAGCAATGCTACTTATGCCTAATGTTGCGATGTCGCGGTTGCACAAATTAATTACCCTAGCTTCAAACACAACACACAAGATAGTATAGAGCAAGCAAGGGGTCGATCCCACGAGGAAGATTCAAGTCAGATTTTTATGCTAGATTATATACAATTTGGGGGGTTTGGACGTTATCTAGGCTAAAGCAAAAGAAAACAGAAAACTATCAAACAAAATTTAATAAAATCAGAAAATTATCAAGAGAACAAACCTTGGTTGCAAGCACACATCCACCTATAGAAATCGAACTGATCATGGAAACGAAACATCAATTTATATTCTGAATATTTATCTCTTCTTAACATTGGTTAGTTAACGGATCCGCCGTATAACTAACCCTAACCATCAAACAACCACAGTGTCCGCACTAGTAATTTAATTCAATGGCAGCCTTAAGAACTAGATAAGTTGATTAATCAAGAAAACATAACTGTCCGTAGCCTATGTTTGATTTGATTGAATGTTCTCCCTAAGATTAATAACGTAGATCCACCACAATTATTAAACTCAGTTGCTTCACAAGTTCATATACCACAACTCCGGTTTTGATATCAAACTTAGCAATAGATTGTCTATAATAATAACTTAGAGTCCGCTCTAGCAATTAAAATAAAGAATCATAGGAAAAATAAGCATAGGAGAACAAACATATTCATCATATAAACTGAAAAGAAAAGGTAAAATAAATCTCACAGTTCTTGAAATCCGAAGGTTTCCGTGTCCTTGCAATCAAGAAAAAGTATTTAGCCTTGCATGTTTGTTGAACAACTGATCAAAAAGAAGGAAGAATGCATAATTTCGAGTTTCTTAAAGGAGGGGGGGCGTTTTTCTCCTCTTGGCTGGCTGCCCCCCTTCTCTTCTCTCATTCTTTTTTTTTATCCTAGGAAACCCTAGTCTCTATTTTACAAAGTAGTCCTCCCTTAATAGATTGTTTACATTTAAGTACTTTAATAACTATTTTCCTAAAAAAAGGAGAAATAGCCTTGCATGAAATCTTCAAGATTTAACATAGAGGAGCTAAATTGCTGAAATAAAAACTTGGATATCGGTTTAGATGCTTCGGAACATAATTTGGACTCGTTACTTCACGAAACCTGTTTGTTGGCAGAATTCAGTTGTTATCTTTGAAAAATTATATCTCCCTCATATGACATCATTTTTTGCTGAAATTCAGAGCGTTTATAGGCTGTTGAGTCAGGAATCCAAAAAAATTGATTTTGAATCAATTGGACTTCTGTAGCTCCCGATATTCAAGTTGGAATGGTTGAAGGTCAACACTGGTAGATTGCGAGATTTGACTTTGAAAGCTGCGATTTCCATGCTTTTCCTTATTTTATTTTCTTGGCTTAGATGTCCAAAAAAGTATGGATGTTAGCTTTTTAATGCCACTAGAATCACTTCATTTCGACCTCACGCTCTGCACAAAACATTGACTGAAGGTCAAATCTGCCAATTATCTCCAATTTACTCATTTTTGCATCTTTCATCCAAAAGTGCCTTCAAAACATAAAACAAAGAATATCAAGGCATTTTATATATAAAACATAGGCAAAACACTAGTTAAATGTGGGTGAAACTATCGAATAATATGGTTGTATCAAATACCCCCACACTTAACTCTTGCTCGTCCTCGAGAAAGGATATGTAAAATCAAATTTTTTTTTTTGGTAAGTTGATGTATGTATTAAAAGTAGAAGATACAAACATTATAAGGGGCATACCCCGCATTTACAATGATAACAGAAACATAAACCAACAGATGGCTACAGGCTAGCCACCGACCATAAACCGAAACCTCACTAGATTCGTTAGGGAAACCAATACAACCAGCTAACTATCAAATTAAGAATCTATGTTATTCACCCTCCAAGCTCGTTGGATCCTTTTGTTTTCATTTGTTGGTACGACATTCCTCATCAAATCAAGCTTATCACGAATGATACATTCAATTTGATTAAAGACCAAATTTGAAGTTCTAGACATTCCAGCAAAGATCCTTGCATTCCGTTCTTGCCATACATGATACACTTGTAGCTGCGAAACTCGCCATTTACGAGAAAAATTAACGAAACTCTTGCCATGCCAAGAGACAAGTGGCCCATCGAATCCATTCATCCCAACCTTTTGTCATTCTTGGAATGTCGCATCCGTCACAAACATCCCACCGGATCGCTTTAGTATAGGAGCATTCAAAGAACAAGTGGTTGTGATCCTCATTGTTGCGGAGACAGAGTGAGCATCTATTGGGACCATGTATACCAAACCGATGAAGTTTATCTTGAGTTGTGAGTTTCGTTGGACAGCCATCCATAGAAGAAATGAATGTCTTGGAACATCATTCTTGAACCACACAATGTCATGCCATTCAACCATCTGACGATGACGTCTTAGTTGTTCCCAAGCTACTTTGACCGAGAATTTGTGATTTGGCGAATCCAACCAAACTATCTCATCTTTTTGCCCCATCTTAGGATTAGAATTGGAAGGAATAGCTTCTATAATGGGGTGCCAGCCAATAGCTTGGGTGGTAGGAGTTTTCCATTATGAGTTATGAATTAGCACATTCACCTTCGCGTTCTTGGCCATACCCGAATCATAGATGAATCTTTCCCCGTAAGAATCCACGAGTGGGCTGTGAGGATGCCAATTGTCAAACCATAGAGAGGTTGTCATTCCATCTCCTATGATGTACTTCATCTTCGGCCATGCTAAGGATCCGAGCTTTAGAATCTTTCCCCAAGCCCAAGAGCAATTCGTGGCGTCTTGATTGTCCGAAATTCCTACCTCGCAATGATTGGATCTGATCCAAGTAGACCATATTGAGCCATCCGAGTCATTGCACAGGTTCCAAATGTGTTTCAACAAAGCAATCTTGTTCCATTCTGTTATCCTTTTTATTCCTAGCCCCCCCTCCTTTTTTGGAAGACATACCCGATCCCAAGCCACTTTAGCCCCGGTAGTTCTCATATCCGAACCTGACCAAAGAAAGGATTTCATAATTTGCTCCACATTTTTAATTACTTGCCCAGGTAAGAGAAAGAGAGATACCCAAAAGACCTGTATGGAAAATAAGACTGAATTAATCAGTTGTACCCGTCCTGCATACGAGAGCGTTCTACAAGTCCAATGTTGAACTTTAGAGGTGATTCGATCCACGAGGCCCACAGCTTTTAGTCTGGACGAGAGAAGAGGTACTCCCAAATATTTCATAGGGAGCTCCCCCTCTCTAAACCCAAGAATATGAATAATTTGTTCCCTCTCGGCATTTAACACACCGCTCAAGAAGATGTCACTTTTGTTTGGATTTGGATACGGACTCGATAGATCTTGAAACTTTGTGAGCACAGTTCGATCATATGAATTGAGTTTACATCCCCTTTGCTAAAAATCATCGGTCGTCGCAAAAAAACAAAGATGAGAAATTTTGTCCTTGTTGCATCTCCGGTGGAACTTGAATTCTTGGTTGGCACTCATCTTACAGAATAGCCCGGAAAGGATTTCCATACATAGGACAAACAAATATGGGGACAATGGATCCCCTTGTCTCAACCCTCTTCCCCCTTGAAAGTAACATGCAAGCTCACCATTGACATTGATAGAGAATTGACATGATGTAACACAAACCATAATCCAATCAATGACTGTTCTAGGAATCCCATTTTTATTAACATAGCGTCAACAAAATCCCACCGCACCGAGTCATAAGCCTTCATCGATCAACTTTCATAGCACAACGAGCAGGTCCCGTAGATTTATGATAGCCTTTCATTAGTTCCTGAGACAAAAGAATGTTGTCGCTGATTCTCCGTCCTGAGATAAAAGCAGTCTGATATGGACCTACTAAGGATGGCAAAACAACTTTGATTCTCCCAGCTAGAATCTTAGCGATGCATTTGTACACTGTATTGCAGCAAGATATAGGATGAAAATCTGTCAACCTCGTAGGATTAGCAACTTTAGGAATAAGGGAAATGGATGTAGCATTCATTTCTTTAAGCATTCTACGAGTCTGAAAGAAGGAGCTAACAACGTTGATTACATCTTCCCCAACTATGTGCCACATTCTTTTGAAGAAACCTGCGTTAAAGCCATCCGGACCAGGGGCTTTGTTGTTCTTCAAACTAAACATAGCATGCTTTAATCTCCTCCCTTGTTACATCTTGTGTGAGTACATGCTGTTGCGTTGAAGACAGTTTCAAGTTAATTGCCGATTCCACCACTTCCTCGTTCAGAACCCTAGGCATCTGATCCACTCCTAACACACGATGGAAGTACGCAATTACTTCGATTTGATCGCCTCATGTCCTTCGACAACCTCTCCGTCCTCCCTTGTAAGTGATAGAAGCTTATTTCTATTCCGTCTTCCATTTACTGATTTGTGAAAGTAGCTAGTATTCTGATCCCCCAAGCTAAGCCATTGTATCCTTGCCTTCTGTTTGAAAAAACTCTCTTCAACCTGACGGTAGAAGCGTATTTACTAACAAGATCCCTTTCTCGCATGCATAAAATTGGATTCTCATGCGCTGTATGCAGAGCCTGCGTTGAGCCTTATCCATTTCGTTTTTTGCATCTTTAACTCTATCTCGAAATGTTGGAGAAGTGAGTCATATTGAAAAGTTTCAATTCCTGCTTTAACTTTCTTAGTTTGCAACACAAATGATACATTGGACAACCCCCGAATTCCGATCCCATACCTTCTTTACCAAGGGCATGAACTCGTCATGATCCATCCACATATCAAAGAATCTGAATGGTTTCTTTATGTTCGATCATTGCCAATAACCTTTACCACCATAGGAGAATGGTCCGACATACCCGAAGGCAAAAATCTAGCTTCCGATAATGGGAAGTTCGATTCCACTTCTCATTGACAAGCACTCTATCTAGTTTCCGCATAATCGATTCTCGGACATTGGTTCGACCAAGTATAATGCATACCTGAATACCGAAGATCATCTACTTTTGCTTCTCGAATACATGTATCCATTCTATCCATAGTACCAGCCCACGTAGTAGACCCTCCTAACCTGTCCGACTGGTTGCGGATAGCATTAAAGTCACCCATAAGAATCCACGGGTTGACTCCCATCCATCACTACGACTCACTATATCAGACCATAATGCCTCACGTAAGGAAGCATTATTGTCTCCATAAATAATTGAAGTATTGAAACTGATATTGGTAGCTAATATAGTGACAAAACATGAATAGCCTGGTCCGACATTCCGAAAACATCCACCTTCACCGTATCGCATTCCAACAAACCCAAATACGACCACGATAAGAGAAATCATAATTATACAAGAAGGACCAAGAACGCAGAAGAAGTTGAGAGACATTATCTTTATTCTTGTCTTTAACTCGAGTTTCAACCAGACCAAAAAGAGCTATCCTCTCTTGATGGATGAGCCGACGCAATTCTGAATGCTTTATAGGATCATTCAAACCTCTAATATTCCAACATCCAATAATCATAGGAAAATAGAGAGGAGTACAAACAAGCAACACAAAGATTACCTTGACGTGCCTCCCGGAGAGGAGCCGATTTCTTATTCTTCTTTGAAGAGGCTTTTGAACCCTTTTTCTTTTTCTCTAGAGAGTCTCTAGCCTTAATAGCTAACTGATTAACGCTTTCCCTTTCGGTGGAATTCGGGGTTTGAGGGGTTGTCGGGATCGTTGACGTTAACTCCTTATCGGTTCGTTCCCCATCCGTATCACCTCCCATTGCGTCCATATCTTGATCTAAAGCAGTACTTGCAGCCCCTTGCTCCTGTTTCATGTCTTCTCGTAAACTCTTCAGGACAAGAGGAGAGGAAGGATTTTCATCTTCATGACAAGCAGCATTGCGCATATCTGATGCCGCATGATCATTCATATTACAATCAGACATATGTATACCAGATGTTGAACAACCATTCTTATTGCAATTAACCACTTTAGATGCCAAGGGAGCATTCTCCCCACTCACAGTAACCCTTGTTTCGTTTACCAACTACCCGCCACTGAAACCGATTCTCGCTTGTTATCCGCAGATTTAGAGTTCATAGCTCCTAGATTCCTCTTACCCTCTGCCACCACTTTAAGATTATCAATGTTATTAGTAGCACATAGCGTTGTGGTGTGTCCAAAGACATTGCAATTACTGCACTTCGACGGTATCCATTCGTAATCAGCTGAAATTGTTATGAATAACCCATTTGGACAGCGAAGATCATATTCCTTAACCAACGTCTTCGAAGCATCTATCTCAACGCAAACTCTTGCGTAACTAAGCCTTTTACGCAACAATGTAGTATGATCCGCATGAAGGGGACTTCAATAGCACTCGCTACACAGCTCAACCCCTTAATAGTCCAATACTCGAGAGGGACATTATACAGCCTGACCCATACCGGAACTCCGGCCAAATCATCTTTCAAAAATTGCATGTTCGGTTGCCAACGTTTAAGCACCAAAGGCCTGTTTGCCATGTGCCATGGGGCTCTTTCCAGCACATTAGTGGCATGATCGACAGAATCAAAAGTGAAGATGAAGAAACCATTATCCGAAGACAAAACTTCTGATAGACCATAGGAGCCCCATATTCTTTTGGCAATAGAATTAACCACGGATACGGTAATTTCGCCCCACAAAATGACCAACTAGGGTGGATTTCCAAAATTCGCAGCCATCTTCAAACACATCAAGTGGAGGAGCTACCGTCGGTTATAGCAGGGGGAGCAAAGTGCAGATTACGGACGAACTAATGCCAAGGGTCTTGCTACCCTCATTGTCATCAACATCAGAACCCTTCAAAGCATTTAAAAAATTCAATTTGTGTCTAAGATTTAGTTGTTCTTGTTGATGAGACCCTACCTTCACCTCATCAACATTAGAACCCAACACATGGTTCATTTCTCGGAACAACATTAGAAGCTTGGACAAGTAGAGTGTTTCTCTATGCTAACATCGAATCGCCTTGAAGCCGAGAAATCCTCATCCCATGGCTATTCAACATATCTTGCAGTTCTAATCTTAATGTATGTCCAGACTTGTGTTGTTCAATGTTAGAGCTAACCATTGAAACATTTTCCACAGAAGAACATAGAGACATTATGGTAGCATACAAATACTAGAGAGAACAAAATTCTAAGAAGATAAACTGAGTCTAAGAAGCAACCTAAGCTCAGAAATAACAACAACCTAATCTCATAAACAGCAAGATGTAGATTAGTTCATGAAGGAAGAAGAGAATTACAGAATTATGAGGTCAATATCTCCCAGTACACTGATTGTAACAATGATCCATTCGGTCAAGATGTAGAGTAGGTTCCGAAGAACAACATACTCAAAAATGGTAACGATCCAACGGTGAATAAAGGAGATCAAGCTACGAAAAATCACTCTGAAACTAGCAAGAAAAATGAAACTTATTCAATGAACTGTGATTTAATCTTCACATATGGAAAAGGCCTTCATGTCTATGACAGCCATAAGAGAAATCATGAAGAAAATCCATTCACTATGCTGCAACTTCACCACTTCTCCATAGTTCCAGAACTGAAAATGCAGAATAGTAGAAATATTGCGAGATCAATATCTCTTACCTCGTTGATTGGATATCAGATCCGTTCGGTCAATGTTGAGAGAAGGTTGGATGGAACAACATAGTCAGAAATGAGAACAATCCAACGGTGGACGGAGTAGATGTAGCTCCGACAGCACCACATTCTCTCTCTTTCTCTCTTTTCTCTCTCTCTCCTCCACTCTAATAAGCTCACTATTCCCCTTCTATGTAAAATCAAATTGAAGTTAAATTAAATCAAATCACTATGACTAATCTCCTAATCTCCCATCAATATCTAAGAATATATGCATTATAAACAAGAACACAATTAAGAAGGATAAAGAGTATAAATTTCCATGAATTTATTTACATGCAAACTTCAAAACTCAATTAATCGTCGGGATTTAAATGAAATCTATGCCATGCCAAAGTGATAGGTCCTCTCATTGATATACACTCCAACACTCACGTGTTTAAGGCTTATGTGTTTAAATCTCTCAAATTCAATCAATGAATATGTTCTACCATAAGCTTGTTCTTCAATCTCATCTTCATTACTAACATATTACAAACAATGCATGAATCAAAAGGTCTTATTTTCTGGTTATAATGGGGCTAAGGTTAAGGTGAGGTAAAAAAGAGTAAAAGAAAAGGTTCAAACCAAAGAAAGTAGAGCATTCTGAAAAATAATATTTCAAACAAGATATTCCAACAAAGCACATAAATTTTCAATCTTTAATCACCAATGCTTAACTTCTTTTGATTTCAAGCTTTTTCAACATAAAATCTTAAGAACATAAAGGAACACTTTTTTCTTTTCTTTTTTTCTTTTTCTTTTTCTTTTTCTTTTCTTTTTCTTTTTTTTTCTTTTTTTTTCTTACCTTTGGCAACTTTGCCCATCTTTTCATCAAGCATCACTTCTTCTTTCTTTTCACATAATTTCCAACCATAATTCCATGAGATATCATAAGTATATGCTCTACTAATCCTTGGCCAGGGGAAAAGGAAAACATATAAAAAGTTAAGGCATATACATGGATAAAGCAAAGAAAAGATAAACAAGCTCAAAAGGGCTCACTAAGGATAATATGTTTTAGGTTGACTTTTTTGCTCAAGTGGTTAAAATTCCTAATGCCTTTATCATCTTCATGTATATATGTAATGTGAATGTAATCTCAACAAGATATGAAGCAAGTTCTAGAGATACATATCATTGAAAGAAGGCACAATCAAAGAATATAATGTTGAAGGCTCAAAAGCTTGCATTGGTATAACACTATAAAGTTAACATGTCATATTCTCAAAGTCAATCCCTAAACCAATTAAATCTTAAAACTTGCATGCACACTCCTTCATTCGATTTATATCTTCATCTATCTCAATTAATTCTCATATATAATACTCACATTCTCATAAACCAATAGGAGTTCAAAAGATCAATCATAGAAATTTGTTTTTTTTTAGAACAACAAAGAAAATCAAAATAAGAAAACCAACATTCTCCCAATACCCCCACACTTAAAACGCGACATTAAATTTGTTTTTTTTTAGAACAACAAAGAAAATCAAAATAAGAAAACCAACATTCTCCCAATACCCCCACACTTAAAACGCGACATTGTCCTCAATGTTGAAATAAAAGAAAAGGAATATAGGAGAATGACAAAAATAAATTAAAATGCGAAAAATAAAAGATAAGGGAAAAATAAAGCAAATCTGTTTTTTTTTTTTTGCCGGGGTTGCCTCCCGTAAGCGCTTTTGTTTTATGTCATTGGCTCGACATGTTGCATGCTCATTCTTCATAGATTAGTTCAGCTAACTCCGCAGAAGCGGTGAGTTCTGTCGTCCAACCTTCATAGAAAGGTTTCAAGCGATGTCCATTGACCTTGAGTACTTTGTTGGTTTCTAAACTTGTAATTTCAACTGCACCATAAGGAAAAACATTAGAAACAACAAAGGCTCCAATCCAATGAGAGCGCAACTTTCCAGAAAAAGTTTCAAACGCGAATGATAAAGGACTTTGTCTCCAACATTAAACTCTTTTCTTGTAATCATTCGGTCATGGAGACTCTTAGTCTTTTCTTTGTAAATCCTTGCATTCTCATAAGCATCATTTTGTATTTCTTCCAACGTAATTCCAATCTTTTTAGGCACGAAAAGGATAGGCGCCACCCATTCACTGTCCATGATGGGGTGAATCACTCCTGCATCATGGGGAACAGTTTGCAAAGCCAATGCTGATTCATGCACGTTTTGGGAAACACATATATGCCTCTCCATCTCTTCTATCTTGGTAAAATCATAGCCATAGCTCAAAGCTACGCTTAATCCATCCTTACTATCAAAATCACAAACTTGCTGCACACACTTATCAACTTGGTCATAACATGTGATAGAATAAACATTGCTATAAGGATATGTCATTGCATCATGAAAATTAAATTCAATTTTTTCATCTCTTACCTCCATAGACAAAGTATCCTTACCGCAATCAATTTTTGCATTGGCAGTTTTCAAGAATGGTCTCCTAAACAATATAGGAGTGTTGTTTGATGAATCACAAGAATCATGTTCCATATCAAGAATATAAAAGTCGCATGGAATGACCAAATTATCAATCTTGACTAGGACATCTTCTATCACACCAAGTGGGTAAACAGAACTACGATCCGCAAGTTGTATTACAATGCTAGTTTTATTCAAAGGCTCAAGACTAAGAGAATCATAAACATGTTTAGGCATAACACTAATGGATGCACCTAAATCGCATAAGGCCCTTTTGAAACTAGCATTACCAATAACACATAGGATATAGTAAACGCACCTGGGTCTTTTTGCTTTAAAGGCATATTCTTTTGAACAATAGCAGATACAAATTCACCCATACTTACCATTTCATGACCTTTTAGTTTGAAAGCTTTCTTGGTAGTACACAACTCCTTTAAGAATTTGGCATTCTTGGGAGTTTGCTTGATAGCATCAAGCAAAGGAATGTTGAGTTCTACTTTCTTGAAAACCTCTAAAATCTCTTTTTCTTTGTCCTTTTTCTTTGACCTAGAAGAACTCACAGGAAAGGGTGGAATTGTTTTAAAACTGGAATTCATTGAGTGAGGAGTTACCTTTGGAGTGTTGGTCGATGTTTCAGTTTGTAGAGGAGGAGGATGTTCTTTCTTTGTACTCAATTCGGTTTCTATCTCTTCTTCTTCCTCCATCTCAATTTGTTTCGACCTTTTCTCTTCAAGTTCTTTCCCACTTCGCATCATGATCACACTAATATTCTCTATTGGATTCAATGCTTGGGAGGGCAATTTTCCATTTATTTGTGCTTTCAATTTCCCCACACTTGAAGCTACTTGCCCCATTTGCTTCTCCAAGTTGTGAATACTTGACCTTGTTTCCTGTTGAAAAGACATGACATTTTGTTGCAAGGTCACAGTGTTAGAAGCCAAAGTTTTCATCATCTCACGAAGATCATCATTAAATGACGACCCCATAACATTGGAGTTTGTGAATGGAGGGGGTTGTCTTGCTTGATAATTCTGTTGGGGTTGAAATCTATGGGGATGGAACTGTCGGCCTTGATTGCCTTGTTGAGGTGGGTTCCCATAACATAAGTTTGGATGATCCCTCCATCCGGGATTGTACGTGTTGGAAAAGGGATCATGTTTACGTTGGGACCGTCCGTTGAATCCTCCATCAACTGCATGAACCTGTTCAATGTAATCTTCTTGCATTGTTGGGCACATATCTGAGGTATGTCCTTGTAAGGAACATATGCTACAAACTTTCACCTGCTGTACATTTCCACAAGCCAAAGAACGCACAAGAGAAGTAAGATCATTAACTTTATTTTCAAGGTTAGAAATAGTTACCTCATTTACTCATTTGTTTGTGAAGTCTCCACGCGGGCCAAATTGTTTCGAGTTGGCTGCCATGTTTGAGATCAATTGGCGTGCAGCCTTGGGTGTCTTATCTACCAATACCCCTCCACTTGCAGCATCAATGATACTACGGTCAGTAGGCATCAATCCTTCATAGAAATATTGAATGAGCAGCTGATTGGGTATTTGATGATGAGGGCATTGAATGCATAATTGCTCAAATCTTTCCCAATACTCGGAAAGTGTCTCTCCATGAGATTGTCGAATCCCATATATTTCTTTCCTTATGTTGGCAACTTGAGATGCTGGGAAATACTTTTCAAGGAAAATCTTCTTCATGACATTTCAAGTTCCAACGGAACCTGGGAGAATAGAGAAAACCATGTCTTTGCTGCCCCTTTTAAAGAGAAAGGGAAAGCTTTCAACTTAACCTGTTCTTCGTCAACTCCATTTGGTTTCATGCCAACACAAACTATATGGAACTCCTTGAGATGAGTATAAGGATCTTCACCTATAAGACCATTGAATGTTGGTAGCAAATGTATAAAACCAGATCTGAGCTCAAAGTTTACATTATTGTCGATGTTTATGCACAATGGCTGATTTTCCACGTTAGGAGCAGCAAGCTCCTTGAGTGTTTGTTGTCGTGCAACAGCCATGGTGTTGAGACTAGCTTCCTTTCGTAACCTGTATAAAGTTTTTTCTATTTCGAGATCCAACTGCACTTGACTTTGGTTAATAGAACGGGTTACTGGCATAAATCATCAAGAAAACTCAAAAGAAACCAACCATACAAGAGATCGAAAACAATGCAAATTGTATGAAAATCCTACGGTAGAAAACTAAAACTGCCTAAAAACCCTAGAAAAGAGCGGAATTTGGCCTCGATAGGGTGAGGCTAGTGGATGGGAAGCATATCCCCGACCCATAGAGGGTGTTTAAGTTTTAAAGAGGATCAATGACAACGCATACAAAATTGATCTTCCAAGTGAGTATGGTATTAGTGTTGCCATTAATGTTGCTGATCTTACTTTGTTTAACACAGGTTTTGATTCGAGATCGAATCCTTTCGAGCAGATAAGGGATGATGTGGATCAGCCCACAAACACTAGTAAGGACTCATTACATGTTCCAAATAGGCCAATGACTCGGTCCAAAACAAAGGCATTGAATACATTGGTTTTAATGGTTTCGACCAAGTTAGATTTGAAGGGACCTTGGAGCATCAATACAAGGCTAAGTACATTTTATCCATGTGCAAGAAAGGCCCAATCCAACCTTATTTAGGCTATGAAGTAAGGAGAAAACAAAAGAATCCAAAATGACTTATGAAATAAAGTGGCAACAAGGCTTCTTAATATTGTGTGACTAGGACCTGCAACAATTATTAATTAGATGAGTTACTTCCATTATAATAATTAATTACACAATTAAATAAGGACCATCATTAACTTAATTAACTATTTACACATTTTTATCATTATGTAATCTTATGGAACATTAATCATTTATTCACCATTTAATATAATGTATTTCCTTAGTCAACAAATCAATAGTTCTAAATTTTGGCCTATAAAAGGAGGCATTTGCCATGTATTTAGGCATCTTGGTGTTCAGATCAAGATCATGCTCTTGCTCTCTCTTTTGTAATACTTAAGTTTTGTTTCTATTAATCTCTTGTTTATGCCTTTCATTTCCTTTTCTTTATTTAATTAACTTCTTTCTCATTTATGTTCTTATCTTGTTTATTTATGTTTCTTTCTTTCATTATGTTTAGCTAAGTTAATTATGTCAAGGTGAAAAGGGTACACTAATGGTGTAAGTATAATATAAACTTAACATGGACCTTAATGTTGGATACCAACATGCTTTATATTTGTTATCTTATTCACTTTTAATACTTTGCTTGTTAAATGGTTAATCTAGATTTATGTTGTATAACACTTGGTACAACAAATACTTGGCACTTTCATAGCCCATACTTGTATGGTATAATCGACACCGAGCTATGAAAGGAACTTGATTTGTTGTTAATATAAGTTATAATCATGAATGCCTGACAACATTTACAAGTATTAGCATTATTCAAATAAGATAACTAATGTAATCATGTTAACAATTTATAATCTGATTGGAACCTCCTTTTTGTGTGGTTTCCAATTGAATAAAAAGAGTTTATACTATACTTGTTTGAAATACCATTAGTGGATCCCCTAACCTTGACATTTGTTGTTATCATTGTTTAATCCTTACGTTAATCTTCCATCTCAAAGTTCTCATCAACTTCTTCTTCTTCATCATCTTTATTATTATCATTATTAATAGTATTATTGGTACTATTACTATTACTATTACTATTACTATTACTATTACTATTGTTATTGTTATTATTGTTGTTATTATTGTTGTTGTATTATTGTTATTTATAATTTATACAATTAACCTCCATGTGGTTCGACCCCCGTCTTGCCGGGTTATTTATTACTTCGACACTCCTGCACTTGGGAGAAGACATCAATCTTTTGGTCGTGTCAAGTTTTTGGCGCCGTTGCCGGGGAGGTAAATTCTTGTAGAAATTATAGTGTTTATTTTATTTTCTCTTTTCACTTTTCATTGTATTTAACTTCGTTTCTTTTGTTTTGTTTCTTTTGCTTTTGCTTTCTTCTTCCTTTTATTCTCTTCCTACACGTGCATGAGAGTGTGGTCACGTACATTAAGTGGTAGACTTTGTAGGGTATCCTCATTATTTTCAGAAAATATGGCCGAAGAAGATAACCAATCGCTTCATAATGAGAATAATGAGAATATTCGGGTTAGAACACTTAGAGACCACATGAATCCCACAAGAACAAGTGCACCCTCATGCATAGTTTTTCCACCTGATGCATCTCATTTTAATTTTAAGCCAGGCATTATTCAACTTTTACCTTCTTTTCATGGTTTAGATTTAGAAAATCCATACTTGCATTTAAGGGAATTTGATGAGGTCTGTAACACCTATAATGACTCAAATTGTAGCATGAACACCATCAGGTTAAAGCTTTTTTCCTTTTTCATTAAAAGATAAAGCTAAAACATGGCTACAAAATTTAAGACAAGGATCTATTCGTGCTTGGGATGAAATGCAACAACAATTTTTAAAGAAGTTTTTTCCGTCCCACAGAACAAACTCTTTCAAAAGACAAATCATCACTTTCACTCAAAAACCAGGAGAAACATTTTATCAATGTTGGGATAGGTATCGAGACTTGCTTAATACTTGCCCCCATCATGGTTTTGAAACATGGAGATTAGTTTCATATTTTTATGAAGGATTAACACCTAGAGATAGGCAAATGGTTGAATTGATGTGCAATGGAACTTTTGAAGATAAAGACCCTCATGAAGCAATGGAGTACTTAGATTTGCTAGCTGAAAATGCGTAAAATTGGGACACTACAGGAACTTATGAGGCACCAATTAAAACTCAACCTCATACAACCTTAGGGAAGATCATGACCTCCAAGCCAAGTTTGCATCTTTAGCTAAAAAAGTCGAGGCACTAGAATTAAAAAAGAGTGGTCAACTAAAATCTGTTCAAGACATTGTGTGTCAAATATGTGAAACCAATGAACATTCAACCAATGATTGTCCAACTTTGCCTTCTTTTAAGGAATGTCTCCATGAACAAGCCAATGCTTTAAACAATTTCCAAAGACCCAATCATAACCCATACTCGCAAACATACAACCCTGGTTGGAGAAATCACCCAAATTTCAATTGGAAGAGTGATAACAATAATGCACAAACTTCACAGCCACCGTTTCAAGCACACCATAATTTCCAAAATTCTCATGGATATACACCTCCTTATGCTCCACCTCCTAGAAGAAATCTTGAGGAAACATTGCATGCATTCATTGAAAAGCAAGAGACAATCAACACTCAACTTGCTCAAAGCATGACAGATTTTAAAGATACTCTTGCAAAATTGACATATGCTCTCAGTTTTCAAGAGAAAGGTAAGTTTCCATCTCAACCAAAGCAAAATCCAAAGGGGCAATATAATGCAAATGCAAGTAGTTCTGGAAGTCAACACATGGATCAAGCCAAATCAGTCATCACTCTTCGCAGTGGTAAGGTTATTGAAAAACCCATTCTTGAACCTTGTGAGAATGATGATGAGTCAATCTCTGAGGGTAAGGAAGGGGTTGAATCTGATCATTACAAAGAAAAGACTGATTCCCCGCCAGCACTTCCATTTCCTCATGCCATGGCCAAACAAAGGAAAGTCAATCACAACTCTGAAATCTTTGAAACTTTCAAACAGGTAAGGATCAATATACCTTTGTTGGATGCTATTAAACAGGTCCCTTCTTATGCTAAATTTTTGAAAGATCTGTGCACCGTGAAGAGAAAACTCGAATGTGAAAAAGAAAGCCTTTTTAGCCGAACAAGTAAGTGCCATTCTTCAGAACAATAATGCATTGAAATATAAAGACCCTGGTTGTCCTACAATTTCTTGCTTTATTGGAGAACATAAAATTGAAAGAGCTTTACTTGATCTTGGAGCTAGTGTGAATTTACTTCCATATTCAGTTTTCAAAGTCTCAATCTAGGTGAGTTAAAACCAACTTCCGTAACTCTTTTACTTGCCGATAGATCTGTAAAAGTGCCTAGAGGAATAGTTGAAGATGTGTTAGTACAAGTCGATAAGTTCATTTATCATGTGGATTTTATTGTCTTGGACACACAACCTGTTGAAGCATGTAATTCATTTCCTGTTATTTTAGGACGTCCGTTTCTTGCAACTTCTAATGCATTGATTAATTGTAGGAATGGACTGATGAAGCTATCATTTGGGAACATGACATTGGAGATGAATATTTTCAACATTTGCTAGCAACCTGGAGATGATAATGATTTACAAGAAGTAGATTCTATTGAAGAATTAGTTTATGATCAACTTGAATCTACTTTGAGTAAAATTGAATTGGATGAATCTGAAGATTTGCAAATGATTTATTCTCAGGAAGAAATCACGGATGAAAAAGACATCGAAAATGTTGATGCAGATCTTTTGTCAAGAGTGACAACAGATTCTGCATCCGACATCACACCAATCGACGATTACTTTCCTGATGAATCCTTACTTTCTCTTAGTTCAATGCCTTGGTTTGCTAAAAATATCAATTTTCTTGCTACAGGAGATTTGCCAACTCATTAGAGTACCGAAGACAAAGGTAAGTTTTTGAACGAAGTGAAGAAATTTTATTGGGATGACTCTTACTTATTCGAATATTGTCCTGATCAAATATTTCGAATATGCATTCCTGACAATGAGGTAAGTAATGTCATTAAACTTTGTCATTTTGAAGCATGTGGGAGTCATTTCTCGTCAAAGAAGACAGCTGTGAAAATATTACAAAATGAATTTTATTGGCCCACCATGTTCAAGGACACACATGCATTCTGCAAAACTTGTGAAAATTGTCAAAAAGTTGATACTGGTCAAAAAGTTTTGCTTTATAATTCTCGACTCCATTTATTTCCCGGAAAGCTAAGATCAAGATGGAGCGGTCCATTTATTGAGAAACATGTGTATCCTTATGGGGCCTTTGATATTGAGAATCCAAAGAATGACAATGTTTCTAAGGGAAATGGACATCGTTTGAAAACTTACTTTGATAATTTTCCTAGTGAAAATGAATCCATTGGTTTGAATGATCCTGTAGATAAAGGTTGATTATTTTGTTTTTCTCACACTCTTTTTGTGTTTCCTTTTAGTGTGACACTTGTTTTGCTAGTCTCTCATCCCGGTCAAATGGCGGATAACAAGACTTTCGTGACTTAAGTCGGTTCTTTCAGTTTCCCATAATAACTGATATCTGTATATATTTGTGCAATTCTTGGCTCTTTCTCTCTTCTTTAAATCTCTTCTCCAATTCTCTTTTGAAAATGGACACTACTCTTGAAAAATTGAAAAAGTACTTTCCCGCTCTGCCTCAGAATGCGATTAGAAAAATTTACCGTGCTAGGTGTGCAAGATTGAAGTTGTTAATGAATCATGGAATTCTTGAAGATATTCGCTGGCTGATTGAAGCAAAGGTCCGATTATCAAGTGAGTCCTCCAATTCTTTCATTTCACACATGCCTGGAATAGGTAAAAGCACTTTTGCAAAGAAACATCGTGCAAAATGACTGAAAGTCTGTCACAGATGTGCCAAATGAACTTGTAATGCAACATGTCGTTCTTTAGGAATGATATCTATAAACCGTGAAGATAAAATACAATTCATTAAGGATGGCCTGAGTAAGGGGTCTTTAGATAATCTTCTATTAACCCTTGAGACGCATCATAGTGGAGATGTGCATCGTGCTATTCATGATTTATGGCCACAATTCTATAAAGAACATGATCGACTTAGTCTTGGGAATCCGACTATAAAAGACCCGTTTGCCGCTTTTAAGAAAACTGGATGGGAAGCCTATCCCCGACCCATAGAGGGCGTTTAAGCCGTTCTTGGACGTAAAACCAAGGGAAGATGTGAGCCACAATCACAACTACTTGTACATACACATGCCTTTTCAAAATAAATAAATAAATAAATAAATAAAGAGAGAGAGAGTGAGATTCCAGCTGGCCTACATATAGGTGGTATGATTGCATTTTCAATTTCTCATCTATAAATCTTCTCTTCCTTCCCTTCATTTCTACTCAACCTATACATTCAACAAATATAGAAGTGTGTAGAAATGGCAGGTTCCTCAAGTCATCACATCAAAAATATTTGTGTTTTCGGTGGATCAACTCCTGGGAAGGAAATAACATTTTTAGAAGCAGCAAATCATCTTGGTCAGGTACTAGCTGAGAGAAAGATTCATTTAGTGTATGGGGGAGGCAGCCTTGGGTTATGGGGGTGTGTCAATAGCTGCATTTTTAGGAGGTAGTCAAGTTTTGGGGGTCGTCCCCAAAGCTTTAGCAAAAGGGAACTTCATTGGGAAAACAATTGGAGAGGAACTACAGGTCTCCACAATGTTTGATCGAATGAATGCAATGTTTAACCATGCTGATGCCTTCATTGCCTTACCAGGTGGTCTGGGCACATTGGAAGAGATCTTTCATATTTCCTCTTGGGCCCAACTGCACATTCACCATAAACCTATAGGTTTGCTCAATGTTAATGGTTTTTATGATAATTTGTTGTCTTTTCTTGATCAAACCGTGGAACAGGAATTTCTAACATCTTCGGCACGACAAATCATAATCTCTTTGCGTTGCTACCGAACAATTGATCGACCAACTACAATCTTTCACCCCCGTAATTGATCCTTCCATGAGTCGCATAAATTGGTCAACTAAGGAAAGCCGTAAAAAGCTTAGATTGGATTTGAGCCTTCGTTTGTGAATCCTTGTGTCTTTTGGTTTTATTAATAGCATATTATTTTGTGTTGTTATTTCTTATATTTGTTTAAGTGTGTTTCAGGTTTGTCAGTGTTCGTTGTTTCAGGATGTCTTCTATACTCTATCTTTCTATCTTATGACATTGAAGACAATGTCTTGTTCTGGTTGGGGGGAGGGTAGTAGTTGACATTAAAAAAAAAAAAAGTTAACTTACTAACTGTTTTTGCTATTATTAAAGCCATTTGACAAAATTGTTATTACTAGGATGGCGAGTAAGGAGGAATTTTAGTGACTCTTGAGACGCATCTTAGTAAACATTTTCCAATGGTTATTTGCAATATTCATAACAAGGCCTATCAGAATACTTCTTGAAATATTCGGGTTTACAAACTCTCGCATTGTTATCACTTGATTCTGCTCATATACTCATTTAACAAGTATTCTTAAACCTTCATTTTCACACACACACTTTAACATATGATTGTGGGTTGCATATTGGATTATTACATTATTTATGTTCTTTTGTTAAAGGTAACAACTAAGGGATAGGGATAGTATATAATTTTCAAAAAAAAAAGAGAGAGAAAAATGATGATAATAAAAACGTAGATAAGTTTGGTTTCGTAGCCTCCCTAACCTAAGCAATTAAGCCCGAAGGGGTGTTTTAACACCTAATACCCTAAAGTCAACTCGACTTGGAAGCTATTGGCCCAAAGCTTGTTACATGGGTTAAGAAGAAAAGCTTAAGGGAATCAAACATTGCACTATCTACGTATCAAGATTCGCAACCCGAGTTACTAAGCTCGTAGGGGTGTCTCAACACCTAATACCCTAAGACCAACTGGCTCTGGGAGTCATTAGCCGAAAGCTCGTTACATGGGTTAAAGATGCATTGTGTGTATATATATATATACTAATACTAATAATAATAATAATAATAATAATAATAATAATAATAATAATAATCCCAACCCAAGGAAGTTAACCTTAAACATTAGAACAAAATATTGTTTTCTTCTAATAAAAGCCCCATCATATATGTTTCATACATTGAGCACATAACAAGGAAGGTTTATTAATATTTTGTTTAAGAGATATTGAGCGAGATATATAAAATTTAATGAGAGTTTGTTTATCTGGATAGATTAATGGAAGTTGAATGATGAATGCCTTGCTTTGTGAAAGTTGCAAATTGGTTTTCTATTTTAACGCTTTGATTACTAGGGAGTAATAAGCTGGTTGGGGGGTATGATTAGTACTTAAAAGTTTATTTTTATCAAGGTTTTATATCATTATTTTACACTTGAAGTATTAATAACTCCTTAACTAAAGCATGTTTTATAATAACATATCTAATAAAATAAGATACCTTTAATTTATGATAAATGTTCATCTTAAATGCAGGACTATCACATAAATGAAAGAATTGATTGATGAGTTGATGTACTGAAATTGAAAGAACAAAGAGATGGCCAAACTTAGAAAAGAGATGTTGGTGCAGTCCAAACTGGAACATTGTTCGGTAATTGGGTCATATCTGGAGCTGTAGATCTCGGATTTAGGTCTTCCTTATATGGATGGAAAGCTAAGACATAGGCCTACAACTTTTATGTGGAGTCCAAGATTTAAGAAGGCTGTTTTCAAGTCCAAATTGTAGCAACAACGAAGAAGTCCGAATCTGTCCTGCAGCCCGAGTAATCGTTTGGTGTTCAGCCCATATCTCGAGTTCTAGAAGTCCAAATGATCTCAAATTTTTACCTGGCAAGATGAGACAATTTCCTAGAACTTTCATGATTTAAGTCTGTTCAAATTATGACGTTATCAATGATGTTTTTGGCAGACAAGAAGATAAGAAATGTCACCAAGTCAAGATGTGGCCACTCACTCATCAATTAGTCAACAAATCAATAGTTCCAAATTTTGGCCTATAAAAGGAGGCATTTGCCATGTATTTAGGTATCTTGGTGTTCAGATCAAGATCATGCTCTTGCTCTCTCTTTTGTAATACTTAAGTTTTGTTTATATTAATGTCTTGTTTATGCCTTTTCATTTCCTTTTCTTTACTTAGTTAACTTCTTTCTCATTTATGTTCTTATCTTGTTTATTTATGTTTCTATCTTTCGTTATGTTTAGCTAAGTTTATTATGTCAAGGTGAAAAGGTTACACTAATGGTGTAAGAATAAGTATAGTATGAACTCAATATGGACTTTATTGTTTGATACTAACATGTTTAATATTTGTTATCTTGTTCACTTTTAATACTTTGCTTGTTAAATGGTTAATCTAGATTTATGTTGTATAACCCTTGGCACAACAAATACTTGGCACTTTCATAGCCCATACTGTATGGTATAACCGACACCTGAGCTATGAAAGGAACTTGATTTGTTGTTAACATAAGTTATAATCATGAATGCCTGACAACATATACAAGTATTAGCATTATTCGAATAAGATA
Organism: Populus x sibirica; assembly: GCA_019202695.1. NCBI lineage: Eukaryota > Viridiplantae > Streptophyta > Magnoliopsida > Malpighiales > Salicaceae > Populus > Populus x sibirica. The sequence continues at coordinate 446,475 of JAGMVL010001964.1, read as the reverse complement.
ACTAATGTAATCATGTTAACAATTTATAATCTGATTGGAACCTCCTTTTTATGTGGTTTCCAATTGAATAAAAAGAGTTTATACTATACTTGTTTGAAATACCATTAGTGGATCCTCTAACCATGAAATTTGTTGTTATCATTGTTTAATCCTTACGTTAATCTTCCATCTCAAAGTTCTCATCAACTTCTTCTTCTTCTTCATCTTTATTAGTATCATTATTAATAGTATTATTGGTATTATTATTATTACTACTACTATTACTACTACTACTAGTATTATTATTATTATTGTTATTGTTATTGTTATTGTTATTATTGTTACTATTGTTGTTGTATTATTGTTGTTTATAATTTATACAATTAACCTTCCTGTGGTTCGACACCGGTCTTGCCGGGTTATTTATTACTTCGACACTCCTACACTTGGAAGAAGACATCAATCTTTTGGTTGTGTCATAGATCTTGGATTTCAATTTGGTTTATATGACTAGAAAGCTAAGACAGAGGCCTAAAACGTTCATGAGGAGTCCAAGACTCAATTCTGCTGTTTGGAAGTTCAAATGGTAGCAACAACGGAGAAGTTGGAATCTGTCATGCAGCCCAGACACTGTTCAGCCCATATCTCGAGTTCTAGAAATCCAAATGCACTTATTCTTTTTATGTTGGAAAGGTGAGACAATTTCCTAGAACTTTCATGAGAACAATCTGTTCAAATTCTGACATTAGCAATGACGTTTTGTTCAGACAAGAAGATAAGGATCGTCACCAAGTCAAGATATGGCCACCCACTCAACAACTAGTCATCAAATCAATAGTTCCAAATTTCAGCCTATAAAAGGAGGCCTTTGCCATGCATTTTGGTTTTCAGATCAAGATCATGTTCTTGCTCTCTCTTTTTATTTTTATAATGCTTAAGTTTTGTTTAAATTAATCTCTTGTTATGCTTTTCATTTCCTTTCTTCCTTTACTTAGTTAACTTATATCTTATTTATGTTCTTATCTTGTTTATTTATGTTTCTATCTTTCGTTATGTTTAGCTAAGTTTATTATGTCAAGGTGAAAAGGTTACACTAATGGTGTAAGAATAAGTATAGTATGAATTCAATATGGACTTTATTGTTTGATACTAACATGTTTTATATTTGTTATCTTGTTCACTTTTAATACTTTGCTTGTTAAATAGTTAATCTAGATTTATATTGTATAACCCTTAGTACAACAAATACTTGGCACTTTCATAGCCCAACCGTATGGTATAACCGACACTTGTGCTATGAAAGGAACTTGATTTGTTGTTAACATAAGTTATAATCCTGAATACCTGACAACATTTACAAGTATTAACATTAATCGAATAAGATAACTAATGTAATCATGTTAACAATTTATAATCCGATTGAAACCTTCTTTGTGTGTGGTTTCCAGTTGAGTAGTAAAAAGAGTTTATTCTATACTTGTTTGAAATACCATTAGTGGATCCTCTAACCTTGACAATTATTTTATCTTGTTTAATTCTTATATCAATATCACATCTCAAAGCTCTCTTCAACTCCTTTTCTGTTATTATCTATTTTTTTATTTGTAGTTTATACAGTTAACCTCCTTGTGGTTCGAACCCGGTCTTGCCGGGTTATTTATTACTTCGACACTCCTACACTTGGGAGAAGACATCAACCCTTTGGTCGTGTCATTCATTAAACGCATAAGCGTACTAGGTGCATTTATAAGTCCAAACCGCATTACTAACCATTCATTCAAACCATGCTTCATCTTAAATGTTGTTTTCCACTCATCACCTTCTTTCATCCTAATCTGATGGTACCCACTTTTCAGTGAACACGATGAATGTTCTTTGTTAACCTCGAAACATGATGAACGAAAGAAACCAGGTTTTAAGCAAATAAAGTCACAGTGTTGTTTGCAATCATCCATAGAACAAGAATCCTGTCTCTTGGCATTATTTAACATTCAACAAACATAATTTTGTCAAGAATGGGTTTCGGTTCGAAAGTCCTAGATTAATGATGCATGAAAGTTCTAGATTATTTAATAATAATGACATGCGAACTTGCACAAACCTCAAAATGAATAAAAAGGCTTCTAAAACTAGTACCTAAAGCCATGTTCATCTGTTGAGCATTATGAGCACATTCATAGAAAAAAGACAGATAGACCAAAAACCAATAAAACATGCATTTGACCTCTATAACATGCATGTTTAGCCCCAACAAAATACATTATCAAAACTAAACCTATCGGGATCTCAAATAAACAAAAGAAGAGCATCATATCCTTATTCTTCATACACGAAATGCAAACTTTAAAGCTGCCAAGACAAAAACAGAAATTCATTATGCAAACTTGAATCCAAACCAAACATTCCGACATCACACAAGACTCAAACACAACTAGGAGATAAAAACATGCTTCAAAGCAGCCTAAAACCCCAAAATTCAATGTAACGGTGCCTTCCTCAATCCCTAAGCGAAAGCATCTACAAATCTAACAAACAAAACACATTAATCGAACACTCATACAAGCTACAAGTTCATGCATTCCATGACAGCTATGACATAGAAAACTGAACTAAACCGATCCTAAAAAAATAAAAATAAAAGACCATTAAAATGACCACATGAAACAAAAAAAATAAACTAAAAGATCCTTAACATAACTAAACAACTATCAAAGATCATGCCGTGATTCTCATTCCACCATTTAGTGGTAATAGCCCTTCGTCGTGATTCTCATTCCACCAAATCTAATCCTTCAAGAGCGGGGGATAGCAACCAAAGAAAACCGTTCGCAAGGTTAGCGCATGAGGCCTGCAAGTTACCAAACAAGATGATATGATTCAGGCAAGGTCAAATTCGGATTTTGATGTAAAATGTGCAACTATCCAGTTTTACAACAATAGTCATAATTCTCCATTTTACATAGAGTCTCTTAACATATTGTCCTACCTTGGTTTAAAATTTCAGGTCAATCAAACTTCGGGAAGGCATCACGATACTGGTCAACAGAGGCTGTACGAATTTTGTTATTTACTTTCTTTTGACTTGTGGACTTCCTATTTGGCTAGGATTCTTTTCCTAAAAGGACGTGGCAGCTTGTTTTGGAAATATCCTAATTCTACAAGGATCTTTAATGGGCTACAATATAGTTTTCAAGTGTGGCAAGGATTCATTAATGTTTCAAAATCCTTTTCTTACAAGATTCCTTATTCATCCTAGCTACAACAAGGAAAGAAAACTTCAGAATTAATTCTAAGTTCATATCAGATTTTCTAGTTTATTTGGGACTTCTTAAGGGTGACAAATTTGATTCTAGCATATTTAGGATGGTAATTTTCAGATTTTCGTGAATCAATATTCCTTGGGTAGGGGTTTTTTGTTTTCAATAGTGCTGGTGCCTAGGTACAAGTTATCTTTGTGTCACACCTATTAAACCTGATTTATCAAATTGTTGCTTTGTCGCCCTGGGAGAATTTAATCCGTCCTACCTTCAATCATTTGGAAGGTGGGCTAGCATGAAAGTATTACGACCAGCGCGGTTGTTCGTCTTTTGTTTTCTTATCTTAGAAAGCACTAAGTAACTTACGAAAGAGACTTCAACATTTCGTCGATAAATTGAAGAAAGTGCGAACTGTTCCTTTTGGAGGTAGAAAAATCCACACATAGCCCGTTGACAAAGGCACTCCGCGTCTCCGGCTTCACTCTAAGTTCGGAACATATATCGTCACAGACCTTTCTTGTGATGTTCAATGTCTTTTTCTTCTAATTGATTGATTCAACAAAGCAATGAAAGCCCCTCTAACATTGTAAGACGGAAGATCTTCTACGAATCACCAACCTAATACGGAATAGGCTCTTAGCCAAGGAGCAAACCCTATTTCACCGAGATCCTCTCCTTACTTCGCTCCTTCGCTTTCTAGCGGCGGGAGGTGGTGGGGCGGTTTCATTCCTGCCATTCCGGGCGAGCCGGACGATTGGTAGCACGGTTGAAAACGCTTGTTAGCATGAATGGTACATGCTTGCTTGCAAGAAGGCTTGAATTCCTTGTCTCTAGGTCTGAAAAAGCTTCCAAAAAAAGGGGAAGATCCCGATCCAAGAGAAATCCCGCATATTGGGCGCAGGCGATATGCGGCTGGGCTAGGTTGGGCGAACCGACCCTCGAATCCGCTTTTCTTGTTTATTTACAGCAGCGACATTCTCCCTTTACTTTTTACATCCATTTTTTGAATCATGGAATTCTCTCCCGGGGGTGTGTTCATTGATCTCCACCCTCTCATCAAAGGTTAGAGACTTTGATGCGAACCTCGTGATCACATGGTCACGCAAAGATATCAATTCTTGGAAAGCCAAGTAAATCAGGTTTGATAGGAGTGTGACACAAAGATAACTTGTACCTAGGCACCAGCACTATTGGAAACGGAGACCCCGACCCAACGAATTTTGATTCGCAAACGAGAAGTATAAGGATGACGCCATGAAGACAGCTGTTCTTCGATAAGTCGTTTTTTAGTTCTTTAGAGAACCATGGAAGAGAGATTATCTCACCAACACACACACACACACACACACACACACACACAAAGCGCGGCAAACAAGAAGTTTTATTACTCTGAATTGTCTAACCTTACATGTCTGGTTATGCCCTTATTTATAGTGACTCCAAACTAAAATAAACCCTAATGGACCCCTTATGTGGTATATGATACCCACTTACAATTAAACCCAAATAATATAAATAAACCCTAAACTAAGAAGAAAATAATAATAATAATAATAAATCCAAATATAATATCCTAAATATAATAGGATCATATTTGTTGCCCTTTAAAAGTCCCATATAAGCTAGGAGAATCAAATCTGAAGGTAGAATTAATTCTGAAATCTTCTTTCTTTTTTTTTTTTTATAGCTAGGATGAATAAGGAATCCTTGTAAGAAAAGGATTCTAAAACATTTATGAATCCTTGCCACACTTGGAAAGTATGTTGCAGCCCATTAAAGATCTTTCTAAAACAAAGATCTTTAATAAGCTGCCACATCCTTTTAGGAAAAGAATCATAGCCAAATAGGAAGTCCACAAGTCAAAAGGAAGTAAATAACAAAATTCATATAACCTCTATTGACCCGTGTTTTGATGCCTTCCCAAACTCCGATTGACCTGAAATTTTAACCCAAGGTAGGACAACATGTCAGAAGACTCCATGTCACATTTCAGCCCGATCCAACGGTCGGATTGAGCATTATGACTATTGCCATAAGATAAATGCACTTTTAACGTCAAAATCCGAATTTGACATTTCCTGGATCGTATCAGACTTACCTAGACAAATGGGAGTAGTAGGCTAGCCTCTGAACCCCTTATTGGTTTGTAAAGGACTTCTAGTTGCTGCTTAGTCTCCAAGGTGAACAAGAACCCTTTCATTAGCCCTTTCTTTACTTCTTTTCTCTATTTCTATCCTTAAAGTTTTAAAGGTTGCTCTCCCTTTTCTCTTCTCTCTCATGTCTCCCCTTCTTTCTGCCTCCCTCATTCCTATCATTTCTCATCCTTTTATATAGCCTTTTATAGGCATGAGGTTACAAACCACCCTCCTCTTGGTGGTATTCCAAAACTCGTGTGTAGAGGATTCACCTCTACATTCTATTAAGGATTTCCCCCCTCTTTTCTATCAGTTTTCTTTGTTTCTAGGTCCCTAACAAACTGTGGGAGCTTCTAGAAAGGGTTGGCAAAAAGATCAGAAATTGGTCCAAAAAATGGCTGACTGAGGGTGCCTCTTCTTCGATTTAAAAGTGGTTGATGAGAGGTTATTGGAACAAAATCAACCACAGATGTTGTAGAGAGGATGTTTCCCTTCAACTACAATCAAACCACACTCCGTTTGGAGATCTGTAACTCTTTTGCCATTGATTTAAAGGTGGACAAAAAACTGTCAAAATTTCTAAACGAGTCAAAGCTGACTTAAAACTCCTTTATTGATCAGTGATGGTTGGAGCCCAAAAGGTGGTCGGAATCTTCACATTCATTCGATTAATGTGCATCCTCAATTAGCCAAAATTAAAGGAGGATACACAGTGCCTTGAACGACGTTGTTTTGGCTAAACCCTACAAATTAGGGTTCTGTTAATTTTGGATTTGGCAAATTTCAATCTAAGTCCTTATCGTCTCAATTTCATCATCTGTGACCTCAATTGGCCTTTTAAACTTCTTAATCTATGCAATCATATCCCCTGGCAAAATTAAATTGCCTCATCTTATTAGAATGCCTTTTTTAAATTGGTCCTTAGTTTCTAATTTGTCCAACTTGATCCCTAATAAACATCTATCTTTTGATTACTTTCAAAATGGCCACTGTTTTGATAAATTTTGGTCCCTAACATTACGTGTATTTTGCAAGTTGGTCATTGGTCATGAAAATCTTTGATTTTAACCCTTCAACAACCATTAAACTTTTAATTGCTTTCAATTGAACACCTGATGGCATCAATTAAACTTTTAATTGCTTTCAATTGAGCCTCTATTTTTTTCAATCTATGCGAATTGATCCGAATTAAGCCCCAAAACTGATTTTCCATCAATTAAATCATTGATCTGAACCCTTGAAACCTATAAAAAATTTAACCAAGTCCTTGAACTCAATTAATACTTTCAATCTTGGTCAATTTGACCTACAAAGTTATTTGCTCCTTAATTGAATCAAATTAACCTATTAAAAGTTTTAATTAACTTATTAGACTTAATTAATTCTTCTAATTTTGGTAAAGAAAGATTTCAATCTTATTTTGTCTCAAATCCGGTCTTTCTTCAGCCTATTCTTAAAATATCCCAATTTGTTCATTCGTCTAGCTGCTTGATCTTTTGTTGTTTAAAGCTTGTCTTTTTGTGTCGTATATATATTGTTATTTTGAATGAATAAAAGTAAAGAATAGTAAAAGGTGTATATATATAAGAAGAGATAATTTTGGGGATCTAAAATTGGGTTATAACATAATCTACAAGGTTTTGACAACAATAGATAATCATGGATTATAACAAAACAGAGATTGAGGCTATCATACTTGTCTTAAAGAGGATGAAGAGTGTTTAGGGTTCTTGGCTAAATCCTTGTAAAAGAATTTCTAAGTCTGTAAAAGAGGTTAGGATTTTTTGAGTAAAAGATGAAGCATTAAAAGTAGAAACCAAAATATCGCACCTTAAAATCTAAAATATAAATAGTTTTAAAATTTAAAGATTGATCTTACATTTGATATGTTAAACATGTTTTCAAACATGATTAAGTGGTTTTAGGTGAACAATGTTATTTTTTACATCATACTTAGTTGATTTGATTTATCAATTTTAGTATAAGTGTGATAGGGATCCGTCACTTAAGAAATAAAGCACCATATGGGGGTGTTGCTTACACCAAAAATAAACATGAAAAACATACGAAGCTGAATGTTTTTATCAAAAACAAGAGAAGAGAGCTTACATCTAACATGAATCGGAAAAATTGACTAACCTGGAAGAGTCCTTGATCAATTAGGAGAGTTAAAGGAGTACTCGATCAAGTGACTAGATGTCATGACTAGCAAAAAAAATGGTCGACCAATACAGTTTAAGCGCACACAAATAACCAAAAGAAACAATTCTATTCAGAGCAGGAGTTCTCAATAGAATAACTAATCAGAAGTTACAAATTAGCCTACGATTCACATGTATTAATAAAATGGGAGTTTAGTATGTATTAGGATTTAATAATTTTTTTTTAATCTCATACCAATATTTGTATAAGACTAGGATTATCTATATAGATATGATTCAGCCTATGTACAAATATAATAGAGCCATACACTTACTGTAAACAATGGTCAGCCCCACATATTCAATTGCTTTTATTTATCATTTTCTTTTATTCTTCAAGTATAATTAAATTCCTACAACTTTTTTTTCTTTAGACTCCTTTTCTTTTTACATAATGGTGCTACTTGGAATATAGATCTCTTTCTTAGGATTCAAGAGCTCCAGAATCTCACTTCTTGTTTGATAAAGGTAGTTGTCGCCTCATTGCAGGCCAATTCCTAAGTAGAAACTAATTGGTGCTCCTTAGAATAAAGATCTCTTTCGTAGAATTCAAGATCTTAGAATCTCACTTCTCATTTAATAAAGGTAGTTGTTGCCTCATCGCATATTAAGTACTAAGTAAAAATTAATTGGCGACACATATTGCCAATTAAATTTCACACACCATTCTTGATAAGAAAAATATATATTTTATATTAATCGAATAGCAACACACACACTCTATAAAGAAGATAAGTTTTCATTATGGAGATTATAAGGTAATATACACTATGGATTATAATAGTGTTTTATTTTTTTTTCCTTTTTTATTGTTATTAAATTATTATTTTTTTAATTTCATCCTATGATATTATGTTAATTGAGATTTGGGGTTGGCAATTTGTTTCAAGTTTCCTTTTATATTGACATTGTAGTCTAGAAAAATTGTTCTAACATTGAGTTGGTGCTTGATTTCATGAAAAAGAATTATATTTTGTTGTTTGCAAGAAATTGAAAATAAAAGGGATAGAATTGAAACAAAGAAAATTCTTTAGGCCTTTTGTTTTTAAAACAAATGTGGTGTCAACTATGGTACTTAAAAAATCCATGGCCTAAAATTCTAAACTAATTTTAAATAGGGTAATTATGAACAAAAAGAAAAAATTATGATTAGGAGTAAAACTCCCCCATTAAATTAGCTTAAATCTCAAATGAAATTCATGAAATCAATTTAGTCTGAGTATCTAAGTACACAATTTTCATATGCAATTACACAAATTTAGTCGATTTTAGACATTACTAACATGCACAAAATTATTCTTAACAATAATATAAGCACATGGATTTAGCCATTTATTCCATCGATATTTCTACACGCCATTTATCTTAGCAATCATGACACACAAAACAAGTATTCTATTGGCCATAACAGCCCACTCTCACACACTTTCCCGGCTATCATAACAGTACGAGTACTTGCATTTATGGCTATTATAACAGTCCATATTCAAGCACTGCCTGACTGTCGTAACCCTTAGTAGCAAAAGGCTGCTCCAAGATGGTAGTTGTAAACAGAACTGGGGATAGAGTTGCATCCATTCGTGAGGAGTTGAAAGATGTTGAGATTATATACAAGCCCCTTACAGAGATGCTAACTTGCACTGCTGTATACTGTTTTAACAAGCACGTCATCGGAAACTCTATTATTTGTGAGAGATAATGTTAAGGATCTTCCTCCTGTTACTTCAGAAGTTGGGGAAGGCTATTTGTTGATATCTCTGTTCCCCGAAATGTAGGCTCATATGTCAATGTCCTTGAAAATGTGCGAGTTTACAATGTTGATGACCTGAAGGAGGTTGTGGCAGCTAACAAGGAAGACCGCCTGCGAAAAGCAATGGAAGCTCAGGCAATCATTACTGAAGAATCAAAACAATTTGAAGCCTGGTGGGATTCGTTGGAGACTGTTCCTACCATCAAGAAATTGAGGGCTTATGCTGAGAGAATCAGAGTTGCAGAGCTAAAGAAATGCCTGTCAAAAAAGAGTGATGACATGTCAAAGAAAACAAGGAGAGCTGTGGATGATCTTAGCCGTTGTATAGTGAACAAGCTTCTTCATGGTCGAATGCAGCACCTGAGATGTGATGGTAGTGACAGCCGGACTCTTAGTGAGACCCTCAAGAATATGCAGGCGCTTAACAGAATGTTCAGCCTTGATACAGAAGTAGCTGTTTTGGAACAAAAGATTCGAGCCCAACAAAGCCAGAAGTAAGTTCCAACATAAAATAGCTTCATGACACTTCATTAACCTCCTCCAAATTGAATAAGTGGAAATCTTCCACAACTCTCCGTGAATGCTGCCCCCAAATGTAAACTTCACTTTATGATTGAACACTGTAGTTCCCTGAAAGGAACTCGTCCATCGATTTATTTGGTGCAAGAAACTGTTTTTAACTTGGAAATGGTTTTTTTGGTATGTATCCTATGTCATTAGTAGTCTTATCTTCCCAGGATAGAGTAGGGTAATATAGTGGTGCACTTGATCCGTGTATTTATTTGTTCCAGAGTTCATGGCATGTATCTGGTATACTTGTTATCATTGTAATTAAGTCTTACGCTTATTTCAATATAGATCTGCCTTTTATAACGAGTATTTCTTTCGAGCACGTACATGCATGGTGCATGCGCACTTTGTTGTTTGGAAGGATGAGAGGAGAGAGGATAGATTTTAATCCATCTTCTAGTTGTTTGGTTAGTAAGAGAGGGGAAGGATGGGAGGTGATCCTTCCGTTCCTTGGTCTCACATGTACTTCCGAAAAGATACTTGTGGGCTTCGGCAATCATGAAGTCTCAGTAACTTGACAGGACTTGGTTTCTGTCTAAAAGGGGCGTTTTTATTATCACAGTGATCAGTTGCTGATAGGGATTAGTGGTCATTAAAGCACAACTGGAAATCAAGAGCACATGCTAATGCTTTGTTTTGTGTCGCGGTTCCAAGTTTCAGCCAACATATTCTCCGTAATGGAACAATAATTGGTCATTAGCCCAGCGGTTCGGGAAATGTTTTTTTTAATAATTGTACAATAAAAACAAGAGGGGTAAGATCTTTAGGTTCGAATCCCTGCCGCTATATTTTTTATAATGAAAAGATAAAGTATATCCTCGAAATGAAGATTTGAGCATTGGGGCAGACATGCCTAGTCTCGTCTGCAGCCCAAGCCATCCATTAACAAGAAACATCAATTCACTACTAGAAAACCGGAGAAAACCAACGGAAAATTCCAATTTTTCCGTCGGTAATAATTACCGACGAAAATAATTCCATCTCAAAATCTGTCGGTATATACCAACGGCCTAGATCCGTCGGCTAAACGGTCGGTATATACCAACGGAAATATTCTGTTTCTCTGATGGGGTATACAATTTGTTTGTAAATATGCAACGGCGTGGTGACGTCAGACTATTTTACCGACGGAATGATCGAGGCATTCAAACTGAGATAGTCGTACAGTGACGTGGCACTGTCACCGATGGAATCACCGACGGAATGAAGCCGTCGGTGATTCCATCGGAAAAAACCATTATATACCCACCCACCTGCCAACACTCTCTTCCTCTGTTTCTCCTTTTTCTTCTTTCCCATCCCACCTCTCCCCTCCCAAACTGCAGCCAACCACCCATCCCAACTCTCCACTATTCTTAACACAAGCACTCAAGTTTCTTATATCTTGTACGTGGTCACAATATCCGTTTCTTGTAGATTTTATTATTTTTTTGTAAGTAAATATATCCTTTTTAGTTTTAATATTTAAATGTGAATTTTATTGTTTTAGTATATGTATTTTGTTAACGTTTGTACTTGTTTAATTGTTATTTGTTAAAGAAACTTGTAGTATGAATGTATAATTTTGTAGTTGTTATAGTTTGTTTTAGATTTTGTCAAATTATATTTGTTTGTAAATTGTTGAAATTTTGTTTGAATTACACCGAATTAAATGTGTTGTGATGAAATAAATAATTAATAGCTTGTTTAACAAGTCTTGTTTAATTGTTATCAATTCTATTTCGAAGTTGTGATTTCTGTAAATTTATATATGTATAAATTTGTATGTATGAACGTTGATAGTTGATAGTTGATAATGAATATTTAACATAAGTGTTATTTTAGTTTGTTGGATAATGTTGGGGAAAACCAATATTTTTGTTATGTTTTATAGAGGTTCAATAGAAGTCATGGATGATCATTCATAGATGTATCAGGGACTCACCCCAAGGATTGTGGAGGATGGATTATTGTAACGGTGTCCAGGGTTTTATTAATTTCACAACATCTATTTCGAGGAATTTTACTGACGGGCGGTATTAGGTGTCCATGCAGGAAGTGTAAAAATTTAAAGTTTCTGCATCAAGATGTTGTAACGATGCATCTTCTAACCAAAGGGTTCATGGAGGATTACTCGTGTTGGTATGCTCACGGAGAACTATTTGTTCCCGATGAGAGCATGGAAGAACAGTGGGTTGGGTCAACTTAGTGCTAGTAACATGCATGAAGTTGGAAATGAGAACAAGAATCCTTATAGGAATATGGTTATGGATACAATGAGAATGAGTGAAGGTAATGTCGGGGAATGTCCAATCGTAGAAGAAGAACCTAATGCAGATGCAGCAAGGTTTTTTGATCTGTGAGAGATTACCGACGAACCATTATGGTATGGCTGCACGAACCACGATAAATTATCGATCGTAGCACAAGTGTTCACCATCAAGTCGATCACGGGTTGAGTGAGGCCGATTATGACAAGATTATTGAATGGGCGAGAAGCATTTTACCCGAAGGGAACAGGCTGAAAGAGAACTTCTATCTTTGCCAAGTCCATGATAAAACCCCTCGGTTTAGGATACCAGAAAATTGATATATGCCCTAACTTCTGCATGTTATACTACCTTGAAAATGCTGAGATGACCAAGTGCATGACATGCGGGCATTCCCGTTACAAACCCAGAACTGGTAAAGGGAAGACTCTCGTGGCATATAAAAAACTTAGATACTTCCCAATCACACCTAGACTGCAGAGGTTATTCATGTCACCAAGGACTGCTGAGCATATGACATGGCACCAATCACACCATGCGGTTGATGGAGTGATGGTTCATCCTTCTGACGGTGAAGCCTGGAAACACTTTAACAGTATGCATTCTCACTTTTCAGCTGAATCAAGGAACGTGCGTCTTGGGTTGTGTACAGACGGATTCAACCCATTCGGGTCATTTGCTGCTCCTTATTCTTGTTAGCCGGTCATACTGACGGTTTATAACTTGCCACCGGGGATGGGTATGAGGCCGGAGTTCATGTTTTTATCTATGGTCATACCAGGTCCGGAGCAGTCCGGGCGGAATATAGATGTTTGTCTTCGTCCGTTGATTGATGAGTTGACGCAGTTTGTGGTCCTCTCGGAGCTTTGATTTATGACATCTCGAGGAAACAGAATTTTGTTATGAGAGCAGCTTTGATGTGGACTATCAATGATTTCCCAGGCTTATGGAATGGTTTCTGGTTGGAGCACGCATGGAAAGCTAGCATGTCCATACTGTATGGAGAACAACAAGGCATTCACACTAACAAACGGGGGTAAAGCTTCCTTTTTTTACTGTCACCGTCGTTTCTTGCCACATAACCACAGGTACAGAAAGAACAGAAAGGATTTCTTTGTTGGCAGAGTTGAAAAGGATGTTGCATCCCCGCGTCTTTCCGGTGAAGAATTGTTTGATGTTGTGTCAGAGTACGGTGACAATGTGTTTGGTCTCCAATCAGGTAAGCAGAAGTTTCCTGGTTTTGGTTTGACCCATAATTGGGTGAAGCGAAGTATCTTTTGGGAGCTTCCTTATTGGAAGACCAATCTTCTCCGCCATAACCTTGACATCATGCACATTAAAAAGAACGTGTTTGAGAACATTTTCAACACCGTCATGGATGTGAAAGGGAAGATAAAGGAGAACATCAAGGCTCTATATTTTTACGGTTAGCGCTGTTCTGTAACCGTAAAAATATGGAGTTGGTTTGTGATGGGTCACGGGTCGCAAAACCAAGAGCAAGCTTCGTGCTAGAGAAAAACGCACAACTACTAGTCTACAAATGGCTTAAGAGTCTGCGTTTCCCCGATGGACATGCCTCGAACATATCAAGGCTGGTTAATACGGAGGAATGCAGATTATATGGAATGAAGAGTCATGACTGCAATGTGTTTATGCAAACACTCATCCCATTAGCTTTTCGTGATTTGTTGCCAAAGGGGATATGGGATGCACTAACGGAGATCGATCATTTCTTCGGAGATATATTCTCCAACAAAGTTGAATGTTGATCACATTGAAAGGCTTGAAAAGAATATCGTCGAGACAGTATGCAAACTTGAGATGATATTCCCTCCATCATTTTTTGACTCAATGGAGCATCTACCCGTACATTTACCGTTTGAGGTAAAAGTTGGAGGACCGGTCCAGTACAGATGGATGTATCCATCCGAGAGGTTAGATATTACATGAGCTATGTAATTTATAATTAAATGTTTTTGTTTTTATTTTTAATGTTTTTAATTGATAATTTTTTATTAATATATGCAGGTACTTGTTCAATCTTAAAAAAAAAGGTGAAGAACAAGGCGCATGTTGAAGCGTCAATATGTGAGGCCTATATATTGTTGAGGAGATCTCAACATTTATCTCATACTATTTCGAACCTCATTTGAGAACGAGGATAAACCGTGTTCCACGGTATGATGATGGTGGTGAAGTGCCTTCAAGTGGGAACTTGTCAATATTCTCCAATCCTGGACGACCCACACCTAAAAATGCCATGAGGTCTTCATATTTGTCTGAAATAGAGTTCAGACAAGCACACAATTATGTCATATTTAACTGTGATGAACTGAGACCTTTTATTAAGTAAGTAGATGTTCGACTTAAACTTTGTCAAGAGTGTAGTGTACTATTTATGTTTTGTGATACCATACACTCATATAATTTGGAACAACCTTGCAGGCAACATCGACGATACTTACTTGTCCAATAACTCACAGTGATCGAATCCCAGATCTTTCAATTACAAGATGAACAATTTGCCACATGGTTTAGAACACATGTAAGTCCTATCACAAACTCATTATCTCTTGCAATGTAATTAATTGTAGTCAATGTTACATAATATCCGTTTATTGATTATTGTTGTATTTAATTTACAAGCTAGGTTTATCAAATGGGAGGTAGTGCTTCCTATTTCACTGTCTTTACTATGCCTGGGCCCTGAAAGAAAAGTCAAGTGCTATAACGGGTATTTTGTCAAAGGATATGTCTTTCATACTGAAGAATATGGGCATGGAAGAAAGACATACAACAGCGGTGTTTGTATTAAGGGATTGACTTCCAGTGAGTTTGAATTTGACTACTACGGTAGATTGGAAAAGGTCATCGAACTGCAATATCATAGCGAGCAAAATAGAGTATTTTTATTCAAATGCTATTGCTATGACACAATTGACAGAGGAATCAGAGTAGATCCTCATTATGGTCTCGTTGAAATCAACTCAAAAGCTAGACACCGCAACGTAAACAATGTCTTTGTTTTCGCAAAGCAATGCCAACAAGTTTATTACACATACACCCCTTCCTTTAGAAAGGACCGATCAAGAGTTGATTGGTTATCCGTTTTAAAAACAAAACCCCAGGGTTGTGTCGAGGTTGTTCAGGATGAGAACGAAGACACAAGTGTGATAGATGAAGTCTTTCAAGCTAGTGAGTTGGTTAAACCATACCGAGTTGATTCGTCGATTGACTTAGAAGAAAATTCGAATTTTCGTGTTTTCAACGATAGTCTTGTTGATGTTGATGCAGAGGAGTTGAATGTTGTTCTAAGCTCTACTAGTGGAAAAAAGAATGTTGTTGAAGAAGATGATAACGAAATTGAAGAGTGCAATGAAGCTGATGATAACAATTCAATAGAGTATGAAGATGAAAATTCTGATTAACTAAACATGTTCTAATGGTCAGCCCTTGTTATTGTGTTGTGTGTGCTGTAAGATTGCAATTCAAGATTTTGTGATAGGGTTACATAAAAAAATACGAAAACTTTAAGGTTTCACCGACGGGTACATCGACGGACAATAACCCGTAGGTATTTCACAGAGAGTTGAAAAACATTTACAGGATTGTGCCACTTTCATCGACGACTTCACCGACAGACCATATCCGTCAGTATTTCACAGAGAGTTGCAAAAAAATTTACAGGATTGTGCCACAATCACCGACGGGTACACCGACGGACAATACCAACGGAATCATTGACGGATGTACGCACGTCCCGAAGCCCATGCATGTCAGACACGTGTCCGTCTGCACAAATACCGATGGATTGACCGACGTCAAATACCGACGGATTTACGCACATCCCGAAGCGCACGCGTGTTAGACACATGTTCGTCCGCACGAATACCGACAGATCGAAAAGTCTGGCGGGATTTTTGAACTTTTTTTGTGCGCATTTCAATTAATTTCCGACGGTATTACAGACGGAATTTAATGCCACCAACAACAATTAATTTCCGTCGGTAATACCATCGGAAACATTGCTATATAAAACCCCCCCTCCCCCCATATGGTTCATTTTCTTCTCTGACTCTGTTTCTCTTCTCCTCTCGGTTTATATTTGGCTTTTGGAAGAGATTTTATTGTTTTGGTGGTAGTTTTAAAAGGTATGTATTCTTTTTTCTTTATCTTTGTATTTTTTTTATTTTAATTATGATTATTTTTTTTGGTGTTCTTTGTTTTGTGTATTGTTTGTAGATAAAATCTTAAATTCAATACACTATTAAGGTAAGCATTTTTTATTCCTAAATTTATTTTGAATTGATATAGTGTTTTTTAGTTTTGTGTATTGTTTGTTTTGTGTTTATGTTAAAAATGTTAATTTATATATATATAATTACATTTAATTAGTTTATTTTAATTTAGGATATTATTGTTTGTATTGTTATAATTGTTATTGTTGAATTTATGTTAAAAATGTTAATTTATATATATAGAATTACATTTAATTAGTTTATCTTAATTTAGGATATTATTGTTTGTATTGCTATAATTGTTATTGTTGAATTTCTGTTTTAAATGTTAATTTATATATATATATATATACATATATATACATTTAATTAGTTTATCTTAATTTAGGATATTATGGTTTGTATTGCTAAAATTGTTATTGTTGAATTTATGTTAAAAATGTTAATTTATATATATATAATTACATTTAATTAGTTTATCTTAATTTAGGATATTATTGTTTGTATTGCTATAATTGTTATTGTTGAATTCTGTTTTAAATGTTAATTGAAATATAGAATTAAATTTAATTAGTTTATCTTAATTTTAGGATATTATTGTTTACCTGTCATTGTTATTGATTGTTATTACATTTTTATATTTATGTGTACACGTTAATTTCTATTTTGAGGTCCATTAGGGTCGATCGTGTTAGGAATGATATTGATTTAGTTACCTTTTGCTTTTGACCATGTAATTATTTATAAATTAAGAGTCTTGTCTCCTAAAAACTTGAAATGTAATATTAATCCATAAATTTGAATGTATGACTTTAATCTAATGTTTGTAACTCTAAGTACCAATTTAACAATGAATGTTTATAGTTGAAATTGATTCTTTTACTTGAATATCATTATATGATGTTATTGAATAAGATGTTTTGTGTTGATGATGATGAGTTGGGTTGAGATCCAGGATGATATTGGATCGGGATGTGAAATAAAATTGGAAGTGTAATATGATTTTGTCGATAACTTGGGACCCCCCAGTATAGGGGAGACTTTGGCGAATTGTTTTTAAAATAATCGAAGTTAATTATGTAATTATTCATATAAATTTGTGTAGATGCGTAGAATGAAATCTGCACGTCGTCGTGAAGACGGTTGCGCTAGTTCTTCTAGCAGGAGGAGGACGTATCCTTAGGTGCTGATCATGGCAAGGAATCTACGCCAACTTGTGATGTCGCCTCTTCTAGCGCGGTTTCACAAAAGAGCGTAGAAATGCGCCTTCACAAGTGGGTCAATTCACCCGCAAGTACCAAGCACAATGAAAGGATGACCTCCTAATGTAAGTTTGTTTAGGTTTTAGATTTTTTTATATATACTTATAACATAATTCATGAACAACTAATTAATATTAATACTTTTATTTAATTTCAGGTTCACAAATATTGAGGCTGCAAGTACTATAACACTGGCGTTTAAATCGTCGATGGAGATTCCATTGTTTCAATGGAGCCAGGTTTCCAGACATCCTCAGTGGAAACCTAATATCGATGCATGGTTTAAGCGATTTCAAGTTAGTGTTAATTTTTAATTTTCAACTTATTTTTAATAAATGATTTTTATAATTTTATATCTTATACTATTTTTATTTTATATGAATTATTTATATACATAGAACAAATTTGAGTGGGATAGGGCGAACAACAATGTTGTGAGGAGGGTATGGGAGAATCACGCGGCAACTAGGTAACATCGAAAATAATATTTATTTTTGTTTTATAATTTTATGTTTTAAATTCTAATTTGTTACTATGAAAGTAGGTTGCGTGATTTTTGATATGACACCCAAAAAATTCAAAAAGACATGCGAGGGATAACGGTCTTGAAGGATGGAATGAGGTGGCGGTTTGGCAGGAATTCAAACCGTCATTCATCTCGGGGGAAATATGGACGACATATATTGAGCACGTGACCTCGGAGTGGTTCTCACGGCGCTCACGTCCGGGCGCCGACAACCGGAACCGGCAAATTCATGGTTCGGTGACCACGCACACTGGCGGATCCGTCCCATTCAGCGCACATGCAAAGCGGATGGTAAGATTAATTTTAATGAAATATATCGTTAATTAATTTGTCGTTCCTTATAATATATTTAACTTTCAACCTATTTTTTCCTTACAGGCTGCGTCTCTTGGACGTGAGCCGAGTCTAATGGAGCTGTTTGTTCTCTACGCATGTGCGGAGTCAAGACCGCCAAAAGGGGGTGCAGCAGTTCGTGGACAACCGTGCTCAGCACTTCGTAGTATGTTTGTTCATTCATTTTATTTTGTAAGTTATTATTTTCTTGAATTGCATCTTGAATTGCATTTGATGATTTTTTAAAAAAATTTCAGGAGACCTATAATAGCCGATTGCGGGAGAGATATGGGGACAATCCTTCGACCCATCCAGATTTCGATCCATATTTGTGGATGGAGGTGGGATCGTCTGGTGGACCCGATAAAAATTGGGTCTACGGGCTCTCCAACACTACGGCTGAAAACTTGCGTTTGGCTCGTAGTGTCTCAACCGTTGGGAGCTCTCCATCGCATCGAGCACCCGGTCCCGAGGAGTTCATTGCCTTGAAACAACAATATCAATAACTCTCGACGAATTATGATGAGCTCCGTCAAATAGTCATAGAGATGAGATCAAAGATGGGTGATATTACTTGTGCAGGGCCTTTTTGGCCATACAGTCCCAGGAACAACCAGCCTCCTCTTCCTCCTCCAGCTCCGCCGCTATTCTAGTTTAATCTTGTTTTTTAAACACATTAAATTTGTAATGAATATTTGGATGAATATTATTTAACATTATTTTTATATTTTTAATGTTTAATCCAATTTTATTTGTTTATTAGAGTTTTCCTATTAATAAATTATTTTTTTATATATATTTTACCTATATGTCGACGGATTTACCGACGGATAATATCCGTCGGTGACTCACAGAGAGTTGCCAAACAATTACCAGCCATGCCATAAATACCAACAGAATATTCCGTCGGTGATTACATACAGACGGATGTACCAACGTATAATATCCGTCGGTATTTCAAAGAGAGTTGCCACACAATTACCACCGATGCCATAATTACCGACGGATAATCCGTCGGTAACTACCGTTGAAATTTTAGACGAATTTATTCCGTCGGTAATTTTCCCGCGGGAAACGTTTTTTTTAGCGCGCGTGTATCCGTCTGTAAGACCGTCGGTGGGTGGTTTTTTTTATTTGCGACAGAATTAGCGACGGAAAGGGTAGTTACCGACGACTATTATACCGACGGACGTGTTTCGTCGGTGAGGCTGTCGGTAATTATTTCACCGACGGCCTTCATTCCTGACACCAACGGAATTAGTCCGTCGGTAAAACTGTTTAATGGTGTAGTGATCCTATGGACCTCCAAGCTGAATCCATTAACAAAAGTGTTTGAGCGACATGAGGATATTTTTTAACCACTAATCAATTTTTGCAGGCACTATCATGTCAGATCAAAACAACACACTACCCCCTCCTGAGGGAGAACTTAAGTTACAAATGCAAGTCATGACGCAGATGATGGAGAGGATGATTTTTTTTATGGGGAACATGTGTGACAAACTTGATAGGGTGGAGAGACGTGGTAACGAGGCTGGTACAAGCACCCAAAATGAGAGGAAGGTTAGGGTTGAACTGACAACAAATAGTGGCAGTAGGGTCGAAAGGCCAAGGTGGGCTGATCGGAGGAGATTCAATATGAGTGAGGAAGAGAAACGGAGGTTACCGGTTTTAAATATTTATTCTCATAATGCTTTTATGATGCTAAATAAAGAGCGCGAGGCTGAACGACTTGAAAAGGTTTATAAAGAAACAAATAAAGAACATGAAGAATGGAGAATATCAATTCAGCGCCAAAGGGATAACAAACGAAAGAGGACAACAGTGGTTATCATTCAAAAATACACACGCAAGTGGATGGGAAGACATGCTTATTTGAAATTATTATCGGCAACTACATTCACACAATGTTGTTACAGGCAATTGCGGGCAAGAAAAGTACTCCAACGACTAAAACAAGAGGCTAAGGAATTGTCAATCAATCTTGTTGGTGATTCGAGGACGAATCATCTTGAAGAGAGAGGTAATGATACGGTCCAAGTAAGGTCTCAGATTTAGATTTTGGAGTAAAATTTCCTAAAGTAAGGAATTCTTTCTAAGCATGCAAGGAAGGTTTATTTGGCTATAACACCTTATAAACTAGACTAATCAGATTTAATATCTTTTATTTTCTTTATTAATTACAATAGCAACTCTGAACATTTATTTTAATTTTAATTTTGCTTGTTTAATTAAGGTTTTGGGTTTAATTGTAAGGGGGGGCTTATATAAATACACAACTCGGGTCCATTTGGGTTTAGAAGTTTAAGTTTTAGTAGTTATAGCTTTCTTATCAAACGTAAATGGGTTAGACTTCTGAATAATAAACTTGTTGTTTTTGCTGCAAACTTTGTTTTGTGTGTTGGTGAAATATTCTCTCTTCTTTGGTTCCCTAAAGGTCGAAGAACAACTGACTTCGTGATGTAATTCTTATACTTCTCTTTCGTGAATCAATGTTCGTTGGGTTTGTTTTCAATAGTGCTGGTGTCTAAATATGAGTTATCTTTGTGACACTCCTATTAAATCTGATTTACTTGGTAACAATTATAATTTTCAATCCGGCCTTTAGATCTGGCGGAAATTTTATTTAGAGTTGCTTAAAATATTGTATTTACTTCTTTTTTACTTATGGACTTTCTATTTCTCAAAGATCCTTTTCCTACAAGGATGCGACATCTAGTTTTGGAAATTTTTTAATTCTACATGGATCTTTAATGGACTACAACATAATCTCTAATTGTGACAATGATTCATTAATGTTTCAAAATCTTTTCTTACAAGGATTCTGATTAGTATTCAAAAGTGCATTTTCATTAAGGTTTTATATCATCATATTGCACTTAAAGTATCATTAAATTCCCTAGCTTGAGCATATTTTATAATATCAAGTCTAATAACATAAGATGTCTTTAATTTATGGTAAATGTTCATTTTGAATGCAGGCATATCTCACAATTTAAAGAATTGATTGATGTGTTTAATTATCGAAATTGAGAAGACAAAGAAAGGGTTAAGCTTAAAGAAGAGATGATGGTTCAATTCAAACTGGAACATCATTCGGTTATTGGATCATAATTGGAGCTGCAGAACATGGATTTAGGTCTGGTTTATATAGATGGAAAAGTTAAGACATACGCCTAAAACTTTCATGAAGAGTCCAAGATTCAAAACGGCCGTTTTCAAGTTCAAATCGTATCAACAAAAGAGAAGTCAGAATCTGTCATGCAGCCCAGACACTGTTCAGTATTCAACCCATATCTCGAGTTCTAGAAGTCTAAATAAGCTCATTCTTGTTTTGTTGGAAAGCTGAGACAAATTTCCAGAAATTAATAAAGACTATCTGTTCAAATTCTAATGTTAGCAATGACGTTTTATTTAGACAAGATAATGGTTGTCACCAAGTCAAGAGGTGGCCACCCGCTCAATAATTAGTCATCAAATCAATAGTTCCGAATTTTAGCTTATAAAAGGAGGTATTTGCCATACATTTAGACATCTTGGTGTTCAGATCAAGATCACTCTCTCTCTTTGTATTTTAATGTTCAAGTTTTATTTTATGTTATATTAATCTCTTGTTTATGCTTTTCATTTCATTTCCTTTACTTAGTTAATGTATATCATTATTATGTTCTTTTTTTGTTTATTTATGTTTCTTTTTTTCATTATGTTTAACCAAGTTAATTTTGTCAAGGTGAAAAGGGTACACTAATGGTATAAGAATAAATATAATATAAACTCAATATGAACTTTAATGTTTGATACTAACATGTTTTCTATTTGTTATCTTACTCACTCTTAATACCTTGCTTGTTAAATGATTAATCTAAATTTGTGTCTTGGTACAACAAATACTTGGCACTTTCATAGCCTACTGTATGGTATAACCGACACTTGTGCTATGAAAGAAACTTGATTTGTTGTTAGCATAAGTTATCACCATGAATACGTGACCACATTTACAAGTATTGGCATTACTCAAAATAAGATAATTAATATAATCATATTAATAATTTATAATCCGATTGGAACCTCCTTTGTGTGTGGTTTCCAGTTGAGTACTAAAAAGAGTTTATACTATACTTCTTTGAAGTACCATTAGTGGATCCTCTAACCTTGACAATTGTTTTATCCTTGTTTAATCCTTACATCAATATCACATCTCAAAAGTTCTCTTCAATTCCTTTTCATTTATTGTTTATAATTTTATATAGTTCACCTCCCTATGGTTCGACCCCCGGTCTTGCCTGGGTTATTTATTACTTCGACACTCCTGCACTTGGGATAAGACATCAATCTTTTGATCGTGTCAGATTCCTTATTCATCATAACTACACAATAGAAGAAGGTTTGGTGGTATTTAATGACAAATTAGTTATTTTTGTTATTTTCTTCATGTTTGGGCTTAGTTAATATACTTTGGATTTATTGTAATTAGGTAAATATTATCCCATAAGTTTTGGGTTCATTAGTGACGCGAACCTCTTGATCACATAGATCAAGCAACTCACACTCTAAGACACCAATTCTTGGAAAGCCATGTAAATCAGTTTTGATAGAAGTGTGACACAAATATAACTCATATCTATACACTAGCACTATTGAAAACAAACCCCCACAAAATGAATATTGATTCGAGAACGAGAAGTATAAGGATGACCCTACAAAGTTAGTTAATCTTCGATAAGTCATTTTTAGATCCTTAGAGAAGCAAAGAAGGGAGAATATCTCACCAACATATAAAACAAAGTTTGCGGCAAAAACAACAAGTTTATTATTCAAAAGTCTAACCCATTCATGTCTGATAGAAAAGCTATAAATAATGACCCAAACCATTAATTAAACAAGTCCAAATAAAAAATTAAAATAAAGGTTCAGAGTTATTGTTGTAATGAACAAAGAAACTAAAAGATATTAAATCTAATTTGACCAATATGTTTTGAACAAGCCCATCCAATATAATGTGGATCAGCCCACAAACACCAACAAGAACCCATTATATATTCTAAATGGGCCAATGACTCAATCCAAGACAAAGGCATTGAATGCATTGGTTTTAAAGGTTTCGACCAAGTCAGATTTGAAGGGTCCATTAGAGTATCAAGAGTAGGTCTTTGTACATCTTATCCATGTGCAAGAGAGACCCAATCCAACTTTGTTTGGACCATGAGGTTTCAATAACAAGGCTGACAATTTGTTCCATCTAATGTATGGGAACATTAATTATTTCCTTTAAGTATTACGAGTTATTAGTTTGTTTATTTCCTTGTTAGGCTGGGAGAAAACATAGCAAAGAAAATAAAAGAGTCCTACTACAACTTGGAAACAACATGGGCGGCTATCTTTTCCTTTAGTTTCTAGGATTAATGGGTTCCGTGGAGCCTTGAATCAGTTCTGTAATATTTTTTTTCCTTCTTTGCTTCTCACAATAGAACATGAATTTAATATCATAGGCTTGATTTTATTTTGTTTAAACTTAATTAATACTTTGTTTTCAGTTAGGATCCAAGGCTTATTTGGATCATTTTAGTTTAAGGTTTTTGGATTAGTTTTGTAAGTGGGCAAAATCAGTCCACTAGGGTAGATCCATTAAGGTTAAGTTTTTAAGAACTATTTAAACTCATGAATAATTCTTATGAATGTTTTAGTTTTAATGTGCGAGAGTGATTCTTGCATTCTTCAGTTCTTTAATGAACTGAATCTGACCTATTGAAGATTAACTGGCTTCATGATCTCATTCTACTTGATTCCAATAGTGTTGGTGCCTTGGGGCAGGTTTTCATCTTTGAAAAATCATATCTCCCTCATATGACATCGTTTCTGGCTGAAATTCGGAGCGTTTATAGACTGTTGAGTTAGGAATCCAAAACAATTGATTTTGAATCAATTGGACTTCTGTAGCTCCCGATATTCAAGTTGGAATGGCTGAAGGTCAACACTGACAGATTGCGAGATTTGACTTTGAAAGCTGCGATTTCCATGCTTTTCCTTATTTTATTTTCTTACCTTAGATGTCCAAAAAGGTATGGATGTTAGCTTTTTAATTCCACTAGAATCGCTTCATTTCGACCTCTAGAGCTCACGCTCTGCACAAAACATCAACTGAAGGTCAAATATGCCAATTATCTCCAATTTACTCATTTTTGCATCTTTCATCCAAAAGTGCCTTCAAAACATAAAACAAAGAATATCAAGTCATTTTATATATAAAACATAGGCAAAACACTAGTTAAATGTGGGTGAAACTATCGAATAATATGGTTGTATCACCTAAGAAGACATGGAGGACGTGTGTTGATTGTCGAGCCATTAACAACATAACGGTAAAGTATAGAGACATCTCATTCCCAGGCTTGATGACATGTTGATGAGTTATATGGGTCCTGTATTTTCTCTAAAATTGACTTAAAAAATAGGTACCATCATATTAGGATGAAAGAAGGTGATGAGTGGAAAACAACATTATGATGAGTGGAAAAAAACATTTAAAACTAAGCATGGTTTCGTTTGAATGATTAGTAATGTCGTTTGGACTCACAAATGCACCTAGTTAGTTTATGCGTTTAATGAACCACGTGTTGCATGCATTCATATATAAGTTTGTGGTTGTGTATTTTGATGACATTCTAATCTATAGCAAGAACTTAACTGAGCATCTTGATTATTTGCGTAATGTACTTAATGTGTTGCGTAATTGTATGCTAATCTTAAAAAATATACCTTTTGCATGGAGAAAATTGTGTTTTTTTAGCCATGTTGGAACTGCATAAAGTATCGAGATGGATGAGGAGAAAGTTAAGGCCATCCAGGATTGGCCTACACCAAAATCGATAAGTGAGGTAAGGAGTTTTCATGGGTTAGTTAATTTTTACAGGTGTTTTGTGAAAGATTTCAGTACATTAGTTGTACCCTTTAATGAAGTTGTTAAGAAATCAATTTGGTTTAAATAGAGGGAGGAAAAAGAATTGGCTTTTGTTCTTATGAAAGAGAAATTATGCTTTACACTTGTTTTATCTTTACCTGACTTTACAAAAGCATTTGAAATAGAACGTTTGCATGGCATTCCTACGAGTATAGTTTCTAATCGTGATGTTAAGTTTTTTTGTTGCTTTTGAAAATTTTTGTGGGAAAGGTTGGGAACAAAGCTTTTATTTTCAACAACTTGTCATTCATACATATGGACAAATTAAGATAAGGGAATAAGACTTTATCACAATTGTTGCATTTTGTAATTCAAAAGAATCTAAAAAGTTAGGGAGAATGTTTGGTTTTTGTTGAGTTTGCTTATAATAGAACTGTGTATTCTACCACTGACTTTTCTCCTTTTGAAATTGTTTTTGGTTTTAATCCTCTTACTCCTATTGAAGAAAGCGTAAGTTTAGATGGTGGAAAGAAGACAAAAATGGTCCAACAAATGCATTAGATGGTTCGTGATGCGAACCTCGTGATCATGTGGTCACGCAACCCACAATTAGGATTGAGATCTGATCTTGGAAAGCTGAAATAGGTCTTATAGGAGTGTGACACAAAGGAAACCTGCCCCAAAGCACCAACACTATTGGATTGAATAGAATGACATCACGAAGCCAATTAATCTTCGATAAGTCAGATTCAGTTCGTTCAAGAACTGAAGAATGTAAGAATCACTCTCACATGTTAAAACTAAAAAATTCAGAAGTAATTATCATCAAAGCTACAGAAATTTGGCTTACATGAGTTTAAATAGTTCTTGAAAAATTAACCCTAATGCCCTTATGTGGACTTATATGAGGTCCACTCAAAACTGACCCAAAAACCCTAAACTAAAACGTCTATAACCTGATCCAAACAAGCCTTGGATCCTAGCTCAAAACAAAGTTTTAATTAAGCCCAAACATGAAAGAAAATAATAAAAATAGCTAATTTGTCATTAAATACCACCAGCTTTTCTTTCATTGTGTAGCTAGGATGAATAAGGAATCTTTATAAGAAAAAGATTCTGAAACATTAATGAATCCTTGCCACACTTGGAGATTATACTGCAACTCATTAAAGATCCTAGTGGAACTAGGAAATTCCCAAAACCAACTGCCACATCCTTGTAGGAAAAGAATCCTAACCAAATAGGAAGTCCACAAGTCAAATGGAAGTAAATAACAAAATTCATACAGCCTCTGTTGACCAGTATTGTGGTGCCTTTCTGAAGTTCGATTTACCTGAAATTTTAACCCATAGTAGGAAAACATGTCTGGAGAGTCCATATAAAATTTTAGCTTTATCCAACAGTCGGATTGAGAATTATAATTGTTGCTGTAAACTTGGACTGTTGCGCTTTTTACGCCAAAATCTGAATCTGACCTTACTTGGGTCATATCACAAAGCTGAACCGTATCAGTTCGGTTTTAGATTGAGAAGAAGAACAAGTTGCATGCTTCTCAAGCCAATAAAGTGCGTAAACATGTTGTTTTCCAACTAGGTGATTGGATTTGGATACAAAGACGTAAGAATCAATATCCTAACCAAAGGAAATAAAAATTATAGCCTCGTGGTAATGGTCTATTTCAAGTTTTAGAGAGGATCAATGACAACGCATATAAAATTGATCTACCAAGTGAGTATGGTATTAGTGTTGCCATTAATGTTGCTGATCTTACTTTGTTTAACACAGGTTTTGATTCGAGATTGAATCCTTTCGAGCAGATAAGGGATGATGTGGATCAGCCCACAAACACTAGTAAGGACTCATTACATGTTCCAAATAGGCCAATGACTCGGTCCAAAACAAAGGCATTGAATACATTGGTTTTAATGGGTTCGACCAAGTTAGATTTGAAGGGACCCTTGGAGCATCAATACAAGGCTAAGTACATTTTATCCATGTGCAAGAAAGGCAATATCCAACCTTATTTAGGCTATGAAGTGAGGAGAAAACAAAAGAATCCAAAATGACTTATGAAATAAAGTGGCAACAAGGCTTCTTAATATTGTGTTTTCTAGTATTAGAAAGATCCTAAGAGGCGGAAAAAGAAGGGAATTAATACCAGCAATTATTTTCCTTTAAAAAAAAGAAAAAAAAAACATAAGTTTGAGATCAGAATCCTTCTACAATTTGGAAACAACATGGGCTGCTACATTTCCTTTAGTTTCTAGGATTAATAGGTTGCATGGAAGGTTATAATAAGTCTTGAATCAAAACTGTAATATTTTCTTTCCTTCTCGATGTGAACCCCGTGATCATGATTGATCCCAGAATCAAGATTGATCTCAGAAAGCCAAAATAGGTTTGATAGGAGTGTGACACAATCGAAACCTGCCTAAAGGCACCAACACTATTGAAATGAAGTTGAATGACACCACGAAGTCAATTAATCTTCGATAAGTCAAATTCAATTCATTCAAGAATAGAAAAATTCAAGAATCACTCTCACATATTAAACTAAAAAATCCAGAAGTATTATTCATCAATTGCTGCTGAAATTTAGCTTATATGAATGGTTCTTGAAAAAATAGCGCTAATGGATCTACCCTAGTAGACTGATTTGATCCACTTACAAAATTGACCCAAAAATCTTAAAATAAAAAGCCCATAACCTGATCCAAACAAGCCTTGGATCCTAACTGAAAATAAAGTATTAATTAATCTCAAACAAGCGTTGGATTGTAGCTCACAAAATAAAATAAAGCCAAAAATATTAAATCCAAAATAAAGCCTTGGATTCTTTTGTTTTCTTTGCTGTGTTTTCTCCTCACCTCATGGCTCAAATAAGGTTGGAATGGGCTCCTCCTGCATATGGATAAGATGTACTAAGGCCTCATCGTGATACTCCAATGGACCCTTCAAATTTGATTTGGTCAAAACCTTCAACACAAATGCATTCAATGCATTTGTCTTGGACCGAGTCCTTGACCCATTTGGAACAAACTGAATTTGATTTATAAAAAATTAACTGGCTTCGTGGCATCATTCGACGTCATTCCAATAATGTTGGTGCCTTGAGATAGGTTTTCATTGTGTCACACTCCTCTAAGACGTATTTTGACTTTCCAAAATCAAATTTTGATCTTGATTGTCGATTGCGTGACCACGAGGTTTGCATCAATATGTACATCCACACAAATCAATGAAATCAAAAACATCCACTCATCATAAATATAAAAGATTCACCTAAAAGTTTATGCATGGTTTGAGATATAAGGTACATTAATACATCACCGATAAAGTTCTCATGATACCTAAAACTATCTGATATATATTTTTTTATATTACAAAACTATACAAGCAAGATATATAAGTTCAAGGACCATTTGTTGTGCGACTAGGACCTGCAACAATTATTAATTAGATGAGTTACTTCCATTATAATAATTAATTACACAATTAAATAAGGAGCATCATTAACTTAATTAACTATTTACACATTTTTATCATTATGTAATCTTATGGAACATTAATCATTTATTCACCATTTAATATAATGTATTTCCTTAATTATCGATGTGTGGACAATTAAATATCAACTTACACCCATTCATTAGTCGCAAATTCCACAGCGACTAAATATCCCTTTATACTATGTGCTTAGGTACCCTTTTTGTTATATATCCTTAGCTGCCAAAAGTTTATGGCGATTAAGTATCAAGACCATACTATATAACCTTAGCCACTGTTATTTTGGTCACAAAGTATCATCACTACATCACCTTACTCATCGACCTTACAGTTACCAAGTATCATGACTACATATCCTTAGTCACTAACCTTACAGTTACGTTCTTAGTCATCGACCCTACCACTAAGTATCATCACATCATGTCTTAGTCACCGACCTTACAGTTACTAAGTATCATCATAACATGTCATTAGTCATTGACCTTACGGTTACTAAGTATCACCATAATATATCTTTAGTTGACGACCTTATGTTACCAAGTATCACCACAATACATCCTTAGTCGTCGACCTTACAATTACTATGTATCATCTTGGAAACGGAAAACCCCCACTTAACGAATATTGATTCTAGAACGAGAGGTAAAAAGATGACGCCACAGAGCCAGTTTTGATAAATCGTTTTCAGTTCTTTAGAGAACTATGGAAGGGAAGATTATCTCACCAACACACACACACACACACACACACAAAGTGCGGCAAACAAGAAGTGTTATTAATATGAATTGTCTAGCTTACATGTTTGGTTATGCCTTTATTTATACTAACTCTAGACTTATAAACCCTAATGGACCCCCTTTAGGTGGACTTATATACGGCTCGCTTATAATTGACCCAAATAAGTAATAATAACCCAAAGACTAAGAAGAAAATAATAAAAATCTGAAAATTACTATCTTAAATATGCTAGAATCAGATTTGTCACCCTTAAGAAATCCTTGTTATAAGAAAAGGATTTTGAAACTTTTATGAATCCTTACCAAACTTGGAAACTATATTATAGCCCATTAAAGATCCTTGTAGAGCTAGGACATTCCTAAAACAAGTTGCCACATCCTTTAAGAAAAAGAATCTTAGCCAAATAGGAAGTCTACTTGTCAAAAAAAAGTAAATAACAAAATTTATACAGCCTCTGTTAACCTGTATTGCGATGCCTTCTCGAACTCCGATTGACTTGAAATGTTAACCCAATGTAGGGAAACATTTCAAGAGACCCCGCGTAACCTTTCAGCCCGATCCAACGGTCGAATTGAGAATTATGACTATTGCTGTATAACTGGATAGTTACATATTTTACATCAAAATCCGAATTTGACCTTGACTGCATCACTAAGTATCTATTCTTCCTTTTCCAATTTCAATATATCATCCTTTAACTTTCACAACCAAGGTTCTATCATGTATTGAACATGTATTATGTCTATTCGACATCAATATAAACAATGTACTCCTAATCAATTTCAATTTAATTGTAACTATGAATTATGAAATCTGAAAACTTATCAACAAAATTGTACGAAATGAAAAGGTAAGGCACGATATACCTACCTGCTTCTCTGACTTGCCAAGCTCCTCCGAATTATGAATTCTTGTAATCATGTTTAATCCAAGTCATTAATTACACATACTTATACACTTATTCACTAGTCAACTTCTAGTTCATTCATTTCATGTATTATGATAATATATTTAGTTATCATACTTCTTAACTTATGAATCTTTCTACATTATTAACAATGTATGTACAAATACTTTTATACCATCTTATTCATCCATAATATATGTTCTAACTACTTCGTTTAAGGTCCTATTAACTACTTCGTTTTGTTCATCTGTTTAGGGATGACAAGAAGTTGAAAACAACAGTTTAGTACCCAATTTGACCCATAACACCTTCCAAAAATAGCTAAGGAACTTAACAACTCTATCAGAAACAATGCTCTTAGGGACCCCGTGAAGTCATACTATCTCCCTAAAGAACAAATCAACAATGTTAGTTACATCATCGGTTTTATGACATGGAATAAAGTGTGACATCTTTGAAAACATATCAACAACTACAAAGATTGAATCCCTACCCTGTTTTGACCTAGGTAAACCTAAGACGAAGTCCATCGAAATGTCTACCCATGGTTCCTTAGTACAGGAAAAAGGGTATACATGCCATGTGGTTGAGTCCTAGACTTTGTTTTCCTACAAGTATGCATTTATCACATATGTGTTGCATATCTTTTTTCATTTTAGTCCAATAAAAATGCTCATGCAACACATCCAAAGTCTTAACAACACCAAAATGCCACATCAACCCACCCTCACACTTCACGTACAAATAATTCACGCATAGAACATAATGGAACACACAAACGACTCTCTGTAAACAAATATCCATCAAGTCTAGCTCTGTATCAGTTCTTGAACGAACTGAATCTGACTTATCGAAGATTAACTGGCTTCGTGGCGTCATTCTACTTTAAACTAAAAAATCCAAAAGTATTATTCATCAATTGTTGCTGAAATTTAGCTTACATGAATGGTTCTTGAAAAAATAGCGCTAATGGATCTACCCTAATGGATTGATTTGACCTTAGTCATTGACCTTACGGTTACTAAGTATCACCACAATATATCCTTAGTTGGCGACCTTATGTTACCAAGTATCACCACAATACATCCTTAGTCACCGACCTTACAGTTAATAAGTATCATCATAACATATCTTTAGTCATTCACCTTACAGTTACTAAGTATCCTTTAACTTTCACAACCAAGGTTCTATCATGTATTGAACACGTATTATGTCTATTGGACATCAATATATACAATGTACTCCTAATGAATTTCAATTTAATTGTAACTACGAATTATGAAATCTAAAATCTTATCAAGGAAATTGTACGAAATGAAAAGGTAAGGCGCGATATACCTACCTGCTTCTCTGACTTGACAAGCTCCTCCAATTGTGAATTCTTGTATTCATGTTTAATCCATGTCATTAATTACACATACTTCTACACTTATTCTAGTTCATTCATTTCATATATCATGATAATATATTTAGTTATCATACTTCTTAACTTATGAATCTTTCTACATTATTAACAATGTATGTACAAATACTTTTGTACTATCTTGTTCATCCATAATATCCCAATTTCTCAAATAAACTCATGCCTGAAGGTTTGTATGCACCTTTACTAGTACCTAAAGAACCTTGGGTTGATATATCCATGGATTTTGTTTTAGGATTTCCTAGGTTAAAAAGGATAGAGATTCAATATTTGTTGTTGTGGCTAGGTTTTCTAAGATGACGCATTTCATGTCATGTCATAAAATTGATGATATAATTAATGTAGCAAATCATTTTTTTAGGAAAATGGTTCAGTTACATGGTGTTCCATTGAGCATTGTGTTTGATAGACATGTTAAAATTTCTAATCTATTTTTGGAAAGTTTTGTGGGGTAAGTTAGGAACTAAATTGTTATTTTCTACTACTTGTCATCCACATTCAGATAGCCAAATACAGGTGGTAAATAGAACTTTAACTTAATTGTTGAGAACTATTATCCAAAATGATGTAAACCTCGTGATCACGTGGTCACACAACCCACATGTAAAGATACCAATTCCCGAAAAGCCAAGTAAATCAGGTTTGATAGAAGTGTGACACAAAGATAACTTGTACCTAGGCACCAGCACTGTTGGAAACGGAAAACCCGCACCCAACGAATATTGATTAGCAAATGAGAAGTATAAAGGTGACGCCACGAAGCCGGTTGTTCTTCGATAGGTCGTTTTTAGTTCTTTAGAGAACAAAGGAAGGGAGATTATCCCACCAACACACAACAAGTATGGCAAAAGAAGTTTGTTGATCTGAAAATTACGTAACTTACATGTTTGGTTATGCATTTATTTTTACTGACTCTAAACTTAAATAAACCCTATTGGACCCCCTTAGGTGGACTTATATGAGGCCCACTTACAATTGACCCAAATAAGTAATAATAACCAAAAGACTAAGAAGAAAATAATAAAAATCTGAAAATTACTATCCTAAATATACTAGAATTAGATTTTTCCAGATTAAGAAATCCCAAATAGACTAGGAAATTTAATCCGAAGGACGATTTGTTGTGCGACTAGGACCTACAACAATTATTAATTAGATGAGTTACTTCCATTATAATAATTAATTACTGAATTAAATAAGGAGCATCATTAACTTAATTAACTATTTACACATTTTTATCATTATGTAATCTTATGGAACGTTAATCATTTTTCACCATTCAATATAACGTATTTCCTTAATTATTGACGTCCGGATAATTAAATATCAACTTACACCCATTCCTTAGTCGCAAATTCCACAGTGACTAAATATCCCTTTATACTAAGTCCTTAGGCACCCTTCTTCAGGAACTAAATATCCATTTATGTTATATATCCTTAGCTGCCAAAAGTTTATGGCGATTAAGTATCAAGACCATACTATATAACCATGGGAATTGGTATCATGATGTGCATCATGGGAATTATAATCCATCTTGTAAAGCTAAATCTAATATGCAAGAGGATTCAGATGGTCCAATGACAAGAGCGAGAGCGAAACAACTACAAAGGGCCTTGACGAGTCAAATTGGAATGATTGAAGGCGTCGGAGTTAAAAATTAACAATCAGTTTGAAATTGGTTCAAAGATGTTTATTTGCCTATAATTGGAACTTGGAGATGGGAAAAGCCCTTAATGGTTCTTTTGATGCTGGGCTACTTGAATTTGGGTTGATATGCAAATAAGTGAAGGAATTGGTGTTGTTTATAGTCAGAACAGCAAATGAATTTGAACCCGAATT
Source organism: Populus x sibirica (assembly GCA_019202695.1). Classification (NCBI taxonomy): domain Eukaryota; kingdom Viridiplantae; phylum Streptophyta; class Magnoliopsida; order Malpighiales; family Salicaceae; genus Populus; species Populus x sibirica. The sequence goes on along the minus strand of JAGMVL010001964.1, from coordinate 412,660 downwards.
TGAAGTCATCCATTGCATGTGAAAACAAGACTAATCTAGGTGGATTTCAAGTTCAGAACGTGCTCTTTCTAGATTGTCCAACCATGACTGCATTGGACTTTTGTGTAAGAAGATATGGTTGTTTTAAATTTGGTCTGTTTATGTTAGAAAGGTCAAAAAACGTGTGCTAGTTAATTTGTCTAGGTTAGTTTGTCAAAGTCTGTTTTTTGGGCTTGACTTCTGCCATGTTGAATTTTTCCTAACTTTGGAGGGATGTTCAAATTATAAATATAGTATCGTAATATGTAATAAAGGACTTTTGGCCAAGATTTGAAACTTAATTCACGAATTAAGAGTTGTTCTTCCAGATTGATTTTGTGAAGAACCCTACCCGACTTATCACTCTTCAATCACAAAGAGTGTGGCGTCGAAATCCTAGATTGATCTTTGTGGCGTCCAGATCGACTTATCAAAGTATCATTCTAGTCTATCCTCCATCTTACTTACCTTGAAATCACTATAATCCAGCCTAAACACCAAAAGAAAGACAACACAACCAGACCCATCCTTCATCCATTTTCGTTAGATTCATTGTTGCCGATTTTTGAATCATTCACGGCACATCATCTCGGTATCGAGCATCGGTTGTGATCTAAGGCGGGAGCTAAAAACGGAAGAAAGGCTTGCTGGAATTGAGGTTGATAAACTTAATTATGGCTGGAGATTTGTTGGTTGTGCAACGGGTTCTGAATGCACAAATTGATGTTAGTGATGAGCAACGCGAGAACATCTTTCATACTCGATGTCAGATTCGAGATAAGGTGTGTGGGATGATCATTGACAATGGAAGTTGCACTAATGTTGCATCAACTACCTTGGTGGAGAAACTGGGTTTAACTACCCTTCCACATCCCGGGCCGTACGGTTTGCGATGGCTGAATGAGAATGGGGAGATTCGGGTGACAAAGCAAGTTCGTGTACCTTTTTCCATTAAAACCTATCATGACGAGGTTTTGTGTGACGTTGCGCCGATGTCGCCTAGCCATTTGTTGCCGGGTTGTCCATGGCGGTTTGATAAGGATGTGACCTACAATGGACGAAAGAACACTTATTCTTTTATGCTTGAATGGAAAGAAGGTGAACTTGTTACCATTGAGTTCTCAACAGTTAGGGAGGATCGAATACGAAGCCAACAAAAGGAGGTGAAATCACGTAAGGGGCTGTTGTTAGCCAAAAAAAGAGACATCAAACAAGCATTAGCTTCGGCGGGGCTGTTTTCATGATCTGGGCAAAGCAATTACTACAAGTAGAAGGATTGGACTTACCAATACAGGTTAAGGAATTGCTTGAAGAATTTAAAGATGTGTTTCCAGATGAATTACCTAAAGGGTTACCACCTATTCGTGGAATTGAGCATCAAATTGATTTGGTGCCGGGAGCTTCACTTCCTAACAGACCAAAGTACGAGATGTAATCCAGAGGAAGCAAAAGAGATTCAAAGGCAGAGTTGGTGAGCTCTTAGAGAAGGGCTATGTGCGAGAATCACTTAGTCCATGCTCCGTACCTACTTTGCTTGTACCGAAGAAAGATGGTACCATGAGGATGTGTATGGACCGTGCTATCAACAAAATAACAGGTTAAGTATCGATTTCCTATACCCGCACTTGATGATTTGCTTGATGAGTTGCATGGTGCTGCATTGTTTTCTAAGGTTGATTTGATGAGTGGTTATCACCAAATTAGAATGAAAAAAGGAGATGAATGGAAAACAACATTTAAAACTAAACGGGGATTATATGAATGGATGGTAATGCCGTTTGGGTTATCTAATGCGCCTAGTACATTTATGAGGCTTATGAATCATGTTTTGAGGAAGTATATTGGGCTTTTTGTTGTAGTATATTTTGACGATATCCTGGTGTATAGCAAGACCTTTGATGATCATATGAAGCATCTTAGAGTTGTGTTTGAAACTTTGCGAGATTCTAAGTTGTATGGGAAACTCACAAAGTGTTACTTCTGTAAAGAAAGTGTCGTGTTTCTTGGATATGTTATCTCTAGCAGGGGAGTTAAGGTTGATGAGGAGAAAATTGAGGCAATTTGGGACTGGCCAAAACCTGCTAGTATCGCTGATGTGAGGAGTATCCATGGTTTAGCTTCTTTCTACAGGCGATTTGTGAAAGACTTCACTCTATTATTGCTCCTATGACAGAATGCTTGAAAAAAAGGGAACGACTTTAGATGGAGTGAAGATGCCCGAGAAGCTTTTGAGCTAATTAAGGAAAAGTTGTGTATCTTGCTCCAGTTTAGCACTTCCGCAGACTTTGCTAAAACATTCGAAATAGAGTGCGATGCTTCCGGAGTTGGAATTGGGGTCGTCTTGCTGCAAGAAAAGAGGCCGATTGCATTCTTCGATGAAAAGTTAAATGGAGCACGTTTGAACTACTCTATTTACGACAAGGAGTTCTACGCTTTGATTCGGGCTCTAGAGGTATGGCAGCACTACTTGTTGCCTAAAGAATTTGTTATACATACTGATCATGAATCCTTAAAGTATCTTAAGGGGCAAAGCAAGCTGAATCACGAGACATGCTAAATGGGTGGAGTTTATGGAGTCATTTCCTTATGTCATAAAGTACAAGAAAGGGCAAGTTAATATGGTTGCTGATGCTCTTTCTAGGAGGTTTGCACCGATCTCTATGTTGAATGCAACACCGATGGGTTTTGAACAAGTGAAGGAACAAAGTATGCTAATGATTCCTACTTTGCTAATATGGTTGCCGAATGTGCAAAGGGAGCTTATGATGGGTTCTTTATGCATGAAGGTTACTTGTTCAAAATGGGCGAGTGTGTATTCCTTCGGGATCGTTACGGGAGTTGCTTGTGCGAGAGGCTCATGGTGGTGGTCTTAGTGGTCATTTTGGGGAGAAGACTTATGAGCTGCTGAAAGAACATTTCTTTTGGCCTAGCATGTTACGGGATGTGCACAAGGTGATTGAGAGATGTGCTATTTGCAAGAAAGCTAAGGGTAAAGAGAATGCATATGGACCGTATATGCCATTGCCTATTCCAGAGCAACCATGGATGGATGTTAGCATGGACTTTGTACTTGGGTTACCAAGAAGAACACAACGTGGAAAGGATTCAGTAATGGTCGTGGTTGATCGATTCTCCAAAATGTCCCATTTCATTCCTTGCAACAAAACTGACGATGCAGTACATGTTGCTGATTTGTTCTTTCAAGAGATTGTTCGTTTACATGGAGTTCCTAAAAGCATTGTCTCTGATCGTGATACAAAGTTCTTAAGCCATTTTTGGAAGACTCTTTGGAGGAAGCTTGGAACGATGTTACTTTTCAGTACGGCATGTCATCCACAAACTGATGGACAAACTGAGGTTCGATTGCATATTGAGGAGAAAACGACAAAGTATGCTAAACAAGCTAACAAGGGGCGGAAAATGGTTAGGTTTGAACCTGGAGATCTTGTTTGGATTCATATTAGCAAAGGCAGATTCCCGAGCAAACGTAAGTCCAAGTTGATGCCAAGAGCTGATGGTCCATTTCGGATTATAGAGAAGGTGAATGACAATGCATATAAGGTAGATCTTCCTGGTGATTACAATGTATCAGCTACTTTTAATGTGAAAGGCTTGACTCCATACTTGGATGACAATGACAATGACGATGACGATTCTCGATTTGAGGACAAATCATTTTCAACCCTGGGGCTGATGATGTGCATCATGGGAATTATAATCCATCTTGTAAAGCTAAATCTAATATGCAAGAGGATTCAGATGGTCCAATGACAAGAGCGAGAGCGAAACAACTACAAAGGGCCTTGACGAGTCAAATTGGAATGATTGAAGCCGTGTCGGAGTTAAAAATTAACAATCAGTTTGAAATTGGTTCAAAGATGTTTATTTGCCTATAATTGGAACTTGGAGATGGGAAAAGCCCTTAATGGTTCTTTTGATGCTTTGGGCTACTTGAATTTGGGTTGATATGCAAATAAGTGAAGGAATTGGTGCTGTTTATAGTCGAACAGCAAATGAATTTGAACCCAAATTTGAAGTCATCCATTGCATGTGAAAACAAGACTAATCTAGGTGGATTTCAAGTTCGAACGTGCTCTTTCTAGATTGTCCAACCATGACTGCATTGGACTTTTGTGTAAGAAGATATGGTTGTTTTAAATTTGGTCTGTTTATGTTAGAAAGGTCAAAAAACGTGTGCTAGTTAATTTGTCTAGGTTAGTTTGTCAAAGTCTGTTTTTTGGGCTTGACTTCGCCATGTTTAATTTTTCCTAACTTTGGAGGGATGTTCCAATTATAAATGTAGTATCGAGAATATGTAATAAAGGACTTTTGGCCAAGATTTGAAACTTAATTCACAGAATTAAGAGTTGTTCTTCCAGATTGATTTTGTGAAGAACCCTACCTGACTTATCACTCTTCAATCACAAAGAGTGTGGCGTCGAAATCCTAGATTGATCTTTGTGGCGTCCAGATCGACTTATCAAAGTATCATTCTAGTCTATCCTCCATCTTACTTACCTTGAAATCACTATAATCCAGCCTAAACACCAAAAGAAAGACAACACAACCAGACCCATCCTTCATCCATTTTCGTCAGATTCATTGTTGCCGATTTTTGAATCATTCACGGCACATCATATCATCACTACATAACCTTAGTCATCAACCTTACAGTTACGAAGTATCATCACTATATATATCCTTAGTCACTCACCTTACAGTTACCAAGTATCATCACTACATAACCTTAGTCATCGACTTGACAGTTACCAAGTATCATCACTACATATCCTTAGTCACTAACCTTACAGATACCATGTATCATTATTACATATCCTTAGTCACCGACCCTACCACTAAGTATCATCACATCATGTCTTAGTCACCGACCTTACAATTACTAAGTGTCACCATAACATCTCATTAGTCATTGACCTTACGGTTACGAAGTATCACCACAATATATCCTTAGTTAGTGACCTTATGTTACCAAGTATCACCACAATACATCCTTAGTTCGCGACCTTATGTTACCAAGTATCACCACAATACATCCTTAGTCATTGACCTTAAAGTTACTAATTGATCCGAACCTCGTGATCACGTGGTCACGCAACCCACACGCAAAGATACCAATTCCTGAAAGCCAAGTAAATCAGGTTTGATAGGAGTGTGACATAAAGATAACTTGTACCTGATGCGAACCTCGTGATCACATGGTCACGCAACTCACACGCAAAGACACCAATTCCCGGAAAGCCAAGTAAATCAGGTTTGATAGGAGTGTGACACAAAGATAACTTGTACCTAGTCACCAACACTATTGAAAACGGAGACCCCCACCCTACGAATATTGATTCGCGAACGAGAAGTATAAGAATGACGCCACGAAGACAGTTGTTCTTCGATAAGTCATTTTTCAGTTCTTTAGAGAACCATGGAAGGGAGATTGTCTCACCAACACACACACAAAGTGCGGCAAACAAGAAGTTTTATTAATCTGAATTGTCTAACTTACATGTCTGGTTATGCCTTTATTTATACTAACTCTAGACTTAAATAAACCCTAATGGACCCCCTTAGGTGGACTTATATTAAGCCCACTTACAATTGACTCAAATAAGTAATAATAACCCAAAGACTAAGAAGAAAATAATAAAAATCCAAAAATTACCATCCTAAATATGCTAGAATCAGATTTGTCACCATTAAAAAGTCCTAAATAGACTAGGAAATCTAATCTGAAGGTAGAATTTATTCTGAAGTCTTCTTTCCTTTTTGTAGCTAGGATAAATAAGAAATCCTTGTAAGAAAAGAATTCTGAACACTTATGAATCCTTGCCACACATGGAAACTATGTTGCGGCCCATTTAAGATCTTTGGAGAATTAGGAGATTCCAAAAATAAGCTGCCACATTCTTTTAGGAAAAGAATCCTAACCAAATAGGAAGTCCACAAGTCAAAAGGAAGTAAATAACAAAATTCATACAACCTCTGTTGACCCATGTTTCGATGCCTTTCCGAACTCCGATTTACCTAAAATGTTAAACCAAGATAGGACAACATGTCAGGAGACTCCACGTAAAATTTCAGCTTGATCCAACGGTCGGATTGAGAATTAGGACTGTTGCCATAAAACTGGATAGGTGCACTTTTTACGTCAAAATCCGAATTTGACCTTGCCTGGATCGTATCAGTACCTAGACACCAACACTATTGGAAATGGAAAACCCCCACCCAACGAATATTGATTCTCGAACGAGAGGTATAAGGATGACGCCACGGAGCCAGTTGTTCTTCGATAAGTCGTTTTTAGTTCTTTAGAGAACCATGAAAGAAAAGATTATCTCACCAACACACACACACACACACACACAAAGTGTGGCAAACAAGAAGTTTTATTAATCTGAATTGTCTAGCTTACATGTCTTAGACGGTTATGCCTTTATTTATACTAACTCTAGACTTAAATAAAACCCTAATGGACCCTCTTTAAATGGACTTATATGAGGCCCGCTTACAATTGATCTAAATAAGTAATAATAACCCAAAGACTAAGAAAAAATGATACGATCTAGGAAAGGTCAAATTCGGATTTTGACGTAAAATGTGCAACTATCTAGTTTTACAGCAACAATCATAATTCTCAATCCGACCGTTGGATCGCGCAGACATTTTACGTGAAGTCTCCTGACATGTTGTCCTACCTTAGGTTAAACTTTCAGGTCAATCGGAGTTCATGAAGGCATCTCAATACGGGTCAACAGAGGCTGTATGAATTTTGTTATTTACTCCTTTTGACCTATGGACTTCCTATTTGGCTAGGATTCTTTTCCTAAAAGGATGTGGCATCTTATTTTGGAAATCTACTAATTTTACAGAGATCTTTAATGGGCTACAACATAGTTTCCAAGTGGCAAGGATTCATAATTATTTCAGAATCCTTTTCTTACAAGGATTCCTTGTTTATCTTAGCTACAAAAAGAAAAGAAGACTTCAGAATTAATTCTACCTTCAGATTTGATTCTCCTAGCTTATATGGGACTTCTAAAGGGCAACAAATATGATCCTATTATATTTAGGATATTAAATTCGATCCAACAGTAGGATTGAGAATTATAACTGTTGCTGTAAAACTGGATAGTTGCACATTTTATGTCAAAATCCGAATTTGACCTTTCATGGATCGTATCAAGAAAATGATAAAAATCCAAAAATTACTATCCTAAATATGCTAGAATCAGATTTGTCACCCTTAAGAAATCCTTGTTGTAACAAAAGGATTTTGAAACATTTATGAATCTTTGCCACACTTGGAAACTATATTACAGCCCATTAAAGATCCTTGTAGAGTTAGGAGATTCCCAAAACAAGCTACCACGTCCTTTTAGGAAAAGAATCCTAGCCAAATAGGAAGTAAATAACGAAATTCATATAGCCTTTGTTGAGAGCATTGTGATGCCTTCTCGAACTCTAATTGACCTGAAATGTTAACCCGAGGTAGGACAATATGTCAGGAGACCCAGCGTAAAAGTTCAGCTCGATCCAACGGTCGGATTGAGAATTATGACTGTTGCTGTAAAACTGGATAGTTGCACATTTTACATCAAAATCTGAATTTGACCTTGCCTACATCACTAAGTATCTATTCTTTCTTTTCCAATTTCAATATATCATCCTTTAACTTTCACAACCAAGATTCAACAACTACAAAGATTGAATCCCTACTCCGTTTTGACCTAGGTAAACTTAGACGAAGTCCATCGAAATGTCTACCCATGGTTCCTTAGTACAGGCAAAAGGGTATACAAGCCATGTGGTTGAGTCCTAGACTTTGCTTTCCTACAAGTTATGCATTAATCACATATGCATTGCACATCTTTTTTTCATTTTAGGCCAATAAAAATGCTCATGCAACACAACAAAAGTCTTAACAACACCAAAATGCCTCATCAACCCCACCCCATGTGGTTCACGTACAAACAATTCACGCATAGAACACACAAACGACTCTTTTTAAACAAATATCCATCAAGTCTAGCTCTGATATCAGTTCTTGAACGAACTGAATTTGACTTATCGAATAGTAACTGCCTTCATGGCATCATTCTACTTCATTCCAAAAGTGTTGATGCTTAGGGCAGGTTTTCATTGTGTCACACTCCTATCAGATCTATTTCGGCTTTCAGGGATTAGATCTCAATCTTGATTGTGGGTTGCGGGAGCATGTGATCACGAGGTTCACATCAGTTGGTATCAAAGCTAGGCTCCGAAACAAGGTCATATCCTTATGTTATTTTATTTTTTTAGTGTTCCTTTAAGTTTTTCAGTGTTTGCGTCGTTAGATTATTGTTCTTTGTGTCCGCTTCATCTAAGTAAAAAAAAGACAATGGGGTTATATTTCATCTTGGTACTGTGTCTAATCATATGAGTAGCATATATTAAAGAGAGAGAGAGAGAGAGAGAGAGAGAGAGAGATTAGATGAAATTTGAAGGATGATTCAAATTTGCCGCAGAAATGCAATTCTTAGTTAACCATAAGCAAACCACCATGGAATCAATTAAAACTTCATATTATGAGTATTGGGTATGAGAGCACACCATACGTTAAATTTGATCTTATTTGAATATCAGTTTCTTGAGGTTTTAATAAGAGGTTCAATTTGGCCGCAAACTGATTATACAAGGGATTTGGGTGCTTAGACATATAGAACGACCTATAAACTGAGATTTATTGTTTTCTTGGTATCTGAATATTATATATTAAAGTTGAAGTCATTTGGATAACATTTTATTTAGGTTCCAGAATCGGGTTTTGTCTTGCCGTAACGGATCTGCTTTGCGTTATCTTTCAAACTTGTTTTGTTTCTATTGATTTTGTTCCTGCGAGTATATTATCATCATATTTGGAATATTTGGCTATTGTTTGAGTCATTTTCATCACTTTCACATTTGTTTGTATTCGATCAATTCTGGTCCCAACAAAAGTCAGATTTGTAATTTCAAGTCTAAATCAGTGTTCTTCCTGTCATAAACAAACCTTGGATTCTAGCTAAAAACAAAGTATTAATTAAGCTCAAACAAGCTTTGGGTTGTAGCTGATGCAACCATATTATTCGATAGTTTCACCCACATTTAACTAGTGTTTTGCCTATGTTTTATATATAAAATGCCTTGATCTTCTTTGTTTTATATTTTTAAGGCACTTTTGGACGAAAGATGTAAAAAGGAGTAAATTGGAGGTAATTTGCAGATTTGACCTTCAGTCAATATTTTGTGCAGAGCATGAGCTCTAGAGGTCTAAATAAAGTGATTCCAATGGCATTAAAAATCTAACATCCATACCTTTCTAGAAATCTAAGGCAAGAAAATAAAATAAGGAAGAGCATGGAAATCGCAGCCTTCAAAGTCAAATCTTGCAATCTGCTCAAAGTTGACCTTCAGCCATTCCGACTTGAATATCTTGCGCTACAGAAGTCCATTTGATGAAAACTCAATTGTTTTGGATTCCAGACTCAAAGACCTATCCATGTACCAAATTTCAGCCAAAACCGATGTCATATGAGGGAGATATGAGTTTTCAAATATGACAATTGAATTCTACTAGCAAACAGGTTTGGTGAAGAAATAAGTTCAAATTGCGTTCCGAAGCATCTAAACCGACTTCCAAGTTTTTATTTCTCAGCATCTCAAGTTCCCAACATAAGAAAAGAAATATGTGGGATTAAGCAATCTGATGGAGAGACACTTTCCGAGTATTGGGAAAGATTGGAGCAATTGTGCATTCAATGCCCTCATCATTAGATACCCGATCAACTACTCATTCAATATTTATATGAAGGACTGATGCCTAATGACTGTAATATCATTGATGCAACAAGTGGAGGAGCATTGGTAGATAAGACACCCGAGGTTGCACGCTAATTGATCTCAAATATGGCAGCCAACTCGAAACAATTTGACACGCGTGGAGATTTCCCAAGCAAACGAGTAAATGAGGTAAGTATTTCTAACCTTGAGAATTGACACGATCAAAGAGTTGATGTCTTATCCCAAGTGCATGAGTGTCAAAGTAATAAATGACCCGGTAAGACCGGGGTCGATCCACAGGGAGGTCAACTATATAAATTATAAATAATATATATATAAATTAACAAAGAGTTAAAGAGATCTTTGAGAAGTGAGATTAATGTGAGGATTAAACAATGATAAAAACAATTTTCAAGGTTAGAGGATCCACTAATGGTATTAGAAATAAGTATAGTATAAACTATTTTTATTACTCAACTGGAAACCACACACAACGGAGGTTCCAATATGATGATTTATCCTTAATAGTTCATTTTAAATTTTTAACATGATCATATTAATTATCTTATTTTAGTAACACCATACTTTTAAATATTGTCAGGAATTCATGATGCTAACTTATGTTAACAACAAATCAAGTTCCTCTCATAGAGAGAGAGAGAGTGTGTGTGTGGTGCTGTCGGAGCGACATCTACTCCGTCCACCGTTGGATCGTTCTCATTTCTGACTATGTTATTCCTTCCAACCTTATCTCAACATTGACCGAACGGATCTGTTATCCAATCAACGAGGTAAGAGATATTGATCTCGCAATATTTCTACTATTCTGCATTTTCGGTTACTGGAACTATGGAGAAGTGGTGAAGTTGCAGCATAGCGAATGGATTTTCTTCATGATTTCTCTTATGGCTGTCATAGACATGAAGGCCTTTGCCATCCGTGAAGATTAAATCACAGCTCTTTGGAAAGTTTCATTTTTCTTGCTAGTTTCAGAGTGGTGTTGTCGTAGCTTGATCTCCTTTGTTCACCGTTGGATCGTTACCATTTTTGAGTATGTTGTTCTTCGGAACCTACTCTACATCTTGACCAAACGGATCATTGTTACAATCAGTGTGCTGGGAGATATTGGCCTCGTAATTCTATAATTCTCTTCTTCCTTCATGAACTAATCTGAATCTTGTTGTTTATGAGATTAGGTTGCTGTTATTTCTGAGCTTAGGTTGCTTCTTGGACTCAGTTTCTCTTCTTAGAATTTTGTTCTCTCTAGTATTGTATCTTTGCCATAATGTCTCTATGTTCTTCCGTGGAAAATGTTCCAATGGTTAGCTCTAACATTGAACAACACAATCAAGTTAAGTCTGGACATATATTAAGATTAGAACTGCAAGATATTGAATAGCCATAGGATGAGGATTTCTCAGTTTCAAGCTGATTCTGATGTTAGCATAGAGAAACACTCTACTGTCCAAGCTTCTAATGTTGTTCCAGAAATGAACCATGTGTTGGGTTCTAAAGTTGATGAGGTGAAGGTAGGGTCTCATCAACAAGAACAGCTAAAACTTAGACCCAAATTGAATTTTTTAAATGCTTTAAAGGGTTCTGATGTTGATGACAATGAGGGTAGCAAGACCCTTGGCTTTAGTTCAGTCCGTAATCTGCACTTTGCTCCCCCGCTATGACTGATGGTCGTGTGACGGTAGCTCCTCCACTGGATGTGTTTGAAGATGGCTGCGAACTTTGGAAATCCACCCTAGTTGGTCATTTTGTGGGGCAGAAATTACCATATCCTGTGGTTAATTCTATTTCCAAAAGAATATGGGGCTCCTGCGGTCTATCAGAAGTTTTGTCTTCGGATAATGGGTTCTTCCTCTTCACTTTTGATTCTGTCGATCATGCCACTAATGTGCTGGAAAGAGCCCCATGGCCCATGGCAAACAGGCCTTTGGTGCTTAAACGTTGGCAACCGAACATGCAATTTTTGAAAGATGATTTGGCTAGAGTTCCGGTATGGGTTAGGCTGTATAATGTCCCTCTCGAGTATTGGACTATTAAGGGGTTGAGCTGTGTAGCGAGTGCTATTGGATCATACTACATTGTTGCGTAAAAGGCTTAGTTACGCAAGAGTTTGCGTTGAGATAGATGCTTCGAAGACGTTGGTTAAGGAATATGACCTTCGCTGTCCAAATGGGTTATTCATAACAATTTCAGCTGAGTACGAATGGATACCGTCGAAGTGCAATAATTGCAATGTCTTTGGACACACCACAGCGCTATGTGCTACTAATAACATTGATAATCTTAAAGTGGTGGCGGAGGGTAAGAGGAATATAGGAGCTATGAACTCTAAATCTGCAGATAACAAGCGAAATTAGTTTCGATTGCAGGTAGTTGGTAAACGAAACAAGGGTTCTGTGAGTGGGGAGAATGATCTCTTGGCATTTAAAGTGGGTAATTGTAATGAGAATGGTTGTTCAACATCTGGTATACATATGTCTGATTGTAATATGAATGATCATGCGGCATCAGATGTGCGCAATGCTAATTGTTATGAAGATGAAAATCCTTCCTCTCCTCTTGTCTTGAAGAGTTTACGAGAAGACATGAAACAGGAGCAAGGGGCTGCAAGTCTTTAGATCAAGATATGGACGCAATGGGAGGTGATACAGATGGGGAACAAACCGATAAGGAGTTGACGTCAACGATCCTGACAACCCCTCAAACCCTGAATTCCACCGAAAGGGAAACTGTTAATCAGTTAGCTATTAAGGCTAGAGACTCTCTAGAGAAAAAGAAAAAGGGTTCAAAAGCCTCTTCAAAGAAGAATAAGAAATCGGCTCCTCTCCGGGAGGCACGTCAAGGTAATCTTTGTGTTGCTGTTTGTACTCCTCTCTATTTTCCTATGATTATTGGATGTTGGAATATTAGAGGTTTGAATGATCCTATAAAGCATTCAGAATTGCGTCGGCTCATCCATCAAGAGAGGATAGCTCTTTTTGGTCTGGTTGAAACTCGAGTTAAAGACAAGAATAAAGATAATGTCTCTCAACTTCTTCTGCGTTCTTGGTCCTTCTTGTATAATTATGATTTCTCTTATCGTGGTCGTATTTGGGTTTGTTGGAATGCTGATACGGTGAAGGTGGATGTTTTCGGAATGTCAGACCAGGCTATTCATGTTTCTGTCACTATATTAGCTACCAATATCAGTTTCAATACTTCAATTATTTATGGAGACAATAATGCTTCCTTACGTGAGGCATTATGGTCGATATAGTGAGTCGTAGTGATGGATGGGAGTCAACCCCGTGGATTCTTATGGGTGACTTTAATGCTATCCGCAACCAGTCGGACAGGTTAGGAGGGTCTACTACGTGGGCTGGTACTATGGATAGAATGGATACATGTATTCGAGAAGCAAAAGTAGATGATCTTCGGTATTCAGGTATGCATTATACTTGGTCGAACCAATGTCCTGAGAATCTGATTATGCGGAAACTAGATAGAGTGCTTGTCAATGAGAAGTGGAATCTGAACTTCCCATTATCGGAAGCTAGATTTTTGCCTTCGGGTATGTCAGACCATTCTCCTATGGTGGTAAAGGTTATTGGCAATGATCGAACATAAAGAAACCATTCAGATTCTTTGATATGTGGATGGATCATGACGAGTTCATGCCCTTGGTAAAGAAGGTATGGGATCAGAATTCGGGGGGTTGTCCAATGTATCAGCTGTGTTGCAAACTAAGAAAGTTAAAGCAGGAATTGAAACTTTTCAATATGACTCACTTCTCCAACATTTCAGATAGAGTTAAAGATGCAAAAAACGAAATGGATAAGGCTCAACGGGCTCGCATACAGCGCATGAGAATCCAATTTTATGCATGCGAGAAAGGGATGCTTGTTAGTAAATACGCTTCTACCGTCGGAGCTGAAGAGAGTTTTTTCAAACAGAAGGCAAGGATACAATGGCTTAGCTTGGGGGATCGAATACTAGCTACTTTCACAAATCAGTAAATGGAAGACGGAATAGAAATAAGCTTCTATCACTTACAAGGGAGGACGGAGAGGTTGTCGAAGGACATGAGGCGATCAAATCGAAGTAATTGCGTACTTCCATCGTGTGTTAGGAGTGGATCGATGCCTAGGGTTCGAACGAGGAAGTGGTGGAATCGGCAATTAACTTGAAACTGTCTTCAACGCAACAGCATGTACTCACACAAGATGTAACAAGGGAGGAGATTAAAGCATGCTATGTTTAGTTTGAAGAACAACAAAGCCCCGGTCCGGATGGCTTTAACGCAGGTTTCTTCAAAAGAATGTGGCACATAGTTGGGGAAGATGTAATCAACGTTGTTAGCTCCTTCTTTCAGACTCGTAGAATGCTTAAAGAAATGAATGCTACATCCATTTCCCTTATTCCTAAAGTTGCTAATCCTACGAGGTTGAAAGATTTTCATCCTATATCTTGCTGCAATACAGTGTACAAATGCATCGCTAAGTTTCTAGCTGGGAGAATCAAAGTTGTTTTGCCATCCTTAGTAGGTCCATATCAGATTGCTTTTATCTCAGGACGGAGAATCAGCGACAACATTCTTTTGTCTCAGGAACTAATGAAAGGCTATCATAAATCTACGGGACCTGCTCGTTGTGCTATGAAAGTTGATCTGATGAAGGCTTATGACTCGGTGCGGTGGGATTTTGTTGACGCTATGTTAATAAAAATGGGATTCCCTAGAACAGTCATTGATTGGATTATGGTTTGTGTTACATCATGTCAATTCTCTATCAATGTCAATGGTGAGCTTGCATGTTACTTTCAAGGGGGAAGAGGGCTGAGACAAGGGGATCCATTGTCCCCATATTTGTTTGTCCTATGTATGGAAATCCTTTCCGGGCTATTCTGTAAGATGAGTGCCAACCAAGAATTCAAGTTCCACTGGAGATGCAACAAGGACAAAATTTCTCATCTTTGTTTTGCTGACGACCTGATGATTTTTAGCAAAGGGGATGTAAACTCAATTCATATGATCAGAACTGTGCTCACAAAGTTTCAAGATCTATCAGGTCTGTATCCAAATCCAAACAAAAGTGACATCTTCTTGAGCGGTGTGTTAAATGCTGAGAGGGAACAAATTATTCATATTCTTGGGTTTAGAGAGGGGGAGCTCCCTATGAAATATTTGGGAGTACCTCTTCTCTCGTCCAGACTAAAAGCTGTGGGCCTCGTGGATCGAATCACCTCTAAAGTTCGACATTGGACTTGTAGAACGCTCTCGTATGCAGGACGGGTACAACTGATTAATTCAGTCTTATTTTCCATACAGGTCTTTTGGGCATCTCTCTTTCTCTTACCTGGGCAAGTAATTAAAAATGTGGAGCAAATTATGAAATCCTTTATTTGGTCGGGTTCGGATATGAGAACTACTGGGGCTAAAGTGGCTTGGGATCGGTATGTCTTCCAAAAAAGGAGGGGGGGCTAGGAATAAAAAGGATAACAGAATGGAACAAGAATGCTTTGTTGAAACACATTTGGAACCTATGCAATGACTCAGATGGCTCAATCTGGTCTACTTGGATCGATCCAATCTGTTGCGAGGTAGGCATTTCCGGACAATCAAGACGCCACAGAATTGCTCTTGGGCTTGGGGAAAGATTCTAAAGCTCGGATCCTTAGCATGGCCGAAGATGAAGTACATCATAGGAGATGGAATGACAACCTCTCTATGGTTTGACAATTGGCATCCTCATAGCCCACTCGTGGATTCTTACGGGGAAAGATTCATCTATGATTCAGGTATGGCCAAGAACGCGAAGGTGAATGTGCAAACAATGAAGATCACAACCACTTGTTCTTTGAATGCTCCCGTACTAAAGCGATCTGGTGGGATGTTTGTGACAGATGCGACATTCCAAGAATGACAAAAGGCTGGGATGAATGGATTCGATGGGCCACTGTCTCTTGGCATGGCAAGAGTTTCATCAATTTTTCTCGTAAACTAAGTTTCGCAGCTACAGTGTATCATGTATGGCAAGAACAAAATGCAAGGATCTTTGCTGGAATGTCTAGAACTTCGAATTTGGTCTTTAATCAAATCGAATGCATCATAAGCTTGATTTGATGAGGAATGTCGTACGAACAAATGAAAACAAAAGGATCCAACGAGCTTGGAGGGTGAATAACATAGATTCTTAATTTGATAGTTAGCTGGTTGTATTGGTTTCCCTAACAAATCTAGTGAGGTTTCAGTTTTATGGTCGGTGGCTAGCCTGTAGCCATTTGTTGTTTTATGTTTTTGTTATCATTGTAAATCTAGGGTATGCCCCTTATAATGTTTGTATCTTCTTCTTTTAATACATAGTTAATTTTACCAAAAAAAAAACGATGTCAGCCGAAGACTATGAAGGATCAAACATTTATTATACCAAGTGTTATACAACACACATCTAGATTAATCATTTAATAAGCAAGGTATTAAGAATTAGTAAGATAAAAAGATAAGACATATTAATAACAAACTTTCTTGGATATAAACATTGAAGTCCATGTTGAATTTATATTATACATATTCTAACACCATTAGTGAAATCTTTTCACCTTAACATAATTAACTTAGCTAGACATAATAAAGAAGAAGAAGAACATAAATAAATAACTAAGAGTAGTAAAGGAAATGAAAAGCATAAACAAGAGATTAAAATAATATGAAAGAAAACTTGAACATTACAAAGAGAGAAAGCAAGAAAATGATCTTGATCTGAAAACCAAGATGCCTAAATGAATGACAAATGCCTCCTTTTATAGGCTAAAATTCGGAACTATTTATTTGGTAATTGATTATTGATATAGTGCCCAACTATTGATTTAGTGGACTTGGTGGACAGCAGCACTCAAGCATTTTGGCTGGATGAAATGACATTGATGCAATTAGAATTTGCAAAGTGTCATTCATGAAAGTTGTTAGAAATCATCTCCTCTTTCCACCCACAACATTTCAGAGCATTTGGATCACTACAGCTCGAGATATGGCTAAAATACTGAGTAGTGCTTCTAGTGGACGTGGTGGATAGCCCTCAAGCTCTTGTCTGGATGAAATGTCATTGCTAACATCAAAACTTGAGCATGTGGTCCTCATGAAAGTTGTTGGCAATTGTCTTATCTTTCCACCCACTAAATTTTACATCATTTTGCCTTCTAGAACTCCAGATATGAGTAAAAGTGTGAGCAGTGTTTGGGCCGGATTGCAGGACAGATTCTGACTTCTCTTTTGTGGCCAAGCTTTGAATTTGAAAACGACAGATTTGGGTTTTCCACTCTTCATGAAAGTTGTAGGCCTATGTCTTAACTTTGTAGAACAATAAACCAAACATCAATACCTGGTCCACAACTTCAGATATGATCAAATGACTAAATGATGTTCCAGTTTGATCCAACATCTCTTCTCTAACCTTAGCCCTTCCTTTGTCCTTTTATTTTCAATATTTAATCACATCAATCAATCCTTTGAACTGTGAGATTTGTTTGCATTTAAAATTAAAGTTATGGGGTCGTCATCCAGTGATGATCTTCATGAGATGATGAAACATTTGGCTTTTAACACTGTGACCTTTCAACAAAATGTTATGTTTTTTCAACAGGAAACAAGGTCAAGTATTCACAACTTGGAGAAGCAAATGGGGCAAATAGCTTCAAGTGTAGGAAATTGGAAGCACAAATGAATGAAAAATTGCTCTCCCGAGCATTGAATCCAAAAGAGAATGTTAGTGCGATCATGCTGCGAATTGAGAAAGAACTTAAATAGCAAAGGTCCAAAACAAATTGAGATGGAGAAAGAAGAGGAGATAGAAACCGAATTGAGTATAAAGAAGAAACATCCTCCTCCTTCCCAAACTGAAACAACGACCATTACTCCGAAGGTAAGTCCTAATTCAATGAATTCTAGTTTTAAGATAATTCCCCCCTTTCCTGTGACTTCTTAGGTCCAAGAAAGAGGACAAAGAAAAAGAGATTTTAGAGCTTTTCAAGAAAGTGGAACTCAACATTCCTTTCATTGATGCTATCAAGCAAATCCCCAAGTATGCCAAATTCTTGAAGGAATTGTGCACCACCAAGAGAGCCTACAAGCTAAAAGGCCACGAAATGGTAAGTATGGGTGAAGTTGTATCTGTTGTTATTCAAAAGAATATGCCTTCGAAGCAAAAGGACCCAGGTGTGTTTACTATCCACTTGGTGGATAAAACTAGTATGATTCTCTTAGGTTGGAGCCTTTGAATAAAACTAGTATTGTAATACAACTTGCGGATCGTAGTTTTGTTTATCCAATTGCTTTCAGTTGAGCCTCTATTTTTTTCAATCTATGCGAATTGATCCGAATTAAGCCCCAAAACTGATTTTCCATCAATTAAATCCTTGATCTGAACCCTTGAAACCTATAAAAAATTTAACCAAGTCCTTGAACTCAATTAATACTTTCAATCTTGGTCAATTTGACCTACAAAGTTATTTGCTCCTTAATTGAATCAAATTAACCTATTAAAAGTTTTAATTAACTTATTAGACTTAATTAATTCTTCTAATTTTGGTAAAGAAAGATTTCAATCTTATTTTGTCTCAAATCCGGTCTTTCTTCAGCCTATTCTTAAAATATCCCAATTTGTTCATTCTTCTAGCTGCTTGATCTTTTGTTGTTTTAAGCTTGTCTTTTTGTGTCGTATATATATTGTTATTTTGAATGAATAAAAGTAAAGAATAGTAAAAGGTGTATATATATATGAGAAGAGATAATTTAAGGGATCTAAAATTGGGTTATAACATAATCTACAAGGTTTTGACAACAATAGATAATCATGGATTATAACAAAACAGAGATTGAGGCTATCATACTTGTCTTAAAGAGGATGAAGAGTGTTTAGGGTTCTTGGCTAAATCCTTGTAAAAGAATTTCTAAGTCCGTAAAAGAGGTTAGGATTTTTGAGTAAAAGATGAAGCATTAGAAGTAGAAACCAAAATATCGCACCTTAAAATCTAAAATATAAATAGTTTTAAAATTTAAAGATTGATCTTACATTTGATATGTTAAACATGTTTTCAAACATGATTAAGTGGTTTTAGGTGAACAATGTTATTTTTTACATCATACTTAGTTGATTTGATTTATCAATTTTAGTATAAGTGTGATAGGGATCCGTCACTTAAGAAATAAAGCACCATATGGGGGTGTTGCTTACACCAAAAATAAACATGAAAAACATACAGAACTGAATGTTTTTATCAAAAACAAGAGAAGAGAGCTTACATCTAACATGAATCGGAAAAATTGACTAACCTGGAAGAGTCCTTGATCAATTAGGAGAGTTAAAGGAGTACTCGATCAAGTGACTAGATGTCATGACTGGCAAAAAAAATGGTCGACCAATACAGTTTAAGCGCACACAAATAACCAAAAGATACAATTCTATTCAGAGCAGGAGTTCTCAATAGAATAACTAATCAGAAGTTACAAATTAGCGTACGATTCACATGTATTAATAAAATGGGAGTTTAGTATGTATTAGGATTTAATAATTTTTTTTTTAATCTCATACCAATATTTGTATAAGACTAGGATTATCTATATAGATATGATTCAGCCTATGTACAAATATAATAGAGCCATACACTTACTGTAAACAATGGTCAGCCCCACATATTCAATTGCTTTTATTTATCATTTTCTTTTATTCTTCAAGTATAATTAAATTCCTACAACTTTTTTTTTTAGACTCCTTTTCTTTTTACATAATGGTGCTACTTGGAATATAGATCTCTTTCTTAGGATTCAAGAGCTCCAGAATCTCACTTCTTGTTTGATAAAGGTAGTTGTCGCCTCATTGCAGGTCAATTCCTAAGGATGTGACCTACAATGGACGAAAGAACACTTATTCTTTTATGCCTGAATGGAAAGAAGGTGAACTTGTTACCATTGAGTTCTCAACAGGTTAGGGAGGATCAGATACGAAGCCAATAAAAGGAGGTGAAATCACGTAAGGGGCTGTTGTTAGCCAAAAAAAGAGACATCAAACAAGCATTAGCTTCGGCGGGGGCTGTTTTCATGATCTGGGCAAAGCAATTACTACAAGTAGAAGGATTGGACTTACCAATACAGGTTAAGGAATTGCTTGAAGAATTTAAAGATGTGTTTCCAGATGAATTACCTAAAGGGTTACCACCTATTCGTGGAATTGAGCATCAAATTGATTTGGTGCGGGAGCTTCACTTCCTAACAGACCAGCATACAGATGTAATCCAGAGGAAGCAAAAGAGATTCAAAGGCAGGTTGGTGAGCTCTTAGAGAAGGGCTATGTGCGAGAATCACTTAGTCCATCTTCCGTACCTACTTTGCTTGTACGGAAGAAAGATGGTACCATGAGGATGTGTATGGACAGCCGTGCTATCAACAAAATAACAGTTAAGTATCGATTTCCTATACCCGGACTTGATGATTTGCTTGATGAGTTGCATGGTGCTGCATTGTTTTCTAAAGTTGATTTGATGAGTGGTTATCACCAAATTAGAATGAAAGAAGGAGATGAATGGAAAACAACATTTAAAACTAAACAGGGGTTATATGAATGGATGGTAATGCCGTTTGGGTTATCTAATGCGCCTAGTACATTTATGAGGCTTATGAATCATGTTTTGAGGAAGTATATTGGGCTGTTTGTTGTAGTATATTTTGATGATATCCTGGTTTATAGCAAGACCTTTGATGATCATATGAAGCATCTTAGAGTTGTGTTTGAAACTTTGCGAGATTCTAAGTTGTATGGAAAACTCACAAAGTGTTACTTCCGTAAAGAAAGTGTCGTGTTTCTTGGGTATATTATCTCTAGCGGGGAGTTAAGGTTGATGAGGAGAAAATTGAGGCAATTCGAGACTGGCCAAAACCTGCTAGTATCGCTGATGTGAGGAGTTTCCATGGTTTAGCTTCTTTCTACAGGCGATTTATGAAAGACTTCAACTCTATTGTTGCTCATATGACAGAATGCTTGAAAAAAGGGAACGACTTTAGATGGAGTGAAGATGCGCAGAAAGCTTTTGAGCTAATTAAGGAAAAGTTGTGTACTGCTCCAGTTTTAGCACTTACTTTTCTAAAACATTCGAAATAGAGTGTGATGCTTCCGGAGTTGGAATTGGGGCTGTCTTGCTGCAAGAAAAGAGGCCGATTGCATTCTTCAGTGAAAAGTTAAATAGAGCACGTTTAAACTACTCTATTTATGACAAGGAGTTCTATGCTTTGATTCGGGCTCTAGAGGTATGGCAGCACTACTTGTTGCCTAAAGAATTTGTTATACATACTGATCATGAATCCTTGAAGTATCTTAAGGGGCAAAGCAAGCTGAATCGCGACATGCTAAATGGGTGGAGTTTATGGAGTCATTTCCTTATGTCATAAAGTACAAGAAAGGGCAAGTTAATGTTGTTGCTGATGCTCTTTCTAGGAGGTTTGCACTGATCTCTATGTTGAATGCAAGGCTGATGGGTTTTGAACAAGTGAAGGAACAGTATGCTAATGATTCCTACTTTACTAATGTGGTTGCCGAATGTGCAAAGGGAGCTTGTGATGGGTTCTTTATGCATGAAGGTTACTTGTTCAAAATGGGCAAAATGTGTATCCCTTCAGGATCGTTACGGGAGTTGCTTGTGCGAGAGGCTCTTGGTGGTGGTCTTAGTGGTCATTTTGGGGAGAAGAAGACTTATGAGCTGCTGAAAGAACATTTTTTTTGGCCTAGCATGTTACGGGATGTGCACAAGGTGATTGAGAGATGTGCTATTTGCAAGAAAGCTAAAGGTAAAGAGAATGCATATGGACTGTATATGCCATTGCCTATTCTAGAGCAACCATGGATGGATGTTAGCATGGACTTTGTACTTGGGTTACCAAGAACACGGCGTGGAAAGGATTCAATAATGGTCGTGGTTGATCGATTCTCCAAAATGTCTCATTTCATTCCTTGCAACAAAACCGACGATGCAAGTACATGTTGCTGATTTGTTCTTTCAAGAGATTGTTCGTTTACATGGAGTTCCTAAAAGCATCGTCTCGATCGTGATACAAAGTTCTTAAGCCACTTTTGGAAGACTCTTTGGAGGAAGCTTGGAACGAAGTTACTTTTCAGTACGGCATGTCATCCACAAACTGATGGACAAATTTAGGTAGTAAACCGAACTTTATCTTCTTTGTTACGAGCTATTATACATAAGAATTTGAAGAGTTGGGATACTTGTTTGCCTATTATGGAGTTTGCATATAATCGTAGTGTGCATGGGGCTACAAAATTTTCACCATTTGAGGTTGTGTATGGCTTTAATCCTTGTGTTCCTATTGATCTTGTTCATATTCCAATTGATGAGAGGACATCTATGGATGGAATTAGAAAGGCAGAATTGATGAAGAAACTACATGAGCAGGTTCGATTGCATATTGAGGAGAAAACGACAAAGTATGCTAAACAAGCTAACAAGGGGTGGAAAATGGTTAGGTTTGAACCTGGAGATCTTGTTTGGATTCATATTAGCAAAGGCGATTCCCAAGCAAACGTAAGTCCAAGTTGATGCCAAGAGCCGATGGTCCATTTCGGATTATAGAGAAGGTGAATGACAATGCATATAAGGTAGATCTTCCTGGTGATTACAATGTATCAGCTGCTTTTAATGTGATAGACTTGACTCTATACTTGGATGACGATGACAATGACGATGACGATTCTGATTTGAGGACAAATCATTTTCAACCCGGGGCTGATGATGTGCATCATGGGAATTATAATCCATCTTGTAAAGCTAAATCTAATATGCAAGAGGATTCAGATGGTCCAATGACAAGAGCGAGAGTGAAACAACTACAAAGGGCCTTGACAAGTCAAATTGGAATGATTGAAGTCCGTGTTGGAGTTAAAAATTAACAATCAGTTTGAAATTGGTTCAAAGATGTTTATTTGCCTACAATTGGAACTTGGAGATGGGAAAAGCCCTTAATGGTTCTTTTGATGCTGGGCTACTTGAATTTGGGTTGATATGCAAATAAGTGAAGGAATTGGTGCTGTTTATGGTCAGAACAGCAAATGAATTTGAACCCGAATTTGAAGTCATCCATTGCATGTGAAAACAAGACTAATCTAGGTGGATTTCAAGTTCAGAACGTGCTCTTTCTAGATTGTCCAACCATGACCGCATTGGACTTTTGTGTAAGAAGATATGGTTGTTTTAAATTTGGTCTGTTTATGTTAGAAAGGTCAAAAAACGTGTGCTAGTTAATTTGTCTAGGTTAGTTTGTCAAAGTCTGTTTTTTGAGCTTGACTTCTGCCATGTTGAATTTTTCCTAACTTTGGAGGGATGTTCCAATTATAAATATAGTATCGAAATATGTAATAAAGGACTTTTGGCCAAGATTTGAAACTTAATTCACGGAATTAAGAGTTGTTCTTCCAAATTGATTTTTGTGAAGAACCCTACCTGACTTATCACTCTTCAATCACAAAGAGTGTGGCGTCGAAATCCTAGATTGATCTTTGTGGCATCCAGATCGACTTATCAAAGTATCATTCTAGTCTATCCTCCATCTTATTTACCTTGAAATCACTATAATCCAGCCTAAACACCAAAAGAAAGACAACACAAGACACATCCTTCATCCATTTTCGTCAGATTCATTGTTGTCGATTTTCGAATCATTCACGGCACATCAATTGGTGTCTTTGCATGTGGGTTGCGTGACCACATGATCACGAGGTTCGCATCATTTGGTATCAGAGCTTGGCTCCATTAATCAGGTTATATCCTTTTGAAATTTTTGTTTCCTGTTGATTCCGCAAAAAAATTCCTTAGTATCCAATTTCTTCTTCTCCTTGAAATTGCGGCATATAAACAAAACTTTGTTATTTCATTCTGTTATTGTTCAAAATATATCAGTAGCATCAAAAACAAAAAAAAAAGAAAAGAGAAAAGCAAAAAAAAAATTCGTTCAAAAAAAGATGTTTATTGGATTCTGCAGTAGAAATCTAAACAAGAGAAAATTGGATCAAATCAACTTGGAATTAGATCAAATTTTATACTCTAATTACTGGGGTCCTAGTAGCACCACATATCAAATTTGGGGTGAATTAGATATCGTTTACTTTGGGTTTCAAATTCAGGTCTAATCAGGCCTGATTCTTAACGTTTTTGCGTCAGTATATCAAACCTTGTCATAAATTGTTCAAACTTTATATTCTGTCTATTTGGGATGATATCGCACTATATATGAATTTTTAACTCAATGGGACATTATTTACTTTAGTTTCCAGATTCGGACTTAACTCGTCAGAACGAGTCTGTTTTGCGTCAACTTTTGAAATTCACTTGCTTTCTGTTGTTTTCGTTTATTGCAGTTTATTTTCATCATTTTCTATATTTTTTGTTTCTATTTTTATTCGAGTCTTCAGTTTCGTTCATATTTTGGATAGACTCGCTTGCTACTTGCGAGACTATCATCGCAGTTTCGTTTTGCTTGTTTTCTAGTTTTTATTGCTTCTTGAGTCATCATATATATATTTGGATTGCGCTGCCAAGTTGGTTCTATTTGGTGTTGGTTTCAGTTTCGCAAGAACCGCAAGAAGGTGAGACGAGAGGTGTGAGCGTGTGAGGATATTAAGAGTGTTTGAGCGAAACACGAGCGACGTGAGGATAATTTTTTTACCACTAACCAATTTTTGCAGGTAGTATCATGTCAGATCAAAACAACACACCATCCCATCCCGAGGGAGAATGACACGACCAAAAGATTGATGTCTTCTCCCAAGTGCAGGAGTGTCGAAGTAATAAATAACCCGTAAGACCGGGTCGAACCACAGGGAGGTTAATTGTATAAATTATAAATAACAACAGCAACAATAACAACAACAACAACAATAATAGTAATAATAGAGAGAGCTTTGAGATGTGATATTAATGTAAGGATTAAACAATGATAAGAACAATTGTCAAGGTTAGAGGATCCACTAATGGTATTTCAAACAAGTATAGTATAAACTCTTATTATTCAATTGGAAACCACACACAAAGGAGGTTCCAATCAGATTATAAATTGTTAACATGATTACGTTGGTTATCTTATTCGAATAATGCTAATACTTGTAAATGTTGTCAGGCATTCATGATTATAACTTATGTTAACAACAAATCAAGTTCCTTTCATAGCTCGGTGTCGGTTATACCATACAAGTATGGGCTATGAAAGTGCCAAGTATTTGTTGTACCAAGTGTTATACAACATAAATCTAGATTAACCATTTAACAAGCAAAGTATTAAAAGTGAATAAGATAACAAATATAAAGCATGTTAGTATCCAACATTAAAGTCCATGTTAAGTTTATATTATACTTATTCTTACACCATTAGTGTACCCTTTTCACCTTGACATAATTAACTTAGTTAAACATAATGAAAGAAAGAAACATAAAGAAACAAGGAAAGGAAATGAAAAGCATAAGCAAGAAATTAATATAAGCAAAACTTAAGCATTACAAAATATAAAGAGAGAGCAAGAGCATGATCTTGATCTGAAAACCAAGATGCCTAAATACATGGCAAATGCCTCCTTTTATAGACCAAAATTCGGAACTATTGATTTGTTGACTAATTGATGAATGGGTGGCCACATCTTGACTTGATGACAATTCTTATCTTCTTGTCTTCTAAAAACGTCATTGATGAAGTCATAATTTGAACAAACTTCAATCATGAAAGTTCTAGGCAATTGTCTCATCTTTCCAGGGTAAAAATTTGAGATCATTTGGACTTCTAGAACTCGAGATATGGGCTGAACACTGAACAGTGTCTGGGCTGCAGGACAGATTCGGACTTCTTCGTTGTTGCTACAATTTGGACTTGAAAACGGCCTTCTTAAATCTTGGACTCCTCATGAAAGTTGTAGGCCTATGTCTTAGCTTTCCATCCATATAAGGTAGACCTAAATCCGAGATCTACAGCTCCAGATATGACCCGATTACCAAACAGTGTTCCAGTTTGGACTGCACCAAGCATCTCTTTTCTAAGTTTGGCCATCTCTTTGTCCTTTCAATTTCAGTACTTCAACTCATCAATCAATTCTTTCATTTATGTGATAGGCCTGCATTTAAGATGAACATTTACCATAAATTAAAGGTATCTTATATTATTAGATATGTTATTATAAAACATGCTTTAGTTAAGGAGTTATTGATACTTCAAGTGCAAAATGATGATATAAAACCTTGATAAAAATACACTTTTAAGTACTAATCAGAGAACTTAGTTCCAAATACAAGCCATGACGCAGATGATGGAGAGGATGAATTTTGTGATGGGAAATGTGTGTGACAGACTTGATAGGGTGGAGAAACGTGGTAACGAGGCTGGTACAAGCACCCAAAATGTGAGGAAGCTTGGGGCTGAATCGAAAGCAAACAAAGACACCAATTCCCAGAAAAGCAAAGTAAATCAGGTTTGATATGTGTGTAATACAAAGATAACTTTTATCTAGGCACCAATACTATTGGAAACGGAAAACCCCCACCCAACAAATATTAATTTGCGAACAAGAAGTATAAGGATGACACCACGAAGCCAGTTGTTCTTCGATAAGTCGTTTTCAGTTCTTTAGAGAACCAAGAAAGGAAGATTATCCCACCAACACACAACAAGTGCGGCAAAAGAAGTTTGTTGATCTAAAAATTGCGTAACCTACATGTCTGGATATGCATTTATTTATACTCTCTAGACTTAAATAAACCCTATTGGATGCCCCTTAGGTGGACTTATATGAGGCCCACTTATAATTGACCCAAATAAGGAATAATAACCAAAAGACTAAGAAAAAAATAATAAAATAATAAAAATCCAAAAATTATTGTCCTATATATACTAGAATCAGATTTGTCACAGTTAAGAAATCCCAAATAGACTAGGAAATTTGATCTGAAGGTTGAATTAATGATGAAGTCTTCTTTCCTTGTTGTTGCTAGGATGAATAAGGAATCCTTGTAAGAAAAAGATTTTGAAATATTTATGAAACCTTGCCATAACTTGGAAACTATGTTGTAGCCCATTAAAGATCTTTGTAGAACTAGGAGATTTCTAAAACAAGCTGTCATATCCTTCTGACTTAAATCGCATGTTCTTTCCGAACATGAAGGACAACCTAGAGAGCATGAAGGATCGAGAGGAGCAAGATATGGAGCAAGATAAACCGAGGGGAGCTCAGGACGCCTAGGGAGAATGAAGGACAACCTCTAATTCATCTAATCCAAGTATAAGAAGAGCCCAGGGGGTCCATTAGGGTTTATTTTAGTCTAAATTAAGTATAAATAGAGTCATAACCAGACGTGGAGGGCTACGTAATTCAGATTAATAAAACTTATTTGCCGCACTTTATCGTGTGAGTTCGTGAGATATTTTCCCCTCCATGGTTCTTTAAAGAATTGAAAATGACTTATCGAAGAATGATTAACTTCATGACATCATTTTTAAACTTCTCGTTCGTGAATCAATATTCGTTGGGTGGGGGATTTTGTTTTTAATAGTGTTGATGCCTAGCTACAAGTTATCTTTTCTGTTTCACTTTGGTTTGATAATTGGCACCATTTGGGCCCCTTGATCGAGTTCTTTGGGGACAAGATTATCATGGATTTTGACTTGAGGAGGGATGTGAAGTTGAGTTGTATTATTGCTGGTAAGAAGTGGATTTGGCCTCCTCCTAGATGCCTCGAGTGGATTGAACTTATTCGATGTACTCCCCTCCTCCTGGATTTTGGTTTATTTGTTTTGTGGATTTCTAATTTGTTTTGGACATCCTATTATGTATGGGAACATTAATTATTTCCTTTAAATATTAGGAGTTATTATTTTGTTTATTTTCTTGTTAAGCGAGGAGAAAACACAACAAAGAAAATAAAAGAATCCTACTACAACTTGAAAACAACATGAACAACCTTTTCCTTTAGTTTCTAGGATTAATGGGTGTTTTTATTATCACAGTGATCAGTTGTTGACAGTGATTAGTCAAAGCACAACTGGAAATAATGAAGAGCACATGCCAATGCTTTGTTTAGTGTCGCGGTTCCAAGTTTCAGCCAACATATTCTCCATCATGGAACAATAATTGGTCATTAGCCCGATGGTTCGGGAATTTTTTTTTAATAATTGTGCATTGCAGTACAATCAATGAGTTTGTAGCTCAAGGATTTCTAACAAACGCAAGAGGGGTAAGATCTATGTAGCTCAAGAATCCCTACCGTTAGATTTTTTATAATGAAAAGATTAAGTATTGCAGTCCTAGGGCAGACATGCCTAGTCTAGTGACTCTAGTCTGCAGCCGAAGCCTCCAGGCGGATGTGTTTCGTATTGTGGTTGCTGTCGTAGTTGTGGTTTTAAAAAAGTTGTTTTATAAAAAGTACTTTTAGTTGAGGTTGGTTTGAAAAAATATATGTTTGGTTAAAACTGTGGTTGAAATTGAGGTTGAACAAAAAGTAGTTTAATGTGTTTGGTTAAAAAAATACTTTTCAAATTGAGATTATAAAATAATTAAAAAATATTTTAAATTTAAATATTATAGATTTAACTACTATTATTACATCATGAAATAAATAATATTGATATCAAATATTTTTTATTATTCCATTAAACTATATGCAATGTCATCACATATGAAATCTATTATTACAATGACTATATTTTTCATGGTTTCTTAAGCACGCAACAACAAAAACTGAATTTTTTGTTACGTCATCAAGCGATCTCCTTCTAATTTTTTGAATAAAACACAATTAAAATAAAAATAAAAACTGAATTTTTTTTAACTTGGTCGGACCCTAAGCAAGAACATAATTGGAATTGCGATCAAATTCCACAAATGCTACGTCATCATGCGATATCCTTCTAATTTATGTAGTGTTATTAAATAATATTAAATACTAGTTTTTCGAGTAAAACTCAATTTTTTAAAAAAAATTTACAATTTCATTACGTACAAAATTCATTCGACAAGAATTACAGTTTTCATGATTTTTTGAGCGTGCAATAAAATTAGGTAAAATATTATCAGGAATAAAATTGAGATTACAATGACGAGTAAATTTAATTCATCTTAAACTAATTTTTTAAAAAAACAAAAAAAAATATTGTTCACGTTCACATGAATAGTGTGAGTGAAATCACTTAACTGCACAAGTTTTTTAGAAGAAAAAAAAACTAAACTTTTCATGTGAACAGTGCGAGTGAATTAATTCACTCGCACTGGTTTTCAAAATATATAAAAAAACTGTTCACTTTAGTGAACAGTGCTACAGTGGAGCCATGCTCTACTGTTGAGGTTTCTCCCAGACGAGAAGCAGCAAAATGCTGCTTCTCCGAAACCTGCGGTGCCATGTGGGTCCTACGTACTGAAAGCACTTTTATTTTCTTAACCAAACGTTTATTAGCGTGGCTGCGGGTGAACCTCACTCACAACCACGTTACCAAACTAGCACTGAATCCATTAACAAGAAACAACAATTCCTATGGACCTCAGTGTACGACTGAGAACCTATTTTCACTTCAAACCATAGTTTTGAAACCCAACCCGGTAGTTGACCCGGTCTAATAATCAGATTACGGGTCAGATGGGTTGATCCGGGTCAACCCGGGTTAACCCAAAAAATAGAGGCAAAGAATGAAAAAAAAAAAACTAAAGAGAGATGGCATCTTTCCATCTATGAGACTAATTAACATTTTTTTCTCTTGATATGTTAGGTAGCCATCGAGTTGCGTAAATTTTCAAGGCCTCCCCTATAAGACTAGATGGCATCTTACCACCGGACTTGACTGCTATCATGGTTCTTCAATACAGGTCTATGCCTAATTCTGCCATATATTCAGCCCACCACCCTTTACTTGGCGGTTTATGTCTCTGGCTCTCCGCATAAGTAAACGGGATCCATGTCAACCCTCAATGGAACAAATTTTAAGCAAACCACTGTTTGCAGCACCAAGGCATACGTTACCTGTCTCACTCCAATAGCCTGTACCAGATCTCCCAGCAGGAACATGGTCAGAAGAACTTAAATCTTTACCAAAGATTATATCCATTGCTTCTTCAAAGGTACAACCACCTGAATACTCTGTTCCACTAGTCTTTAGATCCAATTTGTTAACTAGAGAACCTAACGCCTGAGCGACCGTAACATAGCCCTTAAGGAACACAATCATGAGAAAATGCAGTGTTGTTCTTATATTCAGAATGTGTGTTTGAGGATGAAGTGCTATAATTACTTATGTAAATAAAGAATGAATCCACTCATCTCTACTGGAAAATTTGTCCGTTTCTTGAGTGTCTTTTAACTCTTCTAGTTGAGCTTGAAGAGAGGACAAGGAATCCTTCGTTGATAAGAAAGTGTTGGATGAGAGTACAATATAACCTTTATCAATTATTATGTTCTGGCTTTCCACTGAACAAGAAGCAACAGCAAGCGACGTAGTTTCACGTTTATGTATATTTTAAAAAAAAGGATAGGGTCTTAGCTGGGTTTACACGGGTCGCTTGGGTTCCGGGTCAATCCGCCGGGTTGACCGAGTTTTGCCAGGCCAACTTCCCAGCAAGTTTTTACTTAGACCCGGACCGGTTCCAGGCCCGGATCGGCCGAGTCCCAGGTTGATCCGTCGGGCTGATTCGGATTTCAAAACTATGCTTCAAACACTCTCTATCCATGTAAAATTCACCTTCCGAATTTTTCTTTTTCTAGTTTTTTGTGAGTCGAACTTATTTC
The DNA here is from genome assembly GCA_019202695.1 of Populus x sibirica. Taxonomy (NCBI): domain Eukaryota; kingdom Viridiplantae; phylum Streptophyta; class Magnoliopsida; order Malpighiales; family Salicaceae; genus Populus; species Populus x sibirica. Next base: position 382,039 of record JAGMVL010001964.1, on the reverse strand, counting down.
ATCATTAATGTAAGAATATTGTTTAGTTTACAATTAAATGTTTTATAGGCTTCTCCAAAATCTATATATATATATATATATATATATATATATATATATTTGCCTTGTAGGCATACTTTTATATTTCAGTGTGAAGTATGTCAACCAGAAAAGATAATATTGTATTAGTTGAACTACAACTTTAGGAAGTGGACGTAAAATTTATGAGCTTATAGCATGATGCTATATATATGTTTGTTGTTTAAAGATTATTTTCTATTCATACTACAACTCATTGAAGTTTTGTGTTTTTATATTAAAAAAATAGTTTTGACGAGGCAACTTGACATGGATAATAATGCTATTAGTGCATTATGCACGTGTAACCTAGAGTTCATGGACAAATAAACCTTATCATTAGACAAGTATTGTCAGGGAAAGTTTTTTGAACATAACTTCAATGAGTTGATCTTTCGCTACATTTCCACAACTCCACTTGGACAAAGTAGTCTCTGGGACGGGGAGAGGATAATGGGAAATGACGAATCAATACATCTATTTTATTGTCCCTTTATTTTCATGAATATGCAATCTCGACGTATGTGGTGTGTGATAGACACCAATGGTCTTAATTTGCACAAATTACGTGACTGCCCTTGACAGTCCTCTTAGAATCTAGCAGTCTTGTCTGGTTCTCCTTTAGCTAATTTTTACCGTTGCAGTGGTATGTAAAAATTTCCTTCTAAAAAGCTCGTGTACTTTGGATTACGATAAAAGAAAGAAACGAAAAGAACACCAAAATCTTTATGGCCATCCTTCTTTTTGTATTCAAAGATGATGTGGAAATATTTAAACCAATTATTTAATTTCTAGCAAATTTAATATTAAATAATAAATTATTATTATTATTACTATCATTGTTACTATTATTATTATCATTATCATTATTATAGCTATAAATATTTACCATTAATAATAAGTAATATTATTGTTGTTATTGTTATTATTATTATTACAATTATTTTTACCTCCACCACCATCATCACTACTATTACCACCACCATTACCATCATCACCACTATTAAAACAACCACTACCACCATGATCACCACGACCACTGCCACCACTATTACTACGACCACCACTACGAACATTATCACCACTAGAACTACCACCTTTACCACAACAACCATTACCTTCTTCCCTACCTATCTACCTACCTACCACCACCACTACTACCACCACCATTATATATATATATACACATATTCAGAATCTATTCATTTCACTTCGTTCGAGTCAATCATTTAAAGGACTTATTCACTTTTTTGAACTCAATAAAAATTTTGGTAAAGTTTTCTTTTAATTTTTAACATTTTAGTTCTTCAATAGTCTATTATCCTACAAATTCAATCCATCACATGGCAGCCTCAGGCATACCCCAATTTATTTTAACATTATTTCAACATTAATAATTTAACCTCCATTTCAACATCTCATCATAACATAGCAAATCTCTATATACCCTATGACAAATAACCACATTATTTATGAAACTTAACATAAACATAAAATAAAAATAAAAATAAAAATAAGATAAAATTACAGAAAGGTAACTTATAAATATTGAACTTAAGTGTTACAAAAAAAGAAGACTAGTTACAAGATAATTACTTACAAAATGATTGGTTACAAAGCAGGAAGAGAAGATTCTACAAGTTCTTTCACAAAAACAAAATGCATATAAACAACTTTATACCTTAGAAACTATAATATCTTTAAGGTCTATGTTTGAATCAAAAACAATGACAAATAACATCAGATCATTAAAAACATGCTTAAGATTTCAACTTCCAAAAGTACAACCTCATTTACAGCAAAAAAAACATCAAACTTCAATCCAAAACTAACTCTAGGACAAAAACCAAGTCTAGAAACCTAGGACATGAACTAACAACCGAGAAATATGCATCAAATACCTACTGCCATATTTGACAGATAAAAAAAAATTTTCATTTCAGCTAGAAAAATATTCAAATATCATTCTAAACATGTAGCTAACATTAACAACTAACTCAAAGAAACGTTAAGCAAAGAAAACAACATTTTCATTCATCAATCAACATAAATGCTAAAACACAAAATAATGCTAAAACAATTTAAAAATATCATCAAACATTGAAAAAACATGAATGGGCAGGCCATATGGACTCTACCTTTGAGTTTTCTCATGGTTATACCTTCTCCAAACTTGTTGGCTATAGGTTGTTATTTCCCTTCTCTTTTTCTTATTTATTTCCCTTTCATTTTCTATTATTTTCAAAGCTTGCTTGACTTCTGTGTTAGGCTTTTGAACCTTTATAGTAAGGTCTTTGTAGAGGGTATTTACTCATGTTTTTTCTTTATGTTTTTTCCTTATTTTTTCTTTGATTGCTAAGGGTATTTATAGGTTTTTTGGTGGATTCCCTCAAAGATTGATTAAAGCTCAACAATTTGATCAAAATGAGAGTTCTGGACAAAAGCTAATAGTCGGAAGCTCCTGTACTAGGCTGGTTTTGCAATGGTGGTTTTTATTTTAGGGGTACTTGGTGGTTTTGCTAGACTTTGAGGGCAATAATCTATTTCTGGCCTTTTAATTATGAGATAAAGATTTTAAAGTCATTGATAAGAACCCTTTGAGAAGCTTTAAGTGTGAACACACAAAAAAATGGATGGCTTTTGAAAAATAGGTTTCATAGTCTAGGCTAACTTGGTTAATCAATTTTGAGGCTTTGCTAGAGCAACTCCAATGTAAACGTCATCGGAAACCACCTGAAGTTGGTAGAGGAGGTGTATACCTTTTGTTTGGATACAACCTTAATTAATTTGAAGGTCTATAGCTTCACATTCATTTATCTAAAGATGTCAACTTGATCAGCCTAGAATCTGAAATTGTAGTGATGGCTAATCAAGGACAAAATGTTGGAGACTTCTATGGAAGAATTGGTATGTAAACATCTAATTTCATGGAAATGAGGTTAAAGAGGGGATGTTCTTCTTCCATTTGTAAAAAAACATCGTGCCATTTTGAGGTGAAGTGATCAAACTTTAATATATTTTTTTCAGTTGAGCCCTTAATTTGACCAATTAAACTTTCTAAAATCCAATTTCAATTCCCAAACTTCAATTTCTTTCAATTAACACCTGATTTTAACTCTAAAAAACTAATTTTCCTTGCAATCAAGTCAATAAAATTGATTAAACCTTACAAAATCCTCATTTAGTCCTTACTCATTCAAATTTATATTTCTTTACCAAAAATAAAAATATTTTCACTAAATGATTCTTTTGTCAATCAGAATTGGGTCGCTAAATTTGTCAATCTTGTACATTCTGGTCCTTCAACTTTTCCACTTGTCATTTTGGTTCTTCACCACCAACTTGGACAATCTTCTAAGCTTCATGTGTATCCTTTTATATTTTTTTATTTTTTTTTCTTGATTTTTCATAGGGTCAAAGATGGGTAACAACGGATGCCCCTCTTCACAATACTTACGAAGCAAAATCTCTTCAAAATTTTGCATAATGAGCTTGTAAAGAAAAAAAAGTGTTTGTCCTATTTTCTGGGTGATCCACCCATCCTAAAGACTTTGCTTTTAAAATTAAAAACTTGACTTATTTTCATGAGCGACCTGCCATTTTGAAATTTCAAAAAGAATTTCAATAAGCATTCATGCTTCCCTGAAATTGGTTTATTTTCACAAGCGACTTGTCCATTTTGAAATTCAAAAGTTGGCCTATTTTCATGGGTGACTTGTGATGCGAACCTCGTGATCAACTAGTCACACAACCCACACGCAAAGACACCAATTCCCAAAAAGCCAAGTAAATCAAGTTTGATAGGAGTGTGACACAAAGATAACTTGTATCTAGGCACCAAAGACTATTGGAAACAGGAACCCCTACTGATGCGAACCTCGTGATCACATGGTCACGCAACCCACATGTAAAGACACCAATTCCCAGAAAGCCAAGTAAATCAGGTTTGATAGGAGTGTGACACAAAGATAAGTTCTACCTAGGCACCAGCACTATTGGAAATAGAGACCCCCACCCAACAAATATTGTTCGCGAACAAGAAGTATAAGGATGACACCACGAAGACAGTTGTTCTTCGATAAGTAGTTTTCAGTTCTTTAAAGAACCAAGGAAGGGAGATTATCCCACCAACACACAATAAGTGCAGGCAAAGAAGTTTATTGATTTGAAAATTGTGTAACTTTACATGTTTGGTTATGCCTTTATTTATACCGATTCTAAACTTAAAGAAACCCTAATGGACCCCCCTCGGGTGGACTTATATGAAGCCCACTTACAACTGACCCAAATAAGTAATAATAACCCAAAGACTAAGAAGAAAATAACAAAAATCCAAAAATTATCATCCTAAATATGCTAGAATAAGATTTCTCACCGTTAAGAAGTCTTAAATAAACTAGGAAAAATCTGATTTTGGAAAATTTGTGTTGCTGCCCCCTTTGATGTCCTTGATTAGCTCAGATTTCCTTGTTTAATTTAGACAAATAAGAAAACAAATTTCCTCATTTGTTGCTGATTTAATTACTTTCCTTCCCAAGTTAGGAAAAGCATTTAATAGTCCTCCCCTCTTTAGGAATAAGATATGGCCAACTTCCATACATAATTAGGAGAATAAATTGCTGACTTTTTATCCTTGTAGCATTAGGAAAAATAACAAGCCTACCAAGGCCGGTATTGGGCCGGACACATCAACCCCTTGTTCCACACGAATTGGGCTCTTCTTGGACCCGAACTAGATGAATTAAAGGCTGTCCTTCATGCTCCTTAAATGTCCCAAGCCCCTCTAGGTCCATTTTGCTTCATATGTTCTGAACAAGCTCATTCAATGCTTCTTTAAGCTTCTTTGCCCTGACTCTTATATGAAGCCCACTTACAATGGACCCAAATAAGTAATAATAATCCAAAAACTAAGAAGAAAATAATAAAAATATGAAAATTATCATGCTAAATATGCTAGAATCAGATTTGTCACCCTTAAGAAGTCTTAAATAAACTAGGAAAAATCTGATTTTGGAAAATTTGTGTTGCTGCCGCCCTTTGGTGTCCTTGATTAGCTCGGATTTCCTTGTTTAATTTGGACAAATAAGAAAACAAATTTCCTCATTTGTTGCTGATTTAATTACTTTCCTTCCTAAGTTAGGAAAAGCATTTAATAGTCCTCCCCTCTTTAGGAATAAGATATGGCCAACTTCCATACATAATTAGGAGAATAAATTGCTGACTTTTTATCCTTGTAGCATTAGGAAAAATAACAAGCCTACCAAGGCTGGTATTGGGCCGGACACATCAACCCCTTGTTCCACACGAATTGGGCTCTTCTTGGACCCGAACTAGATGAATTAAAGGCTGTCCTTCATGCTCCTTAAATGTCCCAAGCCCCTCTAGGTCCATTTTGCTTCATATGTTCTGAACAAGCTCATTCAATGCTTCTTTAAGCTTCTTTGCCCTGACTCTTATATGAAGCCCACTTACAATGGACCCAAATAAGTAATAATAATCCAAAAACTAAGAAGAAAATAATAAAAATATGAAAATTATCATGCTAAATATGCTAGAATCAGATTTGTCACCCTTAAGAAGTCTTAAATAAACTAGGAAAAATCTGATTTTGGAAAATTTGTGTTGCTGCCGCCCTTTGGTGTCCTTGATTAGCTCGAATTTCCTTGTTTAATTTGGACAAATAAGAAAACAAATTTCCTCATTTGTTGCTGATTTAATTACTTTCCTTCCCAAGTTAGGAAAAGCATTTAATAGTCCTCTCCTCTTTAGGAATAAGATATGGCCAACTTCCTTACTTAATTAGGAGAATAAATTGCTGACTTTTTATCCTTGTAGCATTAGGAAAAATAACAAGCCTACCAAGGCTGGTATTGGGCCGGACACATCAACCCCTTGTTCCACACGAATTGGGCTCTTCTTGGACCCGAACTAGATGAATTAAAGGCTGTCCTTCATGCTCCTTAAATGTCCCAAGCCCCTCTAGGTCCATTTTGCTTCATATGTTCTGAACAAGCTCATTCAATGCTTCTTTAAGCTTCTTTGCCCTGGCTCTTATATGAAGCCCACTTACAATGGACCCAAATAAGTAATAATAACCCAAAAACTAAGAAGAAAATAATAAAAATATGAAAATTATCATGCTAAATATGCTAGAATCAGATTTGTCACCCTTAAGAAGTCTTAAATAAACTAGGAAAAAATCTGATTTTGGAAAATTTGTGTTGCTGCCGCCCTTTGGTGTCCTTGATTAGCTCGGATTTCCTTGTTTAATTTGGACAAATAAGAAAACAAATTTCCTCATTTGTTGCTGATTTAATTACTTTCCTTCCCAAGTTAGGAAAAGCATTTAATAGTCCTCCCCTCTTTAGGAATAAGATATGGCCAACTTCCTTACTTAATTAGGAGAATAAATTGCTGACTTTTTATCCTTGTAGCATTAGGAAAAATAACAAGCCTACCAAGGCTGGTATTGGGCCGGACACATCAACCCCTTGTTCCACACGAATTGGGCTCTTCTTGGACCCGAACTAGATGAATTAAAGGCTGTCCTTCATGCTCCTTAAATGTCCCAAGCCCCTCTAGGTCCATTTTGCTTCATATGTTCTGAACAAGCTCATTCAATGCTTCTTTAAGCTTCTTTGCCCTGGCTCTTATATGAAGCCCACTTACAATGGACCCAAATAAGTAATAATAACCTAAAAACTAAGAAGAAAATAATAAAAATATGAAAATTATCATGCTAAATATGCTAGAATCAGATTTGTCACCCTTAAGAAGTCTTAAATAAACTAGGAAAAATCTGATTTTGGAAAATTTGTGTTGCCGCGCCCTTTGGTGTCCTTGATTAGCTCGGATTTCCTTGATTAATTTGGACAAATAAGAAAACAAATTTCCTCATTTGTTGCTGATTTAATTACTTTCCTTCCCAAGTTAGGAAAAGCATTTAATAGTCCTCCCCTCTTTAGGAATAAGATATGGCCAACTTCCTTACTTAATTAGGAGAATAAATTGCTGACTTTTTATCCTTGTAGCATTAGGAAAAATAACAAGCCTACCAAGGCTGGTATTGGGCCGGACACATCAACCCCTTGTTGTTCCACACGAATTGGACTTCACACGTCTGGTTATGGCTTTATTTATACTAAATCTAAACTGAAATAAACCGTAATGGACCCCTCCTTATATGGACTTATATGAGGTCCACTTACAAATGACCCAAATAAGTAATAATAAACCAAAGACTAAGAAGAAAATAATAAAAATCCAAAATTAATATCCTAGATATGCTAGAATCAGATTTGTCACCCTTGAGAAGTCCCAAATAGATTAGGAAACCTGATCTGAATGTGAAATTAATTTTGAAGTCTTCTTGCCTTGTTGTGCTTGGTTTTCTTAATTTGCATGGACAATTAATGAAGAAAATCTCTATCTTTTATTCCTACCAATTTAGTTTCCTTCCTAGCTTAGGAAATCAGATCTAGCAACCTTTTGATCCACACGAATTAAGCTCTTCTTGGACTTGGATTAAATGAATTAGAGGTTGTCCTTCATGCTCCCTAGACGTCCCAAGCTATTCTAGGTCCATCTTGCTCCATATATTCTGAACAAGCCCATTCAATGTCTCTTTAAGCTTCTTTGCCCTAGCTCTTGTAATTAACCTACTTGGTACCTCAAATGGATCTTTGGCATGATTAAGCTTGGTGTTGGGCTGATCCGCATCATATCATAGGGCTTTTCCGATGCACACCTCTATTTAGAGTCTTTCTAGTTGTCCCCACAACTCTTTTTCGTTGTTAATTCTCTTTCTTCTAGTTGTCAATTCTCGATTTCAAATTCAAAAGTCATGGGGATGGTGACTAATGATAGATTTCTCTAATTCCTTATTGACCAATATCAAAAGCTTTTAGTCTTGCTTGATGTTCTTCATAACTTCCAAAGTAAATTGATCCTTGAATAACCTAGAGAATTGGGATAACCCGGTCGTCCTTGGCATATGTTATACACCCCCAAGTTGCCTCACAACCTAAGCACTCGCGTAACTAACATATTTGGCTACTCCTATCAGAGGCACCCATCGTCTTTGCCCATAACTCATCAAGCAATTTGTTGCTCTCATCCATGAGTCTTTCCACTTCACTTTTCCTTGCAATATTCCTTGCAATTTTACTTTTCAGTTTTCCTAGCTCAGGTCCTTTCATTCCTCTTATTTAACTATCTCTAATGGTCCTTGACTAAACCATTAAAAGTTGTTAACTATCAGCCTTTCAGTTTCTATATGACTAGTTAGTCGTATATACAATAATTGTTCACACATCTCATTCATCCCTTACTAACCCTCTCTTACAATGGTTGAGTGTTAGGATAGTTTCTGCTAGTAGAATTTATTTCAGCATTTTCATATGCAACAAAAGCTGCAACCACCTCCAAATTGATTATTCTAGTGAGGTTTGGAAATAACACCAACCTGATCATTCTTTCCTTCTTTCGAATACCTCTTTGATCATCTTCCACTTTAGGCTAGTAACACTTTTCTTCAATATCTTATGGAAATATGGAACTTTGATCAATTCAACCAATTCAATTAGCATTTTGTCTTTGGTGGAAGTAGACTTTGTATAGATTTCGAGGGAATTCAGTCAGTAAACCATATTCTTTCAAAGTAGGACACATGTCTACATTTCCAAAAAGTGAAAGCACTGGCACATGGGGTCCCAAAAATACATTAAGGCCTTAATTGCTGAATTTTGCATGGACACTTTCATGATTTCCACTTACCTCCTATATTTCTTTAACTCATTCTTGTGGATACTTTTCATGTGTGAGATGAGCTTCTTCAAGTCGTTTCTAGAGCAACTCACATTTATAATGGGTGACAATTTACTATTATCATCCAGTCTCAGCAAAACCCTTTATAACATCTGTAAGGATTCAAAATTCAACCTATATTCAACATAGTTCATCTCTTTAATGGTGCCCTTGTTATTATCCTAAGTCTTGCAATTTAAGATTTTTTTAAGGTTAAGCATATGTTAATGCAACAATGTTTATTTGTGGAACATACTTATAAGCAGGTTCTATGTCTTTTTATGTGAGATATTAAGGTAGGTATTATCTAGTCTCAAAAGGGTCTCTTTTTATCCCAATGATTACCCTCACGAAGGTATAGGGGCTTAGTAGGTAGTGAGAGGGTACGTATAACAATCACTGCTAGTCTAAGCACTCAAAGAAAGAGTTGGATGGTTTCACGAACTTAAATCTTGATTGAAACTCATAGAGTAAGCTACTACTTCCCCACCTAACCTAAAATTTCTATAAGTGTGCATTCCAAAGCGATATATCATGAAATAAACTAGTGAAGCATGAAGACATTCATCCACATCTAAGATTTATGCATGAGCAAGATAAAACATGCTAAAGTGAAAAACAAAAGCCAAATGTAAAAGTTTAAACACATCAATTCAAATAAACAACATAAAACACACAAAGTCTATTCCAAAATGGTCAAAATAAAAGGTCTTTGGTGGAGTTATCATTCTGTTACACGTGAGCGCGTGATGTGAGTGGTGTCGTAGGTGTCAAGGAGTCTGCACCTAGTTATTTGGTTCTGGGTTGCTAGGAGACCCGGGTATACTGGTCTTATTAGAAATTCTAGGGTAAGGGACTAGTTGTGGCTAGATAAGGTTTTAGTACCTCTAGCGTACTTTACCTGAGGTAAGTTGTATTATATGGTCTTCATGTGGTTTAAAAGGTTTTGATGGGTTCCTAACCGATGGTCAGTATATGGCTCAAAAAATTAATCTTATGAAAAAATCTAGCTTTTGATGGGTTCCTAACTGATATGGTCAGTCTATGGCTCAAAACATTACTCTTAAAAAAAAATCTAGCATTTTGAATTTATTAACGCTCGTATGCCCAGATAAATTCTTATAGGCAAACTCCATGTAAGTTCCTGACAAGGTTCAACTATAATGGAAGGCTTTGGGTTTTCCACAACTCATGTATTGTGGTGCAAAATACTCCCAATTAGAATTGGTGAATATTCAGAAAACTTTTAAGAATTTTTTGACCAACTTCTGGTATTTAAATATAATCATACTTGTAAGTTTAACATTTTATATCAAAATATTGACCATTAATTCTCATGAATTAAAATTTTTAAGGGGATTATTAAAATATTGGTCAAGTTCTCAAGTATTTAATAAACTGGTTATCAAATCCAAAAATACATGCAAAGATATTTTTTATGTATATAAAAAAGTGCTAAAACTTACTATGTATTTTTATTTTTTTAAAAATATGATTTTATTATTATTTTTTCAGAGACTTGGTTGTATGCACACCAAACAAAACTCTCTTTTTTATATATGTTTTTTTGAAATTTTGGTAAAAGCAGGTATTAAATACAAGGCCTGCATCTTATAATGTAAGTATATAATCCCAATATTAAATAAAATTATTGAAATAAATGTGCAAGTTACCCACAAATAATTTTAGATTGGTCCTTAAATTTTGTTTTTAATTTTTTTAGGTTATGTTTGGCAAAACCTATTTTTATTCAAAAACCAAACAGTCAAAATAGGTCTAAGGTTGTGTTTTCACAAATTAGCAAAGCAAACAAGCCTTTACCAAATGACCTGATTTTAACCCGACTAGATCAATTCAAAAACATTGAATCAACCATTGACCGAACAAAAAACCAAGGTATAACCCAAAACCAAACCAAAATTAGAGATTTAAACCAAAATAAAATCAAAACTAAAAAACAGCATATACAACTTCACCCATACTTACCATTTCATGATCTTTCAGTTTGAAAGCTCTATTGGTAGTACACAACTCCTTCAAGAATTTGGCATACTTGGGAATTTGCTTGATAGCATCAAGCAAAGGAATGTCGAGTTCTACTTTCTTGAAAACCTCTAAAATCTCTTTTTTTGTCCTTTTTCTTTGATCTAGAAGAACTCACAAGAAAGGGTGGAATTGTTTTAAAACTGGAATTCATTGAGGGAGGAGTTACCTTTGGAGTGTTGGTCAATGTTTCAGTTTGTGGAGGAGGAGGATGTTCCTTTTTTGTACTCAATTCGGTTTCTATCTCTTCTTCTTCCTCCATCTCAATTTGTTTCGACCTTTTCTCTTCAAGTTCTTTCCCACTTCGCAAGCATGATCGCACTAACATTCTCTATTGGATTCAATGCTTGGGAGGGTAATTTTCCATTCATTTGTGCTCCCAATTTCCCTACACTTGAAGCTACTTGCCCCATTTGCTTCTCCAAGTTGACCTTGTTTCCTGTTGAAAAGACATGATATTTTGCTGCAAGGTCACAGTGTTAGAGGCCAAAGTTTTCATCATCTCACGAAGATCATCAATGGATGACGACTCCAAAACATTGGAGTTTGTGAATGGAGGGGGTTGTCTTGCTTGATAATTCCGTTGGGGCTGAAATCCATGGGGATGGAACTATCGGCCTTGATTGCCTTGTTGAGGTGGGTTCCCATAGCATAAGTTTGGATGATCTCTCCATCTAGAATTGTACGTGTTGGAAAAGGGATCATATTTATGCTGGGGTTGTCCGTTGAATCCTCCATCAACTGTATGAACCTGTTCAATGTAATCTTCTTGCATTGTTGGGCACATATCTGAGGTATGTCCTTGTAAGGAACATATGCTACAAACTTTCACATGCTGTACATTTCCACAAGCCAAAGAATGCACAAGAGAAGTAAGATCATTAACTTTATTTTCAAGGTTAGAAATACTGATACGATCCAGGCAAGGTCAGTCCGTCCAGACTCATCGCCAAAGATCTGCTACCGTTTCTGTCGACTTTGCCAATTTCGTCGGCTTTGTTGATTCCAACACTACCTGCCGTGTCTGAACCAACACTGTTTCGTCAGCGTATTTGTGTCACACTCCTATCAAACCTGATTTACTTGGCTTTCCGAGACTTAGTGTCTTTGTGTGTGGGTTGTGTGACCACGTCATCACGAGGTTCGCAGCAAATACTTACCTCATTTACTCGTTTGCGAAGTCTCCACGCGTGACAAATTGTTTCGAGTTGGCTACCATATTTGAGATCAATTGGCGTGCGGCCTCGGGTGTCTTATCTACCAATGCCCCTCCACTTGCCGCATCAATGATACTACGGTCGGAGGGCATCAGTCCTTCATAGAAATATTGAATGAGCAGCTTGATCGGGTATCTGATGGTGAGGGCATTGAATGCATAGTTGCTTAAATCTTTCCCAATACTCGGAAAGTGTCTCTCCATGCGATTGTCGAATCCCACATATTTCTTTCCTTATGTTGGCAACTCAAGATGCTGGGAAATACTTTTCAAGGAAAATCTTCTTCATGGCATTCCAAGTTCCAATGGAACCTGGAAGAATAGAGAAAAACCATGCTTTTGCTGCCCCTTTTAAAGAGAAAGCGAAAGCTTTCAACTTAACCTGTTCTTCATCAACTCCATTCGGTTTCATGCCAACAAAAACCATATGGAACTCCTTGAGATGAGCATGAGGATCTTCACCTACAAGACCATTGAATGTTGGTAGCAAATGTATAAACCAGATTTGAGCAGCAAGCTCCTTGAGTGTTTGTTGTCGTTCAACAGCCATGGTGTTGACGCGAGCTTCCTTTCCTAACCTGCGTAAAGTGTTTTCTATTTCGAGATCCACCTGCACTTGAATCTAGTTAGTTGAACGGGTTACAGTGCATAAATCATCAAGAAAACGCAAAACAAACCAACCACACAAGAGATTGAAAACAATGCAAATTGTACGAAAATCCTACGCTAGAAAACTAAAACGCCTAAAAACCCTAGAAAACAGCAGAATTTGGCCTCGATAGGGACCACTAGTCCTGTTTAGAACATCGTTTCCCTTCAGGAAACAAAAGGCCGATACCTAATTCCACCAAAAAATCTGTTTTGAACGAACGAACCACCGCCGTAAATAAACAAGTACCGCAGTAAGCAAAAATTCTGTTTCTCTGTTTTTTTTTCAGAAAAATAAATAACAATCAAAGCAAATAAAAATAATAGCACAAGAATCAACTAAAACTACTTCCCCAAAGAACGGCGCCAAAATTTGTTGCGATGTCGCGGTCGCACAAATTAATTACCCTAACTTCAAACATAACACACAAGATAATATAGAGCAAGCAAGAGGTCGATCCCAAGAGGAAGGTTCAAGTCAGATTTTTATGCTAGATGATATGCAATTTGAGGGGGGGGGTTTGGACGTTATCTAGGCTAAAGCAAAAGAAAACATAAAACTATCAAACTAAATTTAATAAAATCAGAAAATTATCAAGAGAACAAACCTTGGTCGCAAGCACACATCCACCTATAGAAATCAGAACTGATCATGGAAACGAAACATCAATTTATATTATGAATATTTATCTCTTCTTAACATTGGTTAGTTAACGGATCCGCCGTATAACTTACCCTAACCATCAAACAACCACAATTTCCACACTAGTAATTTAATTCAATGGCAACCTTAAGAACTAGATAAGTTGATTAATCAATAAAACATAACTGTCTGCAGTCTATGTTTGATTTGATTGAATGTTCTCCCTAAGATTAATAACGTATATCCGCCATAATTATTAAACTCAGTTGCTTCACAAGTTCATATACCACAACTCGGTTTTGATATCAAATTTAGCAATAGATTGTCTACAATAATAACTTAGAGTCCGCTCTAGCAATTAAAATAAACAATCATAGGAAAAATAAGCATATGAGAACAAACATATTCATCATATAAACTGAAAAGAAAAGATAAAATAAATCTCACAGTTCTTGAAATCCGAAAGTTTCTGTGTCCTTGCAACCAAGAAAAAGTGTTTAGCCTTGCATGTCTGTTGAAAAACTAATCAAAAAGAAGGAAGAATGCATGATTTCAGGTTTCTTAGAGGAAGGGGCGTTTTCTCTCCTCTTGGCTGGCTGCCCCCCTTCTCTTCTCTCATTCTTTTTATATCCTAGGAAACCCTAGTCTCTATTTTACAAAATAGTCCTCCCTTAAGTAGACTCGTTTACATTTAAGTACTTCAATAACTATTTTCCTAAAAAAGGAGAAATAGCCTTGCATGAAATCTTCAAGCTTTGACTTAGAGGAACTAAATTGCTAAAATAAAAACTTGGATATAGGTTTAGATGCTTCAAACGTAATTTGGGCTCGTTTATTCACGAAACCCGTTTGCTGGCAGAATTCAGTTGTCATCTTTGAAAAATCATATCTCCATCATATGACATCATTTTTGGATGAAATTTGGATAGTTGATATAACTTTGAGTCAGGAATATAAAAAAATCAATTTTGCATCAATTGGACTTCTGTAGCTCCAGATATTCAAGTGGCAATGGCCGAAGGTCAACACTGGCAGATTGCGAGATTTGACTTTAAAGGCTGCGATTTCCATGCTCTTCCTTATTTTATTTTCTTGCCTTAGATGTCCAGAAAGTTATGGATGTTATCTTTTTAATGCCACTAGAATCACTTCACTTCAACCTCTAGAGCTCACGCTCTGCACAAAACATTGACTGAAGGTCAAATCTGTCAATTACCTCCAATTTACTCATTTTTGCATCTTTCATCCCAAAGTGCCTTCAAAACATAAAACAAAGAATATCAAGGCATTTTATATATAAAACACACGCAAAACACTAGTTAAATGTGGGTGAAACTATCGAATAATATGGTTATATCAATAATTATGTTTACTATCTAGTTTTACAGCAACAATCATAATTTTGGATCTGGCTGAACATTTACCCAAAGTTGCCTAAAATATTGTTCTATCTTGTGGTAAATGTTTTGGTCAATCAGAGTTTGGGAATGCCTTTCGATATACGTCAGAATAAGATGTATGAATTTTGTTATTTACTTCCTTTTAATTTGTGGACTTTCTATTTGACAAGGATCATTTCCCTACAGCATCTTGTTTTAGGAATTTTCTAGTTCTACAGGATCTTTATGGGCTACAATATAAACTCCAAGTGTGGCAAGGATTTTCATGTTTTGAGAGGATTATTTAAAGTTACAATTAATTATCTTAACAAATAAGAAAACTAAATGGGAGGCAACTTCAACAAAGATCCTAGTGTTTCTTGGATGAGAATTTCATTCATGATATTATTTATATTAGAAAAATTATCTATCTTAGGTTATTTTGTTGAATTAGGTGCAACAACTTTAATTTATGTGTCCGATTTAATATTTTTATTATGTTCATATTTGGCCTTAGTTACCATACTTATTGTAAGTGCGTAAATATTAACCCACAAGTTTTGGGTTTATTAGGGTTAACTAGTAGAGCCATTATATAAGATTTTATAAGTTTAAATTTTCAGCAGCCATGGATTTATGAAATAAACTTGTGTTTTACGTGAAGCAACACGTATTCTTTACTAGGACAAAGAATAGATTGACTTATCAAGGTATAACTAACCTTGTGGCATCTTCCTCATACTTCTCATTCGCAAATTGGAATTTGTTGGGTAGGGGTTTCTTATTCCAATAGTTTTAGTGTCTTAGGACAAGTTTTCATTATATCACACTCCTATCAAACCTGATTTATTTGCTTTTCGAGAGTTGTATCAATTTCGTTGTGGGTTGCTTAACCGCGTGATCAAGAGGTCCGCATCAATTCCCTTTTCAACCCTTTCTTGGATCGTATCATGATGGAGTTTTTGTTGCTGCTTACGGTGGTGCTACCTAAATTGATGGCGGTGATACCATGGAAGGAGAAGAAAATGGTATTTGGGTTGGTTTTTGTTGTTGGTGCAAGTGGAGATAGTGGAAAGGTAGTGGGAAAAGGCTAGAAAGTGTGATGTTGGGATTGGACCGGAGGTGTTTTGTCTACTGTCTATGAGAGAGAGAGAGAGAGTGGTGGTTGTGTTTTTCTCTTTTTAAAAAAAAAAAAAAAAGAAAAGCTAATGCTCGGGGTAGGTTTGTGCTTCGGTCTCTCCTCGTCCTCTCAATGGATTTCACCATTATTTATAGGGGTTATGGAAGAAGGGTATGAGGTGTTTATCTGGCATGAATCATGACCTTTAATTCAAATGAGAAGGATCCAAACTATTGGCCAGAAGTCTCCATCACAAACTGCTAAAGCTAGGTTGCACAGGTGGATTGAGTCGTTGTCTTTGGGACGGCTCCGAGGCAACTACGAAGATGACCACCCAATGGGAATCAAGTTGGGGTGTAGTGTAGTGTAGTGTCGGCCCATAAGAGTGATGGCTTGTTTGTTCTGTTTGGTGGAGAGATGATGCATTAAATGCCTCTAAAAAGCAGCCACTCGAACAATTTTTCAAATACAAAGTTTGAAGATGATGAATAGTGTCAGACGACGTGTCATGTGGCACTATATTAATTTTTACCTATGTTAACCAAAATGATGTCATTTTGATCGAAAACACATCATTTTTGTTAAAACAATACCAAAATGCATCGTTTTCTTTTGATGACACGACATCGTTTTGGCATTTAAAGTGATTTTAGATTTAAAAATCTTAACATTTAATCCTTTTATTTATTCAATTAAGTCATCAATTGAATTTTGATTCTAAGAATCAATTCAATTTCACCCTTGTCTAATCTTAAAATGACCCTATGAGTTTAATGTTTTTTTTCAATTTGATCTTTGGTTTTGGATATTTTTTATTTCATACCTGATTTACCTACAAACTTTTAATTTCTTCAATTTTATCTATGATTTCACTCAATTGGGTTCCTAAATTTACACTCCTTTTGCAAAAAGGTTCCTAGTCTTAAATTTCTTCAATTTGGACTTAACATACCCCCTAACTTTTATTTTTTTTTGAAATTTCGACGCTGATTTCACCTAATTGAGTTTGGAAAAATTAAATTTAGTCCTTTAAAATTACAATCTTCTTAATTAAGGCCTTATTTTTTTCTACCAATTAAATCCCTTATAAAATTAATTTGACCCATTAAAAGCCAAATTAAATCCACTTAATTAATTCTTTTAACTTGACCCAAATTAATTCTAAAATTTAATTAAACATTAAATGGGCCCATGATTAAATCAAATTGGCTTATTAAAAGCCTAATTAAGTTCTCTGACTTAATTTTTATGTTAATTTGTCTAATAATAAGTTTATTTAACCTTGAATTTGCATTATCTTTTAATCTTGGGTACAATGGGGTACAATTGTGCTCCCAAATTTTTCTAAAATTTCAACTTGATTCTTCCATATATTTAAAACCCTTCTCAGCCTACTCTTTCCAAGTTGCCAATATTTTTGTTGTTATTATTATTATTATTATTATTATTTTATTTTTAATTTTTTTATTTTCAAGAAAATAATAAATTTAGGGGGAAACCTAAAATTAAGTTATAACACCTTGTATAATTTTTGCTTTTCACTGGTTTTATTTGCTTTTATTGTGAAATTCAAATTTAAGCAATGGTGGCAAAGCAAGAAGCTCTCACTTCCAGGTTTGGGTGGTTGTTTACCTGATTTTCACTCCACTTGCTACTACTTCGCAGCTCGAATTTTTCTTTGTTTTCCTACTTTGTTTTTTTCTTTTTAAAGCTGCTGAGAAGTTATTTTGTCAAGATATGGTTTGGGTTTTTGTTTTTGTGGTTACCTTTCTTTTCAGCATTGACTTCGCTTTAACAGGTTGGAAAAGGAGTTTTATCATTCCCTTTTGTCACTACATGTTTGCCCTTAGTTTTTCTTACAGAACCATGCTTTTGATACACTGCGATTTTTTCATATATCAATTGTTGTTTTACTTTTGTTTGCCATTAGGTATCATGTGTCACCTTCCTTGCATACTGTTATCAAGATATGTCTTTTCATGCCATTACGGATTCTGCTTTGTTTTTATGCTTTTTTTTTTTTGCTTTCATAATAAAACTAATGAGACCCCAATTAAGAAACACTATATAATCCAGACACTACCTTAATTAAAATAAAAGCCAACTATTTCACAACCTAACAACACACAAAATGTTAAATAACAACATTTTATGTTCCATTGAAAATTAAAATCAATCAAATTCCATAACCAAAAATAAAAATTTTGGACTATAAACACTAATTCTACACATCAAACAAATTGGTGCCAACATAAAAGAAAGAAAGAAAGAAATGAAAGTGGATTCCTTGATAAGCAAGAGAACTAGAAAGGAAATGAACAAAAATAGAAAAAAAAATTAATGCTATTGATTAGTATTATCGATTAAGTTATGAAAAAAGATTGATTTCATCTAATCATACCTCTATATCAACAAATAGATACCCCCATAGATATAATATTATAATTATACTTGTTATTGATTGCATGTGTATATGTTAGTGGATATATAGAAAAAAAAAGGGGGGGAAAGAGGGGAGAAGGGTTTTAAAGAGAGAAAAAGAGGATGAGGTTTCAGCAAAAGGAACATATTAGAGATTTATTGAGCAAATGATTGCTCATTCACTAATCTTTACATTATGGGCTCAACTGTGTAGTCCCTCTTGCAGTAGTTTTTCGATGTTTGTTGTCCAAATTACTCGTTGTTTTCTCTGTTTCATCATGCCCTTCCTTCTTTTTATTTTTTCTTACTCACATTTAACTATGTTTTCGATAAAACAATGGAAGAAAATAAAAAATTACAATCAAAGGCCTGCTTTGCTTTTGCTTTTAGACCACAAAACACTACACCTTTGATACGATTCGGGCAATGAAAAAACAATCGGATTCGGATTCTAACGTAAAATGCGCAACTATCCAATTTTACAGCAACAATCATAATTCTCAATCCGACCATTGGATCAGGCTGAAATTTTATATGGAGTCGCCAGCCATGTGTTCCTACCTTGGGTTAAAATTTCAAATCAATCAGAGTTTGGGAATGCACGGAAATACTGGTCAACAGAGGCTATACAAATTTTGTTATTTACTTCCTTTTGACTTGTGAACTTTCTATTTGGTTAGGATTCTTTTCCTATAAGGATGTGGCAGCTGGTTTTGGAAATTTTCTAGTCTTGCAAAGATATTTAATGGGCAACAACATAATTTCCATGTGTGGTATGGACTCCATATTAATGTAGAATCCTTATGGTGTATGAAAATAATTATTCTATCCTCATTAAATAAGTTTCCAAGTCAGCTAAGAATACTTTGCAAATAAGGAAACTAAAGATGAGGCAATTTCAGATTTGATTCTCCTAGCTTATATGAGACTTTTAAAGGGTAGCAAATCTGATCCTATCATATTTAGAATATTAAATTTGGAATTATTATTATTATTATTTTCTTCTTAGTTTAGGGTTTATTTATATTATTTGGGTTTAATTATAAGTGGGCATCATATAAGTCCACATATGGGGTCCTATTAGGGTTTGTTTCATTCTAGAGTCAGTATAAATAAGGGCATAACCAGACATGTAAGGTTAGACAATTCAGATTAATAAATCTTCTTATTTGTCGCACTTTGTGTGTGTGTGTGTGTCGGTGAGATATCTCCCTTCCATGGTTCTCCAAAGAACTGAAAAACGACTCATCGAAGAACAACTGTCTTCGTGGCGTCATCCTTATACTTCTCGTTCGCGAATCAATATTCGTTGGGTGGGGGTTTTTCGTTTTCCAATAGTGCCGGTGCCTAGGTACAAGTTATCTTTGTGTCACACTACTATCAAACCTGATTTACTTGGCTTTCTGGGAAATTGGTGTCTTTGCGTATGGGTGGCATGATCACGAGGTTCGCATCAAACTTTTTTTATGAAGTATTCTATTGTTTTTCAATATATTTGTTGTTTATTTTTTCATGCAGGCTATTTGATTTAGAATTGGAATTCATTTATTACAATCATAAGATCTAAAAAAGATGTTGAAGAAAGGAGAAATTGGTCACAACAATAATTATATCTCTTTTTAATTAATTAATTAGAATGTCAATCGTTTTTCATTCCTTCTTTTGCTCTACCTCTCGTGACTTGTTTATGCCATCCATCTCTGGGTTGGCAGGCACACCCGCAAGGTGGGTGGTTGCTTTGTGAAGTTCATCATATAGGAAAATTATGTGGATTAGCCTACGAACACTAAGGATCCATTACACATTCCAAATGGGCCCATCACAAGGTCCAAAGCGAAGGTATTGAAAGAAGCAATGAATTGATTGTTTGTGCAAGTTTCAACCAAGGTTGAAATTGGGGACCCTTTGGAGCATCAAGAGGAGGCCTAACATTTAATTTATGTGTAAGAGGGTCCCAATCCACCCTTATTTGGGCCATGAAGTTTCAACAACAAGGGTGCCAATTTTGTATAAGTTTCAGCTAGACTTGTTATGTGATGTTTCCACGTGTTCTGTGGAGTCCTAACTAGTATTGGATTTCCTATCATATATGAGAATTTTGATTATTTCCTTTAAATATTAAGATTAATTATTTGTATTTTATATTATTGTTAGGTGAGGAGACAACACAGCATAGATGATGTGGATCAGCTCGGAAACACCAAGCAAAGACCCATTACATGTTTCAAATGGTCCAATGACTCGGTCCAAGAGGCATTGAAAGAGGCATTGAATGCATTGGTTTTGAAGGTTTCAACCAAGTCAGAATTGGAATATCAAGAGGAGACCCTAGTACATCTTATCCATGTGCAAGAGGGGTCCAATACAACCTTATTTGGGCCATGAGACGAGGACAACAAAGGAAATAAAATAATCCTACTACAACTTGAAAACAACATGGGTGGCTACCTTTTCCTTTTGTTTCTAGGATTAATGGGCTGCATGGAAGGCTATAAATAAGCCTTGAATTAGTTCTGTAATATTTTACTTCCTTCTCTTCTTCTCATGGCAGAACATAGATTTAATATTAGGGGCTTTATTTTATTTTGTTAGCTGCAGCCCAAGGCTTGTTTGGGCTTAAATTAATACTTTATTGTCAACTAGGATCCAAGGCTTGTTAGGATCAAGTTATGGGCTTTTCAGTTTAGGGTTTTTGAGTGGACCTCATATAAGTCCACATAAGGGTCCATTAGGGTTAATGATGTGCCGTGAATGATTCGAAAATCGGCAACAATGAATCTGATGAAAATAGATGAAGGATGGGTCTGGTTGGTTGTTTTTGTTTTGGTGTTTAGGCTGGATTATAGTGATTTTAAGGTAAATAAGATGGAGCTATACTAACATCAATAGAACCATTAAGGGCTTTCCCCATCTCTAAGTTCCAATTGTAGGCAAATAAGCACCCTTAAACCAATTTCAAACTTATTGCTAATTTTTAACTCCGACGCAGCTTCAATCATTCCAATTTGACTCGTCAAGGCCCTTTGTAGTTGTTTCGCTCTCGCTCTTGTCATTGGACCATCTAAATCCTCTTGCATATTAGATTTATCTTTTACGAGATGGAATATAATTCCCATGATGCACATCATCAGCCCCAGTTGAAAATGATTTGTCCTCAAATCAAAATCGTCATCATCATCCAAGTATGGAGTCAAGTCTTTCACATTAAAAAAAAAATCAGGTATGTCTTCCAAAAAAGGAGGGGGGGCTAGGAATAAAAAGGATAACAAAATGGAACAAGATTGCTTTGTAGAAACACATTTGGAACCTGTGCAATGACTCAGATGGCTCAATATGGTCTACTTGGATCGGATCCAATCTGCTTGCGAGGTAGGAATTTCTGGACAATCAAGATGCCACAGAATTGCTCTTGGGCTTGGGGAAAGATTCTAAAGCTCAGATCCTTAGCATGGCCGAAGATGAAGTACATCATAGGAGATGGAATGACAACCTCTCTATGGTTTGACAATTGGCATCCTCACAGCCCACTCGCGGATTCTTACTGGGGAAAGATTCATCTATGATTCGGTATGGCCAAGAACGCGAAGGTGAATGTGCTAATTCATAACTCGAATGAAAAACTCCTACAACCCAAGCTATTGGCTGGCACCCCATTATAGAAGCTATTCCTTCCAATTCTAATCCTCAGATGGGGCAACAGGATGAGATAGTTTGGTTGGATTCACCAAATCATAAATTCTCGGTCAAAGTAGCTTGGGAACAACTAAGACGTCATCGTCAGATGGTTGAATGGCATGACATTTGTGGTTCAAGAATGCTGTTCCAAGACATTCATTTCTTCTATGGATGGCTGTCCAAACGTAAACTCACAACTCAAGATAAACTTCATCGGTATGGTATACATGGTCCCAATAGATGCTTACTCGTCTCCGCAACAATGAGGATCACAACCACTTGTTCTTTGAATGCTCCTATACTAAAGCAATCTGGTGGGATGTTTGTGACGGATGCGACATTCCAAGAATGAAAAAAGGCTGGGATGAGTGGATTAGATGGGCCACCGTCTCTTGGCATGGCAAGAGTTTCATCAATTTTTCTCGTAAATTGAGTTTCGCAGCTACAGTGTACCATGTATGGCAAGAACGGAATGCAAGGATCTTTGCTGGAATGTCTAGAACTTCGACTTTGGTCTTTAATCAAATCGAATGTATCATTCGTGATAACCTTGATTTGATGAGGAATGTCGTACCAACAAATGAAAACAAAAGGATCCAACGAGCTTGGAGGGTGAATAACATAGATTCTTAATTTGTTAGTTAGCTGGTTGTATTGGTTTCCCTAACGAATCTAGTGAGGTTTCAGTTTTATGGTCGGTGGCTAGCATGTAGCCATCTCTGTTGTTTTATGTTTATGTTATCATTGTAAATCAGGGGTATGCCCCTTATAATGTTTGTATCTTCTTCTTTTAATACATACGTCAACTTACCAAAAAAAAAGTCTTTCACATTAAAAGTAGCTGATATGTTGTAATCACCAGAAGATCTACCTTATAGGCATTGTCATTCACCTTCTCTATAATCCGAAATGGACTATCAGCTCTTGGCATGAACTTGGACTTACGTTTGCTTAGAAATTTGCCCTTGCTAATATGAATCCAAACAAGATCTCCAGGTTCAAACTTAACCATTTTCCGCCCCTTGTTAGCTTGTTTAGCATACTTTGTTGTTTTCTCCTCAATATGTAATCGAACCTGCTCATGGAGTTCCTTAATCAATTTTGCCTTTCTAATTCCATCCATAGATGTCCTCTCATCAATTGGAATAGGAACAAGATCAATAGGAACACAAGGATTAAAGCCATACACAACCTTAAATGGTGAAAATTTTGTAGCACTATGATTATATGCAAACTCCACAATAGGTAAACAAGTATCCCAACTCTTCAAATTCTTATGTATAACAGCTCGTAACAAAGAAGATAAAGTTCGGTTGACTACCTCAGTTTGTCCATCGCTTTGTGGATGACATGCCGTACTGAAAAGTAATTTCATTCCAACTTCCTCCAAAGAGTCTTCCAAAAGTGGCTTAAGAACTTTGTATCACGATAAGAGACAATGCTTTTAGGAACTCCATGCAAACGAACAATCTCTTGAAAGAACAAATCAGCAAGATGTACTGCATCATCAGTTTTGTTGCAAGGAATGAAATGGGACATTTTGGAGAATTGATCAACCGCAACCATTATTGAATCCTTCCCATGCTGTGTTCTTGGTAACCCAAGTACAAAGTCCATGCTAATGTCCATCCATGGTTGCTCTGGAATAGGCAATGGCATATATAGCCCATATGCATTCTTTTTACCCTTAGCTCTCTTGCAAATAGTGCATCTTTCAATCACCTTGTGTACATCCCGTAACATGCTAGGCCAAAAAAAATGTTCTTTCAACCGCTCATAAGTCTTCTTCTCCCCAAAATGACCACTAAGACCACCACCATGAGCCTCTTGCACTAGCAACTCCTGTAACGAACCTGAAGGAATACACATTTTGCTCATTTTGAACAAGTAACCTTCATGCATAAAGAATCCATCACAAGCTCCTTTTTGCACATTCGGTAACCACATTACCAAAGTAGGAATCATTAATATACTAATCCTTCACTTGTTCAAAACCCATCAGCCTTGCATCCAACATAGAGATCAATGCATACCTACGAGAAAGAGCATTAGCAACCACATTAACTTGCCCTTTCTTGTAATTTATGACATAAGAAAATGACTCCATAAACTCTACCCATTTAGCATGTCGTCGATTCAGTTTGCTTTGCCCCTTAAGATATCCATTCTTGCCAATCAAGAGAGAAACACTAAAATCTCAAGAACCCATCGAAGATTAAGGGTTTATAGGTAGAATAAACACTTGTGGGCAAGCGATTAACAAGAAAATTTGAACAAGAAGAGAAGAGGGAGGGCCGACTGTCATTAGAGAAAAAAAAAAGAGGGAGTTGAAAATCTTTGACTGGTTGAAGATCGAAACCTTGATTCTTATCGGGTAAGGTGTTCTAAACATGGTCTTATAAGTCATTTCAAATTCGATTATGAATTGATGCCTTGATGTTGAATTATAGATTACTTGATTTGGGGGGAAAAGTATTAGTTGTTAAAATTAAGTAAATTCATGTGTTGTATGTAATTAGGAATGCGGAATTATGATGATTTGTCAAAGAAAAGGTATGGGTAATTAAGTTAAGGATGGTCAGCCATATAAAGAAAAAAAGGGGGAAATCGTGGTTTTTCCTTATGGAATTTCCTTATTATAATAGGTTGTTTGTGGATGTTGTATATAAATGGAAAAGGTTGACGAATCTGAACAGTTTTGTCTCCTGACTTTCAGAGAGATTTTGGGTAGGAGAATTAAGGAATTAGGATCAGGTTCCTGCATAGAAATTATAGTTTTGAATGTTGACTAACTATGAAAATTTTTCTTACTCAATTTGGAGCTATAGAACTCCAGTTATGGGTCACCAACTGAGACTGGGTCATGACAGACCCTGTAGGGCAGTGGGTCTGATTAGTTGATGAGCAATTTTGACTGTCTTAGGGGTAGAACTAGGTTCTCCTTTTTGCAAGGGACTTGTAGCCCCGTGTCTTAGATTTCCAACGTGACCAACCTCACTTGAAACAGAGTCCCAAAACTCCGGATATAGTTAAAATTCTGAGAAGCGATCGAAATGCGACCTCTGCAAATAATAGCGTTTGGACAGTAACAATCAAATATCTAGACAGTAATAGTTAAAGACAAGATGAACGGCTGAATAGTAACAGTTCAAGACATTACGGTTGAATAGTAACAGTCTAGTGTCTAAACAGTAACAATCCAATGTCTAGATAGTAACAGTTCAAGACAGTAACAGTCCAAGGTATAGACAGTAACAGTTGGACAATAATAACAGTCCAATGTCTAGACAGTAACAATTCAAGCGGTAATGGTCCAAGATCTAGACAGTAACGGTTGGACAGTAACAGTTCAATGTCTAGACGGTAACAGTTCAAGATAGTAATGGTTGGACAATAACAATCCAAGGTCTAGACAGTAACGGCTGGACAGTAACAGTCCAAGGTCTGGACAGTAACAATTCAAGGTCTGGATAGTAACAATTCAAGGTCTATACAGTAACAGTTGGACAGTAACAATTCAAGATTTAAACAGTAACAGTTCAAATATAAAGAAAGGAATGATAACTATTAATGGGTGTAATGAGAAAATTGTAAAATATAAAGAAAGAAATGATTGAAAGAAAGACCTATTAGTTGTTGATATGGTTATTATAAAACGTATCCTTGAATGAGAAAAATTTATGAGATAAGCCTGTGATTGCAGGAGAGACCATGGGCGTGGTGCAGCAGCAGGGGAGCACGAGTAGAGCTTCTACTACAGGTAGGTGATCTTCACCTAAGCTTTCTAGTTAAATTTAAGAATTTAATATGTTAATAATGTGAGATGTGAATTTGCAAATGTTGGATATTATGTGAAATGATGGAAGTTGGTGTAATGATGTTGTTATTTCGGATAGTATCCCGAATGTATGTGTGTTCAAGGTGAACGACCCTTATAGGAATTGCCAAGTGATGAGAGTACCACTGACAAAGAAATTATGAGAAGTGTAATATGTGTTTCGGCTAACATACATTTAGTGCATGTTAGGGTCCCGGGTAAGGGGATCACCATGTATCGACTAGCATACATTTAGTGTATGTTAGGGTCTCGGGTAAGGGGATCACCGTGTTTTTGACTAACATACATTTAGTGTATGTTAGGATCCTGGGGTAAGGGGATTACCGTAATGTTTTACTAGCATACATTTATTAGTAATGTGTTGATGAAATAGTTGTGGTTGATTTTAATGGAATCTTGAATGGAAGTTGGAAATGAGAGATGAAATAGTTTTCAATAGATGAATGAGAAGGAGTTCTAACGAAAACGAAAAGGGAAAAGGAATAGAATAAGAATATGTATCTACCATTTTAAATTATTGAAAATTTGTGTTACTATACTTATCGTGATATTCATATTTCAATAATATGTATTTTGTTTCAAGACCATCATATGCACGCTAGGAGTAGATGTTAGCTTTTATTCACTTTTTGTTATGTAGTCTAGGTTGGATGACCTTACATTTTGTAAACATGAAAACATTTGTATGACTTAATTTGTATAATTAATGTTTAAACTTGATTGGATGAACTTAACTCTGTAGTTCATATAACCATGTTCCATGTATGCGTATTTATGTCTTCTATCCATCCATAATGATATTTGTTAATTAATGTATATCATAAATATTATGGTTGATATGAATGATGTTGATTGTGGGATTGAGACCCAGGATGATTGGATCGTGATTGAGTTAGGAGAAGCGGGTTATTAGAAGTGTAAACAGGTTATATGTCGATAACTTGGGACCTTCCGGTATAGGAGAGACTCTGTTGAAATTTCAATAGACTTTAATATGAACACCATGGATATATATATATATATATATAATTAATTACTCTGTTTTTCGATTAACATGAGATTGTTGTTTTATCCCGGATATGAGGATGTTAAAGATAGTATCAAAAGCACTATTCAAAAGAGATATGGGCTAGAAAGCGTACTATCTAAAATGTGCTCTCAAAAGAAATGAGATAGGGCTAAAGACGTGTTATCTGAAAGGCGAGGGCTTAAAGGTGTTTTTAGAAGAAAATAGTGCCAAAAGCACAATGTAAAAGAGATAGGGCTTAAAGGCACGCTATTTGAAAGGCGAGGGCTTAAAGGTGCTCTCGAAAGAAAATAGTGACAGAAGAACTATGTAAAAAAGATAGGGCTAAAAGGTGCGCTATCTGCCTAGGGCTCAAAGACACTCTCATAAGAAAATAGTGCCAAAAGCACCATGTAAAAGAGATAGGGCTCAAAAACGCGTTATCTAGAGGACAAGGGCTTAAAGACATACACAAAAGATGATAAGATAAGGCTTAAAGGCATGCTATCTAGAAAGCGATGGCTTAAATGCGCACTTAAAAGAAAAAAAAGCTAAAAGCACTATGTAAAAGAGATAGGGTTCAAAGGCATGCAATCTGGAAGGCGGGGGCTCAAAAGCTCACTTAGAAGAAAAAATACAGATAAAAGCACTTTGTAAAAGAGATAGGGCTCAAATGCACACTAAAAAGGATGAGATAGGGCTCAAATATTGATACGATCCAGGAAAGGTCAAATTCAGATTTTGACGTAAAATGTGCAACTATCCAGTTTTACGGCAACAGTCATAATTCTCAATCTGATCGTTGGATCAAGCTGAAAGTTTACGTGGAGTCTCTTGACATGTTTTCCTACCTTGGTTTAAACTTTCAGGTCAATCGCAGTTCGGTAAGGCATCGAAACATGGGTCAACAGAGACTGTACGAATTTTGTTATTTATTTCCTTTTGACTTGTGGACTTCCTATTTGGCTAGGATTCTTTTGCTAAAAGAATATGGCAGCTTATTTTGGAAATTTACTAATTCTACATAGATCTTTAATGGGCTGCAACATAGTTTCCAAGTGTGGCAAGGATTCATAATTATTTCAGAATCCTTTTCTTACAAGGATTCCTAGCTACAAAAAGAAAAGAAGACTTCAGAATAAATTCTACCTTCAGATCAGATTTTCTAGTCTATTTGGGACTTCTTAATGGTGACAAATCTGATTCTAGCATATTTAGGATGGTAATTTTCGGATTTTTATTATTTTCTTCTTAGTCTTTGGGTTATTATTACTTATTTGGGTCAATTGTAAGTAGGCTTAATATAAGTCCACCTAAGGGGGGTCCATTAGGGTTTATTTAAATCTAGAGTTAGTTTAAATAAAGGCATAGCCAGTCATGTAAGTTAGACAATTCATATTAATAAAACTTCTTGTTTGCCGCACTTTGTGTGTGTGTGTGTGTTGGTGCGATAATCTCCCTTCCATGGTTCTCTAAAGAACTGAAAAACAACTTATCGAAGAACAACTGTCTTCGTGGCGTCATCCTTATACTTCTCGTTCGCGAATCAATATTCGTTGGGTGGGGGTGTCCGTTTCCAATAGTGTCGGCGCCTAGGTACAAGTTATCTTTGTGTCACACTCCTATCAAACCTGATTTACTTGGCTTTCCGGGAATTGGTGTCTTTCCGTGTGGGTTGCGTGACCATGTGATCATGAGGTTCGCATCAAATATGCGTAATCTACAAGGTGAGAGCTCAAAAGTTTTGGTCAATCGCTCGCTTCACCTAGCAAACCCATTCTTAACCAACCCCCCATCAAATTCATCAACCTTTGGCCAAACTGATGCTCACAACAAAACCATGCAACCCCCTACCACAAACATTGTCTCTATCCCCTCACCTCTGTCTAACCACAACACAAACATACAAAATACTACAATCCCTAACCCCTCCATCCCCCTATGCAAAACAAAATCTTCATCCTACTATACGCTCGGAAACATTTGACTGTGAATCAGACCATAACTCAGGTAATGATCTTTTGCCTGTTGACCAAAACTACCTACCCCTAGTTGGTATATATGATGAGGATTAGCGCACCATTAAGCGCAATCATGCCAATGACCCATTGGAGGTGTCAATTAGACCAATTACAAGAGTTAGGGCAAAGAAGCTTAAAAATGAATTGAATGGACTTGTTCAGAATATATGGAGCAAGATGGACCTAGAGGAGCTTGTTTTTTCCTAATGCTACAAGGATAGAAAGTCAACAATTTAATCTCTAAATTAAGTAAGGAAGTTGGTCAGATCTTGTTCCTAAAAAGGGGAGGATTATTTAATGCTTTTCCTAACCTAGGAAGGAAAGTCATTAAATCAGCAACAAAGGATGAAATTTGTTTTCTTATTTTTCCAAGTTAAACAAGAAAAATTAAGGACCTAAAAGGGGGCGGCAACATAAATTTTCCAAATCAGATTTCTCCTAGTTTATTTGGAACTTCTTAATGGTGACAAATCTGATTCTAGCATATTTAGAATAGTAATTTTTGAATTTTTATTATTTTATTCTTAGTCTTTGGGTTGTTATTACTTATTTGGGTCAATTGTAAGTGGGCCTCATATAAGTTCACCTAAGGGGGGGTCCATTAGGGTTTATTTAAGTCTAGAGTCAGTATAAATAAAGGCATAATAGGCATGTAAGGGCTATGTAATTTTCAGGTCAATAAACTTCTTTTACCGCACTTGTTGTGTGTTGGTGGGATAATCTCCCTTTATTGGTTCTCTAAAGAACTGAAAACGACTTATCAAAGAACAACTGGTTCGAAAATTACTATCTTACATATGCTAGAATCAAATTTGTAACCCTTAAGAAGTCCCAAATAGACTAGGAAATCTGATACAAGGGTAGAATTAATTCTGAAGTCTTCTTTCCTTGTTGTAGCTAGGATGAATAAGGAATCTTTGTAAGGAAAGGGGTCTGAAACATTTATGAATCCTTGCCACACTTGAAAACTATGTTGCAGCACATTAAAGATCTTTGTATTACTAGGAGATTCCCAAAACAAGCTCCCACATCTTTGTAGGAAAAGGATCTTTGCCAAATAGGAAGTCTATAAGTCAAAAGGAAGTAAATAACAAAATTCATATAGCCTGTTCTGACGTATATCCCATGTTCTTCCCGAACTCCGATTCCTCTGAAACTTTACCCCTATACTGTCAACACCATATATTTTAGAGTTTGGAGACAATGTGGCCTAGAACATGTAATGAGCACCTCAAATGGTTACATGATCTTTTATGTAACAGAATTGAAACCTAGACCAAACAATCATGAAATAACTTCAAATTCAATATTTAGTGTAATAATACTAAAAAAACAAGAAAAATAAATTTATAGGTCGTTCTTTTATGTCTAGGTACCCAAACCCCTTGTATGATCAGTTTGCGGCAGAATCGAACCTCCAATTAAAACCTCCAAAATCCGATATCAAAATAAGCCCAAATTTAATATATGGTGCAATCTCATCCCCAGTACACAGAATATGAAGTTTCAATTTATTCTAAGGTGGTTTGCTTATGGTTCACTAAGAGTAGTGTTTCTGCGGCAGAATTGAACCTCAAATTAAAACCTCAAGGAAACAATATCAGAATAAGCCCAAATTTGATATATGATGCGATCTCACCCCTCATAGATAGAATATGAAGTTTCAATTAATTCCGAGGTGGTGTGATTATGGTTCACCAAGAGTTGTGTTTCTGCGGCAAAATTGAGTGATCCTTGAAATTTCAACTAATCCCTCCCTCTCTCTTTCTTTTTTTCTTCTTTTTAATATATTGATATAATTTAGAGACAGTAACAAGATGAAATATAACCCTTTCTCTTTTTTTTGTTTTTTTGCTTAGATGATGGAGACACGAAGAACAAGAAGATGGATGCAAATACTGAAAAACTTAAAGGAACACCAAAAAAAAACAAAAATAACAGAAGGATATGACCTTGTTTCGGAGCCTAGCTTTGATATCAACTGATGCGAACCTCGTGATCACATGGCCATGCAACCCACAATCAAGATTGAGATCTGATCCCGGAAAGCCGAAATAGGTCTGATAGCAGTGTGATACGATCCAGGCAAGGTCAAATTCGGATTTTGACATAAAAAGTGCACCTATCTAGTTTTACAGCAATAGTCATAATTCTCAATCCGACCATTGGATCAAGCTGAAATTTTACGTGGAGTCTCCTGACATGTTGTCCTACATTGGTTTAAAATTGCAGGTCAATCGGAGTTCGGAAAGGCATCAAAACACGGGTCAACAGAGGCTGTGCGAATTTTGTTATTTACTTCCGTTTGACTTGTGGACTTTCTATTTGGCTAGGATTCTTTTCCTAAAAGGATGTGGTACCTTATTTTGGGAATCTCCTAATTCTCCAAAGATCTTTAATGGGCTACAACATAGTTTCCATGTGTGGCAAGGATTCATAAATGTTCAGAATCCTTTTCTTACAAGGATTCCTTATTCATCCTAGCTACAAAAAGGAAAGAAGACTTCAGAATAAAATTCTACCTTCAGATCAGATTTCCTAGTCTACTTGGGACTTCTTAATGGTGACAAATCTGATTCTAGCATATTTAAGGATGGTAATTTTTGGATTTTTATTATTTTCTTCTTAGTCTTTGGGTTATTATTACTTATTTGGGTCAATTGTAAGTGGGCTTAATATAAGTCCACCTAAGGGGGGTCCATTAGGGTTTATTTAAGTCTAGAGTTAGTATAAATAAAGGCATAACCAGACATGTAAGTTAGACAATTCAGATTAATAAAGCTTCTTGTTTGCCGCACTTTGTGTGTGTGTGTGTTGGTGAGATAATCTCCCTTCCATGGTTCTCTAAAGAACTGAAAAACGACTCATCGAAGAACAACTGTCTTCGTGGTGTCATCCTTATACTTCTCGTTCGCGAATCAATATTCATTGGGTGGGGGTTTTTCGTTTTCCAATAGTGCCGGTGCCTAGGTACAAGTTATCTTTGTGTCACACTCCTATCAAACCTGATTTACTTGGCTTTCTGGGAATTGGTGTCTTTGTGTGTGGGTTGCGTGACCACGTGATCACGAGGTTCGCATCATTTGGTATCAGAGCTTGGCTCCATTAATCAGGTTATATCTTTCTGAAATTTTCGTTTCTTGTTGATTCCGCAAAAATTCCTTAGTATCCAATTTCTTCTTCTCCTTGAATTTGCGGCATATAAAAAAAATTGTTATTTCATTAGGTTATTGTTCAAAATATATCAGTAGCATCAAAAACAAAACAAAAAAGAGAAAAGAGAAAAGCAAAGAAAAAAATTGTTCAAAAAGACGTTTATTGGACTATGCTGCAGAAAACTAAACAAGAGAAAATTGGATCAAATCAACTCGGAATTAGCTCAAATTTGATACTCTAATTACTGGGGTCCTAATCGCACCACATATCAAATTTGGGATTAATTGGATATCGTTTGCTTGGGGTTTCAAATTCGGGTGTAATCAGGTCTGATTCATAACGTTTTTGCGTCAGTATATCGAACCTTGTCGTAAATTCCTCAAACTTTATATTCTGTCTATTTGGGTTGATATCGCACTATATCTGAAATTTGAACTCAATTGGGCATCATTTACTTTAGGTTCCAGATTTGGACTTAACTCGTCAGAAGCGAGTCTCTGTTTTGCGTCAACTTTTGAAATTCGCTTGCTTTCTGTTGTTTCCATTTCTTGCAGTTGATTTCATCATATCCAACATATTTGGGTGTTGTTTCATGATTTTGCACATTTTTTGTTTCTGTTTTTATTCGAGTCTTCAGTTTCGTTCATATTTCGGATAGACTCGCTTGCTACTCGCGAGACTATCATCGCAATTTCGTTTTGCTTGTTTTCTAGTTTTTATTGCTTCTTGAGTCATATATATTTGGATTGCGCTGTCAAGTTGGTTCTATTTGGTGCTGGTTTCAGTTACGCAAGAACCACAAGAAAGTGAGACGAGAGGTGTGAGCGTGTGAGGATATTAAGAGTGTTTGAGCAAAACACGAGCGACGTGAGGATAATTTTTTTTTACCACTAACCAATTTTTGCAGGTACTATCATGTTAGATCAAAACAACACAACACCCCCTCACGATGTAGAACTTAAATTCCAATTGCAAACCATGACGAAGATGATGGAAAGAATGAATTTCGTGATGGGGAACGTGTGTGACAGACTTGAGAAGGTGGGAAAACATGGAAACATGGCTAGGACATGTACCCAAGACGTGAGAAAGGTTGGGGCTGAACACAAATCTAACAATGGCAGTGGGGCCGAAAGGCCAATGTGGGCTGATCATGAGGATTTTGGGGAGGATGTTGATGATATTGGTGATGGTGGTTTTAACGATGAGACCATAGGCTATCGGGAAGGTTTTTGGCAGCCTAGAAACCAAAGGGATTTCATGTATTTTGATGAGGTGTTATGGCAAAAGAAAAGGAGGATTCAAAAGGAGAGGTGGTATCAAAGCGAGAGAAATAAAGAGATTAATGTTCTAAAAAAAGAATCCAAGAGTATATCCCGTATTCTAGGGGAGATGAAGCAAGAACTTGATGTGTTAACGACAGCACTCAATGCCCAGCAAGCTTCAGAAAGAGAGGAGAAAAAAGACTCCAATGATGATATACAAAATAGAACGACTGCAACTTTCATCCAAAGTTGTTGGCGACGATTATTGGCAAGAAAAGAACTCCAAAGGCTTCAAAAAGAGGCTAAGGAATTGTCCATTAAACTTGTTGGTGATTCAAGGATGAATCATCTTGAAGAGAGAGGGAGTGATACGATCCAGGCAAGGTCAAATTCGGATTTTGACATAAAAAGTGCACCTATCCAGTTTTACGGCAATAGTCATAATTCTCAATCCGACTGTTGGATCAAGCTGCAATTTTATGTGGAGTCTCCTGACATGTTTTCCTATATTGGTTTAAAATTGCAGGTCAATCGGAGTTCGGAAAGGCATCAAAACACGGGTCAACAGAGGCTGTGCGAATTTTGTTATTTACTTCCGTTTGACTTGTGGACTTCCTATTTGGCTAGGATTCTTTTCCTAAAAGGATGTGGCAGCTTATTTTGGGAATCTCTTAATTCTCCAAAAATCTTTAATGGGCTGCAACATAGTTTCCATGTATGGCAAGGATTCATAAATGTTCAGAATCCTTTTCTTACAAGGATTCCTTATTCATCCTAGCTACAAAAAGGAAAGAAGACTTCAGAATAAATTCTACCTTCAGATCAGATTTCCTAGTCTATTTGGGACTTCTTAATGGTGACAAATCTGATTCTAGCATATTTAAGGATGGTAATTTTTGGATTTTTATTATTTTCTTCTTAGTCTTTGGGTTATTATTACTTATTTGGGTCAATTGTAAGTGGGCTTAATATAAGTCCACCTAAGGGGGGTCCATTAGGGTTTATTTAAGTCTAGAGTTAGTATAAATAAAAGGCATAACCAGACATGTAAGTTAGACAATTCAGATTAATAAAGCTTCTTGTTTGCCACACTTTGTGTGTGTGTGTTGGTGAGATAATCTCCCTTCCACGGTTCTCTAAAGAACTGAAAAACGACTTATCGAAAAACAACTGTCTTCGTGGCGTCATCCTTATACTTCTCGTTCGCGAATCAATATTCGTTCGGTGGGGGTTTTTCGTTTTCCAATAGTGCTGGTGCCTAGGTACAAGTTATCTTTGTGTCACACTCCTATCAAACCTGATTTACTTGGCTTTCCGGGAATTGGTGTCTTTCTGTATGGGTTGCGTGACCATGTGATCACGAGGTTCGCATCAGAGTGTGACACAATGGAAACATGCCCAAGGCACCAACACTATTGGATTGAGTAGAATGACGCCACGAAGCCAGTTAATCTTTGATAAGTCAGATTCAGTTCGTTCAAGAACTGAAAAATGCAAGAATCACTCTCACACGTTAAAACTGAAAAATTCAGAAGTAATAATCCTCCAAGCTGCTGAAATTTTGGCTTACATGAGTTTAAATAGTTCTTGAAAAATCAACCCAAATGGACCCCTTATGTGGACTTATATGAGATCCACTCAAAACTGACCCAAAACCCTAAACTGAAATGCCCATAACTTAATCCAAACAAGCGTTGGATCCTAACTGAAAACAAAGTATTAATTAAGCCCAAACAAGCCTTGGGCTGTAGCTAACAAAATAAAATAAAGCCCCTAATATTAAATCCATGTTCTGTCATGAGAAGAAGAGAAGGAAGTAAAATATTACATAACTTATTCAAGGCTTATTATATAGCCTTCCATGCAGCCCCTTAATCCTAGAAATAAAAGGAAAATGTAGCCAACCATGTCGTTTCCAAGTTGCAGTAGGATTCTTTTGTTTCCTTTGTTGTCCTCACCTCATGGCCCAAATAAAATTGTACTGGACCCCCCTCTTGCACATGGATAAGATGTACCAGGGTCTCCTCTTGATACTCTAATGGATCTTTCAATTCTGACTTAGTTGAAACATTCAAAACCCATGCATTCAATGCCTCTTTTAATGGCTTTGTCTTGGACCTAGTCATTGGACCATTTGGAACATGTAATGGGTCCTTGCTGGTGTTTCTGGGCTGGTCCACATCAATATGCATTATAAACAAGAACACAATCAAGAAGGATAAAGAGTATAAATTTTCATGAATTTATTTACATGCAAACTTCAAAACTCAATTAATCGTCAGGATTTAAATGAAATCTATGCCATGCCAAAGTGATAGGTCCTCTCATTGATATACACTCCAACACTCATGTGTTTATGGCTTATGTGTTTAAATCTCTCAAATTCAATCAATGAATATGTTCTACCATAAGTTTGCTCTTCAATCTCATCTCCATTACTAACATATTACAAGCAATGCATGAATCAAAAGATCTTATTTTCCGGTTGTAATGGGGCTAAGGTTAAGGTGAGGTTTAGAGAGTAAAAGAAAAGGTTCAAACCAAAGAAAGTAGAGCATTATGAAAAATGATATTTCAAACAAGATATTTCATCAAAGCACATAAATTTTCCATCTTTAATCACCAATACTGAACTTCTTTTGATTTCAAGCTCTTTCAACATAAAATCTTAAGAACATAAAGGAACACTTTTTTCTTTTTCTTTTTTATTTTTTACCTTTGGCAACTTTGCCTATCTTTTCATCAAGCATCACTTCTTCTTTCTTTTCACATAATTTCCAATCATAATTCCATGAGATATCACAAGTATATGCTATAGTAATCCTTGGCTAGGGGAAAAGGAAAACATATAAAAAGTTAAGGCTTATACATGGATAAATTTAGCAAAGAAAAGATGAACAAGCTCAAAAGGGGCTCACTAAGGATAATATGCTTTAGGTTGGCCTTTTGGCTCAAGTGGTTAAAATTCCTAATGCCTTTATCATCTTCATGTATATATGTAATGTGAATGTAATCTCAACAAGATATGAAGCAAGTTCTAGAGATACATATCATTTAAAGAATGCACAATCAAAGAATATAATGTTGAAGGCTCAAAAGCTTGCATTGGTATAACACTATAAAGTCAACATGGCATATTCTCAAAGTCAATCCCTATACCATTAAACCTTAAAACTTGCATGCACACTCCTTCATTCGATTTATATCTTCATCTTTCTCAATTAATTCTCATATATAATACTCATATTCTCATAAACCAATAGGAGTTCAAAAGATTAAACATAGAAATTTATTTTTTTTAACAACAAAGAAAATCAAAATAAGAAACCAACATTCTCTTAATACCCCCACACTTAAAACACAACATTGTCCTCAATGTTGAAATAAAAGAAAAGGAATATAGGAGAATGAAAAAAATAAAGTAAAATGCGAAAAATAAAAGATAAAAGAAAAAGAAAGCAAATCTGTTTTTTTTTCTTTTTGTGCTGGGTTGCCTCCCAGTAAGCGCTTTTATTTTATGTCATTGGCTCGACATGTTGCATGCTCATTCTTTATAGATTGGTTCAGCTATAAGGTTTCAAGCGATGCCCATTGACCTTGAGTACTTTATTGGTTTTTAAACTTGTAATTTCAACTGCACCATAAGGAAAAACGTTAGAATTACAAAGGGTCCAATCCAATGAGAGTGCAACTTTCCAGGAAAATATTTCAAATGCAAATGATAAAGAAGGACTTTGTCTCCAACATTAAACTCTTTTCTTGTAATCATTCGGTCATGGAGACTCTTAGTCTTTTCTTTGTAAATCCTTGCATTCTCATAAGCATCATTTTGTATTTCTTCCAACGTAATTCCAATCTTTTTGGGCACCAAAAGGATAGGCGCCACCCATTCACTGTCCATGATGGGGTGAATGACTCCTGCATCGTGGGGAAGAGTTTGCAAAGCTTGCAAAGCCAATGCTGATTCATGCACGTTTTGGAGAACACATATATGCCTCTCCATCTCTATTATCTTGGTAAAATCATAACCATAGCTCAAAGCTACGCTTAATCCATCCTCACTATCAAAATCACAAACTTGCTGCACACTTTTATCAACTTGGTCATAACCTGTGATAGAATAAACATTGCTATAAGGATATGTCATTGCATCATGAAAATTAAATTCAATTTTTTCATCTCCTACCTCCATAGACAAAGTATCCTTACCGCAATCAATTTTTTGTATTGGCAGTTTTCAAGAATGGTCTCCCAAACAATATAGGAGTGTTGTTTGATGAATCACAAGAATCATTTTCCATATCAAGAATATAAAAGTCGCATGGAATGACCAAACTATCAATCTTGACTGGGACATCTTCTATCACACCAAGCGGGTAAACAAAACTATAATCCGCAAGTTGTATTACAATGCTAGTTTTATTCAAAGGCTCAAGACTAAGAGAATCATAAACATGTTTAGGCATAACACTAATGGATGCACCTAAATCGCATAAGGCCCTTTTGAAACTAGCATTACCAATAACACATGGGATAGTAAATGCACCTAGGTCGTTTTGCTTCAAAGGCATATTCTTTTGAACAACAGCATATACAACTTCACCCATACTTACCATTCCATGATCTTTCAGTTTGAAAGCTCTATTGGTAGTACACAACTCCTTCAAGAATTTGGCATACTTGGGAATTTGCTTGATAGCATCAAGCAAAGGAATGTTGAGTTCTACTTTCTTGAAAACCTCTAAAATCTCTTTTTTTTGTCCTTTTTCTTTGATCTAGAAGAACTCACAAGAAAGGGTGGAATTGTTTTAAAACTGGAATTCATTGAGTGAGGAGTTACCTTTGGAGTGTTGGTCAATGTTTCAGTTTGTGGAGGAGGAGGATGTTCCTTTTTTGTACCAATTCGGTTTCTATCTCTTCTTCTTCCTCCATCTCAATTTGTTTCGACCTTTTCTCTTCAAGTTCTTTCCCACTTCGCAATGATCGCACTAACATTCTCTATTGGATTCAATGCTTGGGAGGGTAATTTTCCATTCATTTGTGCTTCCAATTTCCCTACACTTGAAGCTACTTGCCCCATTTGCTTCTCCAAGTTGTGAATACTTGACCTTGTTTCCTGTTGAAAAGACATGATATTTTGCTGCAAGGTCACGAGTGTTAGAGGCCAAAGTTTTCATCATCTCACGAAGATCATCAATGGATGACGACCCCAAAACATTGGAGTTTGTGAATGGAGGGGGTTGTCTTGCTTGATAATTCTGTTGGGGCTGAAATCCATGGGGATGGAACTATCGGCCTTGATTGCCTTGTTGAGGTGGGTTCCCATAGCATAAGTTTGGATGATCTCTCCATCTAGAATTGTACGTGTTGGAAAAGGGATCATATTTATGCTTTGGGGTTGTCCGTTGAATCCTCCATCAACTGTATGAACCTGTTCAATGTAATCTTCTTGCATTGTTGGGCACATATCTGAGGTATGTCCCTGTAAGGAACATATGCTACAAACTCTCACATGCTGTACATTTCCATAAGCCAAAGAATGCACAAGAGAAGTAAGATCATTAACTTTATTTTCAAGGTTAGAAATACTGATACGATCAAGGCAAGGTCAGTCCGTCTAGACTCATCGCCAGCATCTGCTACCGTTTCTGTCAACTTTGCCGATTTTGTCGGCTTTGTTGATTCCAACACTACCTGCCGTGTCTAAACCAACACTGTTTCGTCAGCATATTTGTGTCACACTCCTATCAAACCTGATTTACTTGGCTTTCCGGGACTTGGTGTCTTTGTGTGTGGGTTGTGTGACCACGTGATCACGAGGTTCGCAGCAAATACTTACCTCATTTACTCGTTTGTTTGCGAAGTCTCCACGCGTGACAAATTGTTTCGAGTTGGCTGCCATACTTGAGATCAATTGGCGTGCGGCCTCGGGTGTCTTATCTACCAATGCCCCTCCACTTGCCGCATCAATGATACTACGGTCAGTAGGCATCAGTCCTTCATAGAAATATTGAATGAGCAGTTGATCGGGTATCTGATGGTGAGGGCATTGAATGCATAGTTGCTTAAATCTTTCCCAATACTCGAAAGTGTCTCTCCATGCGATTGTCGAATCCCACATATTTCTTTCCTTATGTTGGCAACTCAAGATGCTGGGAAATACTTTTTAAGGAAAATCTTCTTCATGGCATTCCAAGTTCCAATGGAACCTGGGAGAATAGAGAAAAACCATGCTTTTGCTGCCCCTTTTAAAGAGAAAGCGAAAGCTTTCAACTTAACCTGTTCTTCATCAACTCCATTCGGTTTCATGCCAACGAAAACCATATGGAACTCCTTGAGATGAGCATGAGGATCTTCACCTACAAGACCATTGAATGTTGGTAGCAAATGTATAAACTAGATTTGAGCAGCAAGCTCCTTGAGTGTTTGTTGTCGTTCAACAGCCATGGTGTTGGGTTTCATGCCAACGAAAACCATATGGAACTCCTTGAGATGAGCATGAGGATCTTCACCTACAAGACCATTGAATATTGGTAGCAAATGTATAAACCAGATTTGAGCAGCAAGCTCCTTGAGTGTTTGTTGTCGTTCAACAGCCATGGTGTTGACGCGAGCTTCCTTTCCTAACTGCGTAAAGTGTTTTCTATTTCGAGATCCACCTGCACTTGAATCTAGTTAGTTGAACGGGTTACAGGCATAAATCATCAAGAAAACGCAAAACAAACCAACCACACAAGAGATTGAAAACAATGCAAATTGTACGAAAATCCTACGCTAGAAAACTAAAACTGCCTAAAAACCCTAGAAAACAGCAGAATTTGGCCTCGATAGGGACCACTAGCCCTGTTTAGAACATTGTTTCCCTTCAGGAAACAAAAGGCCGATACCTAATTCCACCAAAAAATCTGTTTTGAACAGAACAACTGTCGTAAATAAACAGTACCGCAGTAAGCAAAAATTTTGTTTCTCTGTTTTTTTTTTCAGAAAAATAAATAACAATCAAAGCAAATAAAAATAATAGCACAAGAATCAACTAAAACTACTTCCCCAGCAACGGCGCCAAAATTTGTTGCGATGTCGCGGTCGCACAAATTAATTACCCTAACTTCAAACATAACACACAAGATAATATAGAGCAAGCAAGAGGTCGATCCCATGAGGAAGGTTCAAGTCAGATTTTTATGCTAGATGATATGCAATTTGAGGGGGGGGTTTGGACGTTATCTAGGCTAAAGCAAAAGAAAACATAAAACTATCAAACTAAATTTAATAAAATCAGAAAATTATCAAGAGAACAAACCTTGGTCGCAAGCACACATCCACCTATAGAAATCAGAACCGATCATGGAAACGAAACATTAATTTATATTATGAATATTTATCTCTTCTTAACATTGGTTAGTTAACGGATCCGTATAACTTACCTAACCATCAAACAACCACAATTTCCACACTAGTAATTTAATTCAATGGCAGCCTTAAGAACTAGATAAGTTGATTAATCAATAAAACATAACTGTCTGCAGTCTATGTTTGATTTGATTGAATGTTCTCCCTAAAATTAATAACGTATATCCGCCATAATTATTAAACTCAGTTGCTTCACAAGTTCATATACCACAACTCTGGTTTTGATATCAAATTTAGCAATAGATTGTCTACAATAATAACTTAGAGTCCGCTCTAGCAATTAAAATAAACAATCATAGGAAAAATAAGCATATGAGAACAAACATATTCATCATATAAACTGAAAAGAAAAGATAAAATAAATCTCACAGTTCTTGAAATCCGAAAGTTTCTGTGTCCTTGCAACCAAGAAAAAGTGTTTAGCCTTGCATGTTTGTTGAAAAACTAATAAAAAAGAAGGAAGAATGCATGATTTCAGGTTTCTTAGAGGAAGGGGCGTTTTTCTCCTCTTGGCTGGCTGCCCCCCTTCTCTTCTCTCATTCTTTTTATATCCTAGGAAACCCTAGTCTCTATTTTACAAAATAGTCCTCCCTTAAGTAGATTGTTTACATTTAAGTACTTCAATAACTATTTTTCTAAAAAAGGAGAAATAGCCTTGCATGAAATCTTCAAGCTTTGACTTATAGGAACTAAATTGCTAAAATAAAAACTTGGATATAGGTTTAGATGCTTCGAAACGTAATTTGGGCTCGTTTATTCACGAAACCTGTTTGCTGGCAGAATTCAGTTGTCATCTTTGAAAAATCATATCTCCATCATATGACATCATTTTTGGATGAAATTTGGAGAGTTGATATAACTTTGAGTCAGGAATATAAAAAAATCGAGTTTGCATCAATTAGACTTCTGTAGCTCCAGATATTCAAGTGGCAATGGCCGAAGGTCAACACTGGCAGATTGCGAGATTTGACTTTAAAGGCTGCGATTTCCATGCTCTTCCTTATTTTATTTTCTTGCCTTAGATATCCAGAAAGTTATGGATGTTATCTTTTTAATGCCACTGGAATCACTTCACTTCAACCTCTAGAGCTCACGCTCTGCACAAAACATTGACTGAAGGTCAAATCTGCCAATTACCTCCAATTTACTCATTTCTGCATCTTTCATCCCAAAGTGCCTTCAAAACATAAAACAAAGAATATCAAGGAATTTTATATATAAAACACTCGCAAAACACTAGTTAAATGTGAGTGAAACTATCGAATAATATGGTTACATCAATAATTATGTCTACTTCCAGTTTTACAGCAATAACCATCAATATTGTTCTATCTTGTGGTAAATGTTTTGGTCAATCAGAGTTTGGGAATGCCTTTCGATATATGTCAGAATAAGATGTATGAATTTTTTTATTTATTTCCTTTTAATTTGTGGACTTTCTATTTGACAAGGATCATTTCCCTACAGCATCTTGTTTTAGGAATTTTCTAGTTCTACAGGATCTTTATGGGCTGCAATATAAACTCCAAGTGTGGCAAGGATTTTCATGTTTTGAGAGGATTATTTAAAGTTACAATTAATTATCTTAACAAACAAGAAAACTAAATGGGAGGCAACTTCAACAAAGATCCTAGTGTTTCTTGGATGAGAATTTCATTCATGATATTATTTATATTAGAAAAATTATCTATCTTAGGTTATTTTGTTAAATTAGGTGCAACAACTTTAATTTATGTGTTCGATTTAATATTTTTATTATGTTCATATTTGGCCTTAGTTACCATACTTATTGTAAGTGCGTAATATTAACCCACAAGTTTTGGGTTTATTAGGGTTAACTAGTAGAGCCATTATATAAGATTTTATAAGTTTAAATTTTCAGCAGCCATGGATTTATGAAATAAACTTGTGTTTTACGTGAAGCAACACGTATTCTTTACTAGGACAAAGAATAGATTGACTTATCAAGGTATAACTAACCCTGTGGCATCTTCCTCATACTTCTCATTCGCAAATTGGAATTTGTTGGGTAGGGGTTTCTTATTCCAATAGTTTTAGTGTCTTAGGACAAATTTTCATTATATCACACTCCTATCAAACCTGATTTATTGGCTTTTCGAGAGTTGTATCAATTTCGTTGTGGGTTGCTTAACCGCGTGATCAAGAGGTCCGCATCAATTCCCTTTTCAACCCTTTCTTGGATCGTATCATGATGGAGTTTTTGTTGCTGCTTACGGTGGTGCTACCTAAATTGATGGCGGTGATACCATGGAAGGAGAAGAAAATGGTATTTGGGTTGGTTTTTGTTGTTGGTGCAAGTGGAGATAGTGGAAAGGTAGTGGAAAAAGGCTAGAAAGTGTGATGTTGGGATTGGACCAGAGGTGTTTTGTCTACTGTCTATGAGAGAGAGAGAGAGAGAGTGGTGGTTGTGTTTTTCTCTTTTTAAAAAAAAAAAAACAAGAAAAGCTAATGCTCGGGGTAGGTTTGTGCTTCGGTCTCTCCTCGTCCTCTCAATGGATTTCACCATTATTTATAGGGGTTATGGAAGAAGGGTAT
Organism: Populus x sibirica; assembly: GCA_019202695.1. Classification (NCBI taxonomy): domain Eukaryota; kingdom Viridiplantae; phylum Streptophyta; class Magnoliopsida; order Malpighiales; family Salicaceae; genus Populus; species Populus x sibirica. The sequence continues at coordinate 338,780 of JAGMVL010001964.1, read as the reverse complement.
GAGGTGTTTATCTGGCATGAATCATGACCTTTAATTCAAATGAGAAGGATCCAAACTGTTAGCCACAAGTCTCCATCACAAACTGCTAAAGCTAGGTTGCACAGGTGGATTGAGTCGTTGTCTTTGGGACGGCTCCGAGGCGACTACGAAGATGACCACCCAATGGGAATCAAGTTGGGGTGTAGTGTAGTGTAGTGTCGGCCCATAAGAGTGATGGCTTGTTTGTTCTGTTTGGTGGAGAGATGATGCATTAAATGCCTCTGAAAAGCAGCCACTCGAACAATTTTTTAAATACAAAGTTTGAAGATGATGAATAGTGTCAGACGACGCGTCATGTGGCACTATATTAATTTTTACCTATGTTAACCAAAATGATGTCATTTTGATCGAAAACACATCATTTTTGTTAAAACAATACCAAAATGCATCGTTTTCTTTTGATGACACGACATCGTTTTGGCATTTAAAGTGATTTTAGATTTAAAAATCTTAACCTTTAATCCTTTTATTTATTCAATTAAGTCATCAATTGAATTTTGATTCTAAGAATCAATTCAATTTCACCCTTGTCTAATCTTAAAATGACCCTATGAGTTTAATGTTTTTTTTTCAATTTGGTCTTTGGTTTTGGATATTTTTTATTTCATACCTGATTTACCTACAAACTTTTAATTTCTTCAATTTTATCTATGATTTCACTCAATTGGGTTCCTAAATTTACACTCCTTTTGCAAAAAGGTTCCTGGTCTTAAATTTCTTCAATTTGGACTTAACATACCCACTAACTTTTATTTTTTTTGAAATTTCGACACTGATTTCACCTAATTGAGTTTGGAAAAATTAAATTTAGTCCTTTAAAATTACAATCTTCTTAATTAAGGCCTTATTTTTTTTCTACCAATTAAATCCCTTATAAAATTAATTTGACCATTAAAAGCCAAATTAAATCCACTTAATTAATTCTTTTAACTTGACCCAAATTAATTCTAAAATTTAATTAAACATTAAATGGGCCCATGATTAAATCAAATTGGCTTATTAAAAGCCTAATTAAGTTCTCCGACTTAATTTTTATGTTAATTTGTCTAATAATAAGTTTATTTAACCTTGAATTTGCATTATCTTTTAATCTTGGGTACAATGGGGTACAATTGTGCTCTCAAATTTGTCTAAAATTTCAACTTGATTCTTCCATATATTTAAAACCCTTCTCAGCCTACTCTTTCCAAGTTGCCAATATTTTTTTTGTTATTATTATTATTATTATTTTATTTTTAATTTTTTTATTTTCAAGAAAAAAAAATTTAGGGGGAAACCTAAAATTAAGTTATAACACCTTGTATAATTTTTGCTTTTCACTGGTTTTATTTGCTTTTATTGTGAAATTCAAATTTAAGCAATGGTGGCAAAGCAAGAAGCTCTCACTTCCAGGTTTGGGTGGTTGTTTACCTGATTTTCACTCTACTTGCTACTACTTCGCAGCTCGAATTTTTCTTCGTTTTCCTATGTTTTTTTCTTTTTAAAGCTGCTGAGAAGTTATTTTGTCAAGATATGGTTTGGGTTTTTGTTTTTGTGGTTACCTTTCTTTTCAGCATTGACTTCGCTTTAACAGGTTGGAAAAGGAGTTTTATCATTCCCTTTTGTCACTACATGTTTGCCCTTAGTTTTTCTTACAGAACCATGCTTTTGATACACTGCGATTTTTTCATATATCAATTGTTGTTTTACTTTTGTTTGCCATTAGGTATCATGTGTCACCTTCCTTGCATACTGTTATCAAGATATGTCTTTTCATGCCATTACGGATTCTGCTTTGTTTTTGTGCTTTTTTTTTTTTTTGCTTTCATAATAAAACTAATGAGACCCCAATTAAGAAACACTATATAATCCAGACACTACCTTAATTAAAATAAAAGCCAACTATTTCACAACCTAACAACACACAAAATGTTAAATAACAACATTTTATGTTCCATTGAAAATTAAAATCAATCAAATTCCATAACCAAAAATAAAAATTTTGGACTATAAACACTAATTCTACACATCAAACAAATTGGTGCCAACATAAAAGAAAGAAAGAAATGAAAGTGGATTCCTTGATAAGCAAGAGAACTAGAAAGGAAATGAACAAAAATAGAAAAAAAATTTAATGCTATTGATTAGTATTATCGATTAAGTTATGAAAAAAGATTGATTTCATCTAATCATAGCTCTATATCAACAAATAATACCCCCATAGATATAATATTATAATTATACTTGTTATTGATTGCATGTGTATATGTTAGTGGATATATAGAAAAAACAAGGGGGGGAATAGGGGAGAAGGGTTTTAAAGAGAGAAAAAGAGGATGAGGTTTCAGCAAAAGGAACATATTAGAGATTTATTGAGCAAATGATTGCTCATTCACTAATCTTTACATTATGGGCTCAACTGTGTAGTCCCTCTTGCAGTAGTTTTTCGATGTTTGTTGTCTAAATTACTCGTTGTTTTCTCTGTTTCATCATGCCCTTCCTTCTTTTTATTTTTTCTTACTCACATTTAACTATGTTTTCGATAAAACAATGGAAGAAAATAAAAAAATTACAATCAAAGGCCTGCTTTGCTTTTGCTTTTAGACCACAAAACACTACACCTTTGATACGATTCGGGCAATGAAAAAACAATCAGATTCGGATTCTAACGTAAAATGCGCAACTATCCAATTTTACAGCAACAATCATAATTCTCAATCCGACCATTGGATCAGGCTGAAATTTTATATGGAGTCGCCAGCCATGTGTTCCTACCTTGGATTAAAATTTCAAATCAATCAGAGTTTGGGAATGCACGGAAATACTGGTCAACAGAGGCTATACAAATTTTGTTATTTACTTCCTTTTGACTTGTGAACTTTCTATTTGGTTAAGATTCTTTTCCTATAAGGATGTGGCAGCTGGTTTTGGAAATTTTCTAGTCTTGTAAAGATATTTAATGGGCAACAACATAATTTCCATGTGTGGTATGGACTCCATATTAATGTGGAATCCTTATGGTGTATGAAAATAATTATTCTACCCTCATTAAATAAGTTTCCAAGTCAGCTAAGAATACTTTGCAAATAAGGAAACTATGAGGCAATTTCAGATTTGATTCTCCTAGCTTATATGAGACTTTTAAAGGGTAGCAAATCTGATCCTATCATATTTAGGATATTAAATTTGGAATTATTATTATTATTATTATTTTCTTCTTAGTTTAGGGTTTATTTATATTATTTGGGTTTAATTATAAGTGGGCATCATATAAGTCCACATATGGGGTCCTATTAGGGTTTGTTTCATTCTAGAGTCAGTATAAATAAGGGCATAACCGAGACATGTAAGGTTAGACAATTCAAATTAATAAATCTTCTTGTTTGCCGCACTTTGTGTGTGTGTCGGTGAGATAATCTCCCTTCCATGGTTCTCTAAAGAACTGAAAAACGACTCATCGAAGAACAACTGTCTTCGTGGCGTCATCCTTATACTTCTCGTTCGCGAATCAATATTCGTTGGGTGGGGGTTTTTCGTTTTCCAATAGTGCCAGTGCCTAGGTACAAGTTATCTTTGTGTCACACTACTATCAAACCTGATTTACTTGGCTTTCTGGGAAATTGGTGTCTTTGCGTATGGGTGGCGTGATCACGAGGTTCGCATCAAACTTTTTTTATGAAGTATTCTATTGTTTTTCAACATATTTGTTGTTTATTTTTTCATGCAGGCTATTTGATTTAGAATTGGAATTCATTTATTACAATCATAAGATCTAAAAAAGATGTTGAAGAAAGGAGAAATTGGTCACAACAATAATTATATCTCTTTTTAATTAATTAATTAGAATTTCAATCGTTTTTCATTCCTTCTTTTGCTCTACCTCTGTGACTTGTTTATGCCATCCATCTCTGGTTGGCAGGCACACCTGCAAGGTGGGTGGTTGCTGTGAAGTTCATCATATAGGAAAGTTATGTGGATTAGCCTACGAACACTAAGGATCCATTACACATTCCAAATGGGCCCATCACAAGGTCCAAAGCGAAGGTATTGAAAGAAGCAATGAATTGATTGTTTGTGCAAGTTTCAACCAAGGTTGAAATTGGGGACCCTTTGGAGCATCAAGAGGAGGCCTAACATTTAATTTATGTGTAAGAGGGTCCCAATCCACCCTTATTTGGGCCATGAAGTTTCAACAACAAGGATGCCAATTTTGTATAAGTTTCAGCTAGACTTGTTATGTGATGTTTCCATGTGTTCTGTGGAGTCCTAACTAGTATTGGATTTCCTATCATATATGAGAATTTTGATTATTTCCTTTAAATATTAAGATTAATTATTTTTATTTTATATTATTGTTACGTGAGGAGACAACACAAAGATAGATGATGTGGATCAGCTCAGAAACACCAGCAAAGACCCATTACATGTTTCAAATGGTCCAATGACTCGGTCCAAGAGGCATTGAAAGAGGCATTGAATGCATTGGTTTTGAAGGTTTCAACCAAGTCAGAATTGGAATATCAAGAGGAGACCCTAGTACATCTTATCCATGTGCAAGAGGGATCCAATACAACCTTATTTGGGCCATGAGACGAGGACAACAAAGGAAATAAAATAATCCTACTACAACTTGAAAACAACATGGGTGGCTACCTTTTCCTTTTGTTTCTAGGATTAATGGGCTGCATGGAAGGCTATAAATAAGCCTTGAATTAGTTCTGTAATATTTTACTTCCTTCTCTTCTTCTCATGGCAGAACATAGATTTAATATTAAGGGGCTTTATTTTATTTTGTTAGCTGCAGCCCAAGGCTTGTTTGGGCTTAAATTAATATTTTATTGTCAACTAGGATCTGGGGCTTGTTAGGATCAAGTTATGGGCTTTTCAGCTTAGGGTTTTGGGTCAGTTTTGAGTGGACCTCATATAAGTCCACATAAGGGTCCATTAGGGTTAATGATGTGCCGTGAATGATTCGAAAATCGACAACAATGAATCTGACAAAAATAAATGAAGGATGGGTCTGGTTAGTTGTCTTTGTTTTGGTGTTTAGGCTGGATTATAGTGATTTTAAGGTAAATAAGATGGAGCTATACTAACATCAATAGAACCATTAAGGGCTTTTCCCATCTCCAAGTTCCAATTGTAGGCAAATAAGCACCCTTAAACCAATTTCAAACTTATTGCTAATTTTTAACTCCGACGCAGCTTCAATCATTCCAATTTGACTCGTCAAGGCCCTTTGTAGTTGTTTCGCTCTCGCTCTTGTCATTGGACCATCTAAATCCTCTTGCATATTAGATTTATCTTTTACGAGATGGAATATAATTCCCATGATGCACATCATCAGCCCCAGGTTGAAAATGATTTGTCCTCAAATCAAAATCGTCATCATCATCCAAGTATGGAGTCAAGTCTTTCACATTAAAAAAAAATCAGGTATGTCTTCCAAAAAAGGAGGGGGGGCTAGGAATAAAAAGGATAATAGAATGGAACAAGATTGCTTTGTTGAAACACATTTGGAACCCGTGCAATGACTCGAGATGGCTCAATATGGTCTACTTGGATCAGATCCAATCTGTTGCGAGGTAGGAATTTCTGGACAATCAAGATGCCACGGAATTGCTCTTGGGCTTGGGGAAAGATTCTAAAGCTCGGATCCTTAGCATGGCCGAAGATGAAGTACATCATAGGAGATGGAATGACAACCTCTCTATGGTTTGACAATTGGCATCCTCACAGCCCACTCGCGGATTCTTACGGGGAAAGATTCATCTATGATTCAGGTATGGCCAAGAACGCGAAGGTGAATGTGCTAATTCATAACTCGAAATGGAAAACTCCTACCACCCAAGCTATTGGCTGGCACCCCATTATAGAAGCTATTCCTTCCAATTCTAATCCTCGATGGGGCAACAGGATGAGATAGTTTGGTTGGATTCGCCAAATCATAAATTCTCGGTCAAAGTAGCTTGGGAACAACTAAGACGTCATCGTCAGATGGTTGAATGGCATGACATTGTGTGGTTCAAGAATGTTGTTCCAAGACATTCATTTCTTCTATGGATGGCTGTCCAACGAAACTCACAACTCAAGATAAACTTCATCGGTATGGTATACATGGTCCCAATAGATGCTCACTCTGTCTCCGCAACAATGAGGATCACAACCACTTGTTCTTTGAATGCTCCTATACTAAAGCAATCTGGTGGGATGTTTGTGACAGATGCGACATTCCAAGAATGACAAAAGGCTGGGATGAGTGGATTAGATGGGCCACTGTCTCTTGGCATGGCAAGAGTTTCATCAATTTTTCTCGTAAACTGAGTTTCGCAGCTACAGTGTACCATGTATGGCAAGAACGGAATGCAAGGATCTTTGCTGGAATGTCTAGAACTTCGACTTTGGTCTTTAATCAAATCGAATGTATCATTCGTGATAAACTTGATTTGATGGGGAATGTCGTACCAACAAATGAAAACAAAAGGATCCAACGAGCTTGGAGGGTGAATAACATAGATTCTTAATTTGTTAGTTAGCTGGTTGTATTGGTTTCCCTAACGAATCTAGTGAGGTTTCAGTTTATGGTCGGTGGCTAGCATGTAGCCATCTGTTGTTTTATGTTTATGTTATCATTGTGAATCTGGGGTATGCCCCTTATAATGTTTGTATCTTCTTCTTTTAATACATACGTCAACTTACCAAAAAAAAAAAAGTCTTTCACATTAAAAGTAGCTGATACGTTGTAATCACCAGAAGATCTACCTTATAGGCATTGTCATTCACCTTCTCTATAATCCGAAATGGACTATCAGCTCTTGGCATGAACTTGGACTTACGTTTGCTTAGAAATCTGCCCTTGCTAATATGAATCCAAACAAGATCTCCAGGTTCAAACCTAACCATTTTCCGCCCCTTGTTAGCTTGTTTAGCATACTTTGTCGTTTTCTCCTCAATATGTAATCGAACCTGCTCATGGAGTTCCTTAATCAATTTTGCCTTTCTAATTCCATCCATAGATGTCCTCTCATCAATTGGAATAGGAACAAGATCAATAGGAACACAAGGATTAAAGCCATACACAACCTTAAATGGTGAAAATTTTGTAGCACTACGATTATATGCAAACTCCACAATAGGTAAACAAGTATCCCAACTCTTCAAATTTTTATGTATAACAGCTCGTAACAAAGAAGATAAAGTTCGGTTGACTACCTCAGTTTGTCCATCAGTTTGTGGATGACATCACACTCTATTTCGAATGTTTTAGCAAAGTCTGGAAGTGCTAAAACTAGAGCAGTACACAACTTTTCCTTAATTAGCTCAAAAGCTTTCTGTGCATCTTCACTCCATCTAAACAGGTTCCCTTTTTTCAAGCATTCTGTCATAGGAGCAACAATAGAGCTAAAGTCTTTCACAAATTGCTTGTAGAAAGAAGTTAAACCATGGAAACTCCTCACATCAGCGATACTAGCAGGTTTTCGCCAGTCCTAAATTGCCTCAATTTTCTCCTCATCAACTTTAACTCCCCTGCTAGAGATAATATATTCAAGAAACACAACACTTTCTTTGCAGAAGTAACACTTTGTGAATTTCCCATACAACTTAGAATCTCGCAAAGTTTCAAACACAACCCTAAGATGCTTCACATGATCATCAAAGGTCTTGCTATACACCAGGATATCGTCAAAATATACTACAACAAACAACCCGATATACTTCCTCAAAACATGATTCATAAGTCTCATAAATGTACTAGGCGCATTAGATAACCCAAACGACATTACCATCCATTAACATAACCCCTGTTTAGTTTTAAATGTTGTTTTCCATTCATCTCCCTCTTTCATTCTAATTTGGTGATAACCACTCATCAAATCGACTTTAGAAAACAATGCAGCACCATGCAACTCATCAAGCAAATCATCAAGTCTGGGTATAGGAAATCGATACTTAACTGTTATTTTGTTGATTGCGCGGTTGTCCATACACATCCTCATGGTACCATCTTTCTTCGGTACAAGCAAAGTAGGTACGGAACATGGACTAAGTGATTCTCGCACATAGCCCTTCTCTAAGAGCTCACCAACCTGCTTTTGAATCTCTTTTGCTTCCTCTGGATTATATCCATATAGCGTCTATTAGGAAGTGAAGCTCCCGACACCAAATCAATTTGATGCTCAATTCCACAAATAGGTGGTAACCCTTTAGGGAATTCATCTGGAAACATATCTTTAAATTCTTCAAGTAATTTCTTAATTTGTCTTGGTAAGTCCAATCCTTCTACTTGTGGTAATTACTTCGCCCAGATCATGAAAACAGCCCCTGCTGAAGCTAATGCCTGTTTAATGTCTCTTTTTTTGGCTAACACCCCTTACGTGATTTCACCTCCTTTTGTTGGCTTCGTAACTGATCCTTTCTAACCTGTTGAGAACTCAATGGTAACAAGTTCACCTTCTTTCCATTCAGCATAAAAGAATAAGTGTTCTTTCGTCCATTATAGGTCCTTATCAAATTGCCATGGATGACCCAACAACAAATGGCTAGCAACGTCACACAAAACCTCATCATGATAGGTTTTAATGGTAAAAGGTACATGAACTTGCTTTGTCACCTGAATCTACGCATTCTCATTTAGCCATCGCAAACTATACGGCCTGGGATGTGGAATGGTAGTTAAACCCAATTTCTCCACCAAGGTAGTTGACGTAACATTAGTGCAACTTCCATTATCAATGATCATCCCACACACCTTATCTCAAATCTGACATCGTGTATGAAAGATCTCGTGTTGCTCATCACTAACATCAATTTATGCATTCAGAACCCATTGCACAACCAACAAATCTCCCTTCACTGGTTCAAAATCCTCTTCTTGTTCAGCCACTTGTACCTCATCTTCATCTTCCTCATCTCCACTGATCAGCTCTCCATGATCCCTATGCAAAATCATCACCCCTTTTATTTGGACATTCCAAAGCAATGTGCCATGTCCTAAGCACTTGATGTCCCGAGACCTCGTAGGATGTTGAGGTTCTGTCACCTTCTCTTTTATCTTCAAAGAATCATAATTGGTATTCCCCTTACTAAACCCCACCTTCTCATCTCGTTTAGGTGTGCTCCATGTTCGTATAGGCGTAGAAGCAGCCCTTGTCGTGCTTGACATAGTTACACCAGTTCGGACACCTCCTCGTTTCTGCTGCCTCTCTACTCGAGTTGCAAGCTTTATAACTTCCTCAAGGAAGATGTACGGCTGTAATTCAACAACATTAGCTATATCCTTCCTCAAACCTCCAAGAAATCTAGCTATTGTTTGCTCCTGGGGTTCCATCAATTCACATCAAATCAGCAGCAACTCAAACTCTTTAACATACTCTTCCACGCTCAAAGATCCTTGTTGCAAAGTCTGAAGTCTGATGTATAGTGTTTATAGTAATCAGGAACAAATCTCTTCTTCATCACTCTTTTCATAGTTACCCACGTTGCAATATCCTCTTTCTCCTTTGAATCTTTAAGAGCATAATCCATAAACTTAAGTGCTGCCACCTTGCACTTCCTTTCTTCATAATTTCATACCATACAAACACCTTTACAACCTTCTGAATCCACTTCAAGTATTCCTCGGGTGAACTACTTCCTCTAAATGGTGGAATCTTAAGTTTGAGACCTTTAGGAGGACTATAATTCTGCCTTCTTGATCTGCCCCTATCGTCGGCCTCATCATCCCCATTTGGATCTTTGTTAGCTTCTATAATATCGTTTCGTGGCACCCTAAGTGCTTGCCTCTGTTGGGTTGTAAATTATTTCTTTGCATAATATGCATAAGGGTATTCAATCGTTCATGAATTCCAGTCATTTCATCCCGAATCCCAAAGATGAGATTGTTGTAAGCCCATAACCTGTGCCTGTTCCAAACTTAACCGTCTTGGCAAATCTTCTATATCTCCAGCCATAATTTAAGTTTATCAACTTCAATTCCAGCAAGCCTTTCTTCTGTTTTTGGCTCCTGCCTTAGATCGCAATTGATGCTCTGATACCAGATGATGTACCGTGAATGATTTGAAAATCGGCAACAATGAATCTGACGAAAATGGATGAAGGATAGGTCTGGTTGGTTGTCTTTGTTTTGGTGTTTAGGCTGGATTATAGTGATTTTAAGGTAAATAAGATGGAGGGTAGAATGATACTTTGATAAGTCGATCTGGACGCCACAAAGATCAATCTAGGATTTCGACGTCACACTCTTTGTGATTGAAGAGTGATAAGTCAGGTAGGATTCTTCTTCACAAAATCAATTTGGAAGAACAACTCTTAATTCTTTGAATTAAGTTTCAAATCTTGGCCAAAAGTGTTTATTACATATTCTGATACTATATTTATAATTGGAACATCTCTCCAAAGTTAGGAAAATTCAACATGATAGAAGTCAAGCCTAAAAACTAGACTTTAACAAAGTAACTAGACAAATTTAACTAGCAAATGTTTTTTGACCTTTTTGAAACATAAACAGACCAAATTTAAAACGACTATAACTTCTTACACAAAAGTCCAATGCAATTATGGTTGGACAATCTAGAAAGATCACATTCTGAACTTGAATTTCACCTAAATAAGTCTTGTTATCACATGCAATGGATGACTTCAAATTCATGTTCAAATTCATCTACTATTCTTACCATAAACAGCATCAATTCCTTCACTTATTTACATTATCAACTCAAATTCAAGTAGCCCAGCATCAATAGAACCATTAAGGGCTTTTCCCGTCTCCAAGTTCCAATTGTTGGCAAAAAAGCACCATTGAATCAATTTCAAACATATCGCTAATTTTTAACTCCGATGCAGTTTCAATCATTCCAATTTGACTCGTCAAAGCCCTTTGTTGTTGTTTCGCTCTCGCTCTTGTCATTGGACCATCTGAATCCTCTTACATATTAGATTTAGCTTTACAAGATGGATTATAATTCTCATTATGCACATCAGTTAATTTGTCAAGAACTATTTAAACTTATGTAACCAAAATTTTAGCAGCTTTTGATGAATATTACTTTTGAATTTTTAAGTTTTAACGTGTGAGAGTGATTCTTGCAATCTTTAGTTCTTAAACGAACTGAATCTGACTTATCAAAGATTAACTGGCTTCGTGGTGTCTGACACAACCAAAAGATTGATGTCTTCTCTCAAGTGAAGGAGTGTCGAAGTAATAAATAACCCCAGAAGACCGGGTCGAACCACAGGGAGGTTAACTATATAAACTAGAAATAAAGAAATATATAATAACAGAAAAGGAGTTGAAGAGAGCTTTTAGATGTGATATTGATGTAAGGATTAAATAAGAATAAAATAATTGTCAAGGTTAGAGGATCCACTAATGGTATTTCAAACAAGTATAGTATCAACTCTTTTTATTACTCAACTGGAAACCACACACAAAGGAGGTTCCATTCGGATTATAAATTGTTAACATGATTACATTAGTTATCTTATTCGAATAATGCTAATACTTGTAAATGTTGTCAGGTATTCATAATTATAACTTATGTTAACAACAAATCAAGTTCCTTTCATAGCACAGGTGTCGGTTATACCATACGGTTGGGTTATACCATCAAGTTCCTTTCATAGCAAATCAAGTTCCTTTTATACTATACTTATTCTTACACCATTAGTGTAACCTTTTCACCTTGACATAATAAACTTAGCTAAACATAATGAAGAAGAGAAACATAAATAAACAAGATAAGAACATAAATAAGATATAAGTTAACTAAGTAAAGGAAAGGAAATGAAAAGCATAAACAAGAGATTAATATAAACAAAACTTAAGCATTATAAAAATATAAAGAGAGGAAGAAGAGCATGATCTTGATCTGAAAACTAAGATGCCTAAATGCATGGCAAATGCCTCCTTTTATAGGCCAAAATTTAGAACTATTGATTTGATGACTAATTGTTGAGTGGGTGGCCACATCTTGACTTGGTGACAATCCTTATCTTCTTGTCTGAACAAAACGTCATTGATAACGTTATAATTTGAACAGACTTTCCAGGAAAAAAAGTTGAGGTCATTTGAACTTCTAGAACTTGAGATTTGGGCTGAACACTGAACAGTGTCTGGGCTGCAGGATAGATTCGGACTTCTCCGTTGTTGCAACAATTTGGACTTGAAAACAGCCTTTTTTAAATCCTGGACTCCTCATAAAAGTTTTAGGCCTGTGTCTTAGCTTTTCATCCATATAGAGCAGATCTAAATCCAAGATCTACTGATGCGGATCAGACCAACACCAAGCGTAATCATGCTAACAACCCATTGGAGGTGCCAATTGGGCCAATCACAAGAGCTAGGGCAAAGAAGCTTAAAAATGAATTGAATGGACTTGTTCAGAATATATGGAGCAAGATGGACCTAGAGGAGCTTGTTTTTTCCTAATGCTACAAGGATAGAAAGTCAACAATTTAATCTCTAAATTAAGTAAGGAAGTTGGCCATATCTTATTCCTAAAGAGGGGAGGACTATTTAATGCTTTTCCTAACATAGGAAGGAAAGTAATTAAATCAGCAACAAAGGAGGAAATTTGTTTTCTTATTTGTCCAAGTTAAACAAGGAAATCCAAGCTAATCTAGGACATCAAAGGAAAGAGGGCAGCAACACAAAGTTTCCAAATCAGATTTTTCCTAGTTTATGTAGGACTTCTTAAGGGTGACAAATCTGATTCTAGCATATTTAGGATGGTAATTTTCGGATTTTAATTATTTAATTATTTTCTTCTTAGTTTTTGGGTTATTATTACTTATTTGGGTCAATTGTAAGTGGGCTTCATATAAGTCCACCTAAGGGGGGTCCATTAGGGTTTCTTTAAGTATAGAGTCAGTATAAATAAAGACATAACCAAACATGTAAGGTTACGCAATAAACTTCTTTACTGCACTTATTGTGTTTTGGTGGGATAATCTCCCTTCCTTGGTTCTCTAAAGAACTGAAAATGACTTGTCGAAGAACAACTGGCTTCGTGGCGTCACCCTTATACTTCTCGTTCGCGAATCAATATTTGTTGGGTGGGGGTTTCCGTTTCTAATAGTGCTGGTGCCTAGGTACAAGTTATCTTTGTGTCACACTTCTATCAAACCTGATTTACTTGGCTTTTCGGGAATTGGTGTCTTTGCATGTGGGTTGCGTGACCACGTGATCATGAGGTTCGCATCATTATCTACAACTTCAGATATGACCCAATGACCGAATAGTGTTCCAGTTTGGACTGAACCAGCATCTCTTTTCTAAGTTTGACCCTCTTTTTGTCCTTTCAATTTCAGTACTTAAACTCATCAATTAATCCTTTCATTTATGTGATAGGCCAGCATTTAAGCTGAACATTTACCATAAATTAAAAGGTATCTTATATTATTAGACATGATATTATAAAACATGCTCTAGTTAAGGAGTTATTGATAATTTAAGTGCAAAATGATATAAAACCTTGATAAAAATACACTTTTAAGTACTAATCAGAGTCATTCTACTCATTTCAATAGTCTTGGTGCCTAGGGGCAGGTTTCCATTGTGTCACACTCCTATTAGATCTATTTCGATTTTCCGGGATCAGATCTTAATCTTGATTGTGGGTTGCGTGACCACGTGATCACAAGGTTCGCATCAGTTGGTATCAGAGCTAGGCTCCGATACAAGGTTATATCCTTTGGTTATTTTTGTTTTTTTAGTGTTCCTTTAAGTTTTTCAATGTTTGCGTCCATCTTCTTGTTTTTTGTGTCTGAGTCATCTAAGAAAAAAAATGGTTATATTTCATCTTGTTACTATCTCTAATCATATCAGTATATTTTGAGAGAGAGAGAGAGAGAGAGAGAGATTAGTTGAAATTTGAAGGATGATTCAATTTTTGCCGTAGAAACACAACTCTTAGTGAACCATAATCAAACCACCTCAGAATCAATTGAAACTTCATATTCAGTCTATTGGGGGTGAGATCGAATCATATACCAAATTTGGGACTATTCTCATATCGTTACTTGAGGTTTTAATACGAGGTTCAATTTTGTCGTAGAAACACAACTCTTAGTGAACTATAAGCAAATCACCTCAGAATCAATTGCAACTTCATATTCTATCTATTGGTGACATATGTAAAATTTGAGCTTATTTTGATATAGTTTGCTTGACGTTTTAATTGGAGGTTCAATTCTGCCACATAACCAGTACTCTTAGTGAACCATAAGCAAAATATCTTAGAATCAATTTAAACATCATATTCCGTGTATTGGGGATGAGATCGCACTATATATATTAAATTTGGGCATATTTTAATTTCAGCATCTGGAGGTTTTAATTGGAGGTTCAATTTTGCCGCAAACTGATCATACAAGGGGTTTAGGTACCTAAACATAAGAGAACGACCTATAAATTGAGTTTTGTTGTTTTGTTTTAGTATTAAAATACTAAATATTGAATTTGAGGTCATTTCAAGATTGTTTGGTCTAGGTTTCAATTCTGTTACGTAAAATTGCGTAACAAGTTAGATTTCCGTCAAGTTTCAAAACGTGATCCTTACTGTTTTGTTTTGTCCAAATCTTTTTTTTTTCTATTATATTTGGGTTATCTATTAGTCAAGTAGTTGTTTTCACTAATATTTGCTTCTGTTTTATTTTATGTCTTCATTTCGTCTACAATTTGTACGAATTTGTATTGCTACTCGCGAAATCATAATCGTAGTTTTGTTTTGCTTTGTTTTGAGTATATTTATTGATTCTTGAGTCTGAAAATTATAATTAGAGTGCGCTGCAAAGGCTACTGACTTTGATTTGTTGATTTTAGTTCCTAGAGAACCAAAAGAAAGCAAGTTGTAAGGTAAAAGACGTAGTGAGCTTATTAGAGTGAAATACCTTGATTGTTTTGTGTGATACACGAGAGCTGTGAGGATATATTTTGTGCTACTGACCAAATTTTGCAAATTCAAAGAATGTCTGAAAACAACAAATCATCACCACAAAACGTTGATGTAGCTTTCCAATTGCGAGCCATAGGCAAGCAACTCGAGCTATTGTCTAGGACGTACAAGGATTTGAAAGATGAGGTGAATTGTGGGGCTAATCACCGAAGAAATACAGTCCGTATGGCCGTACGGAATGTCAGATCTGATTTTGAAAAGTTTGTTGATGAAAACACAGATGTGGGTGAAGATGATTATGATTTTGCATCTGTTGGCCAAGGAATCAGGTTTGGACCAAACAGGGCTAGGAGGAATGTGAATTTTTGTGGCATGGGGAATTATGAAGATATTGATGGGGACTTGGATACCATTAAACTGAAAATTCCTAACTTTCAAGGTAAAAACGATTCGGAGGCTTATTTAGAGTGGGAGAAAAAGGTAAATTGGATTTTTCATTGCCATAGCTACTTTGAACAAAAGAAGGTGAAATTGGTGATAATTGAGTTTACGAAGTATGCATTGATTTGGTGGGATCAAATTGTAATCAGTAGGAGGAGGAATGAGGAGCGACCCGTTAAGACTTGAGGGGGGATGAAAGTCTTAATGAGGAGACGATTTGTGCCAAACAACTATTATAGAGACTTATATTTGAATCAAGGTTATAAGACAATAGGTGAATATCACAAAGAGATAGCCATGATTCGGGCCAATATTGTTAAGGATAGAGAAGCCATCATGGCTAGATTTCTTAATGGGTTGAATCAGGACATTGTCAATGTTGTTGAGCCATGCTCTATGTGGAACTACACGGTTCACATGGCTACGAAGGTGGAGGGAAAACATAGGAAGGGACATGTTCGGCCAGCGTTTCATTCGGGTCCTTCATCATCTTGAAAGCCAAATCTAAAGAGAGAGGGTAATGTCTGGCCGAGGTCCTTTGTTTTTCCAGAACCGAACCACCAAAGGTTTTTTGATGTCCCTACTGGTGCCAAAGGTAAATCTGAAACTCAACCTAAACATACTCGTGATGTTAAATGTTTCAGGTGTCATGGACATTATGCTTCAGAGTGTCCAAACAAGAGAATCATGATGATTAGAGATAATAGTGATATTGAATCTGAAAGTGACAGATCTGATTGTGAAGGCACGTCACCTTTGGAGGATTGTGATGGGGATAAGTTAGCATTACTGGTTGAGGAGTCCTTGGTTATAAGGCGAACACTTCAGATTCAGGTCAAGGAAGATGAAACTAATCAACAAAGGGAGAACATCTTCCATACGTGTTGATATGTACAAAGCAAGGTGTGTCGTTTAATTATAGATAGAGAAAGCTGTGTTAATGTTTGTAGTACCACCCTTCTTGGTAAACTGAATTTGTGTACTGTTAAGCATGCTAAACCATATAGATTGCAATGGTTGAATGATAGTGGTGAAGTGAAGTGACTAAATAGGTTGAGGTTCCATTTTCGATTGGGAAATATGTTGATGAAGTTATGTGCGACGTGGTATCAATGCAAGCAAGTCACGTCTTGTTGGGGAGACCATGGAAATATGATAGGAAGGCAATTCATGATGGGGTTAAAAATAGGTATACCATTAAAAGATGGTAAAACCATCACTCTTGAACCTCTTACACCCAAACAAGTGCATGAAGATCAAATAAAGCTAAAAAGTGAGCATGAGGCGATGGGGAGAGAAAATCAAGGTGAGGAACAAGGGGAAAGAAGACCATTAGATTCGGCCAGAACCCGAAACACCACTACAACACTACAACACTACAAACAAATAGGCTTTGACCATTCGACCACATTCAACCACCCATCCAAACATAAACAAATATTCAGCCAACACTACAAACAAATCAGACCATTTGACCACTACTCAAAAACACCCAAATCTGGCTAAGAGTGGAGGGAAGACAAGAGGAGTGAAGAAAGTCAGGAAGGGTGATGAGAATTGTGTGGAAAAACTAAATAAACAACCCAATTTTTATGCTAGAGAGGCTGATGTAGGATCTGCATTTTTCACTAACAAGCCAATGATTTTACTTGTGTACAAATAGGCTTACTTCAATACTAATGATCTTGATCATATTGTGCCTAGTGGTATTTTTTTGTCGCGGGAGTTTGATGATGTGTTCCCCGATGATACTCCTAGTGGATTACCTTAGTGTGTGATGTACTTAGTATGTTGCGTAGTGAGAAGTTGTATGCTAATCTTAAAAAATGCGTGCCTTTTGCATAGAGAAAATTGTGTTTCTTGGCTATGTTATAACTGCACAGGGTATCGAGACGGATGAGGAGAAAGTTAAGGCCATCCGGGATTGGCCTGCATCCAAATTGGTAAGTGAGGTAAGGAGTTTTCATGGGTTAGCTAGTTTTTACAAGCGTTTTGTGAAAGATTTCAGTACAATAGCTGCACCCTTGAATGAAGTTGTTAAAAAGTAAGTTGGGTTTAAATGGGGGGAGGAACAAGAATTGGCTTTTGTTCTTTTGAAAGACAAATGATGTTCTGCACTTGTTTTGGCTTTACCTAACTTTACAAAAGCTTTTGAAATAGAATGTGATGCATTTAGAATGCGAATAGGTGCTATTTTGATGCAGGAGCGAAGACCTATCGCAACTTTTAGTGAGAAGTTAAGTGGAGCGACCTTTAACTATCCCACTTACGACAAAGAACTCTATGCATTGGTAAGAGCACTTGAGACATGCCAACATTACTTGTGGCCAAAAGAGTTCAGAATCCATTCAAATCATGAGTCTTTGAAACATCTGAAAGGACAAGGTAAGTTGAATAGGAGAGATGCAAAATGGGTTGAATTTATTGAACTTTTCCATACGTAATCAAGTATAGGCAAGGCAAAGAGAACATAGTAGCTGATGCACTTACACACCATGAATATGTGAAGGAATTGTATGATAATGATTCTGACTTTGCCGAGATTTATAATGCATGCGGACATTCGGCTTTTGGTAAGTGTTATTTTATGGATTGTGTGTTCCTCCTAGTTCTTTGCTTGAATTGCTTGTTCGTGAAGCACATGAGGGTGGTTTAATGGGTCACTTTGGGGTTGCGAAAACCTTGGATGTATTGCATAAGCATTTATATTGGCCAAAGATGAAAAGGGATGTGCAACGAATTGCTTGTAGAAAGACAAAATCTAGAGTACAACCGCATGGACTCTATACACCATTGCCTGTGCCTACTAAACCTTAGGTAGATATCTCTATGGACTTTGTTCTAGGTTTACCTAGGTCAAAGAAAGGTAGAGACACTATTTTTGTTGTGGTTGATAGGTTTTCTAAAATGACACATTTCATTGCATGCTATAAAACAGATGATGCATCTCTCATATCGCAGACATGTTCTTTAGGGAGATTGTACGTTTGCATCGCATTCCTAATAGTATAGTGTCAGATCATGATGTTAAGTTCCTTAGCTACTTTGGAAGACCTTAAGGGGAAAGTTGGAAACCAAACTCTTATTTTCGACAACATATCACCTCAAACGGATGGAAAAACTGAGGTAATGATAGAACATTATCCCAACTTTTGCGTGTTGTAATTCAAAAGAATTTGAAAAGTTGGGAAGAATGTTTACCTTTTATTGAATTTGCTTATAATAGAATTGTGCATTCGACCATGGGCTTTTCTCCTTTTGAAATTGTTTATGGTTTTAATCCACTAACTCCTATGGATTCAATTCCTTTATCTTTTGAAGAAAGGGTAAGTTTAGATGGTGAAAAGAAGGCAAAGATGGTGAGACAACTCCATGAGGGAGTTCGAATAAAAATAGAGAAAAAGAACAGACTTTAGGCTTCTATAGCAAATAAGGGATGTAAATAGGTTGTTTTCCAACCCGGTGATTGGGTTTGGGTGCAAAATGCGTAAAGAACAATTTCCTAACCAAAGAAAATCAAAATTACAGCCTCGTGGTGATGGTCCATTTCAGGTTTTAGAGAGAATAAATGACAACTCATACAAAATTGATCTTCTATGTGAGTTTGATGTTAGTGCTACCTTTAATTTTGATTCGAGGTAGAATCCTTTCGAGGAGAGAGGGGATGATGTGGACCAACCCACAAACACCAGCAAAGACCCATTACATGTTCCAAATGGTCCAATCTTTTAAAAGTATTAAAACACATGTAAACCTAAATTTCGACAGCCATTGATAAATAATACTGCTAAACCTTTTAGTTTTAACGTGTGAGAAAGCTTTTTGCATTCTTTGGTTCTTGAATGCACTAAATCTGACTTATCAAAGATTAATTGGCTTCTTGACATCATTTGACTTCATTCCAATAGTGTCGGTGCCTTAGGACATGTTTTCATTGTGTCACACTCCTATCAGACATCTTTTGACTTTCCAGGATCAGATCTCAATCTTTATTATAGGTTGCATGATCAAAAAGTTCACATCAGTTGGTATTAGAGCTCGGCTTTGAGAACAAGTCATATCTTTCTGAAATTTTCATTTTCCTTGTGTTTGTTGAGCGCTATGTCATAAATTAAATATTATCGATGGACGAATTAATGAAATTATTCTGATGGTAACACTGTTGGCAATTCTGTCAGTAAAAATGTCTTTTTACCATACAATTTGCCATCTTGAATCCCACTACAATACCCTCTGTAAAGTACAGCATATACGGAAAGAAAGTAATCTGTCAGGTTAACTTCGTCGATAACTTCATTTGTAAAACTTACATGTCATCATATTTTTTGGCTTTTTTATTCCTATTTTTCTCACTGTGATTTCCTCGGTATTATACTATTGGAATATTCTTGTTGGTATGTACAAATAGATTTAGTGATAGAAAATTCAGTCAGTAAATGTCAGCAAAATATAATGATGGAAAAATTTCGTCGGTGCTTCCATTTATATTTGTCAATTTTGTGGTGGTGTTTCTTAATGAATAATTATCTTTTCATCAGAATATTTTGATTTAGGATTGAAGAGTGGAGTCTGTGATTTCAGTTCTGCAATAATCGAAAGAAGGTGAGACAAGAGGAAAGACGAGCAACGTGAGGATATTTTTATACCGTTAAGCAATTTTGTAAGTACCATCATGTTAGATAAAAACAACACACCACCCCTCCCGAGGGTGAACTTAAGTTCCAAAAGCAAGCCATGATGAAGATGATGGAAAGAATGAGTTTTGTGATGGGGAACGTGTGTGACAAATTTGAGAAGGTGGAGAAATGTGGTAACGAGGTTAGAACAAGTACCCAAAACATGAGAAAGATTGGGGTCGAACCAAAATCAAATAATGGCAGTAGGATCGAAAGGCCAAGGTGGGCTGATTATGAGGATTTTGAGGAAGACGTTGATGATTTTAAGGATGAGGCCATAGGGAAGGTTTTTGACAGCCTAGAAACCGAAGAGACTTTAGGAATAGAACTACAGGCCAATTCGGTCAGAGGGGACATTTCCGTAACTTTAGGGGATATGATGATGTAGATGATGATTTAGATGCTATCAAACTAAAAATGCCTTTTTTCAAGGTAAAAACGCTCATGAGGTGTATTTGGAGTGAGAGAAAAAGGTGGATCGGATATTTGATTGCCATAACTCTTCGAAGGCGAAGAAGGTGAAATTGGTAGTCATTGAATTCATGTATTGATTTGGTGGGATTAGAATGTGATTAGTAGGAGGAGGAGTGAAGAAAGGTCAGTAGTGTCGTGGGAGGAGAATCAATATGAGTAAAGAAGAGAAATGGAGGGTGTCGTGGGAGGAGAATCAATATGAGTAAAGAAGAGAAATGGAGGTTACAAGTTTCAAATATTTTTTTTATCATAATGCTTTTATGATATTAGATAAAGAGTGCGAGGCTGATCAACTTACAAAGGTTTATAAAGAAACAAATAAAGAACGTGAAGAATGGAGAGCTTCAGTTCAGTGCCAAAAGAATAAAAAACAAAAGAGGGCTGCAGTTGTTATCATTCAAAAACATATACACAAGTGGAAGGCAAGAGGTGCTTATTTGAAATTATTATAGACTTTTACTTTCATACAATGTTGTTGCAGGCAAGTGGGTACAAGAAAAGGACTCCAAAGGTTTCAACAAGAGGATAAGGAATTGTCCATTAAACCTATTTGTGATTCGAGGACAAAACATCTTGAAGAGAGAGGGAATGATATGATCCAAGCAAGGTTAGATTCAGATTTTTGCGAAAAATTTGCTACCATCCTATTTTACACTATTGAGCATAATTCAAAATCCAACCGTTGGATCAAGCTGAAACATTACCATAAGATTTCAGATGTATTTATATATGTTGTGGTAAACTTTTAGGTGAATTTGAGTTTGGGAAGGACTTGCAATATAGGTCAGAACAGGCTATATGAATTTTATTTATTTATTTCCTTTTGACTTGTGATCTTCTTATTTGGCAAGTATCCTTTTCCTACAAGGATGTGGCACTTGTTTTGGGAATCTTCTAATTTTACAAGGATTTTTAATTGGCTGCAACAATATTTTCAAGTGTGACAGGGATTTGTTAATGTTTCAAAATCATTTTCTTATAAGGATTCCTTATTCATTCTAGCTATATCAAGAAAGAATGGTTGTTGGTATTTAATGATATTTTGGTTTCTAGAAAGGAAACTAAATTGGCATGAATAAAAGGAGATTTTCATCATTAATTGTCCATGCAAAATAAGAAAACCAAGCATAACAAGGCAAGAAAATTTCAGAATAATTCCACATTCAGATCAGATTTCCTAGTTTATTTCGAACTTCTTAAGGGTGGCAAATTTGATTATAGCATATCTAGGATATTAATTTTGGATTTTTATTATTTTTACTATTTTTCTTCTTAGTTTTGGGTTTATTATTACTTATTTGGGTCAATTGTAAGTGGACCTCTTATAAGTCCATATAAGGGGGGGTCTATTAGGGTTTATTTTAATATAAGAGTTAGTATAAATAAAACCATAATTAGACATGTAAGCCATAAATTTTTCAGATTAATAAACATCTTGTGCCGCAACTTTGTGTGTGAGTGGTGAGATATTCTCCCTAGTCTAGGTTCTCTAAAGAACTAAAACGACTTATTGAAGAATAACTAACTTTTTGGCATCATCCTTATACTTCTCGTTCTTGAATTAATATTTGTTAGGTGGGGGTTTTCGTTTCCAATTATGTTAGTGCCTAGGTACAAGTTATCTTTATGTCACCCTCTTATCAAACCTGATTTATATGGCTTTCCAGGAATTTGGTGTCTTTGCATAACCACGTGATCACGCGGTTCATATTATTTGGTATCAGAGCCTGGCTTCATTAATCAGGTTATATTCTTCTAAATTTTTTGTTTCTTGTTGATTCCAAATAAATAAAAAGAAAACATTTCCTTGGTGGAAATTTCTTCTTCTCCTTGAATTTTGCAGCATATTATAAAATAAAAGGAAAAAAAAGTCATTCAAAAGATAGTTATTTGCTTCTGCCGCAGAAAACTAAACAAAGGGAAATTGGATCAAATTAACTTGGAATTATCTCAAATTTCATACTCTGATTATTGGGGTCCTAATCGAACTATATGTTAATTGTGGGGTCAATCGAATATCTTTTACTTAGGTTTTCAAATTCAGGTCTGATTCATAAAGTTTTTGCTTCAAAGATCAAACCTTATCATAAACGGGTCTGTTTTTACATCAACTCTTGAAACTCGTCTTGTTTCTGCTGTTTTGATTTGTTGCAGTATATTTACAACATATCTAACATATTTGGGTGTTGTTTCATCATATTGCATACTTCATTCCTATTTTCATTTGAATCTTCACAGATCGTTCATATTTCGGATAGATTCGCTTGCTACTAGCAAGATTATCATCGTGGTTTTTTTTGCTTGTTTTCTATGTTATTATTGCTTCTTGAGTCATATACATTTATTTCGATTGCGTTCTTTGAGTTGGTTCTATTTGGTGTGATTTCAGTTCCGCAAGAACCGAAAGAAGGTGAGACCTAAGTTTAAGTGAAACACGACATGAGTGATGAGGTATGATCACGTGGTCATGCAACCCACATGCAAAGACACCAATTCTCGGAAAGCCAAGTAAATCAGGTTTGATAGGAGTGTGACACAAAGATAACTTGTACCTAGGAACCAGCACTATTGAAAAAGGAGACCCACTGATGTGAACCTCATGATCACATGGTCACGCAACCCCCACACAAAGACACCAATTCACGGAAAGCCAAGTAAATCAGGTTTGATAAGAGTGTGACACAAAGATAACTTGTACCTAGGCACTAGCACTATTGGAAACGGAGACCCCCACCCAACGAATATTGATTCGCGAACGAGAAGTATAAGAATGACGACACGAAGATAGTTGTTCTTCGATAAGTCGTTTTTCAGTTCTTTAGAGAACCATGGAAGGGAGATTATCTCACCGACACACACACACAAAGTGCGGCAAACAAGAAGATTTATTAATCTGAATTGTCTAACCTTACATGTTTGGTTATGCCCTTATTTATAGTGACTCCAAACTAAAATAAACCCTAATGGACCCCTTATGTGGTCTTATATGATGCCCACTTACAATTAAACCCAAATAATATAAATAAACCGTAAACTAAGAAGAAAATAATAATAACAATAATAAATACGAATTTAATATCCTAAATATGATAGGATCAGATTTGTTGCCCATTAGAAGTCCCATATAAGCTAAGAGAATCAAATCTGAAGGTAGAATTAATTATGAAATCTTCTTTCTTTTTTGTTCCTAGGATGAATATGGAATCCTTGTAAGAAAAGGATTCTGAAACATTTACAAATCCTTGCACACATGGAAACTATGTTGCAGCCCATTAAAGATCTTTGGAGAATTAGGAGATTCCCAAAATACGCTGCCACATCCTTTTAGGAAAAGAAGCTAAATAGGACGTCCACAAGTCAAAAGGAAGTAAATAACAAAATTCGTACAGCCTCTGTTGACCCGTGTTTGGATGCCTTCCCGAACTCCGATTGATCTGAAATTTTAACCCAAGGTAGGAAAACATTTCAGGAGACTCCATGTAGACTTTCAGCCTGATCCAACGGTCGGATTGAGAATTATGACTGTTGCTGTAAAACTGGATAGTTGCACATTTTACATCAAAATCCGAATTTGACCTTGCCTGGATCGTATCAGGTAGCACTAACATCATACTCACCTGGAAGATCAATTTTGTATGTGTTGTCATTGATTCTCTCTAAAACCTGATATGAACCATCACCACGAGGCTGTAATTTTGATTTCCTTTGGTTAGGAGATCGTTCCTTACGCATGTGCTCCCAAACCCAATCACCAGGTTGGAAAACAACTAGTTTACGTCCCTTATTTGCTTTAAAAGCGTAAAGTCTGTTCTTTTTCTCTATTTTCATTCGAACTCCCTCATGGAGTTGTCTCACCATCTTTGCCTTCTTTTCACCATCTAAACTTACCCTTTCTTCAATTGGCAAAGGAATTAAGTCCATTGGAGTTAGTGGATTAAAACCATAAACAATTTCAAAAGGAGAAAAACCAGTGGTCGAATGCACAGTTCTATTATAAGCAAACTCAACAAAAGGCAAACATTCTTCCCAACTTTTTAAATTCTTTTGAATTATAGCACGCAAAAGGTGGGATAATGTTCTATTCACTACCTCAGTTTGTCCATCTGTTTGAGGATGACATATTGTCAAAAATAATAGTTTAGTTCCCAACTTTCCCCATAAGGTCTTCCAAAAGTAGCTAAGGAACCTAACATTACGATCTGACACTATACTCTTAGGAATGCATTGCAAATGTACAATCTCCCTAAAAAACAAGTCTGCGATATGAGATGCATCATCCGTTTTATTGCACGCAATGAAATGCGCCATTTTAGAAAACTTATCAACCACAACAAAAATAGAATCTCTACCTTTCTTTGACCTAGGGGTAAACATAAAACAAAGTCCATAGAGATATCTACCCAAGGTTCAGTAGACACAGGTAATGGTGCATATAGTCCATGCGGTTGTACTCTAGATTTTGCCTTTCTACAAGCAATGCACTGTTCACAAATTCGTTGCACATCTCTTTTCATCTTTGGCCAACAGAAATGCTCATGCAATACATCCAAGGTTTTCGCAACCCCAAAGTGACCCATTAAACCACCCCCATATGCTTCACGAACAAGCAATTCACGCAAAGAACTAGCAGGAACACACAATCTATTCTCTTTGAACAAATAACCATCCATCAAATAAAACTTACCAAAATCCGAATGTCCACATGCATTATAAATCTCGGCAAATTCAGAATCATTATCATACAATTCCTTCACATATTCAAAGCCTAACAATCTAGTATTCATGGTGTGTTTGAACATACCTGCGCGAAAGTGCATCAGCTACGATGTTCTCTTTGCCTTGCTTATACTTGATTACGGAAGGAAAAGTTTCAATGAATTCAACCCATTTTGCATGCCTCCTATTCAACTTACCTTGTCCTTTCAGATGTTTCAAGGACTCATGATCCGAATGGATTACGAACTCTTTTGGCCACAAGTAATGCTGCCATGTCTCAAGAGCTCTTACCAATGCATATAGAGTTCTTTGTCGTAAGTGGGATAGTTCAAGGTCGCTCCACTTAACTTCTCACTAAAATACGCAATAGGTCTCTGATCCTGCATCGAAATAGCACCTATTCCCATTCTAGACGCATCACATTCTATTTCAAATGCTTTCGTAAAGTCAGGTAAAGCCAAAACAGTGCGAAACATAATTTCTCTTTCAAAAGAACAAAAGCCAATTCTTGTTCCTCCCCCTATTTAAACCCAACTGACTTTTTAACAACTTCATTCAAAGGTGCAGCTATTGTACTGAAATCTTTCACAAAATGCCTGTAAAAACTAGCTAACCCATGAAAACTCCTTACCTCACTTACCGATTGGGGTGTAGGCCAATCCCGGATGGCCTTAACTTTCTCCTCATCCATCTCGATACCCTGTGCAGTTACAACATAGCCAAGAAACACAATTTTCTCCATGCAAAAGGCACACTTTTTAAGATTAGCATACAATTTCTCACCACGCAACACACTAAGTACATCACGCAAATGATCAGGATGCTCAGTTAAGTTCTTGCTATAGATTATAATGTCATCAAAATACACAACCACAAACTTACCTATGAATGCACGCAACACATGATTCATTAAACGCATAAACGTACTAGGTGCATTTGTAAGTCCAAACAGCATTACTAACCATTCATACAAACCATGCTTAGTCTTAAAAGTTGTTTTCCACTCATCACCTTCTTTCATCCTATTTGATAGTACCCACTTTTCAAGTCAATTTTAGAGAAAATACAGGATCCATGTAACTCATCTAACATGTCATCAAGCATAGGAATGGGGTGTCTATACTTTACCATTATGTTATTGATGCCTCGGCAATCAACACACATCCTCTATGTTCCATCCTTCTTAGGCACAAGTAGCATGGGTACAGCACACGGGCTCATACTCTCATGAATGTAGCCCTTTTCCATCAGCTCATCAACTTGCCTTTGAAGCTCCTTCGTCTCCTCGGGATTGGTTCTATAGGCTGGTCGGTTAGGAATTAAAGCTCCTGGTATGAAATCAATCTGATGCTCTACCCCCCTCAATGGTGGTAATCCGCTAGGAGTATCGTCGGGGAACACGTCATCAAACTCCTGCAACAAAGAAATAGCAACACTAGGCACAATATGATCAAGATCATTAGTATTAAAGTAAGCCTCTTTGTACACAAGTAAAACCATTGGCTAGTTAGTGAAAAATGCAGATCTGACCTCACCCTCTCTAGCATAAAAATTGGGTTGTTTCTTTAGTTTTTCCACACAATTCTCATCACCCTTCCTGACTTTCTTCACTCCTCTTGTCTTACCTCCACTCGGCCAAATTTGGGTGTTTTTGAGTTGTGGTCGAATGGTTTGATTTGTTTAGAGTGTTGGCCGAATATTTGTTTGTGTTTGGATGGGTGGCCGAATGGGTTGTAGTGATTTGGGTTCTAGCCGAATCTGATGGTCTTCTCTCCCCTTGTTCCTCACCTTGATTTTCTCTCCCCATCGCCTCATGCTCACCTTTTAGCTTTATTTGATCATCATACACCTGTTTGGGTGTAAGGGGTACAAGAGTGATGGTTTTACCATCTTTTACAATGGTATACCTATTTTTAACCCCATCATGAATTGCCTTCCTATCATATTGCCATGGTCTCCCCAACAAGATGTGACTTGCTTGCACTGGTACCATGTCGCATAGAACTTCATCAACATATTTCTCAATAAAAAATGGAACCACAACCTGTTTAGTCACTTTCACTTCACCACTATCATTCAGCCATTGCAATCTATATGGTTTAGCATGCTTAATAGTACACAAATTCAGTTTACTAAGAAGGGTGGTACTTCAAACATTAACACAGCTTCCACTATCTATAATTAAATCACACACCTTGCTTTGTACATAACAACGCGTATGGAAGATGTTCTCCCTTTGTTGATTAGTTTCATCTTCCTTGACCTGAACCTAAAGTGTTCGTCTTATAACCAAGGACTCCTCAACCGGTAATGCTAACTCATCCAATGGTGGCATGCCTTCACAATCAGATCTGTCACTTTCAGATTCCATATCACAATTATCTCTAATCATCATGATTCTCTTGTTTGGATACTTTGAAGCATAATGTCCATGTCCCTAACACCTGAAACATTTAACATCACGGGTACGTTTAGGTTGAGTTTCAGATTTACCTTTGGCATCAGTAGGGACATCAACTTTAGCCTTTGGTGGTTCAGTTCTAGAAGGAACAAAGGATCTCGGCCGGACAGTACCCTTTCTCTTTATATTCGGCTTCCAAGATGATGAAGAGTCTGAATTAAACGCGGGACAATCATATCCTTTTTGAAATGACAATTAAAAAAAAATACATGATCTCATTAAAATTTGAAAAGAGAAAAGGCTCACTCGAAACACAAGCATATAGATAAAGCATATTATTACTTTTTGAAAATAATCGAGACTTCCTGGATCTCCCAATTGTTCAACACTTCCCTACCTGCCAGCTTTCTAAAAAATTTAGATGGGACATCTTCTAAAATGCCAATGGTCAGTTGAGGCAATAGTTCATAAGGATTGTTTCTAGCATCAAGGTCTCCTTTTTGGTCTTCTTCTTCTTTAAATCTTTCAAGATAATTGATAGTAGCACCATTGAGTTCTTTTCTTAGACTTTCCAGCTCATCTTTAGCCTTTACCACATGTACAGATCGTCGAAATGTTATGTGAATAGGTGGGATCTCTATCCGACTGCTCTTTTGCAATACGGGCTAATCTTTTTTCTTTTCTAACCCCAACTGGTCTTTTGCAATTTTCCCTTCTAGGCTTAAAACCTAAGCCAAACCTCTAATCAGCACACTTTATTTTCATCATATTAATCCTCTCGGATCTTCATATGGTCAAGTCATATTAGAATGGCAACCTATGTTTCAAAATGCATTTAGCAACCATTTTTGCGGCCTCAGAAATCTCCATTCATATGGTCTAGTGAGTGTTTTCTTCAATTGATCCATCACGTTATATTCACTATGCTTTATTAACTTCAAAAACTCAATAGCCTTTGCATCACTTACTAGCTTATTAACCTCATCCATCATCACCATCTCTACCACATTCTTTCCTTTTGCTATGATTTCTCAGCTTTTCAGGAGTAAAACATCTCCCACTTCGAGTTAGCCGTCCTATTTCAGCATGAAAAATAGGGGTAGGATTCTTGTTATGAAAGGAATACCCATAATTATGAGGTAGAACATTATAACTTCTACTAGTTGTACTTGTAGTGTAAAATTCCAACAAATTATAATTAAAATTTAAGAAGACAGTGGGAATTCTATCGAGTCAAATATAATCACAAGACATAGAAATAAATATATGTATATTTTCAACATATTTGGGCGTTGTTTCATCATTTTTCATATTTCATTTCTTTTTTGTTCGAGTCTTTAGTTTCGTTCATATTTCAGATAGATTCTCTTGCTACTCGTGAGACTATCATCACAGTTTGGTTATGCTTGTTTTCTGGTTTTTTTTGCTTCTTGAGTCATATTTACATATTTGGATTACGCTACTAAGTTGGTTCTATTTGGTGTTGGTTTCGGTTTCGCAAGGCCGAGATGAGAGGTGTGAGGATATTAAGGGTGTTTAAGCGAAACATGAGCGACGTGAGGATATTTTTTTTACCACTAACCAATTTTTACATGTACTATCATGTCAGATCAAAACAACACACCACCCCCTCCCGAGGTAGAACTTAAGTTCCAAATGCATACGCAGATGATGGAGAGAATGAATTTTGTGATGGGGAATGTGTGTGACAGACTTGATAGGGTGGAGAGACATGGTAGCGAGGCTGGTACAAGCAACCAAGACGTGAGGAAGATTGGGGCTGAACCGAAAGCAAATAGTGGCAGTAGGGCCGAAAGGCTAAGGAGGACAGATCGGAGGAGATTCAATATGAGTAAGGAAGAGAAACGGAGGTTATCAGTTTCAAATATTTATGCTCATAATGCTTTTATGATGTTAGATAAAGAGCGCAAGGTTGAACGACTTGCAAAGGTTTATAAAGAAACAAATAAAGAATATGAAGAATGAAGAACTTCAATTCAGCGCCAAATGGATAGCAAACAAAAGAGGACAACAATGGTTACAAGCAATTGGATGCAAGAAAAGAACTCCAACAGCTGAAACAAGAGGCTATGGAATTGTCCATCAAACTTGTTGGTGATTCGAGGATGAATCATCTTGAAGAGAGAGGGAATGATACGATCCGAGTAACGAAAAAACAATCAGATTTGGATGCTGACGTAAAATGCGCAACTATCTAGTTTTACAACAACAGTCATAATTCTCAATCCGACCGTTGGATCAGGCTGAAATATTACATGGAGTCTCCTGACATTTTGCCTTGGGTTAAAATACCGGTCAATAGAGGTTGTACTAATTTTGTTATTTACTTCCTTTTAACTTGTGGACTTCCTATTTGTCTAGGATTCTTTTCCTAAACGGACATGATAGCTTGTTCTGGGAATCTCCTAGTTCTACAAATATCTTTGATGGGCTGCAAAATAGTTTCCAAGTGTAGCAAGGATTCATAAATGTTTCAGAATCCTTTTCTTGCAATGATTCTTTATTCATCCTAGCTATAACAAGGAAAGAAGACTTCAGAATTAATTCTACCTTCAAATCAGATTTCCTTGTCTATTTGGAACTTCTTAAGCATGACAAATCTGATTCTAGCATATTTAGGATAGTAATTTTTGGATTTTTATTATTTTCTTCTTAGTCTTTGGGTTATTATTACTTATTTAGGTTAATTGTAAGTGGGCCTCATATAAGTCCGCTAAGGGGGGTCCATTAGGGTTTATTTAAGTCTAGAGTTAGTATAAATAAAGGCATAACCAGACATGTAAGTTAGACAATTCAGATTAATAAAACTTCTTGTGTTGCCGCACTTTGTGTGTGTGTGTGTCAGTGAGATAATCTCCCTTCCATGGTTCTCTAAAGAACTGAAAAACGACTTATCGAAGAACAACTATCTTCGTGGCATCATCCTTATACTTCTCGTTCGCGAATCAATATTCGTTGGGTGGGGTATTAAAAGGACAAGGTAGTGGAGAAAGATGGTCTGGAAAAATTGGTTGCTTTAGGGAAAAGGATGGGGGCAATTAAGGGAAATAACTTGTATGATCTTGTAGATTTTGTCTCCCTAGCTATTATAGATAGTAGACAATAGCTCAACACTCTATTAGGACTACGCTATATATTCCAATCATCTTTATTTCATCCAAACATAGTGTTTGTATGTGTGTATCAATATATTAGACCACATATTCGTAAATCCCTCTTCCAAAATGATCCTTCTTTGAAAAATTTATGATGCGAACCTCGTGATCACATGGTCACGCAACCCACACACAAAGACACCAATTCCCGGAAAGCCAAGTAAATCAGGTTTGATAGGAGTGTGACACAAAGATAACTTGTACCTAGGCACCAGCACTATTGGAAACGGAGACCCCCACCCAATGAATATTGATTTGCGAATGAGAAGTATAAGGATGACGCCACGAAGACAGGTTGTTCTTCGATAAGTCGTTTTTCAGTTCTTTAGAGAACCATGGAAGGGAGATTATCTCACCGACACACACACACACACACAAAGTGCGGCAAACAAGAAGTTTTATTAATCTGAATTGTCTAACTTACATGTCTGGTTATGCCTTTATTTATACTAACTCTATACTTAAATTAACCCTAATGGACCCCATTTAGGTGGACTTATATTAAGCTCACTTACAATTGACCCAAATAAGTAATAATAACCCAAAGACTAAGAAGAAAATAATAAAAATCCGAAAATTACCATCCTAAATATGCTAGAATGAGATTTGTCACCATTAAAAAGTCCCAAATAGACTAGGATCGTATCATTCCCTCTATCTTCAAGATGATTCGTCCTCGAATCACCAACAAGTTGAATGGACAATTCCTTAGCCTCCTTTTGAAGCCTTTAGAGTTCTTTTCTTGCCAACAATCGTCGCCAACAACTTTGGATGAAAGTAGCAGCTGTTCTATTTCGTATATCATCATTGCAGCATATTTTCTCCTCTCTTTCTGAAGCTTGCTGGGCATTGACTGTTGCACTAATCTCTTTATTTCTCTCCATTTGAATCCTCATTTTCTTTTACCATAACACCTCATCACAATACATGAAATCCCTTCGGTTTCTAGGCTGCCAAAAACCTTCCCGATGGCCTATGGTCTCATCCTTAAAACCACCATCACCAATATCATCAATGTCCTCCTCAAAATCCGCATAATCAACCCTGCTGCCATTGTTTCATTTCGGTTCAGCCCCAACCTTTGTCACGTCTTGGGTACATGTTCCAGCCATGTTACCATGTTTTCCCACCTTCTCAAGTCTGTCACAAACGTTCCCCATCACGAAATTCATTCTTTCCATCATCTTCGTCATGGCTTGCATTTGGAATTTAAGTTCTACATCGTGAGGGGGTGGTGTGTTGTTTTGATATGAAATTATACTACCTGTAAAAATTGGTTGGTGGTAAAAACAAAATCCTCACATCGCTCGTGTTTTGCTTAAACACTCTTAATATCCTCACACGCTCACACCTCTCGTACCTTCTTGCGGTTCTTGCGGAACTCAAACCAACACCAAATAGAACCAACTTGGCAGAGCAATCCAAATATATATATATGACTCAAGAAGCAATAAAAACTAGAAAACAAGCAAAACAAAACTGCGATGATAGTCTCGCGAGTCTATCCGAATTATGAATGAAACTGAAGACTCGAATAAAAACAGAAACAAAAAATATGCAAAATCATGAAACAACACACAAATATGTTGGATATGATGAAAATAAACTGCAAGAAACAAAAACAACAGAAAGCAAGCAAATTTCAAAAGTTGATGCAAAACAGATTCGTTTACGA
Organism: Populus x sibirica; assembly: GCA_019202695.1. NCBI lineage: Eukaryota > Viridiplantae > Streptophyta > Magnoliopsida > Malpighiales > Salicaceae > Populus > Populus x sibirica. The sequence goes on along the minus strand of JAGMVL010001964.1, from coordinate 306,309 downwards.
CGAGTTAAGTCCGAATCTGGAACCTAAAGTAAATGATGTCTAATTGAGTTAAAATTCGTACAGCCTCTGTTGACCCGTGTTTCGATACCTTTCCAATCTCCGATTGACCTGAAATTTTAAACCGAAGTAGGACAACATGTCAGGCGACTCCATGTAAAATTGCAGCTCGATCCAACGGTCGGATTGACAATTATGACTGTTTGCTGTAAAACTGGATGGTTGACATTTTACGTCAAAATCTGAATTTGACCTTTCCTGGATCGTATCATTCTAGGAAGTCCACAAGTCAAAAGGAAGTAAATAACAAAATTTGTAAAGCCTTTGTTGACCCGTGTTTCGATACCTTCCCGAACTCTGATTGACTTGAAATTTTAAACCAAGGTAGGACAACATGTTAGGAGACTCCATGTAAAATTTCAGCTCGATCCAACGATCGAATTGAGAATTATGACTGTTGCTGTAAAATTGGATAGTTGCACATTTTACGTCAAAATCTGAATTTGACCTTTCCTAGATCGTATTAGTGACCATATGCTCTGGTAGTCATGGTACTTGGCCTCATATGAGAAGCATTAATAGGCATCTTATCAAGCACATGCATGGGCAGCACATTTAGAGTAGAACAATTGTCTATGAGCACTTTAGCAATCACGCAATCCTTGCATTTTACTATGATACACAGTGGTTTGTTATGGCCGGTCCCTTCACGATCAAGCTCATCATCAGTAAACTAAAGGTAGTTGGCGGTGGCCTGAATCTTTCCCCTCAAATGTTTTATAAAATCCTATGTGATGTCTTGAGGAACATACGCCTCATTAAGAACTTTCTAAAGGGCGTTCCTATGCAATTCTAAACTTAGAACTAATGGTAACAAAGAAATCCTAGTGAGTGTTTTCTTCAATTGATCCACCACGTCATATTTACTATGCTTCATTAACTTTAAAAACTCAATAGCCTTTGCATCACTTACTAGCTTATTAACCTCATCCATCATTACAATCTCTACCACATTGAAACTTTGGCTGTGATTTCTCAGCTCTTCAAGAGTAAAACATCTCCCACTTCGAGTTAGCCCTCCTATTTCAGCATGAAAAATAGGGGGTAAGATTCTTATTATGAAAGGAATACCCATAATTATGAGGTAGAGCATTATAACTTCTACTAGTTGTACTTGTAGTGTAAAACTCCAACAAATTATAATTAAAATTTAAGAGGACTGAGTAGGAATTCTATCGAGTCAAATATAATCACAAGACATAGAAATAAATATATGGATGAGAATTGGGCAAATTATTCTACAAGATTTGATTTTACAATTGGGCAAATAATTATACAAGATAAGATTTTACTAGAAAATTGTTGACATATATTAATAGTTTAGTTATGATGCAGTACATAAAAACACTAGATAATATATTAAAGGGCAACCAAACAAGACCTAAACATTCTAATGAGAGTATAAATACAAGTGGGACAAAAACATTATTATTCCTTCCTCATTAATGCCGCCAGCCAGAACAGAAACCTAAGCCATGCTCTTTAATTTTTTTTTCACCAGAACACCATGCATGACCTCTAATAGAGAGTTTCAAAGGCGAGTGTGAGGGAAAGTGGAAAGAAAACACAACATTTGAGACATAGGAATGGAGTGATTAAGGGGCTACCTTTTCCTTTTGTTTCTATGATTAAGGGGCTGCATGGAAGGCTATAAATAAGCCTTGAATCAGTTCTGTAATATTTTACTTCCTTCTCTTCTTCTTATGACAGAACATGGATTTAATATTATGGGCTTTATTTTATTTTGTTAGCTACAGCCCAAGGCTTTGTTTGGGCTTAATTAATACTTTGTTTTCAGTTAGGATCCAAGGTTTGTTTGGATTAAGTTATGGGCTTTTCAGTTTAGGGTTTTGGGTCAGTTTTGAGTGGACCTCATATAAGTCCACATAAGGGGTCCATTAGGGTTAATTTTTCAAGAACTATTTAAAACTCATGTAAGCTAAATTTTCAGCAGCTTTGATGATAATTCTGAATTTTTCAGTTTTAACCTGTGAGAGTGATTCTTGCGTTCTTCAGTTCTTGAACGAACTGAATCTGACTTATCAAAGATTAACGGCTTCGTGGCGTCATTCTACTCAATCCAATAGTATTGGTGCCTTGGGGCAGGTTTCCATTGTGTCACACTCCTATCAGACCTATTTCGGCTTTCCGAGATCAGATCTCAATCTTGATTGTGGGTTGCGTGATCATGAGGTTCACATCAGTTGGTATCAGAGCTAGTGACACGACCAAAAGATTGATGTCTTCTCCCAAGTGCAGGAGTGTCGAAGTAATAAATAACCCGGCAAGACCAAGGTTGAACCACAAGGAGGTTAACTATATAAATTATAGATAACAACAACAACAATAAGTTAAAGAGAGCTTTGAGATGTGATATTGATGTAAGGATTAAACAAGGATAAAATAATTGTCAAGGTTAGAGTATAAACTCTTTTATTACTCAACTAGAAAGCACACACAAAGGAGGTTCCAATCGGATTATAAATTGTTAACATGATTACATTAGTTATCCTATTCAAATAATGCTAATACTTGTAAATGTTGTCAGGCATTCATGATTATAACTTATGTTAACAACAAATCAAGTTCTTGTCATAGCACAGGTGTCGGCTATACCATACGGTTGGGCTATGAAAGTGCCAAGTATTTGTTGTACCAAGGGGTTATACAACATAAATCTAGATTAACCATTTAACAAGCAAAGTATTAAAAGTGAACAAGATAACAAATATAAAACATGTTAGTATCAAACATTAAGGTTCATGTTGAGTTTATATTATACTTATTCTTACACCATTAGTATAACCTTTTCACCTTGACATGATAAACTTAGCTAAACATAATGAAAGAGAGAAACATAAATAAACAAGGAAAGGAAATGAAAAGTATAAGCAAGAGATTAATATAAGCAAAACTTAAGCATTACAAAATATAAAGAGAGAGCAAGAGCATGATCTTGATCTGAAAACCAAGATGCCTAAATACATGGCAAAAGGCTCCTTTTATAGGCCAAAATTCGGAACTATTGATTTGTTGACTAATTGTTGAGTGGGTGGCCACATCTTGACCTGGTGACAATCCTTATCTTCTTGTCTGCCAAAAACATCATTGATAACGTCATAATTTGAACAGACTTATATCATGAAATTTCTAGAAAATTGTCTCAGCTTTCTAGAAAAAGAAAGTTGAGGTCATTTGGACTTCTAGAACTTGAGATATGGGCTGAACACCTGAATAGTATCTCGGGCTCACAGGACGATTCGAACTTCTCATTGTTGCTACAATTTGGACTTGAAAACGGCCTTTTTAAATCTTGGACTCTATTTGAAAGTTTTAGGCATGTCTTAGCTTTCCATCCATATAAGGCAGACCTAAATCCAAGATCTACAGCTCTAGATATGACCCGATGACCGAACAGTGTTCCAGTTTGGACTAAACCAGCATCTCTTTTCTAAATTTGGCCCTCTCTTTGTCCTTTCAATTTCCGTACTTAAAACTCATCAATCAATACTTTTATTTATGTGATAGGCCTACATTTAAGATGAACATTTACCATAAATTAAAGGTATCTTATGGTATCAGACTTGTTATTATAAAACATGCTTTAGTTAAGGAGTTATTGATACTTCAAGTTTCATAGTGGTTTTATCGTAGCTTGATCTCCTTTGTTCACCGTTGGATCGTTACCATTGTTTAGTATGTTGTTTGTCGAAACCTGCTATACATCTTGACCGAACGGATCATCGTTACAATCAGTGTGCTGGGAGATACTAGCCTCGTAATTCTGTAATTCTCTTCTTCCTGCATGAACTAATCTGAATCTTGTTGTTTATGAGATTAGCTTGCTATTATTTCTGAGCTTAGGTTGCTTCTTGGACTCAGTTTCTCTTCTTAGAATTTTGTTCTCTCTAGTATTTGTATGCTGCCATAATGTCTCTGTGTTCTTCTGTGGAAAATGTTCCAATGGTTAGTTCTAACATTGAACAACACAATGAAGTTAAGCCTGGACATATATTAAGATTAGAACTAAAAGATATGTTGAATAGCCATGGGATGAGGATGTCTTAGTTTCAAGCTGATTCTGATGTTAGCATAGAGAAACACTCTAATGTCCAAGCTTCTAATGTTGTTCCAGAAATGAACCATGTGTTGGGTTCTAAAGTTAATGAGGTGAAGGTAGGGTCTCAGCAACAAGAACAGCTAAACATTAGACCCAAATTAAATTTTTTAAATGCTTTGAAGGGTTCTGATGTTGATGACAATGAGGGTAGCAAGACCCTTGGTATTAATCCAGTCCGTAATCTGCACTTTGCTCCCCCCGTTATGACTAATGGTCGTGTAATAGTAGCTCCTCCACTTGATGTGTTTGAAGATGGTTGCGAACTTTGGAAATCCACCCTAGTTGGTCATTTTGTGGGGCAGAAATTACCGTATCCCGTTGTTAATTCTATTGCCAAAATAATATGGGGCTCCTATGGTCTATCAGAAGTTTTATCTTCTGATAATGGTTTCTTCCTCTTCACTTTTGATTCTGTCGATCATGCCACTAATGTCTTTGGAAAGAGCCCCATGGCACATGGCAAACAGACCTTTGATGCTTAAACGTTGGCAACCAAACATGCAATTTTTGAAAGATGATTTGGCCAAAGTTCCGGTATGGGTTAGGCTGTTTAATGTTCCTCTCGAGTATTGGACTATTAAGGGGTTGAGCTGTATAGCGAGTGCTATTGGGGTCCCCCCTTCATGCTGATCATACTACATTGTTGTGTAAAAGGCTTAGTTACGCAAGAGTTTGCGTTGAGATAGATGCTTCGAAGACGCTGGTTAAGGAATACGACCTTCGCTGTCGAAATGGGTTATTCATAACAATTTCAGCTGATTACGAATGGATACCGTCGAAGTGTAATAATTGCAATGTCTTTGGACACACCACAGCGATATGTGCTACTAATAACAGTGATAATCTTAAAGTGGTGGCAGAGGGTAAGAGGAGTGCAGGAGAGCTGTGAACTCTAAATCTGCGGATAACAAGCAGAATCAGTTTTAGTGGCAGGTAGTTGGTAAACGAAATAAAGGTTCTGTAAGTGGTGAGAATGATCCCTTGGCATCTAAAGTGGGTATTTGTAATGAGAATGGTTGTTCAACATCTGGTATACATATGTCTGATTGTAAATATGAATGATCATGCGGCATCAGATGTGCGCAATGCTGATTGTTATGAAGATGAAAATCATTCCCTCTTGTCTTGAAGAGTCTACGAGGAGATATGAAGCAGGCGCAGGGGGCTACAAGTACTTGCTATAGATCAAGATATGGACGCAATGGGAGGTGATACGGATGGGGAACAAACGATAAGGAGTTGACGTCAACGATCCCGACAACTCCTCAAACCTTGAATTCCACCAAAAGGGAAGCTGTTAATCGAGTTAGCTATTAAGGCTAGAGACTCTCTAGAGAAAAAGAAAAAGGGTTCAAAAGCCTCTTCAAAGAAGAATAAGAAATCTGGCTCCTCTCTAGGGGGCACGTCAAGTTAATCTTTGTGGTGCTGTTTGTACTCCTCTCTATTTTCCTATGATTATTGGATGTTGGAATGTTAGAGGTTTGAATGATCCTATAAAACATTCAGCATTGCGTCAGCTCATCCATTAAGAGAGGATAGCTCTTTTTGGTTTGGTTGAAACTCGAGTTAGAGACAAGAATAAAGATAATGTTTCCCAACTTCTTCTGCGTAATTGGTCCTTCTTGTACAATTATGATTTCTCTTGTCGTGGTCGTATTTGGGTTTGTTGGAATGCTGATACGGTGAAGGTGGATGTTCTCGGAATGTCAGACCAGGCTATTCATGTTTCTGTCACTATATTAGCTACCAATATTTGTTTCCATACTTCAATTATTTACGAAGACAATAATGCTTCCTTACGTGAGGCATTATGGTCTAATATAGTGAGTCGTGGTGATGGATGGGAATCAACCCCGTGGATTCTTATGGGTGACTTTAATGCTATCCGCAACCAGTCGGACAGGTTAGGAGGGTCCTACGTGGGCTGGTACTATGGACAGATTGGATACATATATTCGAGAAGCGAAAGTAGATGATCTTCGGTATTCGGGTTTGCATTATACTTGATCGAACCAATGTCCAGAGAATCTGATTATGCGAAAACTAGATAGAGTGCTTGTCAATAAGAAGTGGAATATGAACTTCCCATTGTCGGAAGCAAGACTTTTGCCTTCGGGTATGTCAGACCATTCTCCTATGGTGGTAAAGGTTATTGGCAATGAGTAGAACATAAAGAAACCATTCAGATTCTTCGATATGTGGATGGATCATGACGAGTTCATGCACTTGGTGAAGAAGGTATGGGATCAGAATTCGGGGGGTTGTCCAATGTATCAGCTGTGTTGCAAACTAAGAAAGCTTAAGCAGGAATTGAAATTTTTCAATATGACTCACTTCTTCAACATTTCAGATAGAGTCAAAGAAGCAAAAAACGAAATGGATAAGGCTCAACAGGCTCTGCATACAGCGCCTGAGAATCCATCTTTGTGCATGCGAGAAAGGGATGTTGTTCGTAAATACTCTTCTACCGTCAGGGCTGAAGAGAGTTTTTTCAAACAGAAGGCAAGGATACTGACACGACCAAAAGATTGATGTCTTCTCCCAAGTGCAGGAGTGTCGAAGTAATAAATAACCCGGCAAGAATGGGGTCGAACCACAGGGAGGTTAATTGTATAAATTATAAATAACAACAACAACAACAAGAATAATAATAATAGTAATAATAAAGAGAGCTATGAGATGTGATATTGATGTAAGGATTAAACAAGGATAAAATAATTGTCAAGGTTAGAGGATCCACTAATGGTATTTCAAACAAGTATAGTATAAACTCTTAGTATTCAATTGGAAACCACACACAAAGGAGGTTCCAATCGGATTATAAATTGTTAACATGATTACATTAGTTATCTTATTCAAATAATGCTAATACTTGTAAATGTTGCCAAGCATTCATGATTATAATTTATGTTAACAACAAATCAAGTTCCTTTCATAGCTCGGTGTCGGTTATACCATACGGTATGGGCTATGAAAGTGCCAAGTATTTGTTGTACCAAGTGTTATACAACATAAATCTAGATTAACCATTTAACAAGCAAAGTATTAAAAGTGAACAAGATAACAAATATAAAGCATGTTAGTATCCAACATTAAGGTCCATGTTAAGTTTATATTATACTTATTCTTACACCATTAGTGTACCCTTTTCACCTTGACATAATTAACTTAGTTAAACATAATGAAAGAAAGAAACATAAATAAACAAGGAAAGGAAATGAAAAACATAAGCAAAACATTACAAAAGAGAGAGACCAAGAGCATGATCTTGACCTGAACACCAAGATGCCTAAATACATGGCAAATGCCTCCTTTTATAGGCCAAAATTCGGAACTATTGATTTGTTGACTAATTGATGAGTGAGTGGCCATATCTTGACTTGGTGACAATTCTTATCTTCTTGTCTGCCAAAAACGTCATTGATAACGTAATAATGTGAACAGACTTAAATCATGAAAGTTCTAGGAAATTGTCTCAGCTTTCCAGGGTAAAAATTTGAGATTATTTGGACTTCTAGAATTTGAGATATGGGCTGAACACTGAACAGTGTTTGGGCTGCAGGACAGATTCGGACTTCTTCGTTATTGCTACAATTTGGACTTGAAAATGGCCTTGTTAAATCTTGGACTCCCATCAAAGTTGTAGGCCTATGTCTTAGCTTTCCATCCATATAAGGCAGACCTAAATCCGAGATCTACGACTCCGAGATATGACCCGATTACCGAACGGTGTTCCAGTTTGGACTGCACCAACATCTCTTTTCTAAGTTTGGCCATCTCTTTGTCCTTTCAATTTCAGTACTTCAACTCATCAATCAATTCTTTCATTTATGTGATAGGCCTGCATTTAAGATGAACATTCACCATAAATTAAAGGTATCTTATATTATTAGATATGTTATTATAAAACATGCTTTAGTTGAGTTATTGATACTTCAAGTGCAAAATGATGATATAAAACCTTGATAAAAATGCACTTTTAAGTACTAATCGATACAATGGCTTAGCTTGGGGGATCGAATACTAGCTATTTTCACAAATCAGTAAATGAAAGACGGAATAGAAATAAGCTTCTATCACTTACAAGGGAGGATGGAGAGGTTGTCGAAGGACACGAGGCAGTCAAATCAGAAGTAATTGCGTACTTCCATCGTGTGTTAGGAGTGAATCAGATGCCTCGGGTTCTGAAGGAGGAAGTGGTGGAATCAGCAATTAACTTGAAACTGTCTTCGATGCAACAGCATATACTAGCACAAGATGTAACAAGGGAGGAGATTAAGCATGCTATGTTTAGTTTGAAGAACAACAAAGCCCTGGTCCAGATGGCTTTAACGCAGGTTTCTTCAAAAGAATATGGCACATAGTTAGGGAAGATGTAATCAACGCTGTTAGCTCCTTCTTTTAGACTCGTAGAATGCTTAAAGAAATGAATGCGACATCCATTTCCCTTATTCCTAAAGTTGCTAATCCTACGAGGTTGACAGATTTTTGTCCTATATCTTGCTGCAATACCGTGTACAAAATGCATTGCTAAGATTCTAGCTGGGAGAGTCAAAGCTGTTTTGCCATCCTTAGTAGGTCCGTATCGAGACTGCTTTTATCTCAGGATGGAGAATCAGTGACAACATTCTTTTGTCTCAAGAACTAATGAAAGGCTATCATAAATCTACGGGACCTGCTCGTTGTGCTATGAAAGTTGATCTGATGAAGGCTTATGACTTGGTGCGGTGAGATTTCGTTGACGCTACGTTAATAAAAATAGGATTCCTTAGAATAGTCATTGATTGGATCATGGTTTGTGTTACATCATGTCAATTCTCTATCAACGTCAATAGTGAGCTTGTAGGTTACTTTCAAGGGGGAAGAGGGCTGAGACAAGGTGATCCACTATCCCCATATTTGTTTGTCCTATGTATGGAAATCCTTTCGGGGCTATTCTACAAGATGAGTGCCAACCAAGAATTCAAGTTCCACTGGAGATGCAAGAAGGATAAAATTTCTCATCTTTGTTTTGTTGACGACTTGATGATTTTTAGCAAAGGGGATGTAAACTCAATTCGTATGATCGAACCGTGCTCACAAAGTTTCAAGATCTATCGAGTCTGTATCCAAATCCAAAGAAAAGTGACATCTTCTTGAGCGGTGCGTTAAATGCTGAGAGGGACCAAATTATTCGTATTCTTGGGTTTAGAGAGGGGGAGCTCCCTATGAAATATTTGGGAGTACCTCTTCTCTCGTCCAGACTAAAGGCTGTTTATTGTAAGGGCCTCATGGATCGAATCACCTCTAAAGTTCGACATTGGACTTGTAGAACACTCTCTTATGCAGGACGGGTACAACTGATTAATTCAGTCTTATTTTCCATACAGGTTTATTGGGCATCTCTCTTCCTCTTACCTAGGCAAGTAATTAAAAATGTGAAGCAAATTATGAAATCCTTTCTTTGGTTAGGTTCAGATATGAGAAATACTAGGGCTAAAGTGGCTTGGGATCAGGTATGTCTTCCAAAAAAGGAGGGGGGCTAGGAATAAAAAGGATAACGAAATGGAACAAGATTGCTTTGTTGAAACACATTTGGAACTCGTGCAATGACTTAGATGGCTCAATTTGGTCTACTTGGATCGATCCAATCTGTTGCGAGGTAGGAATTTTTGGACAATCAAGACGCTAGAGAATTGCTCTTGGGCTTGGGGAAAGATTCTAAAGCTCAGATCCTTAGCATGGTCGAAGATGAAGTACATCATAGGAGATGGAATGACAACCTCTCTATGGTTTGACAATTGGCATCCTCACGCCCACTCGCGGATTCTTACGGGGAAAGATTCATCTATGATTCGGGTATGGGAAAGAACGCGAAGGTGAATGTGCTGATTCATAACTTAGAATGGAAAATTCCTACCACCCAAGCTATTGGCTGGCACCCCATTGTAGAAGCTATTCCTTCCAATTCTAATCCTAAGATGGGGCAAAAGGATGAGATAGTTTGGTTGGATTCGCCAAACCACAGATTCTCGGTCAAAGTAGCTTGGGAGCAACTAAGAATTCATTGTCAGATGGTTGAATGGCATGACATTGTGTGGTTCAAGAATGCTGTTCCAAGACATTCGTTTCTTCTATGGATGGCTGTCCAACAGAAACTCATCACTCAAGATAGACTTCATCGGTTTGGTATACATGGTCCTAATAGATGCTCACTCTGTCTCCGCAACAATGAAGATCACAACCACTTGTTCTTTGAATGCTCCTGTACTAAAGCGATCTGGTGGGATGTTTGTGACAGATGTGACATTCCAAGAATGACAAAAGGCTGGGATGAATGGATTCGATGGGCCACTATCACTTGGCATGGCAAGAGTTTCATCAATTTATCTCATAAACTGAGTTTTACAGCTATAGTGTATCATGTATGGCAAGAACGGAATGCAAGGATCTTTGCTGGAATGTCTAGAACTTTGAATTTGGTCTTTAATCAAATCGAATGTATCATTCGCGATAAGCTTGATTTGATGAGGAACGTCATACCAACAAATGAAAACAAAAGGATCCAAAGAGCTTGGAGGGTTAATAACATAGAGTCTTAATTTGATAGTTAGCTGGTTGTATTGGTCTCCCTCTCGAATCTAGTGAGGTCTTAGTTTTCTGATCGATGGCTAGCCTGTAGCCATCTCTTGTTTTATGTTTCTACTCTCATTGTAAAATCTGGGGTATGCCCCTTATAATCTTTGTATCTTCTTCTTTTAATACATATGTCAACTTACCAAAAAAAAAAGTTAGCTAATTAACTCGATTTTATATTTGTCAACCTCAATTCCTTTCGATGAAACAATGTAGCCAAGTACAATGCCGTTTGTTACCATAAAGTGACATTTTTCCCAATTCAGTACAAGATTCTTCTCTTCACACCTGCTCAAAACCTTTTCTAAGTTAGTCAAACAATCATCAAATGAATCGCCAAAAACAGAAAAATCATCCATAAAAATTTCAAGAAAACGTTCAACCATATCACTAAATATACTAAGCATGCATCTTTGAAACGTGGCTAGTGCATTACATAATCCAAAAGGCATCCTTCGATATGCAAAAGTACATGTGAAAGTAGTCTTCTCTTGATCTTCCAATACAATTTCAGTTTGGTTGTAACCTGAATAGCCATCTAGGAAACAATAAAATTCATGACCTGCAACTCATTCTAGGATTTGATCTATGAAAGGTAAAGGAAAATGATCTTTTCTAGTCATTGAATTAAGTTTCCTATAGTCAATGCACATGCACCAACCAGTAATAGTCCTTGTTGGAATTAACTCATTTTTCTCATTTGTTATCACAGTGACTCCAGACTTCTTGGGTATAACTTGGGTAGGACTTAATGACTTCATTTTTCACTACTTCTTTCATATTAGGATTAAGCCTTTGTTGCATTTCTCTAAAGGGTTTAGCATTTTCCTCCAATTTACTTCTTTTTGCACATTTCATCCAAAAGTACCTTCAAAACATAAAACAAAGAATATCAAGGCATTATATATATAAAACATAGGCAAAACGCTAGTTAAATATGGGTGAAACTATCGAATAATATGGTTGCATCAGGAGTCACTATAAATAAGGGCATAACCAGACATGTAAGGCTAGATAATTTAGATTAATAAAACTTCTTGTTTGCCGCACTTTGTGTGTGTGTTGGTGAGATAATCTCCCTTCCATGATTCTCTAAAGAACTGAAAAACAACTTATCGAAGAATAATTGTCTTCGTGGCGTCATCCTTGTACTTCTCATTCACGAATCAATATTCGTTGGGTGGGGGTTTTCGTTTCCAATAGTGTCGATGCCTAGGTAGAAGTTATCTTTGTGTCACCCTCCTATCAAAAATGATGTACTTGGCTTTCCGGGAATTGATGTCTTTGCGTGTGGGTTGTGTGACCCACGTGATCACGAAGTTCGTATCAAGAACGCCCATCTCTAACGCAGAAGTAGATAAATTTTCAAACCACACCACAAAGACCGAGAATCTTTCTCCAGCTCCATGATTAGTTTCCTGGGCAAATCTCCCAAAAACATCTACCACATAACAAATAAGAAGATATCCATGAAGACCATATAGATTTGGACGGATTACAAATAGACCATAAGTGTTTAACCATTAGTGCTCGGTTCCACACTTCAATATTTTTGACACCCAAACCTCCCCTCTTTCTTAGGCAAACAAATAGTATCCCAAGCAACTTTTGAACTATGATAAGAAAGATCACGACCCTTCCATAGGAAAGACTTCAATAAAGAGGTTGTTTTCACAATAACAACCTTAGGAAGAATAAAAAGACACTTGAATAGAGAAGAGGACGGAATTAAGTTGAAGTCTACCAATATAAGAAAGATGTTGGTTTAACCAACTCCTAGCTTTAGCCATGATTCAATCCACAAGAATTAAACAATCATAGGAGGAAAGCTTTGAAGTAATAAGAGGAACACAAAGATACCTAACGGCGGTTTTCCTTCCCTGTAGCCGAGAATATCGAGAAGCTATATTTTTGTATTAGGATCAACATGACACAAGAACATATTACTCTTATGAGGGTTTGGTGATAAACTTGAAGCAACCCGAAATTGATTAAGACAATACCTAACCGAAGAGAGAAAGGAGAGACCGAAAGAGAGAAAAACTGAATAGAAAGCAAACAACCTGAGAGAAATATTACAGAAAAAGGGGGACGTTTGGGGAAGACAGAGAGAAAGGGAAGCCCTCAAAGAAGCGGGGAAGAATAGGAAGTGACGAGAGGAAGGAAAAAAAATACCGGAGAAGAAGAACAACCACAGCTGCCACCGTGCTTCCTCTCCACCGCCACACGCGCACCATCCCGACCGCCGACGAGCCCCGAAGAGACAGAGGAGAAAAAGAGAAGACAACGGAAAAAAACAGAGGAGAGGGGGTTGGGAAGAGAAACATAGGAGACATGAGAGAAGGAAGGAAAACGCCGCCGCTGTCACCGCTACCTTCCACCACCGCCGACGACCACAACCGTGCTTCCCCACTCCAGGTAACCTGCTCACTCCCGCTGCCTTTTGTTTACTTTCTCTTTTCCTGTTTTCATTTTTTTTCATGTAGAACGTGAATCACGTTCTGCAGCAAAAATGAAATAATTAGGTAGTTACGATAACTACCTAATTATATTTAGCCGGTTCTTGTGCTCGACACGAACCGGCTGTTGTCTGGTGGGCTGGAACATCAGCCCAGCCCACGCGGCTCCGTTTTTTTTCAAAAAAAACTTTCCAAAAAATATTGTTTGGGATTTTTTACAATTTCCTCGCGTATTTGTTATGTTGTTTTTGATCAATATCGGACTGTATTTTTATGTCATTAAAAATACAAAATCTAGTATTAAAATACCCGGTTTTCGTCCAAACTTCCAAAATAAAAAAAAAATTGAAAACAAAAGGAAAAAATATTTTTGTGCATACGGCCAAGTGTCTTAAAGCTAAAAAATCATATTGTGTTTTTCATAAACAAAAAAAAAATGTTTTAGCATGCATTTTGGTTTTAATAACCAGTTTATTAAAGTCAAGAGCACATTGGCCAAAATTTCAAAAACAACAAAAATTTTATTTTGTTTGTCTTTTAGTTCCGGGGTACGATATTACACATAATATGTATTCCGGATATTAAATTTTTTCCCAATGTTAGAACGGTTAGGTTCTACCCCATTAAGATAAGAACCTCCTTATTGAGAAGGGATTTTCTTGAATCTTAGATAGACAGGACCAACAATTAGAAAACACGACCAAACCTTAGATTTTGATCAGACAAATAAAACAATGCAGCTTACCTTAGGTATGGCGTATTGGGGGTGCTAATACCTTCCCTTTACGCAACCAGTCTCCGTACCCGATCTCTGAGACCAATTAGGGTTTCTAGTGACCATAATACTAGGTGACGACTCCATTCCATTTCTTCCACTGATAAGAGACAAGAATTCCTTGTCTCCCCATATTTTCCAGATACAAGGGGCTGTGGACGACGATCGCCGCGACGCCGCACACGTGTAAGTCTTCGACACTCTTACACTTGAGAGAAGACATCAACTCTTTGGTCGTGTCAAGTCTTCATATACCTCTAATTTCCCTTTCTTCATCTTCAATGCAGATTATCAACAATATTGTTTGTACAGTTAAACTGTAACTTGATTGAAATAGGATATTACTTTCCCTGTAGGAAATTATTATAGCACCAACCCCATTACCAGACACATTTACTACACTGTCAAAATACATTGTCCACCATTCACTTTCTTCTTCTTTTTCCACTACTAATACTTTTCACCAGGGAAGTCAAAGTTTAATGGTTCATAATCCTCAATGGAATTATTAGTTAAATGATCAACAATTGCACTTCCTTTCACATATTTTCTTTTCATGTATTCATCATATTCAGCTAACACTTGCCATCTGACTATTCTACTCAACATGTAAGGCTTTTCAAAGATATATTTTAGAGGATCCATTTGTTAGATCAACCAAATGGTAGTACAACATGTACTATCAAAGCCTCTTTACATTCCATACCAAACTATAACACAACTTCTCTATCATACTATTACAATATTCACAGTCAGTGAATTTCTTACTAAGGTAATTAGATGTCCTTTCTTCCAGAGTTATCATATTGTCCAAGCACGCAACTCATAGCTAATTCAGTCACAAGTGGTTCACAAGTGGCTGTAAGTTGTGAAATGAATCGAGCAATATAGTTTAAACACCCCAAAAAGCTTTAAACTTCTTTTTCAGTCTTTAAAGTTGGGATAGCTTGTATGGACTTTACTTTATCAGGGTCTACTTCTATGTCATTATTACTTACCACAAACCCTAGTAGCTTCCCTGATTTCACCTCAGATGTGCATTTCACAAGATTCTTCAACTAGTATTTTCCTCAACCTTACGAACAATTTCTTCAGAGTTTAGATATGATTTTCTTCTTCTTTAAACTTAGTGATCATATCATCCATGTACACCTCAATTTCTTTATGCATCATGTCATGAAAAAGTGTCACCATTGCTCTTTGATAAGTTGCTCCAACATTCTTTAACCCAAATGGCATCACTTTATAGTAGAAAGTTCCTCACGGGGTGATAAATGTAGTCTTCTCCTTGTCCAACTCAGCCATTTTAATACAATTATACCCAGAGAAACAATCCATTAAAGAGTAGGTAGAACTCTTAACAACATTATCAATAAGTACATCTATTTGGGGTAAAAGAAAATCATCCTTCAGGCTTGCTTTTTTTGGTATTGCTACAATGTTAGACACCCATTAAGGGTATTTGACTTCTTCAAGGAATCCAGCATCCCAATGTTTCTTTATTTCTTCCTTAACCTTGATCAGTATAACAGGCCTTGTCCTCCTTAATTTTTGTTTGACCGACTTACAACCTTCTATCAAGGGTAACTTATATACCACAATCTCAATATCTAAACCAGGCATATCAGCATATGACCAAGCAAAAACATCAGTATAATCTTGTAAAAGAGCAACCAACTCATTTCTCATATTAGCGATGCAAGAATTGGTTAGTGGTAAAACAAATCCTCACATCGCTCGTGTTTCGCTCAAACACTCTAAATGTCCTCACACGCTCACACCTCTCATCTCACCTTCTTGCGGTTCTTGCACAACTGCAACCAACACCAAATAAAACCAACTTGGCAGCGCAATCCAAATATAAACATATATGACTCAAGAAGCAATGAAAACCAGAAAACAAGCAAAATGAAACTGCGATGATAGTCTCGCGAGTAGCAAGCGACTCTATCTGGAATATGAAAAAAACTGAAGACTCGAATAAAAATAGAAACAAAAATACGCAAAATGATGTAACAACTCCCAAATATGTTGGATATGATGAAAATAAACTGCAAGAAATGAAAACAACAGAAAGAAAGCGAATTTCAAAAGTTGACGCAAACAAGCGAGTTAAGTCGGAATCTGGAACCTAAAGTAAATAATGTCCAATTGAGCTAAAATTTCAGGTAAAGTGCGATATCAACCCAAATAGATAGAATATAAAGTTTGAGCAATTTATGATAAGTTTTGATATACTGACGCAAAAACGTTATGAATCAGACCTGATTAGACCCGAAATTGAAACCCAAAGCCAACGATATGAAATTGACCCCAAACCTAATATGTGATGTTATTAGGAGCCCATTAATAAGAGTATCAAATTTGAGCTAATTCCGAGCTGATTTGGTCCAATTTTCCCTTGTTTAGTTTTCTGCGGCAGAAACCAATAAACGTCTATTTGAACGATTTTTTTCTTTTCTTTTCTTTCTGATTTTTTATTTTTTTATTTTTTTTATGCTACTGATATATTTTGGACAGTAATCAAACGAAATAACTAATTTTTTTAAATGCTGCAAAATCAAGGAGAAGAAGAAATTGGACACTAAGGAATTTTTGCGCAAACAAGAAGAACAAAAAATTCAAAAGGATATAACCTGATTAATGGAGCCAAGCTCTGATACCAAATGATGCGAAGCTCGTGATCACGTGGTCACGCAACCCACATGCAAAGACACCAATTCCCGGAAAGCCAAGTAAATCAGGTTTGATAGGAGTGTGACACAAAGATAACTTGTACCTAGGCACCAGCACTACTGGAAACGGAAAACCCCCACCCAACGAATATCGATTCGCGAAAGAGAAGTATAAGGATGACGCCACGAAGACAGTTGTTCTTCGATAAGTCGTTTTTCAGTTCTTTAGAGAACCTGATGCGAACCTCGTGATCACGTGGTCACGCAACCCACAATCAAGATTAAGATCTGATCCCGGAAATCCGAAATAGATCTGATAGGAGAGTGACACAATGGAAACCTGCCCGAAGCACCAACACTATTGGATTGAGTAGAATGATGCCACGAAGCCAGTTAATCTTTTGTTTATAGCATTCCATGCAGCCCCTTAATCCTAGAAACAAAAGGAAAAGGTAGCCACCCATGTTGTTTCCAAGTTGTAGTAGGATTCTTTTGTTTCCTTTCTTTGTCCTCACCTCATGGCCTAAATAAGGTTGTATTGGACCCCTCTTGCACATGGATAAGATGTACTAGGGTCTCCTCTTGATACTCTAATGGACCTTTCAATTCTGACTTGGTTGAAACATTCAAAAGCAATGCATTCAATGCCTCTTTTAATGCCTTTGTCTTGGACCGAGTCATTGGACCATTTGGAACATGTAATGGGTCCTTGCTGGTGTTTCTGGGCTGGTCCACATCAGAACCATAAAAGGGAGATTATCTGACCAACACACACACACACACAAAGAGCGGCAAATAAGAAGTTTTATTAATCTGAATTGTCTAACTCACATGTCTGATTATGCCTTTATTTATACTAACTGTAGACTTAAATAAACCCTAATGGACCCCCTTAGGTGGACTTATATTAAGCCCACTTACAATTGACCCAAATAAGTAATAATAACCCAAAGACTAAGAAGAAAATAATAAAAATCCGAAAATTACCATCCTAAATATGCTAGAATCAGATTTTTTCACCATTAAGAAATCCCAAATAGACTAGAAAATCTGATCTGAAGGTAGAATTTATTCTGAAGTCTTCTTTCCTTTTTGTAGCTAGGATGACTAAGGAATCCTTGTAAGAAAAGGATTCTGAAATAATATGAATCCTTGCCACACTTGGAAACTATGTTGCAGCCCATTAAAGATCTTTGTAGAATTAGTAGATTTTTAAAATAAGCTGACAGATCCTTTTAGGAAAAGAATTCTAGTCAAATAGAAAGTCCACAAGTCAAAAGGAAGTAAATAACAAAATTCATATAGCCTCTGTTGACCCATGTTTCGATGCTTTCCCGAACTTCGATTAACCTGAAAATTTAAACCAAGATAGGACAACGTGTCAGGAGACTCCACGTAAACTCTCAGCTCGATCCAACAATTGGATTGAGAATTATGACTATTGCTGTAAAACTGGATAGTTGCACATTTTACGTCAAAATCTGAATTTGACCTTTCCTGGATCGTATCAAGGTATCACTGACCAATTTTGCAGGTACCATCATGATAAAAACAACACACCACTCCCTCTAGAGTGTGAACTTAAGTTCCAAATGCAAGGCATGATGAAGATGATGGAAAGAATGAATTTCATGATGGGGAACATGTGAGACAAACTTGAGAAGGTGAAGAAATGTGGTAACGAGGCTGGAACAAGTACCCAATACATGAACCGAAATCAAACAATTGCAGTAGGGCCGAAAGGCCTTGTGGGCTGATTATTTACTTCCTTTTGACTTGTGAACTTTCTATTTGTCAATTATCCTTTTCCTACAAGGATGTGGTAGCTTGATTTTGGAATCTCCTGGTTCTATAAGGATCTTTAATGCCCTGCAACATAGTTTCTAAGTGTGGAAGGTTTCTTTATTCATAATACCTCTTTAAGGAAAGAAGGGCTGGTGATATTTAATGACATTTTGGTTTCTAGAAAGGATACTAAATTGACAGGTATAAAAATAATGTCCATACAAAATAAGAAAGCCAAGCACAACAAGGTAAGAAAACTTCAGGATTAATTCCACATTCAGATTAGATTTCCTACTCTATTTGGGACTGCTTAAGGGTGACAAATCTGATTATAGTATATCTAGCAAAAGAAAAGTTGAGTCAATATATAAAAAGCAAACAAAAATAGCTGTAAAAAGCAAATTAAGCAAGATAAATTTATAATCCTAGAAGAGGACAACAAACAAAAAGTGTAGGAAAAGTAAAGGCAAATGGAATGAACATAGACTTACCTCTCTAATGATCTCCATAAAAAGCAGGAGAAATTGAAAGTGCTTGCCAATTAGCAATGGATGTTCCTAACAAATCACATAGATAAAGTATAACCAATAATTCCACAGAGATGATAGAAGCATCATAAGTCAAGAACATGATGCGGGTAAAAATAAAAGCTTATGAAAAAGCATTAGAAGCGTAGTTATTTAGGAGCGTGACGAGGGGTAAAAAATCCCAAAAATGTGTAAGATAGAAAAATATGGTGGAGAGAGCACTTGAAAAAAAAAAGTCATTTTATCAACTATATTGTGGGAAACAATTAAAATTATAACAAATAAAGAGAAAAAAAAACAAAAAAAAATGATCAACTCATTTTTTAGCACACCCAAAACAGTACAAACCAGCAAACAAACAACATAGGCAAGATTGTGAAAAATGAAAATGAAATGGTTAAAAAAAAGTTTAGCTAAGCTAATATATAAAATAAAATGAAGAAAATATTGAAAATTTTAAAAGAGAAAGTCATGAACAATATATTTATGATGCGATCCTCGTGATCACGGAATCCACAATCAATATTAAGATTTGATTATGAAAAGCCGAAAGAGGTCTGATAGGAGTATGACAATGAAAACCTACCTCAAGGAGCACTATTGGAATGAAGTCAAATGACGCCACGAAGCCAGTGAATCTTCGATAAGTCAAATTCAGTTCATTCAAGAACCAAAGAATGCAAAAAGCTCTCTCACACATTAAAATTGAAAGGTTCAAAAGTATTATCCATCAATGTTTGCTGAAAATTAGGTTTGCATCTTTTTAAATAGTTCTGAAACATTAACATTAATGGAAGCCTTACTAGTTGAATTGACCTACATACAAAAACTAACCCAAAACCTTTAGCACAACTCCTATTCTTATTCCAAATACATCATATTTAATTTCAAATACTTTTGTCAAATCAGGCAAAGCTAAAACATGTGCATAACATAATTTTTCTTTCAAAAGAGTAAAAGTCAAATCTTGTTCCTCTTCCCCATTTAAACCCAACAAACTTTTTAACAACTAATATAGGTCAGTCTTTCACAAAACGCCTATAAAAGCTAGCTAGTGATGTGAACCTCGTGGTCACATGGTCACACAACCCACACGCAAAGACACCAATTCCCGGAAAGCCAAGTAAATCAGGTTTGATAGGAGTGTGACACAAAGATAACTTGTACCTAGGCACCAAAGACTATTAGAAATAGAAAACCCCCACCCAACGAATATTGATTCGCGAACGAGAGGTATAAGGATGACGCCACGAAGTCAGTTGTTCTTCAATAAGTCATTTTCAGTTCTTTAGAGAACCATTGAAGGGATATTATCTCATTAACACACACAAACAAAGTACGACAAATAAGAAGTTTTATTAATATGAATTGTCTAACTTACATGCCTCGTTATACCTTTATTTATACTAACTCTAGACTTAAATAAACCCGAATGGACCCCACTTAGGTGGACTTATATGAGGCCCAACTCTGATTGACCTGAAATTTTAACCCAAGGTAGGACAATATTTCACGAGACTCCACGTACAATTTCAGCCCGATCCAACTGTTGGATTGAGAATTATGATTGTTTTTGTAAAACTGGATAGTTGCGCGTTTTACATCAGAATCTGAATCTGATTGTTTTTTCATTGTCCGAATCGTATCAGCTAACCCATGAAAACTTCAATCCCAAATGGCCTCAACTTTCTCCTCATCCATCTCAACACCATATATAGTTACAACATAAACAAGAAACATAATTTTCTCCATGCAAAAACTAAATATTAGCATACAATTTCTCACTATACAACACAGTAAGTACATTACACAAATGATCAAGATGCTCATTTATGCTTTTACCATAGATTAGAATGTCATCAAAATACACAACTATAAACTTACCTATAAACACATGCAACTGATTCATTAAATGCATAAACGTACTATGTGCATTTGTAAGTTCATATGGCATGACTAACCATTCATACAAACCATACTTAGTCTTAAATATAATTTTCCACACATCACCTTCTTTCATCCTAATCTGATGGTGCCCATTTTTTAGATCAATTTTTAAGAAAACACATGATCCATGTAACTCATCTAACTTGTCATCAACCTTAGGAATTGGATGTCAATATTTTATAGTTATATTATTAATGGCTCGACAATCAACACACGTCCTCTATGTTTCATCCTTTTTAGACACAAGTAACATTCGCACAACACACGGGTTTGTACTCTTACGACTACACCCTTTCTCCATCAGCTCATCAACCTGTCTTCAAAGCTCTTCTATCTCCTCGAGATTGCTTCTATAGGCTGGTCGATTAGGAGTTGCAGCCCCAAGTACAAGATCAATATGATGTTCTATCTCGCTAGGGATATCTTCAAGAATCACATCTTTAAACTCCCATAACAAAGAAATAGCAACATGATCAAGATTATTTGTATTAAACTAGGCCTCTTTATACACAAGTAAAATTATTGGCTTGTTAGTGAAAAAAACAGATCTGACCTCACCATCTCTAGCATAAAAATTGGGATATTTCTTTAGTTTTTCCACACAATTCTCATCACACTTCCTGACTTTCTTCACTCCTTTTGTCTTACCTCCACTCTCAGTCAAATTTGGGTATTTTTGGGTAGGGGCCTAATGGTCTGATTTGTTTAGAGTGTGGCTGAATTTTTGTATGTGTTTGTATGGGTGGCCGAATGGGTTGCAAAAGTGTTTTAGGTTCTGGCCGAACCGGTTGGTATTCTCTCCTCTTGTTTTACAATGGTATACCTTGATTTTCTCTCCTTATAGCCTAATACCTTTTATTTTTATTTGATCATCATACATCTATTTGGGTGTATGAGGTACAAGAGTGATAATTTTACCATATTTTACAACGGTATACCTATTTTTAACTCCCATCATGACTTGTCTTCCTATTATACTACCATGGTCTCCCCAATAATATGTGACTTGCTTGCATTGGTATCACATCACACAAAACTTCATTAACTTACTTCCAAATCGAAAACAGAACCACAACCTGTTTAGTCACTTTCACTTCACCATTATCATTCAACCATTGCAATCTATATGATCTAGTATGTTTAACAGTACACAAATTCAGTTTACTAATAAGGGTGGTATTGGCCATATTAGTACAACTTCCACTATCAATAATTAAACTACAAACATTGTGCGCCTTATAACCAAGGAAGAACGACCCATAAGATACTTGAAAGTGGTTTCTCAATGCCTTCTATTTTTAAAGATGCATATCACTTCTGCAAATCATGTGAGAAATGCCAAAGAACAGGTAATATCAATCATAAGAATCAAATGCCTTTAACGAATATTCTTGTAAGTGAAATTTTTTATGTTTGGGGTATTGATTTTATGGGTCCATTTCCTTCTTCTTTTGGCAATCTTTATATCCTTATTTCTGTTGATTATGTGTCCAAGTGGATTGAGGCGAAAGCCACACGAACTAATGATGCTAAGGTTGTTTTAGATTTTGTTAGGACTCACATATTTGACAGGTTTGGAATCCCTAAAGCTATCATTAGTGATCGTGGCACTCATTTTTGCAATCGTTCAATGGAAGCATTGTTACGCAAATATCATGTGACGTCGGACTTCAACACCTACCACCCTCAAACGAATGGCCAAGCTGAAATTTCAAATCGAGAAATCAAGTCTATTTTGGAGAAAATAGTGCAACCTAACCAGAGAGATTGGAGTTTACGAATTGGTGATGCACTTTGGGCTTATCGGACTGTTTAGAAATCACCTATAGGGATGTCACCTTATAGGATGATTTACGGGAAAGCATGTCATCTACCGGTAGAGCTTGAACACAAAGCTTTTTGGGCCATTAAACAATGTAACATGGATTATGATGTCATTGGGATTGCAAGAAAGTTGCAATTGCAAAAGTTGGAAGAGATTCGAAATGATACTTATGAGAATGCAAGGATTTACAAAGAAAAGATTAAGAGTCTTCATGACCGAATGATACACAAAGCTTTTTGGGCCATTAAACAATGTAACATGGATTATGATGCTGCTGGGATTGCAAGAAAGTTGCAATTGCAAAAGTTGGAAGAGATTCGAAATGATACTTATGAGAATGCAAGGATTTACAAAGAAAGATTAAGAGTCTTCATGACCGAATGATTACAAGAAAAGAGTTTCATGTTGGAGACAAAGTCCTTCTTTATCATTCGCGTTTGAAACTTTTTCCTGATAAGTTACGCTCTCGTTGGATTGGACCATTTGTTATTTCTAATGTTTTTCCTTATGGTGCAGTTGAAATTACAAGTTTAGAAACCAACAAAGTACTTAAGGTCAATGGGCATCGCTTGAAACCTTTCTATGAAGGTTGGACAGCAGAACTCACCGCTTTTGTGGAGTTAGCTGAACCAATATATGAAGAATGAGCATGCAACATGTCGAGCCAATGACATAAAACAAAAGCGCTTACTAGGAGGCAACCCAGCAAAAAAAGAAAAAAAAACAGATTTGCTTTCTTTCTCCCATATCTTTTATTTTTCGCATTTTACTTTATTTTGTCATTCTCCTATATTCCTTTTCTTTTATTTCAACATTGAGGAAAATGTTGTGCTTTAAGTGTGGGGGTATTGGGAGAATGTTGGTTTTCTAATTTTGGTTTTCTTTGTTATTTTTCAAAAAAAAAAACAAAACAAAAATTATGTTTGATCTTTTGAACTCCCATTGGTTTTTGAGAATATGAGTATTATGTATGAGAATTAGTTGAGATAGATGAAGATATAAATCAAATGAATGAGTGTGCATGCAAGTTTTAATGTTTAATTGGTTTAGGGATTGACTTTGAGAATATGCCATGTTGACTTTATAGTGTTATACCAATGCAAACTTTATAGTGTTATACCAATTCTTTGATTGTGCATTCTTTCAATGATATGTATCTCTAGAACTTGCTTCATATCTTATTGAGATTACATTCACATTACATATATACATGAAGATGATAAAGGCATTAGAAATTTTAACCACTTGAGCCAAAAAGCCAACCTAAAGCAAATTATCCTTAGTAAACCCCTTTTGAGCTTGTTTATCTTTTCTTTGCTTTATCCATGTATAAGCCTTAACTTTTTATATGTTTTCCTTTTCCCCTGGCCAAGGATTAGTAGATCATATACTTGTGATATCTCATGGAATTACGGTTGAAAATTATGTGAAAAGAAAAAAGAAGTGATGCTTGATGAAAAGATGGGCAAAGTTGCCAAAGGTAAAAAAAAGAAAAAAAAAGAAAAAGAGAAAAAAAAAGGAAAAAAAGAAAAAAAAAAGTGTTCCTTCCTTTATGTTCTTAAGATTTTATGTTGAAAGAGCTTGAAATCAAAAGAAGTTAAGCATTGGTGATTAAAGATGAAAAATTTATATGCTTTGATGGAATATCTTGTTTGAAATATCATTTTTCAGAATGCTATACTTTCTTTGGTTTGAACCTTTTCTTTTACTCTCTTTTACCTCACCTTAACCTTAGCCCCATTACAACCAGAAAATAAGACCTTTTGATTCATGCATTGTTTGTAATATGTTAGTAATGGAGATGAGATTGAACAACAAGCTTATGGTAGAACATATTCATTGATTGAATTTGAGAGATTTAAACACATAAACCCTAAACACGTGAGTGTTGGAGTGTATATCAATGAGAGGACCTATCACTTTGCATTGGCATAGATTTCATTTAAATCCTGATGATTAATTAAGCTTTGAAGTTTGCATGTAAATAAATTTATGAAAATTTGTACTCTTTATCCTTCTTGATTGTATTCTGGTTTATAATGCATATATTCTTGGACATTGATGGGGGATTAAGAGACGGATCATAGTTATTGTCAATTTGATTTTATTTATCCTTTCTCGAGGACGAGCAAGAGCTAAGTGTGGGGGTATATGATGCAACCATATTATTCGATAGTTTCACCCACATTTAACCAGTGTTTAGCCTATGTTATATATATAAAATGCCTTGATATTCCTTATTTTATGTTTTGAAGGCACTTTTGGATGGAAGATGCAGAAATGAGTAAACTGGAGGTAATTGGCAGATTTGACGTTCAGTCGATGTTTTGTGCGAGACGCGAGTTCTAGAGGTCGAAATGAAGTGATTCCGGTGGCACTAAAAAGAAAACATCCATACCTTTCAGGAAATTTAATGCAAGAAAAATAAAAAGTGAAAGATCATGGAAATCACATCCTGCAAAGTCAAATCTCGCATTCTGACAATGTTGACCTTTGGCCATTCAAAATTTAATATTTGGAGCTACAAAAGTCCTATTGATGCAAACATAATGTTTTTGGATTCCTAACTCAAAGACCTATCAACGCTCCAAATATCAGCCAAAAATGATGTCATATGAGGGAGATATGATTTTTCAAAGATGACAACTCGAATTCATGCAAAGAAACGGAGTTTCATGAAGAAACGAGTCCAAATTACATTCGAAGCATCTTAACCGACATCCAAGTTTTTATATCAGCAATTTAGCTCCTCTAAGTCAGAGCTTGAAGATTTCATGCAATGCTATTTCTTCTTTATAGGGAAAATAGTTATTGAAGTACTTAAATATAAACTGCCAACTTAAGGAAGGACTATTTTGTAAAATAGAGACTAGGGTTTCTTCGCATATAAAAAGAAAGAGAGAAGGGGCTGGTAGCCTGCAGAAAAGAGGGAGAGCGAGAAGGAGGCAGAGCCAGCGGAGAGAATAAACACAAATTCTCTCCTCTACAAACCCTAAAATCATGTTATCTTCAATCTTTAGAAGTAGTTGTTCAATAGTTATGCAAGGCTAAGCTCTTTTCTTGGTTGCAAGAACGCAAAAACCTTCGGATTTCAAGAACCGTGAGATTTATTCTTCCTTTTATTTTTAGTTTATGTTATGAATGAGTATAATTGTTTTCCTATGCATATTTCCTATGATTGTTGTTGATGATTGCTAGAGCGGACTCTAAGTTATTGTTGTGAACAATCTATTGCTAAGTTTAATATCAAAATCGGAGTTGTGATATATGAACTTGTGAAGCAACTAAGCTTGATAATTATGGCGGAACTACGCTATTGAACTTAGGGAGAACATTTGAACAAAGTGACACAAGTTGCGGACGGCTTGTATGTTAATCTTGATGAAATTATCTAGTTCTTAAAGCTGCCATTAAATTGAATCATTAGTGCGAGACACTTTGATTGTTTGTTGGTTAGGATTAGTTATACAGCGGATCCGTTAATTAATCAACATTAAGAAAAGATAAAATTTCAGAACATAAACTGCAATTTTCGTTTCAAGGATCGGTTCTAATTTCCATTGGTGGATGTGTGCTTGCGACCAAGGTTTGTTTTCTTGATTAATTTTGGTTTCAATTGATTTTGTTTGCTAGTTTAATTTCTTCCATAGTTTAGATCATCACAAATCAAAACCCCCCCAATTGCATAACGTATAGCATAAAAATCTGAACTAAGTCTTCCTCGTGGGATCGACCCCTTGCTTGCTCTATACTATCTTGTGTGTTGTGTTTTAAGCTAGGGTAATTAATTTGTGCAACCGCGACATCGCAACACATGTTGACTACATTTTGGTTGAGAGTCAAATTTACCTTTGAAACTCGTAGAGGTTTCAACCTTAGCTTTAGGTGGTTCGGCTTTAGGAAGGACAAAGGATTTCATTGGGCAGCCCCCTCTCTACTCTAATTTGGCCTCCATGCTAATGAAGATGAAGCTGAATTGGTATGAAAACGTGTTCTACCCTTTCTCTTTATTTTCCTCTCCACCTTCATCATTATATGGACCATATTCCCCAACTTCATGTTATAATTCCACCACATTCACAATCTCCCTATTCAGTCCATTAAGAAATGTAGCCATCGTGACCTCCGTGTCTTCAATTATGTTGGCCTGAATCATCGCGATCTCCATTTCTTTATAATACTTATCCATTGAATTAAAACCTTGATATAGACTTTGTAATTTTAGATACAAATCTCTATATTGGTTAGGTACAAATCACCTCCTCATCAACACTTTCATCTCCTCTCACGACGCTATTGACCTTTCTCCATTCCTCCTCCTACCAATCACATTCTGATCCTCCTTTTTTCTCCCACTTCAAATACATCTCGGGATTGTTTTTACCTTGAAAAGGGGGTATTTTTAGCTTGATAGCATCCAAATCACCATCTACATCATCATGTCCTCCGAAGTTATGGAAATTTCCCTTCTGGCCTAATTAGGCCCTAGTTCTATTCCTAAAATCCCTTCGGTTTTTAGTCTATGATCTCATCCTCAAAACCACCATCCTTAAAATTCTCATAATCAGCCAACCTTGGCCTTTCGGCCCTACTGCCATTATTCGATTTCGGATCAGCCCCAACATTCCTCACATCTTTGGGTACTTGTACTAGCTTCATTGAGATGTTTCTGCACCTTCTCAAGTCTATCACACATGTTCCCCATCACAAAATTCACCCTCTTCATCATCTTCGTCAAGACTTGAATTTGGAACTTTACATCACCCTCAGGAGGGGGTGATGTTTTATTCTAATTTGAAATGATTATACCTGCAAAAATTGGTTAGTGGTATGAAAAAAAATTCTCATGTCTCTTTGTGTTTAACTTAAAATTAGGCTTTTATCTCAAATAAATTCATTACGTCTTTTACTTTACAACTTGCTTTCTTTCGGTTTTTTCGAAACTAAAAATCCAACCAATCAAAGTCAGAGGCTTTTACAATGCATTCAAATTATGAATATAGACTCAAGAATCAATACATTTAGGTATCGAAACTCATGTATGATCAGTTTGCGGCAGAATTAAACCCTAAATTGAAATCTCAAGAAAACAATAAGAAATTTATCATACAATGCGATTTCACCCCCATAGTAAATTCAAGAAATTTCAATTAATTGCAACAAGTTTTGAATAAGATCTGTTTCTTTTTTCTTTTTTTTTTTACTTTTATGCTACTGATATGTTAGAGACAGTAACAAAATAAAATATCAATTTTTTTTCTCTTATATCGCAACATGGAAAAAGAAGATTGATGCAAACACCGAGAACTTAACAAACACAAGGAAAATGAAAATTTCAGAAAGATATGACTTGTTCTCAAAGCCGAGCTCTAATACCAACCGATACCAACCCTCCTCTCCCCTTTCCTCATTTCTACTTTTTCCTTGAGCATTTTTTTCTACAACAAACAGCCATCCCTCCCCATAATCTCAACACAATTCAACCTTCCACAACAAATCCGGTCACCACAATACTCAATTTGTCAGCATCCATGTTCTGATTCAAATTTTATTGAGC
The DNA here is from genome assembly GCA_019202695.1 of Populus x sibirica. NCBI lineage: Eukaryota > Viridiplantae > Streptophyta > Magnoliopsida > Malpighiales > Salicaceae > Populus > Populus x sibirica. Next base: position 277,967 of record JAGMVL010001964.1, on the reverse strand, counting down.
GTTCTCCACCTTAAGTAAGCAAATCTACCCTTTCTTTTATTTGAACACAATTTTAAAATGTTAATTTTTTATATATATTTTTGTAGTATATGTATTTTTTTTGGGTGTTTACTTGTTTTATAGTTTTTTCTCAAACAAATTTGTTGTATGGATTTATGATTTGTACATGTTAGGGCTTGTTTTAGATTTTATAAAATTATATTTGTTTGTAAATTGATGAAACTTATGTCGAATTTTTGACTTGAAAGTTTTGTGATGAAACAAATAATGGCTTATTAAACAGGCCCGTTATATATTTTGTCAATTTTATTGTCAAATTGTAATTTCCAGTAAATGTGTACATATTTGAATTTATATAGATAATTGATAATTAATTAAGAGAACTATTAAAATAGATTGAATAAGCTTGAGCTACACCAATATTTTGCAAATTTGTTAACATAGTTAATTAATACATGTTGTCATCATTATTTTTATATAGGTTTGATATAAGTAATGAACGTATTAAGATTTACCCCAAGGGTTGCGGAGGATGGATTGTTGTAATGGGATTCAAGCTTTTATTAATTACGCAATATCTAATCTGAGAAATATTAGTGGCGGCGGTATTAAATATCCATGTAAGAGGTGTAAAAATAAAAAGTTTCTCGATTCAGATATTGTAATAATGCATCTTCTACAAAAAGGGTTCATGGAGAAATATTTACGCATGCAGAAAACCATATATTCCTCACGATACCATGATAAAATGGATGGTTGGGTCAACTTCTAGAGCTATCAACATGCATGGAGTTGTAGATGACAATAGTAATTCTTATAGAAATATGGTAATGGATGCGATGAGAATGAATCAGAGTCATGATGGTCAATGTCCAATCGTAGATGAAGAACCTAATGCAGATGTGGCCAGGTTTTTTTTTTTTTATCTTTTGAAAGATTATGATGAACCATTATGGATGATTGCACAAATCATAGTAAATTATCGATTGTTGCACAAGTGTTCACCATCAAGTCGGATCATGAGATGAGTGAGGATAGTTATAATAGAATAGTCAAATAGGCGAGAAGCATTTTTTTTTATAAGGTAAGTATATTAACCAAACAATAGCAAAAAAACAATAAAAGGATATAAACCTTATAAGGGGCATCGGCGAACAAACCCGCTTACCCTAAATAAAACAGAAACAACATAAATAACCAGGTAAATCCCAGGAACAACTAGGTAAAAATATCCTCTAAACCTAAAGACCAAAAATCAAAACAAATAGGATTGAAAACATCATCAGAAAATCCCCTAAGCAATATGAAGTCTTCTTTTATTAGTAGTCGAAGAAGCCATATTACGAGTAGAATTAACTTTTGAAACAATACAACTAACAATATCTCTAAAAATCATTGAACTAGTACAGGGAGCATCACCATAGAAGCGAGCATTCCTTTCCCTCCAAATACAATAAACGACAACATCTAACATCAATTTCAAAAGTACAAAATTAAGAGAACAATCTCTAATCAAAACAGAAAGCCAAGAGATGGTGTTAACCCAAAAACAACGGCGAAATGGAACAAGACATCTGGAGCATAAATCAAACCAAATACGGTGAGAGAATGGGAAACCAAAGAATAGGTGATCAACATCTTCCCTATCACCTCCGCATAAATGGCATTGGATAGTCTGAATAACACCATAGCACCTTAGCTTATTCTGAGTATAGAAAGCATCATGAATAACAATCCATAAGATAAATGAAAATCGTGGAATAGCATATTTATGCCAAACAAGTTTCCACCACTCAACTTTGTCCCGAACAGGACGAATAGAGTTCCAAGCGCAATGATTAGAGAACATACCCTTTAGAGCGTCCTTCCAACATACAAGGTCACTCCTTCTATCATCCGGGAGAAAGGAAGTGGGAGTATATTGAATAAGCTCAATCCATTTGGGGGATCTAGGAGTTGCCTAAATCCACTCCTTACCAGCAATAATAAAACTCAGATGCGTATCCCTTCCTAAGCCAATATCAGTAATAATCCTATCCCCAAAGAACTCCACCAAGGGGCCTAATAGATGCCAATTATCAAACCATACATAAATAGAACTGATATGATCTAGACAAGGTTAAATTCAGATTTTGACGTAAAAAGTGCAACTATCCAGTTTTACAGCAACAGTCATAATTCTCAATCCGACCATTGGATCGGGCTGAAATTTTACTTGGAGTATCCTGACATGTTGTCCTATCTTGGGTTAAACTTTCAGGTCAATTGGAGTTCGGGAAGGCATCTCAATACGGGTCAACAGACACTGTACGAATTTTGTATTTTCTTCCTTTTGACTTGTGGACTTCCTATTTGGCTAGGATTCTTTTCCTAAAAGAATGTGGCAGCTTATTTTGGAAATCTACTAATTCTACAAAGATCTTTAATGGGCTGCAACATAATTTCCAAGTGTGGCAAGGATTCATAATTATTTCAGAATCCTTTTCTTACAAGGATTCCTTATTCATCTTAGCTACAAAAAGGAAAGAAGACTTTAGAATAAATTCTACCTTCAAATCAGATATTCTAGTCTATTTGGGACTTCTTAGTGGTGACAAATCTGATTCTATCATATTTAGGATATTAATTTCGGATTTATTATTGTTATTATTATTTTCTTCTTAGTTTAGGGTTTATTTATATTATTTGGGTTTAATTGTAAGTGAGCATCATATAAGTCCACATAAGGGGTCCATTAGGGTTTATTTTAGTTTGGAGTTGTTGCGATGTCACGGTCGCACAAATTAATTACCCTAGCTTCAAACAGCACAAAGATAGTATAGAGCAAGTAAGGGGTCGATCCCACGAGGAAGATTCAAGTCAGATTTTTATGCTAGATGATATGCAATTTGGGGGGGTGTTTGGATGTTATCTAGGCTAAAGCAAAAGAAAACACGAAACTATCAAATGAAATTTAATAAAATCAGAAAATTATCAGGAGAACAAACCTTGGTTGTAAGCACACATCCACCTACAAAAATCAAAATTGATCATGGAAACGAAACATCAATTTATATTCTGAATATTTATCTCTTCTTAACATTGGTTAGTTAACGAATCCGCCGTATAACTAACCCTAACCATCAAATAACCACGATTGTCCGCACTAGTTAATTCAATGGCAGCCTTAAGAACTAGATAAAGAAACCATAACTGTCCGCAGTCTATGTTTGATTTGATTATTCTCCCTAAGATTAATAACGTAGATTCGCCACAATTATTAAAATCAATTACTTCACAAGTTCATATACCACAACTCCGGTTTTGATATTAAACTTAATGATAGATTGTCTACAATAATAACTTAGAGTCCGCTCTAGCAATTAAAATAAAAAATCATAGGAAAAATAAGCATAGGAGAACATACATATTCATCATATAAACTAAAAAGAAAATGTAAAATAAATCTCACAGTTCTTGAAATCCGAAGGTTTCCGTGTCCTTGCAATCAAGAAAACGAGTTTAACCTTGCATGTTTGTTGAACAACTAATCAAAAAGGAGGAATGCATGATTTCCGGTTTCTTAGAGGAGGGGGGCGTTTTTCTCCTTTTGGCTGACTGCGCCCCTTCTCTTCTCTCGTTCTTTTTATATCCTAGGAAACCCTAGTCTCTATTTTACAAAATAGTCCTCCCTTAAGTAGATAATTTACATTTAAGTACTTCAATAACTATTTTCCTAAAAAAGGAGAAATAGCCTTGCATGAAATCTTCAAGCTTTCACTTAGAGGAGCTAAATTGCTGAAATAAAAACTTGGATATTGGTTTAGATGCTTCGAAATGTAATTTGGACTCGTTTCTTCACGAAATCTTTTTGTTGGCAGAATTTAGTTGTCATCTTTGAAAAATCATATCTCTCTCATATCACATCTTTTTTTACTGAAATTTGGAGCGTTTCTAGGCCTTTGAGTCAGGAATCCAAAAAAATTAAGGTTGCATCAATTGGACGTCTGTAGCTCAAGATATTCAAGTCAGAATGGATGAAAGTCAACACTGGCAGATTGCAAGATTTGAATTTGAAGGCTGCGATTTCCATGCTCTTCCTTATTTTATTTTCTTGCCTTAGATTTCCAGAAAGACAGATGTTAGCTTTTTAATGCCACTGGAATCACTTCAGTTTCACCTCTAGAGCTCACGCTCTGCACAAAACATCGACTGAAGGTCAAATCTGCCAATTACCTCCAATTTACTTCTTTTTGCATCTTTCATCCAAAAGTGCCTTCAAAATATAAAACAAAAAATATCAAGGCATTTTATATATAAAACATAGGCAAAACGCTTATTAAATGTGGGTGAAACTATCAAATAATATGGTTGCATCAGGAGTCACTATAAGGGCATAACCAGACATGTAAGGCTAGACAATTCAGATTAATAAAACTTCTTGTTTGCCGCACTTTGTGTGTGTGTGTTGGTGAGATAATTCAGGAGTCACTATAAATAAGGGCATAACCAGACATGTAAGGCTAGACAATTCAGATTAATAATACTTCTTGTTTGCCGCACTTTGTGTGTGTGTGTGTGTGTGTGTGTTGGTGAGATAATCTTCCTTCCATAGTTCTCTAAAGAATTGAAAAACGACTTATCGAAGAATAATTGTCTTCGTGGCGTCATCCTTGTACTTCTCATTCACGAATCAATATTCGTTGGGTAGGGGTTTCCGTTTCCAATAGTGCTGGTGCCTAGGTAAAAGTTATCTTTGTGTCACACTCCTATTAAAACTGATGTACTTGGCTTTCCGGGAATTGATGTCTTTGCGTGTGGGTTGCGTGACCACGTGATCACGAGGTTCGCATCAAGAATGCCCATCTCCAACGCAGAAGTAGATAAATTTTCAAACCACACCACGAAGACCGAGAATCTTTCTCCAGCTCCATGAACAGTTTCCCAGGCAAATCTCCCAAAAACATCTACCACATAACAAATAAGAAGATATCCATGAAGACCATATAGATTTGGACGGATTACAAATAGACCATAAGTGTTTAACCATTGGTGCTCGGTTCCACACTTCAATATTTTTGACACCCAAACCTCCCCTCGTTCTTAGGCAAACAGATAGTATCCCAAGCAATTTTTGCATTACCATAAGAAAGGTCACGACCCTTCCATAGGAAAGACTTCAATAAAGAGGTTGTTTTCACAATAACAACCTTAGGAAGAATAAAAAGACAAGACAAATACACTTGAATAGAGAAGAGGACGGAGTTAAGAAGTTGAAGTCTACCCACATAAGAAAGATGTTGGTTTAACCAACTCCTAGCTTTAGCCATGATTCAATCCACAAGAATTAAACAATCATAGGAGGAAAGCTTTGAAGTAATAAGAGGAACACAAAGATACCTAACTGGCAGTTTTCCTTCCCTATAGCCGAGAATATCGAGAAGCTATATTTTTGTATTAGGATCAACATGACACAAGAACATATTACTCTTATCAGGGTTTGGTGATAAACTTGAAGCAACCCGAAATTGATTAAGACAATACCTAACCGAAGAAACCAAGGCCACCTCCGCTTTATAAAAGATCATCAAATCACCAGCGAAGAATAAATGAGTAATTTCCTCCCTCTCAACCACTAATGAAATGTGAAATCAGTATGTCTAGCCATGTGACCCAATAAACCCGAGACAACTTCCATAACAAGAACAAATAGGTAGGGCGATAATTGATCACCCTATCTTAAACCTCTAAATCCAAAGAAAGAAACCATGAAGTTCTCCATTGATCGAGATTAAGAATCTAGTAGTAGAGATACATTCACCAATCCAATTAACCATATGAGAGGGAAAGCCAACCATTCAAAGAATAACCAATAAGAAATCCCATTTTACCGAGTAATAAGCTTTCATAAAATCCACCTTCAAAGAGCATCTAGGAGGACCCCCCCCTTTCTATATGAAGAAGCTCTTGAGAAAGTAAGATATTATCACTGATATTTCCCCCCTCAATAAAAGTAGATTGGAAAGTACATCCATTTCCCTTATTCCTAAAGTTGCTAATCCTACAAGGTTGACAGATTTTCGTCCTATATCTTGCTGCAATACAAAGGTGTACAAATGCATCGCTAAGATTCTAGCCGGGAGAATCAAAGTTGTTTTGCCATCCTTAGTTGGTCCATATCGATCGCTTTTATCTCGGGACGGAGAATCGTGATAACATTCTTTTGTCTCGGAACTAATGAAAGGCTATCATAAATCTACGGGACCCGCTCGTTGTGCTATGAAAGTTGATCCGATGAAGGCTTATGACTCGGTGCGGTGGGATTTCGTTGACGCTATGTTAATAAAAATGGGATTCCCTAGAACAGTCATTGATTGGATCATGGTTTGTGTTACATCATGTCAATTCTCTATCAACGTCAATGGTGAGCTTGCAGGTTACTTTCAAGGGGAAAGAGGGCTGAGACAAGGGGATCCATTGTCCCCATATTTGTTTGTCCTATGTATGGAAATCCTTTCGGGCTATTCGCAAGATGAGTGCCAACCAAGAATTCAAGTTCCACGGGAGATGCAAGAAGGACAAAATTTCTCATCTTTGTTTTGGTGACGACTTGATGATTTTTAGCAACGGGGATGTAAACTCAATTCGTATGATCGAACCGTGCTCACAAACTTTCAAGATCTATCGTGTCCGTATCCAAATCCAAACAAAAGTAACATCTTCTTGAGCGGTGTGTTAAATGCCGAGAGGGAACAAATTATTCATATTCTTGGGTTTAGAGAGGGGGAGCTCCCTATGACATATTTGGGAGTACCTCTTCTCTCGTCCGAACTAAAGGTTGTTTATTGTAAGGGCCTCGTGGATTGAATCACCTCTAAAGTTCGACATTGGACTTGTAGAACACTCTCGTATGCGGGACGGGTACAACCGATTAATTCAAGATTATTTTCCATACGGGTCTATTGGGCATCTCTCTTTCTCTTACCTGGGCAAGTAATTAAAAATGTGGAGCAAATTATGAAATCCTTTCTTTGGTCGGGTTCGGATATGAGAACTACTGGGGCTAAAGTGGCTTGGGATCGGGTATGTCTTCCAAAAAAGGAGGGGGGGCTAGGAATAAAAAGGATAACGAATGGAACAAGATTGCTTTGTTGAAACACATTTGGAACCCGTGCAATGACTCGATGGCTCAATATGGTCTACTTGGATCGATCCAATCAGTTGCGAGGTAGGAATTTCTCGGACAATCAAGACGCCACGGAATTGCTCTTGGGCTTGGGGAAAGATTCTAAAGCTCGGATCCTTAGCATGGCCGAAGATGAAGTACATCATAGGAGATGGAATGACAACCTCTCTATGGTTTGACAATTGGCATCCTCACAGCCCACTCGTTGATTCTTATGGGGAAAGATTCATCTATGCTTCAAGTATGGCCAAGAACGCGAAGGTGAATGTGCTAATTCATAACTCAGAATGGAAAACTCCTACCACCCAAGCTATTGGCTGGCACCCCATTATAGAAGCTATTCCTTCCAATTCTAATCCTAAGATGGGGCAAAAAGATGAGATAGTTTGGTTGGATTCACCAAATCACGATTCTCGGTCAAAGTAGCTTGGGAACAACTAAGACGTCATCGTCGATGGTTGAATGGCATGACATTGTGTGGTTCAAGAATGCTATTCCAAGACATTCATTTCTTCTATGGATGGCTGTCCAACGAAACTCACAACTCAAGATAAACTTCATCGGTTTGGTATACATGGTCCCAATAGATGCTCACTCTATCTCCGCAACAATGAGGATCACAACCACTTGTTCTTTGAATGCTCCTATACTAAAGCGATCTGGTGGGATGTTTGTAACGGATGCGACATTCCAAGAATGACAAAAGGTCAGGGATGAATGGATTTGATGGGCCACTGTCTCTTGGCATGGCAAGAGTTTCATCAATTTTTCTCATAAACTGAGTTTTGCAACTACAGTGTATCATGTATGGCAAGAACGGAATGCAAGGATCTTTGCTGGAATGTCTAGAACTTCGAATTTGGTCTTTAATCAAATCGAATGTATCATTCGTGATAAGCTTGATTTGATGAGGAATGTTGTACCAACAAATGAAAACAAAAGGATCCAACGAGCTTGGAGGGTGAATAACATAGATTCTTAATTTGATAGTTAGCTGGTTGTATTGGTTTCCCTAACGAATCTAGTGAGGTTTCAGTTTTATGGTCAGTGGCTAGCTTGTAGCCATCTGTTGGTTTATGTTTCTGTTATCATTGTAAATCTGGGGTATGCCCCTTATAATGTTTGTATCTTCTTCTTTTAATACATACGTCAACTTACCAAAAAAAAAAAGTAGATTGGAAAGGCCCAACCAGATCCGGCAATACTCCTTTAATTCTATTAGCGATGAGCTTGGCAATGCATTTGTAAATGGTATTACAACATGAGATAGGCCTAAAATACTTAACCTTTAATGGGTTAGGGACTTTAGGGATTAAATATATAGTTGTAGCATTTACTTGCTTGAGAAGCCGGCCACGAGAGAAGAAAGATCGACTAGCATTAATAGTGTCCAGGCCGACAATACTCCAAGATTTCTTAAAGAAACCTACACTGAAACCATCCAGGCAGGAGCCTTATTGTCCTTTAGAGAGAAAAGGGTCTTCTTAATTTCTTCATCAGTTATAGGAGAGTCAAGAAACATGCTTTGAGGATGAGATAATAGGGAGAACCCCATAAAGCATAGAAGAATCAAGAACCATTTCAGAATTAGAACCCTCTAAAATCTTCTGAAAATAACTCACAAAGTAACCCTCCAAAATCATGTATCTTGTTGTGGCTGTGAAAACCTTTAACCAAATTGAAGAAGAATTTTGAGTTTTTATCCGCCAGATTCAATTAAGATCTGAAGATTTATCTCATACTATTTCGAGCCTTAATTGAGAACAAGAATCAACCATGTTTCAAGGCATGATGATGGTGGTGAAATGCCTTCAAGTAGAAACTTGTCAATATTCTCTCATTCTAGACGACCCGTACCAAAAAATGTTGTCAGGGAAAGATATTTGTCAGAAATAGAATTAAGACAATCATATAATTATGTGCTATTTAACTGTGATGAACTAAGACCTTTTATTCAGTAAGTATACTACTTAAACTTTGTTATTAATGAATAATTTTTATGATTGTCATAAACTGATACAATATTGAATACCTCATAGACAACATTGTCAATATTTACTATCCCAAAACTCACAGCTGGCCGAATCCCAAATCTTTCGATTACAAGATGAACAATTTTCCACATGGTTCAGAACACATGAAAGTACTATTTAATTATCTATTGGGATACTTAATTTCATTACACATATCTTGTTAACTATTCATGGTTGTACTTCATGTGTCAAGTTTATAAATTGGAAGGGAATGCTGGTGTTACTTCGTCTTTACTAAGTCTGAGTCTTAAGAGAAAGGTGAAGTGCTACGACGGATATTTCATCAATGAACATGTGTTTCATACAAAAGAATTGGGGTAGGGTAGAAGGATATATAATAGTAGGGTTTATGTTAAAGGATCGACTTCTAATGAGTTTGAAGTTGACTATTATGAGAATTATAAGAGGTAATTGAATTGCAGTATCATAGCGAGCAGAATATAGTATTTTTTATTCAAATAGACCCCCATCATGGTTTGGTCAAAATTAATTTCAAGGCTAGGCTTTGCAATGTTGAAGATGTCTTTGTTTTCGTCAAGTAATGCTAACAAGTTTATCACATACACTCATTCTATTAGAAAGGATCATTCAAGAGTTGATTGATTATCCATAATAAAAACCAAACCCAGGGATTGTGTCGAGGTTGTTCAGGATGGGAATGATGAATCAACTATGGGAGATGATGGCTTTTAACTTGGTGAGTTAGTTGATTCATATCAAGTTGCTCCATCTATTGACTTAGAAGAAAATTCAAATTTTCACGTCGTCGAGGATATTTTTGTTGATGTTGAAGCTGATGAGTTGACTGTTGTTTTTAGCTCCAGTAGACAAGCCCAAGTTGATGAAGATGATGATAGCTATGAAATCAACGTAGAAGATTGCGATGGAGATGGCGACGAGTTAATTGAAGAAGAAGATGACAATTCTGATTAATTTGCAAAACACGAAAGTATAATGCCATAAACTATAATGTAGCATTTATGGATGAAATTCACTTCAATGATGTTAATTTATTATTGAATTACAAGGAAATATTTATTTTATTATTGTGATGTGAACTGGTATTATTGTGTTGCGCATGCAACTATCAATTTAAGTATTTACAGGATGGATAGATAGGGAATACATATATAATCTAGCATCAGACACTGTTTCGCACCGATAAAAATATTGATGATTTGTTCATTACACATTGGTATACCACTATGGGCTGTATCCATCGGTATATTCTAGTGACGATGAGAACTGATCCTCTTCTCTCTGGCATTGTTCATGGTGATCATTACACACGAGGATACCGACAGGTTGTGTCCATTGGTATATTCCAGTGGCAATGAGAACTGTTCCCTTTCCAAGACAGCGATGTCAATTAATGATCTTATTGTTTCCAACTAAATCATCGACCGAATGGGATTTCCATCGCGCGACAATTAATGCTCTTATTGACTGAGGTACATGTTTTCACAGGTTTTCCAATGGAATCATCGACATAATAGGAGTTCCAACGCATTGGTAGTTAATGCATTTTTTTATTGTTTATTGTTTACTCTTTTATCGACGGAATAATAAATAGATTTAAAAAACTAGAGGGGTTTTTAAAAGTTTTAGTGGGAATTGAAATTTTCAATTTGAATTGACAAACGAAATCACCAATGAAAAATTTGAAAATAATAATATAAAATCTCCACAGGCATAACAAACGGGGCTTCGTTTTGTTCTCTCTTCTTCTTTGTTGTTCACTTCTCTTCTTCTCTATCTCTGTACTGCTGAAATCAAACTTCCTCTTCTCTCAACATAATCAACGTGCTATGTTGTCTTTCTTAATTTTTCTTCTTATTATTTTTTGGGTTTTTTTAACAATGTTTCTTCATTTTTTTTTAGTTTAACTCTGAAATTAAGCATGCCATTAAGGTAAGAATTTTTCATTCCTTATCCATTATTTTTTATTTTTTATCTTTGTTTTTGTTCAATTATTTATTCTTAATAATTTTATAAATTAGTAGTTTGTTGAATTTTAGTTGTTATTGAAATAATGTTTGCATTATTTTATGAAATTTTTATTATTGTATTATTCTCAATTTTGTTGTTCAATTTCAATTAAATGTATAGGATTAATTTTAATTATTATTCTATATTTATTCCATTTAGATTAATGTTTTGTGAATTTAAGATCACAAGTATCACGTAGAAATAATTGTGTTGAATTGTAGTTGTTATTAATATAATTTTTTTGTTATTTTATTTTTAAGTTTTAATTAAATGTGTAGGATTAATTTTAATTATTATATTGTATTTATTCCATTTAAAATAAATTCTTGTAAATTTAAGATTTAAAATATTATCACATAGAATATGAGAATTTTCTACAAAATTGAATTATTAAAAAATAGTTGTAGAAATTGAATAAAATCAACTAATTTGTCGCATATATGCAGTCTATTTATAGGAATAAAAATTTTACGTAGCTTCCCGTATAAGGGAGGTGTTGTTGATTTTTTTAAAAAAATATAATTTTTTTTTTGTAAATTTGTGTAGATGCTTAAGGCAAAGTCTAGCACGTCATGAGGACAGGATCGCTGCTAGTTCTTCTAGCAGCAATGCTAAACCACAAGTTATGAGGTGGCGACCAAGAAGAGGTACAGACATCGACTTACGACGTGACCTCGTCAAGTGCGATGTCGCAACATCAAGAGGGGTTCCCTTCGTAATGGGATTCATTTACCTGTAAGTACGAGGCCTAGTAGGAGGACTGCCATTTAATGTAAGTTTGTTTTGCTTTCACAACGTCATGTTTAATAAATTTTGAAAAAATAATATTTCACTAAATTTATCTAATTTTAGGTTTACAAACATTGAGGCTGCAAAAACAATAACATCGACATTTAAATCATCGATGGAAATTTTGTTATTTCAATGGAGCTAGGTTTCCAAACATCCTGAATGGAAACCACAGGTCGATGTATGGTTTTCAAGGTTTAAGGTTAGTATTAACTTAATTTTTTATTATTATGTTAATTCGTTTACTTTATTGAAATTACTAAAATATTTTTTTTATAAATTTTTTCTGCAAGAAAAAAATTGAATGGGATAAAGTTGATGATAATGTTGCGAGGAGGGTGTTAGAGAATCACACACTATATACATCAAAGTCAGGATAATTTTTTTATTCTAAATATTAAGATTTTATTTGTCAATTACTTAGAGATAATTTGTTTGTACTATATAGGTTGCGTGATTTTTGGTACGAGGGGCAAAAGAAATCCAAAAAATATATGAAAGAAAGCGATCTTCATGACTGGAATGACGTAGTGAATTGGAAGGATTTCAGTTCGCCATACATCTCGGAACTGTATGGGCGGAGTACATTCAACACGTGACGTTTGAGTGTTTCACATGACGGTCACAATCCAGTGTAGGGAACCAAAGCCGGCGTGTTCATGGTTTTGTTACCACGTACACCAGTGGCTCCATTCTGTTCATTTCGCATGCGAAGCGGATGGTAAGATTTTTTTAGTTACATCTATTTTTTTTTGTTATTTTCTATACATATATTTAATTGACTCGCACACGGTTCTTAGACGGGAGCCAAGCCCAATAGGCTTTTTGTTGAAACACATGTGCGAAGTCATGTTTGCTAAAAAGGGTTGTATCAATTTGTAGATAGTCGAGCTCAACACTTTGTGGTATGTTGGTTTTCAACCATTTTTTTTCTTAATTTATTATTTTCTTGAATTTGATGAATTTATTTTTTCTTTTCAGGAGACATATAATAGCTAGTTGAAAGAGAGATATGGGGATGATCCTTCGACCCACTCAGATATCAATTTCAATTTATGGTTGGAGGCAGGATCATTCGGTGGACTTGCTAGAAATTAGGTGTACGGACTCTATAACACTACAACTGAGAACTTGCGGACGACCCGTGGTGTTTCGATCGTTGGATACTCGTAATCGATTCCGAGCACTCAAATAACAGAATTCACGGCCTTGTTAGATCTTGTACATAAATGCATGATCCATTTTAATGAAAGATATGAACAACTCAATATTGATTATCAAGAACTTTGCCGAGCGGTTATGGAAATGAGATAATAGATGTGGTACATGTGCACCCCCTAATTGGCCCCACGATCCCAACGACGACCAGTCTCCTCCTCCTACTCCTCTAGTGCCGCCTCTATTTTAGTTTTATTGTATTTGAACGTACATATGTCTAAATTTATGATAAATAATTAATTTTTATATTAATAATGCGATCCAAGTAAGGTCGGATTTTGGCGTAAAATTTTCTATTGTCTAGTTTTACGCTATTGAGCACAACTCCAAATCCAACTGTCGAATCAAGCTAAAATTTTATGCGAAGATTCCAGAGGTATTGGTCTATATTGGGGTAAAGTTTCAGATGAATCGGAGTGTGGGCTAATCCTCATCATGACATCTTGACATCAAAACAAATAAACCACATAAAACAACACAAAACTTAGTGTAATAATGTCATAAACAATACCTTCCCCAGTGGATTTGTCATTCTGTTGTAGGAGTCGCCACCTACTTGTTTAGTTCAGGGTTGCTAGGAAATCTGGATGTACTGATCTTATAAAAAATTCAAATGTCAGGGACTGATTGTTGCTGGGGAAGGTATTAGCACCCCTAGCACACCCTATCTGCTGTAAGCTGTAATATACGGTATTAGCTCTCCTAGTGCACCTTATCATGGATTCTAGCTAGGGGAGGGATGCAAGGTTGAGTTGTATTATTGCTGATAAGGAGTGGATTTGGCCTCCTCTTATATCACCCGAGTGGATTGAACTTATTTTATGTTCCCCCTCTCTTTTTTCTCTCGAATGATGGTAGGCGTGACTTGGTGTGTTGGAAGGATGGTCCAAGGGGTATCTTCTCTATTCATTGTGCTTGGAACTCTATTTGTCTCGTTCTGGACAAAGTGGAGTGGTGAGAATTTGTTTGGCATAAACATGTTATCCCACGATTTTCTTTTATTTTGTGGATTACTATTCGTGGAGTTCTCTACTCAATAATAAGCTTAGGTCCTATTGTGTTATTTAGGTTATCTGATGCCTTTTATGTGGAGGTGATAGGGAATATATTGATCACTTATTTTTTTTATTGCCCATTCTCTCATCACATTTGGTATGATCTATGCTCCAAATGTCTCATCTCCTTTTGTCGTTGCTTTTGGGTTAGCACCATCTTGGCTCTCGAACTTGAGTGTGTTCTTTTCATTCTATGCTTATGAGATTGATGTTAGTTTCTGTCATTTATTATATTTGGAGGGAAAGGAATGCTCATCTTTATGGTGATGCTCCTTGTATTAGCTTGATGATTTATAGAGAAATTGTTAGTTGTATTATTTCAAAAGTTAATTATGTTCGTAATATGAATTCTTCGATTACTAATAGAAGACTTCATATTACTTGGGGATTTTCTGATGATATCTTCAATTCTGTTTGACTTTTTTTTTTTAACTTGTTTAGGTTTTGAGGGCATGTCCTCTTAATTGTACCCATGATATGCCCCGGATTTTACTTGTTTAGTTGCTTTTTAGGTAAACGGGTTTGTCCGTCTTTGCCCCTCTAATGTGTTTTGTTATTTTTTTTATTAATATACTTATCTTATAAAAAAAACCTGATTCTGGAAGCTAATGAAAAGTATATCCAAATGACCTCAAAATTTAATATATTTTGCAATTAGTACGAGGATAAATAGAATATAAATTTTGAGTTGATTCCAAGTTTATTTGATTTATGGACACGAAACAGCTCCTTTAAAACCCGGATTTAGAACTTTAGGCCTAACGATGTCCAAATCAAGGTTGTCAATTCCGTTTCGTTTCGCCCGAAATGGCCGAAACATTCCATACCAATTCAAAAAACAGAACAAATTTCATCTCATTTTAAATCTCGGTCCGTTCCGGATTTTTAGGCTAAATTCCACCCGGAACGTTCCGGTTTCATTCCACATGTTCCGTTCCGCTCTTGAAAAGCCATTGAATCAAATTGAATCTTGTTCAATTTAATTAATTAAATCACCTAATTATAAAAGGCTCTTTTTCATTACTATTTTCAATAACAATGATATTAATAATAATATTGAAAATTATTATTACTATTTTCATTAACAATGATATTAATTTTTTTAAATTAGATTTATCACTAATATATAAGGTTTATATTCATGTTGTTTTTTTTTTTTCATATTTATACTTTATAGGAATTTGAGCAAACCAAGGGATGCTTTAGATTCTATTAGCCTTGATAACATTGACCTAACTTTATATTTAACATATTTGTGTTAAAACATTTTACTTTCATAATATTTTGATATTTTGTTTAAGTTGAATTACTTTAAGTTAAAGATCTATTTAATCTTGACTATTTAGAAATATTTTAAATTTTGAAATTATATTTGTTTGACATTGTGTTTGTATTGCATAATTTATAATTAATTTATCTTGAATTTGAATTATGTTTGTTGAATTTATATATATATATATATATGAACAGTACAACCCCAAGCGACGCACCAAAAACACTCCGAAACTGAAACATTCCATTCCAATTGAAAAAACAAAACACCTACCGAAACGGAATTGACAACCTTGGTACTCCAAATGACTTGAAACTTGATGTTTAGTGTGATTTCACACCAAATAACCAGAATATCATCTTTTAGTTAATTACGATAGGTTTTGATATGCTACCACGAAACAAATGTGTTATAAATCTGTCTTAATCCAAATAATGTTTTCTGATTGCTTCCTTTTTTTTTTTTTTTCTAGTTAGAACACAAAAAAATTAACCCTAATAGATTTACCTTAGTAGATTGATACGATCTAAGTAAGGTTAGATTCAGATTTTGGCGTAAAATTTCCTATCGTCCAGTTTTACGCTATTGATCGTAACTCCAAATCCAATTGTTGGATCGAGCTAAAAATTTACCAGAAGATTTCACAGGTATTTGGCTATCTTGAGGTAAACTTTTAAATGAATCGGATTTTTAAAAAAAACTTGCGATATAGGTCGAAACAAGTTGTATGAATTTTGTTATTTAGCTCCTTTTGACTTGTGGATTTTCTATTTGGCAAGAATTCGTTTCCTACAAGAATGTGTCAGCTTGTTTTGGAAATCTGATAGTTCTACAAGGATCTTTAATTGGCTGCAATATAGTGTCTAAGTGTGGCAATGATTCATTAATGTTTAGAATCCTTTTCTTACAAGGATTCCTTATTCATCCTAACTACATAAGGAAAGAAGGGTTGATGATATTTAATGGCATATTGGTTTCGAGGATCACTAGGAGATAAAGACTTAGTTTAAGGTTTGTTAG
Source organism: Populus x sibirica (assembly GCA_019202695.1). Lineage (NCBI taxonomy): Eukaryota > Viridiplantae > Streptophyta > Magnoliopsida > Malpighiales > Salicaceae > Populus > Populus x sibirica. The sequence goes on along the minus strand of JAGMVL010001964.1, from coordinate 261,425 downwards.
CTATAACCCAAGGCTTGTTTGAGCTTAATTAATACTTTGTTTTTAGCTAGGATCTAAGGCTTGTTTGGATCAGTTAATGGGCTTTTTTTAGTTTAAGGTTTTTGGGTCAGTTTTGTAAGTGGGCCAAATTAGTCCATTAAGGTTTTTTTTCAAGAACTATTTAAACTTGAACATCCATTTTAAGAACAAAAATTGTTCTGATGTGAGTTTAAAACACATTGTTTTTTGAAATTTTACAACTTTCTAGGATTTTTTTTTATTATAATGTTTTTGGAAGAATTGATGATTTGTTCTTGTGCTGGTGAGATTGAAATTGTTAAACGTACATGATGAGGTGACATTATGCTTTTATGGGTGCAAGAGGCTTAAATAAAAGCACGAGGTTTTGTTTGAGAAAAAATTATCTCTTTTTTTAGTACTCATTTTATCAATATGAATAATAATAAGTAGCTTGCTCGCATTGTCATGACTCCTATGAAAGAGCGTCATTTATTGGTCTAGCGTGCTTGCATGATTAGAAAGGACTTTTAAAGGCACGTAATGTAGGATATGATTCATGTCTATAAAAGAAAGGGATTTATAAAGCTCAAAAAGTGTTTCAAGGTTTTAAAGACTCAGGATCAGTATTATCTGCTTGACTCATTTTGTCTTTCAATCTTTTTTTTCTTTCGCCACTTTTCTTTGATTTGCCCCTTTTGTTTTGGTGGGGCATCCTCCTTTTTCTTAGACTATCACTTTTGCTTTTGATTTGAGTATGCCCTCTTGTATTTGAGTTTATCGGGCTCTTTTGCTCTTTGGCTTTCTCATGGTTTTTTCATCAATTATTGACCATTGAAATGTCACTTGCCACCAGTGTGGGGTGTGATAATATTCAGGATTTTTTTGAAGAAAATTTCCCAGGATCAAAAGGGGATCACTAGGGGTATATTCATTTTAGACAATGAAAGGGATAACAAAGATGGTCTTTTCTCATTTCAAGCACAAGCAGTTAAAACCAATAAACCTTGACCTCATTTTGTGTAATGGTTTGGCCATGCAAAGAGATGCATTTCACAAGTCCAACCACTAATCCACTACATATTATTTTAGATAGAGTTTTTAGGTTAGTTTTGTATGTGGGCCAGTTCAGCCCACAAGGGTAGATCTGTTAGGGTTAAATTTAAAGAGTAACCAAAATTTCAGCTACTATTTGATGAATATAACTTTTGAATTTTTCAGTTTTGACGTGTGAGAGTGATTCTTATATTCTTCAATTCTTGAACGAATTAAATCTGACTTTTCGAAGATTAACTAGCTTCGTGACGTTCTTCTACCTCATTCCAATAGTGCTGGTGCCTTGGAGCAAGTTTCTATTCTGTCACACTCCTATCAAATCCATTTTGGCTTTTTAGGATCAGATCTCAATCTTGATTGTGGGTTGCGTGATCACGAGGTTCGCATCACATCTAATTCCTCTTTGACTAAACAACAATAAGCAGGTTGTACTATGATATCACAAGCAATTATAGCCATAAAGGCTTTTGTCAAAGCATCGACAAACTAATTCTTATCTCTTCCTAAATGAGTAAACTCTATCTCAACAAAAATCTTTAGAAAGTTATACTACATTTTTACCTGGTAGATTATCAACATTGAGTCTTGATTAGTACTTAAAAGTGCATTTTTATCAAGGTTTTTATATCATCATTTTGCACTTGAAGTATCAATAACTCCTTAACTAAAGAATGTTTTATAATAACAAGTCTGATAATATAAGATACCTTTAATTTATGGTAAATTTTCATCTTAAATGCAAGCATATCATATAAATCAAAGGATTGATTGATGATTGAGAAGACAAAGAGAGGGGCAAGCTTAGAAAAGAGATGCTGGTTCAGTCCAAACTGGAACACTATTCGGTTATTGGATCATACTTGAAGCTGTAGAACTTGGATTTAGGTCTGGTTTATATGGATGGAAAGCTAATACATAGGCCTAAAACTTTCATGAAGAGTCCAAGATTCAAAAATGTCGTTTTCAAGTTCAAATTGTAGCAACAACTGAGAAGTCGAAATTTGTCCTCTAGCCCAGACAATGTTCAGTGTTCAGCCCATATCTCGAGTTATAGAAATCCAAATGCACCGATTCTTTTTTGTTGGAAAGCTGAGACAATTTCCTAGAACTTTCATGAAGACTATCTGTTCAAATTCTGACGTTAGCAATGACGTTTTGTTCAGACAAGAAGATAAGGATTGTCACCAAGTCAAGATGTGGCCACCCACTCAACAATTAGTCATCAAATCAATAGTTCCAAAATTTAGCCTATAAAAGGAGGCATTTGCCATGCAATTAGGCATCTTGGTTTTCAAATAAAGATCATGTTCTTGCTCTCTCTGATGCGAACCTCGTGATCACGTGGTCACGCAACCCACATGCAAAGACACCAATTCCCGAAAAGCCAAGTAAATCGGGTTTGATAGAAGTGTGACACAAAGATAACTTGTACCTAGGCACCAAGACTATTAGAAACGAAAACCCCCACCCAACGAAAATTGATTCGCGAACGAGAAGTATAAGGATGACGCCACGAAGCCAGTTGTTCTTCGATAAGTCGTTTTCAGTTCTTTAGAGAACTAAGGAAGGGAGATTATCCCACCAACACACAATAAGTGCGGCAAAGAAGTTTATTGATTTGAAAATTGCGTAACCTTACATGTTTGGTTATGCCTTTATTTATACTGACTCTATACTTAAAGAAACCCTAATGGACCCCCCTTAGGTGGACTTATATGAAGCCCACTTACAATTGACCCAAATAAGTAATAATAACCCAAAAACTAAGAAGAAAATAATTAAAATCCGAAAATTACCATCCTAAATTTGCTAGAATCAGATTTGTCACCCTTAAGAAGTCCTACATAAACTAGGAAAAATCTGATTTGGAAAATTTGTGTTGCTGCCCTCTTTCCTTTGATGTCCTAGATTAGCTTGGATTTCCTTGTTTAACTTGGACACATAAGAAAACAAATTTCCTCCTTTATTGCTGATTTAATTACTTTCCTTCCTATGTTAGGAAAAGCATTAAATAGTCCTCCCCTCTTTAGGAATAAGATATGGCCAACTTCCTTACTTAATTAGGAGAATAAATTGCTGACTTTTTATCCTTGTAGCATTAGGAAAAAGACAAGCCTAACAAGGCTGATATTGGGCTAGACATATCAACCCCTTGTTCCACACGAATTGGGCTCTTCTTGGACCTGAACTAGATGAATTAAAGGTTGTCCATCATGCTCCTTAAATGTCCCAAGCCCTTCTAGGTCCATCTTGCTCCATAAGTTCTGAACAAGCCCATTCAATGCTTCTTTAAGCTTCTTTGCCCAAGCTCTTGTGATTGGCCCAATTGGCACCTCCAATGGGTCGTTAGCATGATTACGCTTGGTGTTGGTCTGATCCGCATCATCCCCTCTCTCTTCAAAAGGATTCGACCTCGAATCATCGCCTACATCAAACAGAGTAAGATAAGAAACATTAAAGGTAGCACTCACACTATACTCACCTGGCAAATCAACTTTATAAGCATTGTCATTGATCCTTTCAAGTATCTGAAATGGCCCATCTCCTCGTGGTTGTAGCTTTGATTTCCTATGGGCCGGAAATCTCTCCTTGCGCATATGCACCCAAACCCAATCGCTGCTGAAAGACAACATGTTTGCGCCCTTTATTGGCTTTGGTCGCATACACACGATTCCTCTTTTCAATCTGTTGCCGCACACTCTCATGGAGTGTCTTCACCATCTGTGCTTTACGATTACCATCCAAACTAACCCTTTCATCAATAGGCAAAGGAATCAAATCCATTGGAGTTAAAGGGTTAAATCCATACACAATTTCAAATGGTGAAAATTCAGGTAGTAGAGTGCACACTATGATTATATGCAAACTCTATAAATGGCAAACAATCTTCCCAATTCTTTAAATTCTTTTAAATGACAGCACGCAGAAGTTGTGTTAAGGTCCTATTAACTACTTCGGTCTGTCCATCTGTTTGGGGGGTGACAAGTAGTTGAAAACAATAGTTTAGTACCCAATTTTCCCCATAACACCTTCCAAAAATAGCTAAGGAACTTAACATCTCTATCAGAAACAATGCTCTTAGGGACCCCGTGAAGTAGTACTATCTCCTTAAAGAACAAATCAGCAATGTTAGTGGCATCATCGATTTTATGACATGGAATAAAGTGTGCCATCTTTGAAAACCTATCAACAACTACAAATATTGAATCCCTACCCCGTTTTGACCTAGGTAAACCTAAGACGAAATCCATCGAAATGTCTACCCATGGTTCCTTAGGTACATGCAAAGGGTCCTAGATTTTGCTTTCCTATAAGTTATGCATTTATCACATATGCGTTGCACATCTTTTTTCATTTTAGGCCAATAAAAATGCTCATGCAACACATCCAAAGTCTTAACAACACCAAAATGCCCCATCAACCCGCCCCATGTGCTTCACGTACAAGCAATTCACGCATAGAACTTAATGGAACACACAATCGACTCTCTTTAAACAAATATCCATCAAGTCTATAAAACTTTCCAAAAGCCGAAGTTTTGCAAGCATTGTAAACATTAGCAAAATCACTATCATCCTTAAACAATTCTTTTATGTGTTCAAATCCTAGAAATCTAGCATCCAAAGTAGATAAAAGAACATACCCACGCGAAAGTGCATCAGCCACAATGTTTTCTTTTCCTTGCTTATACTTGATCACATACGAAATGTTTCAATAAATTCCACCCATTTGGCATGTCTCCTACTCAACTTACCTTGCCCTTTCAAGTGCTTCAATGATACATGATCGGAATGTATCACAAACTCCTTAGGCCACAGTAATGCTGCCACGTCTCTAGAGTTCTTACCAAGGCATAGAGCTCCTTGTCATATGTAGGGTAATTCAAAGCTGCCCCATTAAGTTTTTCACTGAAATACGCAATGGGTCTCTTATACTGCATTAACACAGCTCCTATACCAATACCTGATGCAAGACATTCAACTTCAAAAGCTCTCGTAAAGTCTGGCAAAGCTAAAACAGGCGCCGAACAAAGTTTATCTTTCAACAAATTAAAAGCCTTATCCTGTTCATCATTCCATTTGAATCCAACAGACTTTTTCACAATTTCGCTTAAAGGTGCAGCAATAGTACTAAAATCCTTCACAAATCTTCTATAAAAACTAGCAAGTCCATGAAAACTCCTTACCTCACTTACCGATTTTGGTGTAGGCCAATCCCGGATGGCCTTAACTTTCTCCTTATCCATCTCGATACCCTGCGCAGTTACGACATAGCCAAGAAACACAATTTTTTCCATACAAAAGGTACACTTCTTAAGATTAGCATATAATTGCTCACTACGCAACACACTAAGTACATTACGCAAATGATCAAGATGCTCATTTAAGTTCTTGCTATAGATCAAAATGTCATCCAAATACACAACAACAAACTTACCTATAAACGCACGCAATACATGATTCATTAAACGCATAAACGTGCTAGGCGCATTTGTAAGTCCAAACGGCATGACAAACCATTCATACAAACCATGCTTAGTCTTAAATGCGTTTTCCACTCATCACCCTCTTTCATCCTAATCTGATGGTACCCACTTTTTAGGTCAATCTTAGAGAAAATACATGATCCATGTAACTCATCTAGCATGTCATCAAGCCTAGGAAAAGGATGTTGATACTTTACCGTTATGTTATTGATGGCACGACAATCAACACAGATCCTCCATGTTCCATCCTTTTTAGGCACAAGTAGCACTGGCACAGCACAAGGACTCATACTCTCACGAATGTACCCCCTTCATCATCAACTCATTTACTTGCCTTTGAAGCTCCTTTGTCTCCTCGGGGTTGCTTCTATAGGCTGGACGGTTAGGAATCGAAGCTCCGGGCACAAGGTCAATTTGATGTTCAATCCCCCTTAATGGTGGTAATCCATTAGGGATGTCTTCAGGGAATACATAATCAAACTCATGCATCAAAGAAACAGCCATACTAGGAATAGCAGGATCAAGATCATTAGTGTTAAAATAAGCCTCCTTATACACAAGTAAGATCATTGGCTTATTAGTGGAAAATGCTGATCTGATTTGAGATCCTTTTGCATAAAAATTAGGTTGTTTCTTTTTTCAACACTACTATCATTACACGAGCTTACTTTCTTCACTCCTTTGTTTTTACCTCCACTCTCAACCGGTTTAATTAATGATTTAGGTTTAGCCGAATCTGATGGTTTTCTCTCACCATTGTCCTCACGTGAATTTTCACTCTTCCCATCCTCACATTCTTTTTTTAATTTCATTTGATCATCATACACTTGTTTTGGAGAAAGAGGTACAAGAGTGATGGTTTTACCATCCTTTACAATAATGAACCTATTTCTAAACCCATCATGAATCGCTTTCCGATCAAACTGCCATGGACGCCCCAAAAGTAAGTGACTAGCATGCATTGGGACTACATCACACAAAATCTCATCCGAATACTTCCCAATAGCAAACACAAAACCTGCTTAGTAACCCTCACTTCACCACATTCATTCAACCATTGCAATCTATAAGGCCTAGGATGCTTAATACAACTCAGATTCAATTTCTTCACAAGGGTATCACTAGCAACATTAGCACAACTACCTCCATCAATTATCATGCTATATACCTTGTTTTGGATGTGACATCGAGTGTGAAATATATTTTCCCGTTGCTGATCTACATCATCTTCCTTGATTTGCATGTTCAGCGCACGCCTTATAACTAAGGCCTCTCCCTCAACAGGATATGCAATCTCTTCATCGCTACAATCCACCAAAGGTGGCATCTCTTCACTTTCAGATTTGTCACTTTCAGATTCAACCTCCCCATTGTCTCTTGTAAGCATAACTCTTCGGTTTGGACACTGAGATGCAATGTGCCCCTTCCCTAAACACTTAAAGCATTTAATATCTCTATCACGAGTAGGTTGAGATTCAGATTTACCTTTCCCATCTGTATGAGTATCCTTTTTCGCCTTAGGTGGTTCGACCTTTGCATAAGGCTTTGGTTTGACAGCCCCCTCTCTCTTCAAATTCGGCCTCCATATTGAGGAAGATGAAGCTGAATTGGTCTGAAAACGTGTACTACCCCCTTCTCTTGATTTGCCTCTCTACCTTCATTGCCATATGGACCATGTCCTCCAATTCCACACAATGTTGTAATTCTACAACATTAGCAATGTCTCTATTCAGCCCATTTAGATATCTAGCCATAGTAGCTTCCCGATCCTCAATCGCATTGGCCCGAATCATGGCAATCTCCATCTCCTTGAAATACTCATCCACGGACCTAGAACCCTGATTCAAACCCTGCAATTTCAGATACAAATCTCTTTAATAGTGGTTAGGCACAAATCGCCTTCTCATCAACACTTTCATCTCCTCCCACGACGCTACCGGCCTCTCTCCACTCCTTCTTCTACTAATAACATTCTGATCCCACCAAATCAGTGTATAATCCGTGAATTCGATGACTACTAATTTCACTTTCTTCACCTCCGAATAGTTATGGCAATCAAAAATCCAATCCACCTTTTTCTCCCACTCCAAATATGCCTTGGGATCGTTTTTACCTTGGAAAGAAGGTATTTTCAGTTTGATAGCATCCAAATCACCATCTAAATCAGCATGTCCCCCAACACTACGGAAATTTTCCCTTTGGCCGAATTGGCCCCTAGTTCTATTCCCATAATCCCTTCGGTTTCTAGGCTGCCGAAAACCTTCCCGATAGCCTATGGACTCATCCTCAAAACCACCATCTCCAATATCATCAATAGCCTCCTCAAAATTCTCAGTTCTGGAACTATGGAGAAGTGGTGAAGTTGCAGCATAGTGAATGGATTTTCTTCATGATTTCTCTTATGGCTGTCATAGACATGAAGGCCTTTGCCATATGTGAAGATTAAATCACAGTTCATTGGATAAGTTTCATTTTTCTTGCTAGTTTCAGAGTGATTTGTCGTAGCTTGATCTCCTTTGTTCATCGTTGGATCGTTACCATTTTTGAGTATATTGTTCTTCGGAACCTACTCTACATCTTGACCGTATAGATCATTGTTACAATCAGTGTACTGGGAGATATTGACCTCGTAATTCTGTAATTCTCTTCTTCCTTCATGAACTAATCTGCATCTTGCTGTTTATGAGATTAGGTTGCTGTTATTTCCGAGCTTAGGTTGCTTCTTGGACTCAATTTATCTTCTTAGAATTTTGTTCTCTCCGGTATTTGTATGCTACCATAATGTCTCTATGTTCTTCTCGTGGAAAATGTTCCAATGGTTAGCTCTAACATTGAACAACACAATCAAGTTAAGTCTGGACATACATTAAGATTAGAACTGCAAGATATGTTGAATAGCCATGGGATGAGGATTTCTCGTTTCAAGCTGATTCCGATGTTAGCATAGAGAAACACTCTACTGTCCAAGCTTCTAATGTTGTTCCGAAATGAACCATGTGTTGGGTTCTAATGTTGATGCGGTGAAGGTAGGGTCTCATCAACAAGAACAACTAAAACTTAGACCCAAATTGAATTTTTTAAATGCTTTGAAGGGTTCTGATGTTGATGACAATGAGGGTAGCAAGACCCTTGGCATTAGTTCAGTCCGTAATGTGCACTTTGCTCCCCCTACTATTACTGATGGTCGTGTGACAGTAGCTCCTCCACTTGATGTGTTTGAAGATGGCTGTGAATTTTGGAAATCCACCCTAGTTGGTCATTTTATGGGGCGAAATTACCGTATCCCGTGGTTAATTCTATTGCCAAAAGAATATGGGGCTCCTACGGTCTATCGAAGTTTTGTCTTCGATAATGGTTTCTTCATCTTCACTTTTGATTCTGTCGATCATGCTACTAATGTGTTGGAAAGAGCCCCATGGCACATGGCAAACAGGCCTTTGGTGCTTAAACGTTGGCAACCGAACATGCAATTTTTGAAAGATGATTTGGCCAGAGTTCCGGTATGGGTTAGGCTGTATAATGTCCCTCTTGAGTATTGGACTATTAAGCGGTTGAGCTGTGTAACAAGTGCTATTGAAGTCCCCCTTCATGCGGATCATACTACATTATTGCGTAAAAGGCTTAGTTACGCAAGAGTTTGCGTTGAGATAGATGCTTCAAGACGTTGGTTAAGGAATATGATCTTCGCTGTCCAAATGGGTTATTCATAACAATTTCAGCTGATTACGAATGGATACCGTCGAAGTGCAGTAATTGCAATGTCTTTGGACACACCACAGCGCTATGTGCTACTAATAACATTAATAATCTTAAAGTGGTAGCAGAGGGTAAGAGGAATCTAAAAGCTATGAACTCTAAATCTGCGGATAACAAGCAGAATCAGTTTCAGTGGCGAGGTAGTTGGTAAACGAAACAAGGGTTACGTGAGTGGGGGAGAATGCTCCCTTGGCATCTAAAGTGGGTAATTGCAATGAGAATGGTTTTTCAACATCTGGTATACATATGTCGATTGTAATATGAATGATCATGCGGCATCGGATATGCGCAATGCTTGCTTGTCATGAAGATGAAAATCCTTCCTCTCCTCTTATCCTGAAGAGTTTACGAGAAGACATGAAACAGGAGCAAGGGGCTGCAAGTACTGCTTTAGATCAAGATATGGACGCAATGGGAGGTGATACAGATGGGGAACGAACCGATAAAGAGTTAACGTCAACGATCCTGACAACCCCTCAAACCCTGAATTCCACCGAAAGGGAAACTGTTAATCGCTTAGCTATTAAGGCTAGAGACTCTCTAGAGAAAAAGAAAAAGGGTTCAAAAGCCTCTTCAAAGAAGAATAAGAAATCTGGCTCCTCTCCAAGAGGCACGTCAAGGTAATCTTTGTGTTGCTGTTTGTACTCCTCTCTATTTTCCTATGATTATTGGATGTTGGAATATTAGAGGTTTGAATGATCCTATAAAGCATTCAGAATTGCGTCGGCTCATCCATCAAGAGAGGATAGCTCTTTTTGGTCCGGTTGAAACTCGAGTTAAAGACAAGAATAAAGATAATGTCTCTCAACTTCTTCTCGTGTTCTTGGTCCTTCTTGTATAATTATGATTTCTCTTGTCGTGGTCGTATTTGGGTTTGTTGGAATGCCGATACGGTGAAGGTGGATGTTTTTGGAATGTCGACTGGGCTATTCATGTTTCGTCACTATATTAGCTACCAATATCGGTTTCAATACTTCAATTATTTATGGAGACAATAATGTTTCCTTACGTGAGGCATTATGGTCCCGATATAGTGAGTCGTAGTGATGGATGGGAGTCAACCCCGTGGATTCTTATGGGTGACTTTAATGCTATCCGCAACTTGTCGGACAAAGTTAGGAGGGTCTACTACGTGGGCTGGTACTATGGACAGATTGGATACATGTTTTCGAGAAGCAAAAGTAGATGATCTTCGGTATTCGGGTATGCATTATACTTGGTCGAACCAATGTCCCGAGAATCGATTATCAGCGAAACTAGATAGAGTGCTTGTCAATGAGAAGTGGAATCTGAACTTCCCATTATCGGAAGCGAGATTTTTGCCTTCGGGTATGTCGACCATTCTCCTATGGTGGTAAAGGTTATTGGCAATGATCGAACATAAAGAAACCATTCAGATTCTTCGATATGTGGATGGATCATGACGAGTTCATGCCCTTGGTGAAGAAGGTATGGGATCGGAATTCGAGGGGTTGTCCAATGTATCACTGTGTTGCAAACTAAGAAAGTTAAAGCGAGAATTGAAACTTTTCAATATGACTCACTTCTCCAACATTTCGGATAGAGTTAAAGATGCAAAAAGGAAATGGATAAGGCTCAACAGCTCGCATACAGCGCATGAGAATCCAATTTTGTGCATGCGAGAAAGGGATGATGTTCTTAAATACGCTTCTACCATCAGTGAAGAGAGTTTTTTCAAACAGAAGGCAAGGATACAATGGCTTAGCTTGGGGGATCGAATACTAGCTACTTTCACAAATCAAGAAATGGAAGACAGAATAGAAATAAGCTTCTATCACTTACAAGGGAGGATGGAGAGGTTGTCGAAGGACACGAGGCAGTCAAATCAGAAGTAATTGCATATTTCCATCGTGTGTTAGGAGTGGATCCGATGCCTAGGGTTCTCGAACAAGGAAGTGATGGAATCGGCAATTAACTTGAAACTGTCTTCAACGCAACAAAGCATGTACTCGCACAAGATGTAACAAGGGAGGAGATTAAGCATGCTATGTTTAGTTTGAAGAATAACAAAGCCCCGGTCCGGATGGCTTTAACGCAGGTTTCTTCAAAAGAATGTGGCACATAGTTGGGGAAGATGTAATCAACGCTGTTAGATCCTTCTTTCGACTCGTAGAATGCTTAAAGAAATGAATGCTACATCCATTTCCCTTATTCCTAAAGTTGCTAATCCTACAAGGTTGACAGATTTTCGTCCTATATCTTGCTGCAATACAGTGTAGAAATGCATCGCTAAGATTCTAGTTGGGAGAATCAAAGTTGTTTTGCCATCCTTAGTTGGTCCATATCGATCGCTTTTTATCTCGGGACGGAGAATCAGTGATAACATTCTTTTGTCTCAGGAACTAATGAAAGACTATCATAAATCTACGGACTCCGCTCCGTTGTGCTATGAAAGTTGATCTCGATGAAGGCTTATGACTCGGTGCGGTGGGATTTCGTTGACGCTATGTTAATAAAAATGGGATTCCCTAGAACAGTCATTGATTGGATCATGGTTTGTGTTACATCATGTCAATTCTCTATCAACGTCAATGGTGAGCTTGCGTGTTACTTTCAAGGAGGAAGAGGGCCGAGACAAGGGGATCCATTGTCCCCATATTTGTTTGTCCTATGTATGGAAATCCTTTCGGGGCTATTCTCGCAAGATGAGTGCCAACCAAGAATTCAAGTTCCACTGGAGATGCAAGAAGGACAAAATTTCTCATCTTTGTTTTGCTTTGACGACTTGATGATTTTTAGCAACGGGGATGTAAACTCAATTCGTATGATCGAACCGTGCTCACAAAGTTTCAAGATCTATCGTCCGTATCCAAATCCAAACAAAAGTGACATCTTCTTGAGCGGTGTGTTAAATGCCGAGAGGGAACAAATTATTCATATTCTTGGGTTTAGAGAGGGGGAGCTCCCTATGAAATATTTGGGAGTACCTCTTCTCTCGTCCAGACTAAAGGTTGTTCATTGTAAGGGCCTCGTGGATCGAATCACCTCTAAAGTTCGACATTGGACTTGTAGAACACTCTCGTATGCAAGACGGGTACAACTGATTAATTCAGTATTATTTTCCATACAGGTTTATTGGGCATCTCTCTTTCTCTTACCTAGGCAAGTAATTAAAAATGTGGAGCAAATTATGAAATCCTTTCTTTGGTCAGGTTCGGATATGAGAACTACCGGGGTTAAAGTGGCTTGGGATCGGGTATGTCTTCCAAAAAAGGAGGGGGGCTAGGAATAAAAAGGATAACAGAATGGAACAAGATTGCTTTGTTGAAACACATTTGGAACCCGTGCAATGACTCGATGGCTCAATATGGTCTACTTGGATCGATCCAATCCGTTGCGAGGTAGGAATTTCTGGACAATCAAGACGCCACAAAATTGTTCTTGGGCTTGGGGAAAGATTCTAAAGCTCAGATCCTTAGCATGGCCGAAGATGAAGTACATCATAGGAGATGGAATGACAACCTCTCTATGGTTTGACAATTGGCATCCTCACAGCCCACTCGTGGATTCTTACGGGAAAGATTCATCTATGATTCAGGTATGGCCAAGAACGCGAAAGTGAATGTGCTAATTCATAACTCGAATGGAAAACTCCTACCACCCAAGCTATTGGCTGGCACCCCATTATAGAAGCTATTCCTTCCAATTCTAATCCTAAGATGGGGCAAAAAGATGAGATAGTTTTGTTGGATTCGCCAAATCACGGATTCTCGGTCAAAGTAGCTTGGGAACAACTAAGACGTCATCGTCGATGGTTGAATGGCATGACATTGTGTGCTTCAAGAATGCTGTTCCAAGACATTCATTTCTTCTATGGATGGCTCGTCCAACAGAAACTCACAACTCAAGATAAACTTCATCGGTTTGGTATACATGGTCCCAATAGATGCTCACTCTGTCTCCGCAACAATGAGGATCACAACCACTTGTTCTTTGAATGCTCCTATACTAAAGCGATCCGGTGGGATGTTTGTAACAGATGCGACATTCCAAGAATGACAAAAGGTCAGGGATGAATGGATTCGATGGGCCACTTGTCTCTTGGCATGGCAAGAGTTTCGTCAATTTTTCTCGTAAACTGAGTTTCGCAGCTACGGTGTATCATGTATGGCAAGAACGGAATGCAAGGATCTTTGCTGGAATGTCTAGAACTTCGAATTTGGTCTTTAATCAAATCGAATGTATCATTCGTGATAAGCTTGATTTGATGAGGAATGTCGTACCAACAAATGAAAACAAAAGGATCCAACGAGCTTGGAGGGTGAATAACATAGATTCTTAATTTGATTGTTAGCTGGTTGTAGTGGTTTCCCTAACGAATCTAGTGAGGTTTCAGTTTTATGGTCGGTGGCTAGCCTGTAGCCATCTGTTGTTTTATGTTTATGTTATCATTGTAAATCTGGGGTATGCCCCTTATAATGTTTGTATCTTCTTCTTTTAATACATACGTCAACTTACCAAAAAAAAAATCCTCATAATCAGCCCACCTTGGCCTTTCAGCCCTACTGCCATTGTTTGCTTTCGATTCAGCCCCAAGCTTCCTCACATTTTGGGTGCTTGTACCAGCCTCGTTACCACGTTTCTCCACCCTATCAAGTCTGTCACACTCATTTCCCATCACAAAATTCATCCTCTCCATCATCTGCGTCATGGCTTGCATTTGGAACGTAAGTTCTCCCTTGGGATGGGATGGTGTGTTGTTTTGATTTGATCTGACATGATACTATCTGTCACACACATTTCCCATCACAAAATTCATCCTCTCCATCATCTGCGTCATGGCTTGCATTTGGAACGTAAGTTCTCCCTCGGGATGGGATGGTGTGTTGTTTTGATTTGATCTGACATGATACTACCTGTAAAAATTGGTTAGTGGTTAAAAAAATTATCCTCATGCTGCTCGTGTTTCACTCAAACACTCTTAATATCCTCACACGCTCACACCTCTCGTCTCACCTTCTTGCGGTTCTTGCGAAATTGAAACCAACACCAAATAGAACCAACTTGGTAGCGCAATCCAAATATATATATATGATGACTCAAGAAGCAATAAAAACTAGAAAATAAGCAAAACGAAACTACGATGATAGTCTCGCGAGTAGCAAGCGAGTCTATCCGAAATATGAACGAAACTGAAGACTCGAATAAAAATAGAAACAAAAAATATGCAAAATGATGAAAATAAACTGCAATAAATGAAAACAACAGAAAGCAAGCGAATTTCAAAAGTTGATGCAAAACAGACTCGTTCTGACGAGTTAAGTCCGAATCTGGAACCTCAAGTAAATAATGTCCAATTGAGTTAAACCTTCAGATATAGTGCGATATCAACCCAAATAGACAGAATATAAAGTTTGAGCAATTTATGATAAGGTTTGATATACTGACGCAAAAAGGTTAAGAATCAGACCTGATTAGACCCGAGTTTTAAACCCAAAGAAAACGATATCCAATTGACCCCAAATTTGATATTTGGTGCGACTAGGACCCCAGTAATTATAGTATAAAATTTGAGCTAATTCCAAGTTGATTTGATCCAATTTTCTCTTGTTTAGATTTCTGCTGCAGAATCCAATAAACATCTTTTTTTGAACGAATTTTTTTTTTTTTGCTTTTCTCTGTTTTTTTTTGTTTTTGATGCTACTGATATATATTTTGAACAATAACAGAATGAAATAACAAATTTTTTTATATGCCGCAATTTCAAGGAGAAGAAGAAATTGGATACTAAGGAATTTTTTTGCGCAATCAACAAGAAACAAAAATTTCAGAAGGATATAACCTGATTAATGGAGCCAAGCTCTGATACCAAATGATGCGAATCTCGTGATCACGTGGTCACGCAACCCGCATGCAAAGACACCAATTCCCGAAAAGCCAAATAAATCAGGTTTGATAGAAGTGTGACACAAAGATAACTTGTACCTAGGCACCAGCACTATTAGAAACGGAAACCCCCACCCAACAAAAATTGATTCGCGAACGAGAAGTATAAGGATGACGCCACGAAGCCAGTTGTTCTTCTTTTTTTTGGTAAGTTGACGTATGTATTAAAAGAAGAAGATACAAACATTATAAGGGGCATACCCCAGATTTACAATGATAACAGAAACATAAAACAACATATGGCTACAGGCTAGCCACCGATCATAAAACTGAAACCTCACTAGATTCGTTAGGGGAACCAATACAACCAGCTAACTAACAAATTAAGAATCTATGGTATTCACCCTCCAAGCTCGTTGGATCCTTTTGTTTTCATTTGTTGGTGCGACATTCCTCATCAAATCAAGCTTATCACGAATGATACATTCGATTTGATTAAAGACCAAATTCGAAGTTCTAGACATTCCAGCAAAGATCCTTGCATTCCGTTCTTGCCATACATGATACACCGTAGCTGCAAAACTCGGTTCTGAGAAAAATTGACGAAACTCTTGCGATGCCAAGAGACAAGTGGCCCATCGAATCCATTCATCCCAGCCTTTTGTCATTCTTGGAATGTCGCATCTGTCACAAACTTCCCACCAGATCGCTTTAGTGTAGGAGCATTCAAAGAACAAGTGGTTGTGATCCTCATTGTTGCGGAGGCGAGCGAGCATCTATTGGGACCATGTATACCAAACCGATGAAGTTTATCTTGAGTTGTGAGTTTCTGTTGGACAGCCATCCATAGAAGAAATGAATGTCTTGGAACAAGCATTCTTGAACCACACAATGTCATGCCATTCAACCATCCGACGATGACGCCTTAGTTGTTCCCAAGCTACTTTGATCGAGAATCTGTGATTTGGCGAATCCAACCAAACTATCTCATCCTTTTGCCCCATCTTAGGATTAGAATTGGAAGGAATAGCTTCTATAATGGGGTGCCACCAATAGCTTGGGTGGTAGGAGTTTTCCATTCCGAGTTATGAATTAACACATTCACCTTCGCGCTCTTGGCCATACCCGAATCATAGATGAATCTTTCCCCGTAAGAATCCGCGAGTGGGCTGTGAGGATGCCAATTGTCAAACCATAGAGAGGTTGTCATTCCATCTCCTATGATGTACTTCAGCTTCGGCCATGCTAAGGGTCTCAGCTTTAGAATCTTTCCCCAAGCCCAAGAGCAATTCCGTGGCGTCTTGATTGTCCGAAATTCCTACCTCGCAACAGATTGGATCCGATCCAAGTAGACCATATTGAGCCATCCGAGTCATTGCACAGGTTCCAAATGTGTTTCAACAAAGCAATCTTGTTCCATTCCGTTATCCGTTTTATTCCTAGCCCCCCCTCCTTTTTTGGAAGACATACCTGATCCTAAGCCACTTTAGCCCCAGTAGTTCTCATATCTGAAGCCAGTTGTTCTTCGATAAGTCGTTTTCAGTTCTTTAGAGAACCAAGGAAGGGAGATTATCCCACCAACACACAATAAGTGCAGCAAAGAAGTTTATTGATTTGAAAATTGCGTAACCTTACATGTTTGGGTATGCTTTTATTTATACTGACTCTATACTTAAAGAAACCCTAATGGACCCCCCTTAGGTGGACTTATATGAAGCCCATTTACAATTGAACCAAATAAGTAATAATAGCCCAAAAACTAAGAAGAAAATAATTAAAATAATTAAAATCCGAAAATTATCATCCTAAATATGCTAGAATCAGATTTGTCACCCTTAAGAAGTCCTACATAAACTAGGAAAAATCTGATTTGAAAAATTTGTGTTGTTGCCCTCTTTCCTTTGATGTCCTAGATTAGCTTGGATTTCCTTCTTTAACTTGGACAAATAAGAAAACAAATTTCCTCCTTTATTGCTAATTACTTTCCTTCCTATGTTAGGAAAAGCATTAAATAGTCCTCCCCTCTTTAGGAATAAGATATGGCCAATTTCCTTACTTAATTAGGAGAATAAATTGCTGACTTTTTATCCTTGTAGCATTAGGAAAAAGACAAGCCTAACAAGGCTGGTATTGGGCTGGACATATCAACCCCTTGTTCCACACGAATTGGGCTCTTCTTGGACCTGAACTAGATGAATTAAAGGCTGTCCATCATGCTCCTTAAATGTCCCAAGCCCCTCTAGGTCCATCTTGCTCCATAAGTTCTGAACAAGCCCATTCAATGCTTCTTTAAGCTTCTTTGCCCTTGCTCTTGTGATTGGCCCAATTAGCATGATTACGCTTGGTGTTGGTCTGATCCGCATCATCCCCTCTCTCTTTATATTTTTGTAATGCTTAAGTTTTGTTTATATTAATCTTTTGTTTATGCTTTTCATTTCCTTTCCTTTACTTAGTTAACTTATATCTTATTTATATTCTTATCTTATTTATTTATTTTCTCTCTTTCATTATGTTTTAGCTAAGTTTATTATGTCAAGGTGAAAAGGTTACACTAATGGTGTAAGAATAAGTATAGTATAAACTCAACATGGACTTTAATGTTTGATACTAACATGTTTTGTATTTGTTATCTTGTTCACTTTTAATACTTTGCTTGTTAAATGGTTAGTCTATATTTATGTTGTATAACCCTTGGTACAACAAATACTTGGCACTTTCATAGCCCAACTTTATGGTATAACTGACACCTGTGCTATGAAAGGAAGTTGAGTTGTTGTTAACATAAGTTATAATCATGAATACCTAACAACATTTACAAGTATTAGCATTATTCGAATAAGATAATTAATGTAATCATGTTAACAATTTATAATTCGAGTGGAACCTCCTTTGTGTGAGGTTTCCAGTTGAGTAATAAAAAGAGTTTATACTATACTTGTTTGAAATACCATTAGTGGATCCTCTAACCTTGACAATTATTTTATCCTTGTTTAATCCTTATATCAATATCACATCTTAAAGCTCTCTTCAACTCCTTTTATGTTATTATCTATTTCTTTATTTGTAGTTTATACAGTTAACCTCCCTGTGGTTCGACCCCGGTCTTGCCGGGTTATTTATTACTTCGACACTCCTACACTTGAGAGAAGACATCAACTCTTTGGTCGTGTTAAGTTTTTGGCGTCATTGTCGGGTAGGTAAATTCTTGTATTAATTATAATATTTATTTTATTTTCTCTTTTCACTTTTCATTTTATCTAACTTTTGTTTTGTTTCTTTTCTTCCTTTTATTCTCTTCCTACACGTGCATGAGAATTTGGTCACGTACATTAAGTGGTAGACTTTGTAGGGTACCCTCATCATTTTCAGAAAATAAGGCCGAAGAAGATAACCAGTCGCTTCATAATGAGAATAATGAGAATAATCGAGTTAGAACACTTAGAGACCACATGAATCCTACATGAACAAGTGCACCCTCATGCATAGTTTTCCCTCCTGATGCATCTCATTTTAATTTTAGGCCAGACATTATTCAACTTTTACCTTCTTTTCATGGCTTAGATCTAGAAAATCCATACTTATATTTGAGAGAATTTAAGGAGGTCTGTAACACTTATAATGACTTAAATTGTAGCATGAACACCATCAGATTAAATCTTTTTCCTTTTTCATTAAAAGATAAAGCTAAAACATGGCTATAAAATCTTAGGTCAGGATCCATTTGTGCTTGGGATGAAATGCAACAACAATTTTTAAAGAAGTTTTTCTCTTCTCATAGAACAAATTCTTTCAAAAGACAAATCACCACTTTCACTCAAAAACCAGGAGAAACATTTTACTAATGTTGGGATAGGTATCGAGACTTGCTTAATACTTGCCCTCATCATGGTTTTGAAACATGGAGATTGGTTTCACATTTTTATGAAGGGTTAACACCTAAAGATAGACAAATAGTGGAATTGATGTGCAATGGAACTTTTGAAGATAAAGACCCTCATAAAGCAATGGAGTACCTAGTCTTGCTAGCTGAAAATGCTCAAAATTAGGACACTATAAGCAATTATGAGGCACCAAGTAAAACTCAACCTCATACATCTAGTGGAGGAATGTACAACCTTAGGGAAGATCATGACCTCCAAGCCAAATTTGCATCTTTAGCTAGAAAAGTCGAGGCACTAGAATTGAAAAGTAGTGGTCAATTAAAATCTGTTCAAGAAATTGTATCTCAAATCTGTGAAACCAATGAACACTCAACAAATGAGTGTCAAACTTTGCCTTCTTTTAGGGAATGCCTCCATGAACAAGCCCATGTTTTAAACAGTTTCCAAAGGCCCAATCATTACCCATACTCACAAACATATAACCCTGGTTAGAGAAATCACCTAAATTTTAGTTGGAAGAGTGATGCACAAACTTCACAGCCACCGTTTCAAGCACACCATAATTTTCAAAATTCTCATGGATATGCACCTCCTTATGCTCCACCTCCTAGAAGAAATCTTGAGGAAACATTGCATGCATTCATTGAAAAGCAAGAGAAAATCAACACTCAACTTGCTCAAAGCATGACAGATTAATTTCACTATCTATAATTAAACCACACACCTTGCTTTGTACATAACAACGTGTATGGAACATGTTCTCCCTTTGTTGATTAATTTCATCTTCCTTTACCTGAACCTGAAGTGTTCGTTTTATAACCAAGGACTCCCCAACCGGTAATGCTAACTCATCCCCATCACTATCCTCCAATGGTGGCATGCCTTCACAATCAGATATGTTACTTTCAGATTCCATATCACCATTATCTCTAATCATCATGATTCTCTTGTTTGGACACTCGAAGCATAATGTCCATGTCTTTGACACCTGAAACATTTAACATCACGGGTACGTTTAGGTTGAGTTTTAGATTTACCTTTGGCATCACTAGGCACATCAACTTTAGCCTTTGGTGGTTCAGTTCTAGAAGGAACAAAGGATCTTGGTCGGACAAGTACCCTCTCTTTTTAGATTCGGCTTCCAAGATGATGAAGAGCCCGAATTAAACGCTGAGCGAGATGTCCCTTCCGAAGTTGTCTCTCCACCTTCGTAGCCATGTGAACCATGTCCTCTAGCTCCATATAGTGCTGTAGCTCAACCACATTGGCAATGTCCCGATTCAACCCATTAAGAAATCTAGCCATGGTGGCTTCTCTATCCTCAACAACATTGGCCGGAATCATTGCTATCTCCATCTCTTTGTGATATTCATCTACTGTTAACCTTGATTCAGAACTTGGAGCTTCAAATATAAGTCTCTGTAATAGTGGTTTGGCACAAATCATCTCCTCATTAAGACTTTCATCTCCCCCCAAGTCTGAACGGGTCGCTCCCCATTCCTCTTCCTACTGATTACAATTTGATCCCACCAAATCAATGCATACTCCGTAAACTTAATTATCACCAATTTCACCTTCTTTTGTTCAGAATAGCTATGGCAATAAAAAATCCAATCTACATTTTTCTCCCTCTCCAAATAAGCCTTGGGATCGTTTTTGCCTTGAAAGTTAGGAATTTTCAGTTTAATGGTGTCCAAGTCCCCATCCATATCTTCATAAGTGCCCATGCCACGGAAATTCACATTCCTCCTAGCCCTGTTCAGTCTAAACCTGATTCCTTGGCTAGCAAATGCAAAATCATAGTCATCTCACCCGCATCTGCGTTTTCGTCAACAAACTCTTCAAAATCAGATCTGACATTCCGTACGGCCATACGGACCGTATTTCCTCGGCAATCAGCCCCACTATTCTGTTGCTTTATTGAATTCACCTCATCTTTCAGATCCTTGTACATTCTAGACAATAGCTCAAGTTGTTGGCCTATGGCTCGCAATTGGAAAGCTACGTCAGCGTTTTGTGTAGCTGATTCATTGTTTTCAGACATTCTTTGAATCTACAAAATTTAGTTAGTAGCACAAAATATATCCTCACACCTCTCGTGTATCACACAAAAAAAAAATCAAGGTTTTTCACTCTAATAAGCTCACTACGCCTTTTACCTCACAACTTGCTTTCTTTTGGTTCTTTAGGAACTGAAATCAACAAATCAAAGTGCACTCTAATTATAATTTTCAGACTCAAGAATCAATAAATATACTGAAAACAAATCTACGATTACGATTTTGCGAGTAGCAATGCAAATTTGTACGAATTGTGGACGAAACAAAGACACGAAATAAAATAGAAGTGACTATTAGCGAAAACAGTTACTTGACTCCTAGATAACCCAAATATAATAGAAACAAAAAGATTTGGACAAAACTAAACAGTAAGGATCATGTTTTGAAACTTGACGCAAATCTAACCTGTTACGCAATTTTTACGTAACAGAATTGAAACCCAGACCAAACGATCTCGAAATGACCTCAAATTCAATATTTAGTATTATAATACTAAAAAAACAACAAAAATAAATTAGAGCTCGTTCTTTTATGTCTAGGTACCCAAACCCCTTGTATGATCAGTTTGCGGCAGAATTGAACCCCCAATTAAAACCTCCAGAAGCTGATATCAAAATAAGCCCAAATTTAATATATGATGCGATCTCATCCCCAATACACAGAATATGAAGTTTCAATGTATTCTAAGGTGTTTTGCTTATGGTTCACAAAGAGTAGTGTTTTTGCAGCAGAATTGAGCCTCGAATTAAAACCTCAAGCAAACACTATTATAAAAAGTCCAAATTTTACATATGAAGCGATCTCACCCCCAATAGACTGAATATGAAGTTTCAATTGATTCTAAGATGGTTTGCTTATGGTTCACAAAGAGTAGTGTTTCTGCGGCAGAATTGAGCCTCGAATTAAAACCTCAAGCAAACAATATCAGAATAAATCAAAATTTGACATATGATGTGATCTCACCCTTAATAGAATGAATATGAAGTTTCAATTGATTCCGAGGTGGTTTGCTTATGGTTCACCAAGAGTTGTGTTTATGCGGCAAAAATTGAATGATCCTTCAAATTTCAACTAATCCCTATCTCTCTTTCTTTTTAATATACTGGTATGATTAGAGACAGTAACAAGATGAAAAATAACCTTTTTTTTTGCTTAGATGACGCATACACGAAGAACAAGAAGATGGACCCAAACACTGAAAAACTTAAAGGAACACTAAAAAAAATGAAAATAACAGAAGGATATGACCTTGTTTCGGAGCCTAGCTCTGATACCAACTGATGCGAACCTCGTGATCACGTGGTCACGCAACCCACAATCAAGATTGAGATCTGATCCCGGAAAGCCGAAATAGGTCTGATAGGAGTGACACAATGGAAACCTGTCCCAAGGCACCAACACTATTGGATTGAGTAGAATGACGCCACGAAGCCAATTAATCTTCGATAAGTCGGATTCAGTTCATTCAAGAACTGAAGAATGCAAGAATCACTCTCACACGTTAAAACTGAAAAATTCAGAAGTAATTATCACCAAAGTTGCCGAAATTTTGGCTTACATGAGTTTAAATAGTTCTTGAAAAGTTAACCCTAATGGACCCCTTGTTAAATGAGGTCCACTCAAAACTGACCAAAACCCTAAACTGAAAAGCCCATAACTTAATCCAAACAAGCCTTGGAGCCTAACTGAAAACAAAGTATTAATTAAGCCCAAACAAGCCTTGGGCTGTAGCTAACAAAATAAAACAAAGCCCCTAATATTAAATCCATGTTTTGTCATGAGAAGAAGAGAAGGAAGTAAAATATTATAGAACTGATTCAAGGCTTATTTATAGCCTTCCATGCAGCCCCTTAATCCTAGAAACAAAAGGAAAAGGTAGCCACCCATGTTGTTTCCAAGTTGTAGAAGGATTCTTTTGTTTTCTTTGTTGTCCTCACCTCATGGCCCAAATAAGGTTGTGTTGGACCCTCTTGCACATGGATAAGATGTACTAGGGTCTCCTCTTGGTACTCTAATGGACCTTTCGATTCTGACTTGGTTGAAACATTCAAAACCAATGCATTCAATGCCTTTGTCTTAGACCGAGTCATTGGATCATTTGGAACATGTAATGGGTCCTTACTGGTGTTTCTGGGCTGGTCCACATCAAATAAAGTTCCTTTACGTCATAGTCACCTCACCTCCTTTAACAAGACACACTTCATCAACTCAACCAAACCTCATTTTAGTTCATAATATGACCATATTTTTATTTCCGTACAAACCCTAAGATGGCCATGTTTGGGGGGTTTTTCATCTTTTCCTCTAATTTCTACCGAGAATAGAAATTGACCCATGAAAGTTAACTTTCAAAGCAAAATAGAGCTTGAGTTAGGTGTTTCTTAGCACTTCTTCTTCCCCTCCTTTCCTTGAAATTTCTTGTGTTTCTCCTCCTTCTACCTTCCAGCTGTCTCACTCCATTCCTATGTCTCAAATGTTGGGTTTTCTTTCCACTTTCCCTCACACTCGCCCTTGAAACTCTCTATTAGAGGTCATGCGTGGTGTTCTGGTGAAAAAAAAAATTGAAGAGCATGGCTTAGGTTTCTGTTCTGGCTGGCGGCATTAATGAGGAAGGAAGAATAATGTTTTTGTCCCACTTGTATTTATACTCTCATTAGAATGTTTAGCTCTTGTTTGGTTGCCCTTTAATATATTTTCTAGTGTTTTTATGTACTGCATCATAACTAAACTATTAATAGATTTCAACAATTTTCTAGTAAAATCAAATCTTGTAGAATTATTTGCCCAATTCTCATCCATATATTTATTTCTATGTCTTGTGATTATATTTGACTCAATAGAATTCCCACTCAGTCCTCTTAAATTTTAATTATAATTTGTTGGAGTTTTACACTACAAGTACAACTAGTAGAAGTTATAATGCTCTACCTCATAATTATGGGTATTCCTTTCATAATAAGAATCCTACCCCCTATTTTTCATGCTGAAATAGGAGGGCTAACTCGAAGTGGGAGATGTTTTACTCCTGAAGAGCTGAGAAATCATAGCCAAAGTTTCAATGTGGTAGAGATTGTAATGATGGATGAGGTTAATAAGCTAGTAAGTGATGCAAAGGCTATTGAGTTTTTGAAGTTAATGAAGCATAGTAAATATGACGTGGTGGATAAATTGAAGAAAACACTCACTAGGATTTCTTTGTTACCATTAGTTCTAAGTTTAGAATTGCATAGGAACGCCCTTTAGAAAGTTCTTAATGAGGCGTATGTTCCTCAAGACATCACATAGGATTTTATAAAACATTTGGGGGGAAAGATTCAGGCCACCACCAACTACCTTTAGTTTACTGATGATGAGCTTGATCGTGAAGGGACCGGCCATAACAAACCACTGTATATCATAGTAAAATGCAAGGATTGCGTGATTGCTAAAGTGCTCATAGACAATTGTTCTACTCTAAATGTGCTGCCAAGGCATGTGCTTGATAAGATGCCTATTAATGCTTCTCATATGAGGCCAAGTACCATGACTACCAGAGCATATGGTCACTGATACGATCCAGGAAAGGTCAAATTCAGATTTTGACGTAAAATGTGCAACTATCCAGTTTTACGGCGACAATCATAATTCTCAATTCGATCGTTGGATCGAGCTGAGATTTTACGTGGAGTCTCCTAACATGTTGTCCTACCTTGGTTTAAAATTTCAGGTCAATCAGAGTTCGGGAAGGTATCGAAACACGGGTCAACAGAGGCTTTACAAATTTTGTTATTTACTTCCTTTTGACTTGTGGACTTCCTAGAATGATACGATACAAGAAAGGTCAAATTCAGATTTTGACGTAAAATGTACAACCATCCAGTTTTACAGAAACAGTCATAATTCTCAATCCGACCGTTGGATCGAGCTGAAATTTTATGTGGAGTTGCCTGACATGTTGTCCTACCTCGGTTTAAAATTTCAGGTCAATCGGAGTTTGGAAAGGTATCGAAACGGGTCAACAGAGGCTGTATGAATTTTAACTCAATTAGACATCATTTACTTTAGGTTCCAGATTCGGACTTAACTCGTCGTAAACGAGTCTGTTTTGCGTCAACTTTTGAAATTCGCTTGCTTTCTGTTGTTTTTGTTTCTTGCAGTTTATTTTCATCATATCCAACATATTTGTGTGTTGTTTCATGATTTTGCATATTTTTTGTTTCTGTTTTTATTCGAGTCTTCAATTTCGTTCATAATTCGGATAGACTCGCGAGACTATCATCGCAGTTTCGTTTTGCTTGTTTTCTAGTTTTTATTGCTTCTTGAGTCATATATATTTGGATTGCGCTGCCAAGTTGGTTCTATTTGGTATTGGTTTGAGTTCCGCAAGAACCACAAGAAGGTACGAGAGGTGTGAGCGTGTGAGGATATTAAGAGTGTTTGAGCGAAACACAAGCGATGTGAGGATTTTGTTTTTACCACCAACCAATTTTTGTAGGTAGTATAATGTCATATCAAAACAACACACCACCCCCTCACGATGTAGAACTTAAATTCCAAATGCAAGCCATGACGAAGATGATGGAAAGAATGAATTTCGTGATGGGGAACATCTGTGACAGACTTGAGAAGGTGGGAAAACATGGTAACATGGCTGGAACATGTACCCAAGACGTGAGAAAGGTTAGGGCTGAACCGAAATCAAACAATGGCAGCGGGGCTGAAAGGCCAAGGTGGGTTGATTATGCGGATTTTGAGGAGGACATTGATGATATTGGTGATGGTGGTTTTAAGGATGAGACCATAGGCCATCGGGAAGGTTTTTGGCAGCCTAGAAACCGAAGGGATTTCATGTATTGTGATGAGGTGTTATGGCAAAAGAAAATGAGGATTCAAATGGAGAGAAATAAAGAGATTAGTGCAACAGTTAAAGCCCAAAGAAGCTTCGTAAAGAGAGGAGAAAATATGCTGCAATGATGATATACGAAATAGAATGGCTGCTACTTTCATCCAAAGTTGTTGGCGACGATTGTTGGCAAGAAAAGAACTCCAAAGGCTTCAAAAGGAGGCTAAGGAATTGTCCATTCAACTTGTTGGTGATTCGAGGACGAATCATCTTGAAGCTAGAGGGAATGATATGATCCAGGAAAGGTCAAATTCAGATTTTGATGTAAAATGTGCAACTATCTAGTTTTACGGTAATAGTCATAATTCTCAATCCGACTGTTGGATCGAGCTGAAATCCTTGGTTTAAAATTTCAGGTTAATCGGAGTTTAGAAAGGTATCGAAACACGGGTCAACAGAGGCTGTATGAATTTTGTTATTTACTTCCTTTTGACTTGTGGACTTCCTATTTGACTAGGATTCTTTTCCTAAAAGGATGTGGCAGCTTATTTTAGAAATCAACTAATTCTACAAAGATCTTTAATGGGCTGCAACATAGTTTCCAAGTGTGGCAAGGATTCATAATTATTTCAGAATCATTTTCTTACAAGGATTCCTTATTCATCCTAGCTACAAAAAGAAAAGAAAACTTCAGAATAAATTCTACCTTCACATCAGATTTCCTATTCTATTTGGGACTTTTTAATGGTGACAAATCT
The DNA here is from genome assembly GCA_019202695.1 of Populus x sibirica. Lineage (NCBI taxonomy): Eukaryota > Viridiplantae > Streptophyta > Magnoliopsida > Malpighiales > Salicaceae > Populus > Populus x sibirica. The sequence goes on along the minus strand of JAGMVL010001964.1, from coordinate 234,762 downwards.
GATTCTAGCATATATAGGATGGTAATTTTCAGATTTTTATTATTTTCTTCTTAGTCTTTGGGTTATTATTACTTATTTGGGTCAATTGTAAGTGAGCTTAATATAAGTCCACCAAAATGGGGTCCATTAGGGTTAATTTAAGTTCAGAGTTAGTATAAATAAAGGCATAACCAGACATGTAAGTTAGACAATTCAAATTAATAAAACTTCTTGTTTGCTGCACTTTGTGTGTGTGTGTGTGTGTGTGTCGGTGAGATAATCTCCCTTCCATAGTTCTCTAAAGAACTGAAAAATGACTTATCGAAGAACAATTGTCTTCGTGGCGTCATCCTATCGAAGAACAACTGTCTTCGTGGCGTCATCCTTATACTTCTCGCTCACAAATCAATATTCATTGGGTGGGGGTCTCCGTTTCTAATAGTGCTGGTGCCTAGGTAAAAGTTATCTTTGTGTCACACTCCTATCAAACCTGATTTACTTGGCTTTTCGGGAATTGGTGTCTTTGTGTGTGGGTTGCGTGACCATATGATCACGAGGTTCGCATCATAAATTTCTCAAAGAAGGATCATTTTGGAAGAGGGATTTACTAATATGTGGTCTAATATATTGATACACACACACAAACACTATGTTTGGATGAAATAAAGATGATTGGAATATATAACGTAGTCCTAATAGAGTGTTGAGCTATTGTCTACTATCTATAATAGCTAGGGAGACAAAATCTACAAGATCATATAAGTTATTTCCCTTAATTGCCCCCATCCTTTTCCCTAAAGCAACCAATTTTTCCAGGCCATCTTTCTCCACTACCTTGTCCTTTTAATACCCCACCCAATGAATATTGATTCGCGAATGAGAAGTATAAGGATGACGCCACGAAGACAGCTTGTTCTTCGATAAGTCGTTTTTCGGTTCTTTAGAGAACCATGGAAGGGAGATTATCTCACCGACACACACACAAAGTGCAGCAACACAAGAAGTTTTATTAATCTGAATTGTCTAACTTACATGTCTGGTTATGCCTTTATTTATACTAACTCTAGTCTTAATTAAACCCTAATGGACCCCCCTTAGCGGACTTATATGAGGCCCACTTACAATTAACCTAAATAAGTAATAATAAACCAAAGACTAAGAAGAAAATAATAAAAATCCAAAAATTACTATCCTAAATATGCTAGAATCAGATTTGTCATGCTTAAGAAGTTCCAAATAGACAAGGAAATCTGATTTGAAGGTGGAATTAATTCTGAAGTCTTCTTTCCTTTCCTTGTTATAGCTAGGATGAATAAAGACTCATTGCAAGAAAAGGATTCCCGAAACATTTATGAATCCTTGCTACACTTGGAAACTATGTTGCAGCCCATCAAAGATATTTGTAGAACTAGGAGATTCCCGAGAACAAGCTATCATGTCCGTTTAGGAAAAGAATCCTAGACAAATAGGAAGTCCACAAGTTAAAAGAAAGTAAATAACAAAATTAGTACAACCTCTGTTGACCAGTATTGTGGTTCCTTTCCAAACTTCTATTGACCTGCTATTTTAACCCAAGGCAAAATGTCAAGAGACTCCATGTAAGATTTCAGCCTGATCCAACGGCCGGATTGAGAATTATGACTATTGTTGTAAAACTGGATAGTTGCGCATTTTACGTCAGCATCCAAATCTGATTGGTTTTTCGTTACTCGGATCGTATCATTCCCTCTCTCTTCAAGATGATTCATCCTCGAATCACCAACAGGTTTGATGGACAATTCCATAGCCTCTTGTTTCAATTGTTGGAGTTCTTTTCTTGCACGCAATTGCTTGTAACAACATTGTATAATTTAGTTGCCGATAATAATTTCAAATAAACATGTCTTCCCATCCACTTGCGTGTATATTTTTTAATGATAACCATTGCTGTCCTCTTTCATTTGTTATCCATTTGGCGCTGAATTGAAGTTCTTCATTCTTCATATTCTTTATTTGTTTCTTTATAAACCTTTGCAAGTCGTTCAACCTTGCGCTCTTTATCTAACATCATAAAAGCATTATGAGCATAAATATTTGAAACTGATAACCTCCGTTTCTCTTCCTTACTCATATTGAATCTCCTCTGATCTGTCCTTCTTAGCCTTTCGGCCCTACTGCCACTATTTGCTTTCGGTTCAGCCCCAACCTTCCTCACGTCTTGGGTGCTTGTACCAGCCTCGCTACCATGTCTCTTCACCCTATCAAGTCTGTCACACACATTCCCCATCACAAAATTCATTCTCTCCATCATCTGCGTCATGCATTTGGAACTTAAGTTCTACCTCGGGAGGGGGTGGTGTGTTGTTTTGATCTGACATGATAGTACATGTAAAAATTGGTTAGTGGTTAAAAAAAAAATCCTCACGTTGCTCATGTTTCGCTTAAACACCCTTAATATCCTCACACCTCTCATCTCAGCCTTGCGAAACTGAAACCAACACCAAATAGAACCAACTTAGTAGCGTAATCCAAATATGTAAATATGACTCAAGAAGCAATAAAAAACCAAAAAAAAAGCATAATCAAACTGTGATGATAGGAGACTCACGAGTAGCAAGAGAATCTATCTGAAATATGAACGAAACTAAAGACTCGAATAAAAAAGAAATGAAATATGAAAAATGATGAAACAACACCCAAATATGTTAGATATGTTGAAAATATACAGCAAGGTATGAAAACAACAGAAAGAAAATGAATTTCAAAAGTTGACGCAAAAAGATCCGTTTACGAAGAGTTAAGTCTGAATCTGGAACCTATAGTAAATGATATCTAATTGAGATACAATTTCAGATATAGAGTAATTTAAACCCAAATAGACAAAATATGAAATTTGAGCAATTTACAATAAGGTTTGATATGCTGATGCAAAAACATTATGAATCAGACCTGATTAGACCCGAAATTGAAAACCAAAGAAAAAGATATCCAATTGACCCCAAAATAAAGATGTAGTTCTATTAGGACCCCAGTAATTAGAGTATAAACTTTGAGCTAATTCTGAGTTGATTTTATCCAATTTTCCTTTGTTTAGTTTTCTGCAACAGAAACCAATAAACGTCTTTTATAATGATTTTTTTTCCTTTTTCTCTTTTCTCTGTTTTTTTTGTTTTTGATGCTACTGATATATTTTGAACAATAACATAATGAAATAACAAATTTTTGTTTTTTATAAGCCGCAAATTCAAGGAGAAGAAGAAATTGGATACTAAGGAATTTTTGCAGAATCAACAAGAACAAAAATTTTAAAATGATATAACTTGATTAATGGAGTCAAGCTCTGATACCAAATGATGCAAACCTGGTATAGGTGAATGCTATTCGATCTTTCTTCTTTTCTGGCCGGCTTCTCAAGTAGGTAAATGCTACAACTATATCTTTAATCCCTAAAGTCCCTAACCCATCAAAGGTTAAGGAGCATTGCCTGATTTTGTTGGGCCTTTCCAATCTGCTTTTGTTGAGGGGAGAAATATAAGTGATAATATCATACTTTCATAAGATCTTCTTCATAATTATCACAGAAAGGGAGGGGGTCCTCCTAAATGCTCTCTGAAGATGCATCTTATGAAAGCTTATGACTCGGTAAGATGGGATTTCTTATTGGCTATTCTCCAAACAATTGGCTTTCCCTCACATACGGTTTCTTTGCTGGTTCTAGAGGTTTAAGATAGGGTGATCCACTATCACCCTATTTGTTTGTTCTTGTTATGGAAGTTCTTTCCGGTTTGTTGGGTCAAATGGCTAAACATTCTGATTTCAGGTTTCATTGGTGTTGTGAGAGGGAGGAAATTACTCATTTATGCTTCGCTGATGATTTGATGATCTTTTGTAAAGCGGAGGTGGCCTCGATTTCTTTAGTGTGACACAAAGATAACTTGTTCCTAGGCACCAGCACTATTGAAAAAAACCCCCACCCAACGAATATTGATTCGCAACGAGAAGTATAAGGATGACGCCACAAAGCCAATTGTTCTTCGATAAGTTGTTTTCAGTTCTTTAGAGAGTTAAAGAAAGGGAGATTATCCCACCAACACACAACAAGTGTGGCAAACAAGAAGTTTTATTAATCTGAATTGTGTAACTTACATGTCTGGTCATACCTTTATTTATACTAACTCTAGACTAAAATAAACCCTAATGAACCCCCCTAGGTGGACTTATATGAGGCCCACTTGCAATTGATCCAAATAAGTAATAATAACCCAAAGACTAAAAAGAAAATAATAAAAATCCAAAAATTACTATCCTAAATATGCTAAAATTACTCTCTTAATTCGGTGCTTATGAGATTGATGTTAGTTTCTACCATTTATTATATTTAGAGGGAAAGGAATGTTCTTTTCGTAATATGGATTCTTCGACTTTTATTAAAAGACTTCATATTGCTTGGGGATTTTCTAATGATATTTTTAATCCTATTTGATTTGTTTCTTGGCTCTTTATGTTTTGAGGACATTTACGCCTAGTTGTTACTGGAATCTGTCCAGTTTTTAATGTTGTTTCTATATCGTTTAGGGTAAACGGGTTTGTCTGTCGGTGCCCCCTATAGGTTTTTATCCCTTTTTTTTGTATTTGCTATCTTTTTTGTTAATATACCTACCTTATCCAAAAAAAAAGAACTGAAAAATGCAAGAATCACTCTCACACGTTAAAACTAAAAAATCAGAAGTATTATTCATCAAAGGCTGCCGAAATTTAGGTTGCATGAGTTTAAATAGTTTTTGAAAAATTAACCATAATGAATCAACCCTAGTGGATTGATTTGGCCCACTTACAAAACTAACCCAAAACCTTAAACTAAAAGGCCTAAAACCTTATCCAAACAAGCCTTTAATTCTAGCTAAAAACAAAGTATTAATTAAGCCCAAACAAGCTTTAGGTTGTAGCTAACAAAATAAAATAAAACCCATAATATTAAATCCATGTTCTGCCGTGAGAAGAAGTGAATGAAAGAAAATATTATAGAACTAATTAAAGGCTTATTTATAGCCTTTCATGCAGCCTATTAATCCTAGAAACTAAAGGAAAAGATAGTTCCCATGTTGTTTTTAAGTTGTAGTAGGATTCTTTTGTTTCCTTTGCTATGTTTTCTCCTTACCTAACAAGAAAATAAACAAAATAATATATTCTAATACTTAAAGGAAATAATTAATGTTTCCATACATAATAGGAAGTCCAAAACTAATTAGGAATCCATAAAACACATAAAAACAAGGCTGACCGAAAATTTGGAAAATTGGCAACCTTGTTGTTGAAACCTTATGGCCTAAATAAGGTTGAATTGGGCCCCTTTTGCACATGGAAAAGATGAACTAAGGCCTCCCTCTTGATACTCCAATGGACCCTTCAAATCTAACTTAGTTGAAACCTTATGCATTCAATGCCTTTTTGAATGCTTTTTTCTTGGATCGAGTCATTGGTCCATTTGGAACATGTAATGGGTCCTTGCTAGTGTTTGTGAGCTGACCCAGATTATAGGAAGAGATGGAAGTGTTGATGAGGAGACAATTTATGCCTAATTATTATTATAGGGATTTGTATATGAAATTACAAAGTCTGAATTAGGGTTCTAAGTTAGTGGATGAGTATTATAAGGGAATAGGGTTTGCGATGAGTCGGGCCAACATAATTGAAGATAGGAAGGCCATGATAGTTAGATTTCTTAATGGGCTGAATAAGGAGATTGTGAATGTGGTGAAACTACAACATTACATAAAGTTGGAGGATATGGTCCATATGATGATGAAGGTGGAGAGGTAAATAAAGAGAAGGGGCAACACATGTTTTTAGACCAATTCATCTTCATCTTCATCAGCATGGAGGTTGAATCAGAGGACAGAGAGGGCTGCTCAACCAAAGCCTTTTGTCCCTATTAAAGCCGAACCACCTATAGCTAAGGTTGAAACCTCTACGGGTTTCAAAGGTAAATCTAACTCTCAACCAAAACATACTCCAGCTGTTAAATGTTTTGACTTGGACATTACACTTCAAAGTGTCTAAATATGAGGATAATGGTGAGGAGATACAATGATGATGTGGAATCCAAGAGTGACAAATCAAATTATGAAGACATGCCACCATTGAAGGATTGTACTGGGATGAATTGACATTACCTGTTGAGGAATTCTTGGTTACAAGGTGCACACATCATGTTCAGGTCAACGAAGATGATAGTAATCAGCAAAGGGAAAATATCTTCCACACTCGATTCTATTTACAAAATAAGGTATATAGTTTAATTATTGATGGTGGAAGCTGTATGGCTAACACTACCCTTGTTAGTAAATTGAATTTGTGTACAAGCATAATAGACCATATAGATTGCAATGGTTGAATGATAATGCTGAAATGAAAGTGACTAAACAAGTTATGGTTCCATTTTTTATTAGGAAGTATGTGGATAAAGTTATGTATGATGGGGTAACAATACAAGCGAGTCACATCTTATTAGAGAGGCCATGACAATATGATAGGAAGGCAAGTTATGACAGGGTTAAAAATAAGTATACCATTGTAAGAGATGGTAAAACCATCACTCTTGTACCTCTTACACCCTAACAGGTGTATGATGATCAAATTGGGCTAGTTGGGTTAACATAGTTCTAATTGGGCTTCCGTGATTAGGTTTGGAGGGAATGTCCTTCTAACCTTACTTTGGGATATGCCCTGTCCTTATATTTCTTTTTTGGAGTCTTTGGCTAGGCAGGTCTTATCCAACTATCCTTGCCTGTGGGCGACTTGCACTTTGTGGTAGTTTTTTGTTTCCTTTTTGGTTAATATACTTACTTTATTCAAAAAAGGAGTATGATGATCAAATAAAGAAAAAAGGTAAGCATAAAGCTACGAGGAGAGAAAATCAAGGTGATGGACAAGAGGAAAGAAGACAAACAGGTTCAGCCAAAACCCAAAACACAACTACAACCCATTCGGCCACCCATCCAAACGCAAACAAACATTCGGCCACTACCCAAAAACATCTAAATCTACCCGAGAGTGAAGGTAAGACGAGGAGTGAAGAAAGTCAGAAGTGTATGGAAAAACTAAAGAAATAATCCAATTCCAATTTTTATGCTAGAGAATATGAGGTCAGATATGCTTTTTTTACTAACAAGCCAATGATTTTACTTGTATACAAAGAGGCTGACACGACCAAAAGATTGACGTCTTCTCCCAAGTACAGGAGTGTCGAAGTAATAAATAACCCAAAGAAGACCGGGGTCGAACCACAGGGAGGTTAATTGTATAAATTATAAACAACAATAATACAACAACAATAGTAACAATAATAATAGTAGTAGTAGTAGTAGTAGTAGTAGTAGTAGTAGTAGTAGTAGTAGTAGTAGTAGTAGTAGTAGTAATACTATTAATAATGATAATAATAAAGATGATGAAGAAGAAGAAGTTGATGAGAACTTTGAGATAGAAGATTATAAATTGTTAACATGATTACATTAGTTATCTTATTCGAATAATGCGAATACTTGTAAATGTTGTCAGGCATTCATGATTATAACTTATGTTAACAACAAATCAAGTTCCTTTCATAGCTCGGTGTCGGTTATACCATACGGTATGGGCTATGAAAGTGCCAAGTATTTGTTGTACCAAGTGTTATACAACATAAATCTAGATTAACCATTTAACAAGCAAAGTATTAAAAGTGAACAAGATAACAAATATAAAACATGTTAGTATCCAACATTAAGGTCCATGTTAAGTTTATATTATACTTATTCTTACACCATTAGTGTACCCTTTTCACCTTGACATAATTAACTTAGCTAAACATAATGAAAGAGAGAAACATAAATAAACAAGGAAAGGAAATGAAAAGCATAAGCAAGAAATTAATATAAGCAAAACTTAAGCATTACAAAATATAAAGAGAGAGCAAGAGCATGATCTTGATCTGAACACCGAGATGCCTAAATACATGGCAAATGCCTCCTTTTATAGGCCAAAATTCGGAACTATTGATTTGTTGACTAATTGATGAGTGAGTGGCCACATCTTGACTTGGTGACAATTCTTATCTTCTTGTCTGCCAAAAACATCATTGATAACGTCATAATTTGAACAGACTTAAAATCATGAAAGTTCTAGGAAATTGTCTCAGCTTTCCAGGGTAAAAATTTGAGATCATTTGGACTTCTAGAACTCGAGATATGGTCTGAAAACTGAACAGTGTCTGGGCTGCAGGACAGATTCGGACTTCTTCGTTGTTGCTACAATTTGGACTTGAAAACGGCCTTCTTAAATCTTGGACTCCTCATGAAAGTTGTAGGCCTATGTCTTAGCTTTCCATCCATATAAGGTAGACCTAAATCCGAGATCTACAGCTCCAGATATGACCCGATTACCAAACAGTGTTCCAGTTTGGACTGCACCAACATCTCTTTTCTAAGTTTGGCCATCTCTTTGTCATTTCAATTTCAGTACTTCAACTCATCAATCAATTCTTTCATTTATGTGATAGGCCTGCATTTAAGATGAACATTTACCATAAATTAAAGGTATCTTATATTATTAGATATGTTATTATAAAACATGCTTTAGTTAAGGAGTTATTGATACTTCAAGTGCAAAATGATGATATAAAACCTTGATAAAAATGCACTTTTAAGTACTAATCAGAGGCCTACTTTAAAACTAACGATCCTAATCATGTTATGCCTAGTTTTGCTATTTCTTTGTTTTAGAAGTTTGAAGATGAGATTCTTGAAGATATCCTTGGCGGAATACCATCCTTGAGGGGAATATAACATCAGATTGATCTTATATACCCGGGGCCTAATTGACCAGCCTATAAAAGCAATCCTGAGGAGACAAAGGAGCTTCAAAGGCAAGTTCATGAGCTGATAGAGGCGGGGTACATTCGTGAGAGTATGACCCCCCGTGTGCTATGCTAGTGTTACTTGTGTCTAAGAAGGATGAAACATGGATAATGTTTGTTGATTGTTGAGCCATCAATAATATAATGGTAAAGTATAGACATCTCATTCATAGGCCTGATGACATGCTAGATGAGTTACATGGATAATGTTTTTTCTCTAAAATTGATCTAAAACGTGGGTACCATCGAATTAGGATAAAAGAAGGTGATTAGTGGAAAATTGGCTTTAAGACTAAGTATGGTTTGTATGAATGGTTAGCAATGTCGTTTGGACTTACAAATGCACCTAGTATGTTTATGCGTTTAATGAATCATGTGTTGCGTGCATTCATAGGTAAGTTTGTGGTTGTGTATTTTGATACATTCTGATCTATAGCAAGAACTTAAATGAGCATCTTGATCATTTGCATATTGTACTTAGTGTGTTGTGTAGTGAGAAATTGTATGTTAATCTTAAAGAAGTGTACTTTTTGCATGGAGAAATTTATGTTTCTTGGTTATGTTGTAACTGCACAGGGTATCGAGATGGATGAGGAAAAGGTTAAGGCCATCCGGGATTGGCCTACACCAAAATCGATAAGTGAGGTAAGGAGTTTTCATGGGTTAACTAGTTTTTATTGGTGTTTTGTGAAAGATTTCAATACATTAGCTGCTTCCTTGAATGAAATTTTTAAAAGGTCATTTCGGTTTAAATAGGGGAGGAACAAGAATCAGCTTTTGCTTTTATGAAAGAAAAATAATATTCATCACTTGTTTTAGCTTTACCTGGTTTCACGAAAGAATTTGAAATTGAATGTGATGCATATGGAATAAGAATAAAAGCTGTGTTAATGCATGATCACCCATTACTTATTTTAGTGAGAAGTTAAGTGGAGCAACTTTGAACTATCCCGCTTATGACAAAGAACTGTATGCTTTGGTAAGAACACTTGAGACATGTAGCATTATATATGGCCAAAGGATTTCGTAATTGATTTAGATCATGAGTCCTTGAAACATCCTAAAGAGAACATAGTTGCTAATGCTCTTTCATGCAGGTATGTTCTTCTAAACACTATGAATACTAGATTGCTAGGCTTTGAATACGTGAAGGCCTTGTATTCTTATGATTTTGACTTTTTTGAAATATATAATGCATGTGGACATTCATCTTTTGGTAAGTTTTATTTGATGGATGGTTACTTGTTCAAAGAGAATCGATTGTTCGTTCATGTTAGTTCCTTGCATGAATTGCTTGTTTGTGAAGCACATGAGAGGTTTGATGGGCCATTTTGGGGTTGCAAAAACTTTGGATGTATTGCATGAACATTTCTATTGGCCAAAGATGAAAAGGTATGTGCAACGAATCTGTGAATAGTGCATTGCTTGTATAAAAAGGAAATATCTAGAGTACAACCGTATGGACTGTATACACCATTGCCTTTGCCTACTGAACCATCAATAGATATCACTATGGACTTTGTTTTAGGTTTACTAGGTCAAAAAAAGATAGAGACTCTATTTTTGTTGTGGCTGATAGGTTTTCTAAGATAGCGCATTTCATTGCATGCTATAAAACTAATGATGCATCTTATATCGCATACTTATTCTTTAGGGAGGTTCTATGTTTGTATGGCATTCCTAGGAATACAGTTTCAGATCATGACGTTAATTAAGTTCCTTAACTACTTTTGAAAGACTTTGTGGGGAAAGTTGGGAACTAAACCCTTATTTTCGTCAACTTGTCATCCTAAAATAGATGGACAAACTCAGGTAGTGAATAGAAAATTTATATTACAACTTTTGCACTTTGTTATTCTAAAGAATCTGAAAGTTGGGAAGAATGTTTGCCTTTTATTGAGTTTGCTTATAATAGAAATGTGCATTCGACCACTAACTTTTTTTCTTTTGAAATTGTTTAATGGTTTAACCACTAACTCCTATGGATTTAATTCCTTTATATTTGGAAGAAAGGATAAGTTTAGATTGTGAAAAGAAAGCAATGATGGCGAAACAACTCCATGAGGGAGTTCGACTACAAATAGATAAAAGGTTGAAATAAGCAAATAAAAGGATTAAACAGGTTGTTTTCCAACCCGGTGATGGGGTTTGGATGCACATGTGTAAGGAACAGTTTCCTTACAGGAAAATCAATGTTAAAGCCTCGTGGTGATAATACATTCCATGTTTTAGAAAGGATCAATGACAATGCCTACAAAGTTGATCTTTCAAGTTAGATTGGTGTTAGAGCTACCTTCAATGTTGCTGATCATAATTTGTTTGACACAGGTTTTGATTCGAGGTCAAATCCTTTTAAGGAGAGAGGGGATGATATGGATCAGTCCATGAACACTAAGGACCTATTACATGTTCCAAGTGGGCCCATCACAAGGTTCAAAGTGAAGGCATTGGAATAAGCGTTCAATGGACTGGTTGTGCAAGTTTCGGCCAAGGTTGAACTTGGAGATCCTTTGGAGCATCAAGAGGAGGCCTTGGTTCACTTAATCCATGTGCAAGAGGGGCCCAATTCACCCTTATTTTGGCCATGAAGTTTCGACAACAAGGCTATCATTTTTGTATCATTTTGTGGAGTCCTAACTAGTATTAGATTTCCTATTATGTGATTATTTCCTAGGATGTATTGTTTTTACTTTATTTCCTTGTCAAGTGAGGAGAAAACACAGCAAATAAAATAAAGGAACTCAAGGAGATATGGGCTAAACACTAAACAATGTCTGGGCTGTAGGACAAATTCTGACTTCTTTTTTGTTGCTATAATTTGAACTTGAAAACAGCCGTTTTGAATCTTGGACTCTTAATGAAAGTTTTAGGCCTATATTAAGGCTTTCGATCCATATAAATCAAACCTAAATCCATGTTCTACAGCTCCAATTATGATCCAATAACCGAATAATGTTCCAGTTTGAATTGAACCAGCATCTCTTCTTTAAGCTTAGTGATACGATCCAGGCAAGGTCAAATTCGGATTTTGACGTAAAAAGTGCACCTATCCAGTTTTACAGCAAGAGTCATAATTCTCAATCCGACTGTTGGATCGAGCTGAAATTTTATGTGGAGTCTCCAGACATGTTGTCCTACCTTGGTTTAAAATTTTAGATCAATCAGAGTTCGGGAAGGCATCGAAATACAGGTCAACAGAGGCTGTATGAATTTTGTTATTTACTTCCTTTTGACTTATGGACTTCCTATTTGGCTAGAATTCTTTTCCTAAAAGCATGTGGCAGCTTATTTTGGGAATCTCCTAATTCTCCAAAGATCTTTAATGGGCTGCAACATAGTTTCCATGTGTGGCAAGGATTCATAAATGTTCAGAATCCTTTCTTACAAGGATTCCTTATTCATCCTAGCTACAAAAAGAAAAGAAGACTTCAGAATAAATTCTACCTTCAGATCAGATTTCCTAGTGATTAGTACTTAAAAGTGCATTTTTATCAAGGTTTTATATCGTCATTTTGCACTTGAAGTATCAATAACTCCTTAACTAAAGCATGTTTTATAATAACATATCTAATAATATAAGATACCTTTAATTTATGGTAAATGTTCATCTTAAATGCAGGCCTATCACATAAATGAAAGAATTGATTGATGAGTTGAAGTACTGAAATTGAAAGGACAAAAAGATGGCCAAACTTAGAAAAGAGATGCTGGTGCAGTCCAAACTGGAACACTGTTCGGTAATCGGGTCATATCTGGAGCTGTAGTTCTTGGATTTAGGTCCATTTTATATGGATGGAAAGGTAAAACATAGGCCTACAACTTTCATGGGAGCCCAAGATTTAACAAGGCCGTTTTCAAGTCCAAATTGTAGCAACAACGAAGAAGTCCGAATCTGTCCTGCAGCCCAGACACTGTTCAGTGTTCAGCCCATATCTCGAGTTCTAGAAGTCTAAATGATCTCAAATTTTAACCCTGGAAAGCTGAGACAATTGCCTAGAACCTTCATGATTGAAGTCTGTTCAAATTATGACGTTATCAATGATGTTTTTGGCAAACAAGAAGATAAGAATTGTCATCAAGTCAAGATGTGGCCACCCATTCATCAAATCAATAGTTCTGAATTTTGGCCTATAAAAGGAGGCATTTGCCATGTATTTAGGCATCTTGGTGTTCAGATCAAGATCATGCTCTTGCTCTCTCTTTATATTTTGTAATGCTTAAGTTTTGTTTATATTAATTTCTTGCTTATGCTTTTCATTTCCTTTCCTTGTTTATTTATGTTTCTCTCTTTCATTATGTTTAGCTAAGTTAATTATGTCAAGGTGAAAAGGGTACACTAATGGTGTAAGAATAAGTATAATATAAACTTAACATGGACCTTAATGTTGGATACTAACATGCTTTATATTTGTTATCTTGTTCACTTTTAATACTTTGCTTGTTAAATGGTTAATCTAGATTTATGTTGTATAACACTTGGTACAACAAATACTTGGCACTTTCATAGCCCATACTGTATGGTATAACCGACACCCGAGCTATGAAAGGAACTTGATTTGTTGTTAACATAAGTTATAATCATGAATGCCTGACAACATTTACAAGTATTAGCATTATTCGAATAAGATAACTAATGTAATCATGTTAACAATTTATAATCTGATTGGAACCTCCTTTGTGTGTGGTTTCCAATTGAATAAAAAGAGTTTATACTATACTTGTTTGAAATACCATTAGTGGATCCTCTAACCTTGATATTTGTTGTTATCATTGTTTAATCCTTACGTTAATCTTCTATCTCAAAGTTCTCATCAACTTCTTCTTCTTCATCTTTATTATTATCATTATTAATAGTATTATTGGTATTATTAGTATTATTAGTACTACTACTACTACTAGTACTACTACTATTATTGTTGTTGTTATTGTTGTTGTTACTATTGTTGTTGTATTATTGTTGCTTATAATTTATACAAGTAACCTCCCTGTGGTTCGACCCCGGTCTTGCCGGGTTATTTATTACTTCGACACTCCTGCACTTGGGAGAAGACATCAATCTTTTGGTCGTGTTAAGTTTTTGGCGCCGTTGCCGGGGAGGTAAATTCTTGTACAAATTATAGTATTTATTTTATTTTATTTTTTTACTTTTCTTGTATTTAACTTTGTTTCTTTGGTGTTGTTTCTTTTTCTTTTGTTTTCTTCTTCCTTTTATTCTCTTTTTACACGTGCATGAGAGTTTGGTCACGTACATTAAGTGGTAGACTTTGTAGGGTATCCTCATCATTTTCAGAAAATATGGCCGAAGAAGACAATCAATTGCTTCATAATGAGAATAATGAGAATATTCGGGTTAGAACACTTAGAGACCACATGAATCCCATTAGAACAAGTGCACCCTCATGCATAATTTTTCCTCCTGATGCATCTCATTTTAATTTTAAGACAGGCATTATTCAACTTTTACCATCTTTTCATGGCTTAGATTTAGAAAATCCATACTTGCATTTAAGGGAATTTGAGGAGGTTTGCAACACATATAATGACTCAAATTGTAGCATGAACACCATTAGGTTAAAGCTTTTTCCTTTTTCATTAAAAGATAAAGCTAAAACATGGCTACAAAATTTGAGACCTGGATCCATTCGTGCTTGGGATGATATGCAACAATAATTTTTAAAGAAGTTTTTTCCATCTCGTAAAACGAACTCTTTCAAAAGACAAATCATTACTTTCTCTCAAAAACCAGGAGAAACATTTTATCAATGTTGGGATAGGTATCGAGACTTGCTTAATACTTGCCCCCATCATGGTTTTGAAACATGGAGATTAGTATCACATTTTTATGAAGGGTTAACTCCTAGAGATAGGCAAATGGTTGAATTGATGTGCAATGGAACTTTTGAAGATAAAGACCCTAATGAAGCCATGGAATACCTAGACTTGCTAGCTGAAAATGCATAAAATTGGGACACTACAGGAACTTATGAGGCACCAAGTAAAACCCAACCTCATACATCTAGGGAAGATCATGACCTCCAAGCCAAGTTTGCATCTTTAGCTAGAAAAGTTGAGGCACTAGAATTAAAAAAGAGTGGTCAACTAAAATCTGTTCAAGACATTGTGTGTCAAATCTGTGAAACCAATGAACATTCAACCAATAACTGTCCAACTTTGCCTTCTTTTAAAGAATGTCTCCATGAACAAGCCCATGCATTAAACAGTTTCCAAAGGCCCAATCATAACCCATACTCGCAAACTTACAACTCTGGTTAGAGAAATCACCCAAATTTCAATTGGAAGAGTGATAACAATAATGCACAAACTTCACAGCCACCATTTCAAGCACACCATAAGTTCTAAAATTCTCATGGATATGCACCTCCTTATGCTCCACCTCCTAGAAGAAATCTTGAGGAAACATTGCATGCATTCATGGAAAAAGCAAGAGGCAATTAACACTCAACTTGCTCAAAGCATGACAGATTTCAAAGATACTCTTGCAAAATTGACATCTGCTCTCAGTTTCCAAGAGAAAGGTAAGTTTCCATCTCAACCACAACAAAATCCCAAGGGGCAATACAATGTGAATGCAAGTAGTTCGGGAAGCCAACATATGGATCACGTAAAATCAGTCATCACTCTTCGCAGTGGTAAGGTTATTGAAAAACCCAGTCTTGAACCTTGTGAGAATGACGATGAGTCAATCTCTGAGGGTAAGGAAGGGGTTGAATCTGATCATTACAAAGAAAAGACTGATTCCCCGCCAGCACTTCCATTTCCTCATGCCATGGCCAAACAAAGGAAAGTCAATCACAACTCTGAAATCTTTGAAACTTTCAAACAGGTAAGGATCAATATACCTTTGCTGGATGCTATTAAACAGGTTCCTTCTTATGCTAAATTTTTGAAAGATCTGTGCACTTGTGAAGAGAAAGCTGAATGTGAAAAAGAAAGCCTTCTTAGCCGAACAAGTAAGTGCTATTCTTCAAAACAATAATGCTTTGAAATATAAAGACCCTGGTTGTCCTACAATTTCATGCTTTATTGGAGAACATAAAATTGAAAGAGCTTTACTTGATCTTGGAGCTAGTGTGAATTTACTTCCATATTCAGTTTTTCAAAGTCTCAATCTAGGTAAGTTAAAACCAACTTCTGTAACTCTTTTACTTGCCGATAGATCTGTAAAAGTGCCTAGAGGAATAGTTGAAGATGTGTTAGTACAAGTTGATAAGTTCATTTATCCCGTGGATTTTATTGTCTTGGACACACAACCTGTTGAAGCATGTAATTCATTTCCTGTTATTTTAGGACGTCCGTTTCTTGCAACTTCTAATGCATTGATTAATTGTAGGAATGGACTGATGAAGCTATCATTTGGGAACATGAATTGGAGATGAATATTTTCAACATTTGTAAGCAACCTGGAGATGATAATGATTTACAAGAAGAAGAAATCACGGATGAAAAAGGAGATTTGCCAACTCACTAGAGTACCGAAGATAAAGGAAAGTTTTTGAACGAAGTGAAGAAATTTTATTGGGATGACCCTTACTTATTCGAATATTGTCCTGATAAAATATTTCGAAGATGCATTCCTGACAATGAGGTAAGTAATGTCATTAAACTTTGTCATTCTGAAGCATGTGGAAGTCATTTCTCGTCAAAAAAGACCATTGCAAAAATCTTTCAAAATGGATTTTATTGGCCCACCATGTTCAAAGACACACATGTGTTCTGTAAAACTTGTGAAAATTGTCAAAAGTCAGGATTTATTTCAAAACATAAGGAATCTTTAGATAATCTTCTATTGACTTTAGAGACATATCCTGGTGGAGATGTGCATTGTGCATTTCAAGACTTATGACCCCATTTCCATAAAGAACATGATTGACTTAGTCTTGGGAATCTGACTATAAAAGACCCCGTTTGCTAGTTTTTAAGAAAACTGGATGGGAAGCCTATCCCCACCCATAGAGGGCGTTTAAGCCGTTCTTGGATGTAAAACCAAGGGAAGATGTGAGCCACAATCACAACTACCTGTACATACACATGCTTTTTCAAAATAAATAAATAAATACATAAAGAGAGAGAGAGAATGTGTGAGACTCCAGCTGGCCTACATATAGGTGATATGATTGCATTTTCAATTCTACATCTATAAAATCTTCTCTTCCTCCTCCTCATTTCTACTCAACCCTTACATTAGACAGATATAGAAGTGTGTAGAAATGGCAGGTCCCTCAAGTTATCACATCAAAAATATTTGTGTTTTTCGGTGGATCCAGTCTCGGGAAGGAAATAGCATTTTTAGAAGCAGCAAATCATCTTGGTCAGGTCCTAGCTGAGAGAAAGATTCATTTAGTGTATGGGGGAGGCAGCCTTGGGTTAATGGGGGGTGTGGCAATAGCTGCATTTTTAGGAGGTAGTCAAGTTTTGGGGGTCGTCCCCGAAGCTTTAACAAAAGGGGACATCATTGGAAGAACAATTGGAGAGGAACTACAGGTCTCCACAATGTTTGATCGAATGAATACAATGTTTAACCATGCTGATGCCTTCATTGCCTTACCAGGTGGTCTGGGCACATTGGAAGAGATCTTTCATATTTCCTCTTGGGCCCAACTTCACATTCACCATAAACCTATAGGTCTGTTAAATATTAATGGTTTTTATGATAATTTGTTGTCTTTTCTTGATCAAGCTGTGGAACAGGAATTTCTAACATCTTCGGCACGACAAATCATAATCTCTGCTGCTACTTCTGAACAATTGATCAACCAACTACAATCTTTCACCCCCGTAATTGATCCTTCCATGAGTCGCATAAATTGGTCAACTAAGGAAAGCCGTAAAAAGCTTAGATTGGATTTGAGCCTTCGTTTGTGAATCCTTGTGTCTTTTGGTTTTATTAATAGCATATTATTTTGTGTTGTTATTTCTTATATTT
The DNA here is from genome assembly GCA_019202695.1 of Populus x sibirica. NCBI lineage: Eukaryota > Viridiplantae > Streptophyta > Magnoliopsida > Malpighiales > Salicaceae > Populus > Populus x sibirica. The sequence continues at coordinate 216,967 of JAGMVL010001964.1, read as the reverse complement.
GTTTAAGTGTGTTTCGGGTTTGTCAGTGTTCGTTGTTTCAGGTGATGTCTTCTATACTCTATCTTATGACATTGAGGACAATGTCTTGTTCTGGTTGGGGGGAGAGGGTAGTAGTTGACATAAAAAAAAAAAACCTAACTTACTAACTGTTTTTGCTATTATTAAAGCCATTTGACAAAACTGTTATTACTAGGATGGCGAGTAAGGAGGAATTTTAGTGACTCTTGAGACGCATCTTAGTAAACATTTTCCAATGGTTATTTGCAATATTCATAACAAGGCCTATTAGAATACTTCTTGAAATATTCAGGTATACAAACTCTCCCATTATTATCACTTGATTCTGCTCATATACTCATTTAACAAGTATTCTTAAACCTTCATTTTCACACACACACTTGTAACATATGATTGTGGGTTGCACATTAGATTATTATATTATTTATGCTCTTTTGTTAAAGGTAACAACTAAGGGATAGGGATAGTCTATGCTTTTCAAAAAAAAAAAAAAAACACAAAATGATGATAATAAAAACGTAGATAAGTTTGATTTCGTAGCCTCCCTAACCTAAGCAATTAAGCCCGAAGGGGTGTTTTAACACCTAATACCCTAAAGTCAACTGACTTGGGAGCTATTGGCCCAAAGCTTGTTACATGGGTTAAGGAGAAAAGCTTAAGGAAATCAAACATTGCACATCTACGTATCAGTATCTGCAACCCGAGTTACTAAGCTCGTAGGGGTGTCTCAACACCTAATGCCCTAAGATCAACTGGTGCAGGATTCATTAGCCGAAAGCTCGTTACATGGGTTAAAGATGCATTGTGTTTTAAGTTATATGTATATATATATATAAAAAATAAAAACAAAGAAAAAAAATAATAAAATAATCCCAACCCACCATAAACATTAGAACAAAATATTGTTTTCTTCTAATAAAAGCCCCATCATCTATGTTTCATACATTGAGCACATAACAAGGAAGGTTTATTAATATTTTGTTTAAGAGATATTGAGCAGATATATAAAATTTAATGAGAGTTTGTTTATCTGGATAGATTAATGGAAGTTGAATGATGAATGCCTTGCTTTGTGAAAGTTGCAAATTGTTTTTCTATTTTAACGCTTTGATTACTAGGGACTAGTAATAAGCTGGTTGGGGGGTGTGATTAGTACTTAAAAGTGCATTTTTATCAAGGTTTTATATCGTCATTTTGCACTTGAAGTATCAATAACTCCTTAACTAAAGCATGTTTTATAATAACATATCTAATAATATAAGATACCTTTAATTTATGGTAAATGTTCATCTTAAATGCAGGCCTATCACATAAATGAAAGAATTGATTGATGAGTTGAAGTACTGAAATTGAAAGGACAAAAAGATGGCCAAACTTAAAAAAGAGATGCTGGTGCAGTCCAAACTGGAACACTGTTCGGTAATCGGGTCATATCTGGAGCTGTAGTTCTTGGATTTAGGTCCATTTTATATGGATGGAAAGGTAAGACATAGGCCTACAACTTTCATGGGGAGTCCAAGATTTAAGAAGGCCGTTTTCAAGTCCAAATTATAGCAACAACGAAGAAGTCCGAATCTGTCTTGCAACCCAGACACTGTTCAGTGTTCAGACCATATCTCGAGTTCTAGAAGTCCAAATGATCTAAAATGTTTACCCTAGAAAGCTGAGACAATTTCCTAGAACTTTCATGATTTAAGTCTGTTCAAATTATGACGTTATCAATGACGTTTTTGGCGAGACAAGAAGATAAGAATTGTCACCAAGTCAAGATGTGGCCACCCACTCATCAATTAGTCAATAAATCAATAGTTCCAAATTTTAGCCTATAAAAGGAGGCATTTGCCATGTATTTAGGCATCTCGGTGTTCAGATCAAGATCATGCTCTTGCTCTCTCTTTATATTTTGTAATGCTTAAGTTTTGCTTATATTAATTTCTTGCTTATGCTTTTCATTTCCTTTCCTTGTTTATTTATGTTTCTCTCTTTCATTATGTTTAGCTAAGTTAATTATGTCAAGGTGAAAAGGGTACACTAATGGTGTAAGAATAAGTATAATATAAACTTAACATGGACCTTAATGTTGGATACTAACATGCTTTATATTTGTTATCTTGTTCACTTTTAATACTTTGCTTGTTAAATGGTTAATCTAGATTTATGTTGTATAACACTTGGTACAACAAATACTTGGCACTTTCATAGCTCATACTTGTATGGTATAACCGACACTCGAGCTATGAAAGGAACTTGATTTGTTGTTAACATAAGTTATAATCATGAATGTCGACAACATTTACAAGTATTAGCATTATTCGAATAAGATAACTAATGTAATCATGTTAACAATTTATAATCTGATTGGAACCTCCTTTGTGTGTGGTTTCCAATTGAATAAAAAGATTTTATACTATACTTGTTTGAAATACCATTAGTGGATCCTCTAACCTTGATATTTGTTGTTATCATTGTTTAATCCTTACGTTAATCTTCCATATCAAAACTCTCCTCAACTTCTTCTTCTTCATCTTTATTATTATCATTATTAATAGTATTATTGGTATTATTATTATTATTAGTACTAGTATTACTACTACTACTACTACTATTATTGTTGTTGTTGTTGTTGTTACTATTGTTGTGGTATTATTGTTGCTTATAATTTATACAAGTAACCTCCCTCGTGGTTCGACCCGGTCTTCTTGCGGTTATTTATTACTTCGACACTCCTGCACTTGGGAGAAGACATCAATCTTTTGGTCATGTCACCTAGTCTATTTGGGACTTCTTAATGGTGATAAATCTGATTCTAGCATATTTAGGATGGTAATTTTTGGTTTTTTATTATTTTTATTATTTTCTTCTTAGTCTTTGGGTTATTATTACTTATTTGGGTCAATTGTAAGTGGGCTTAATATAAGTCCACCTAAGAGGGGGTCCATTAGGGTTTATTTAAGTCTAGAGTTAGTATAAATAAAGGCATAACCAGACATGTAAGTTAGACAATTCAGATTAATAAAACTTCTTGTTTGCCGCACTTTGTGTGTGTGTGTTGCTGAGATAATCTCCCTTCTATGGTTCTTTAATGAACTGAAAAACAACTTATCGAAGAGCAACTTCTTTGTGGCGTCATCCTTATACTTCTCGTTCGCGAATCAATATTCGTTGGGTGACACGACCAGAAGATTGATGTCTTCTCCCAAGTGCAGGAGTGTCGAAGTAATAAATAACTCAGCAAGACCGGGGTCAAACCACAGGGAGGTTAATTGTATAAATTATAAACAACAATAATACAACAACAATAACAATAACAATAACAATAATAATACTAGTAGTAGTAATAGTAATAGTAATAGTAATAGTAATAGTAATAGTAATAGTAATAGTAATAGTACTAGTAATAATAATAATACCAATAATACTATTAATAATGATAATAATAAAGATGATGATGAAGAAGAAGTTGATGAGAACTTTGAGATGGAAGATTAACGTAAGGATTAAACAATGATAACAACAAAATGTCAAGGTTAGAGGATCCACTAATGGTATTTCAAACAAGTATAGTATAAAATCTTCTTATTTAATTGGAAACCACACACAAAGAAGGTTCCAATCAGATTATAAATTGTTAACATGATTACATTAGTTATCTTATTCGAATAATACTAATACTTGTAAATGTTGTCGGCATTCATGATTATAACTTATGTTAACAACAAATCAAGTTCCTTTCATAGTTCGGTGTCGGTTATACCATACAGTATAGGCTATGAAAGTGCTAAGTATTTGTTGTACCAAGTGTTATACAACATAAATCTAGATTAACCATTTAACAAGCAAAGTATTAAAAGTGAACAAGATAATAAATACAAAGCATGTTAGTATCCAACATTAAGGTCCATGTTAAGTTTATATTATACTTATTCTTACACCATTAGTGTACCCTTTTCACCTTGACATAATTAACTTAGCTAAACATAAACAAGGAAAGGAAATGAAAAGCATAAACAAGAAATTAATATAAGCAAAACTTAAACATTACAAAATATAAAGAGAGAGTAAGAGCATGATCTTGATCTGAACACCAAGATGCCTAAATACATGGCAAATGCCTCCTTTTATAGGCCAAAATTTGGAACTATTGATTTATTGACTAATTGATGAGTGGGTGGCCACATCTTGACTTGGTGACAATTCTTATCTTCTTGTCTGCCAAAAACGTCATTGATGACGTCATAATTTGAACAAACGTAAATCATGAAAGTTCTAGGCAATTGTCTCATATTTCCAGGGTAAAAATTTGAGATCATTTGGACTTCTAGAACTTGAGATATGGGCTAAAAACTGCACAGTATCTAGGCTGCAGGATAGATTCGGACTTCTTTGTTGTTGCTACAATTTGGACTTGAAAAAAGCCTTTTTAAATCTTGGGCTCCACATGAAAGTTGTAGACCCATGTCTTATCTTTCCATCCATATAAAATGGACCTAAATCCAAGATCTGCAGCTCCAGATATGACCCAATTACCAAACAGTGTTCTAGTTTGGACTGCACCAGCATCTCTTTTCTAAGTTTGGCCATCTCTTTGTCCTTTCAATTTCAGATACTTTAACTCATCAATCAATTCTTTCATTTATGTGATAGGCATGCATTTAAGATGAACATTTACCATAAATTAAAGGTATCTTATAGTATTAGATATGTTATTATAAAACATGCTTTAGTTAAGGAGTTAATGATACTTCAAGTGCAAAATGATGATATAAAACCTTGATAAAAATGCACTTTTAAGTACTAATCATTGGATGGGGGTTTCCGTTTTCAATAGTGCTGGTGCCTAGGTACAAGTTATCTTTGTGTCACACTCCTATCAAACCTGATTTACTTGGCTTTCCGGGAATTGGTGTCTTTGCGTGTGGGTTGCGTGACCACGTGATCACGAGGTTCGCATAACTTAGCCCTCTCTTTGTCTTTTCACTTTCAATATTTAAACACGTTAAGCAATCCTTTAAGTTGTGAGATATGCCTGCATTCAAAATGAGCATTTACCATAAATTAAAGATATCTTATGTTATCAGACTTGTTATTATAAAACATGCTTAAATTAGGAAATTTAATGATACTTTAAGTGCAATATGATGATATAAAACCTTGATAAAAATGCACTTTTAAGTACTAATCAGTAACTTTTGGATTTTTATTATTTTTATTATTTTCTTCTTTGTCTTTAGGTTATTATTACTTATTTGGGTCAATTGTAAGTAGTCATCATATAAGTCCACCTAAGGGGGGGTCCATTAGGGTTTATTTAAGTCTAGTGTTAATATAAATAAAGGCATAACCAGACATGTAAGTTAGAGAATTCAGATTAATAAATTTCTTGTTTGCCGTACTTTGTGTGTGTATGTGTTGGTGAGATAATCTCACTTCCATGGTTCTATAAAGAACAAAAAACGATGTATCGAAGAACAACAGGCTTCATGGCGTCATCCTTATATCTCTCGTTTGCGAATAAATATTCGTTGGGCGGGGGTTTTCTGTTTCTAATAGTGCTGGTGCCTAGGTACCAAAGACTCCTATCAAACCTGATTTACTTGGCTTTCCGGGAATTGGTGTATTTGCATGTGGGTTGCGTAACCACGTGATCATGAGGTTCGCATCAAGCCTATTTAGAAATCTAGCCATAATAGCTTCCCTATCCTCAATCACATTAGCCCGAATCATTGCGATCTATATCTCCTTGAAATACTCATCCACGTACCTAGAACCCTGATTTAAACCCTATAATTTTAGATACAAATCTCTATAATAGTGCCTTCTCATCAACTCTTTCATCTCCTCCCATGATGCTACCGGCCTCTCTTCAGTCCTCCTTCTACTCATAACATTCTGATCCCACCAAATCAGTGCATAATCCATGAATTCAATGACTACCAATTTTACTTCACCTCCAAATAGTTATGGTAATAAAAAAATCCAATCCACCTTTTTGTCCTACTCCAAATACGCCTCGGGATCGTTTTTACCTTGAAAGGAAGGTAATTTTATTTTGATAACATCTAAATAACCATCCAATTCATCATATGATACGGTTCAGCCTTGTGATACAACCCAAGTAAGGTCAAATTCGAATTTTGGCGTAAAAAGCGCAACAGTCCAGGTTTACAGCAACAGTTATAATTCTCAATCCGATCGTTGGATCGGGCTAAAATTTTATGTGGACTCTCCAAACATGTTTTCCTACTATGGGTTAAGATTTCAGGTCAATCGGAGTTTGGGAAGACACCATAATACTGGTCAACAGAGGCTTTATGAATTTTGTTATTTACTTCCATTTAACTTGTGGACTTCCTATTTGGTTAGGATTCTTTTCCTACAAGGATGTGGCAGCTGGTTATGGGAATTTCCTAGTTCCACAAGGATCTTTAATGAGCTGCAATATAATCTCCAAGTGTGGCAGGGATTCATTAATGTTTCAGAATCCTTTTCTTATAAGGATTCCTTATTCATCCTAGCTACACAAGGAAAGAAGGGCTGGTGGTATTTAATGACAAAGTAGTTATTTTTATTATTTTATTTTGTTAGCTACAGCCCAAGGCTTGTTTGGGCTTAATTAATATTTTGTTTTCAGTTAGGATCCAAGGCTTGTTTGGATTAAGTTATGGGCTTTTCAGTTTAGGGTTTTGGGTCAGTTTTGAGTGGACCTCTTTTAAGTCCATATAAGGGGTCCATTAGGGTTAACTTTTCAAGAACTATTTAAACTCATGTAAGCCAAAATTTCGGCAACTTTGATGATAATTACTTCTGAATTTTTCAGTTTTAACGTGTGAGAGTGATTCTTGCATTCTTCAGTTCTTGAACGAACTGAATCTGACTTATGAAAGATTAACTGGCTTCGTGGCATCATTCTACTCAATCCAATAGTTTTGGTGCCTTGGGGCAGGTTTCCATTGTGTCACACTCCTATCAAACCTATTTCGGCTTTCCGGGATCAGATCTCAATCTTGATTGTGGGTTGCGTGACCACGTGATCACAGGTTCGCATCAACATGTCCCCCAACACTACGAAATTTCCCCTTTGGCCAAATTGGCCCCTAGTCCTATTCCCAAAATCTATTCAGTTTTAGGCTGCTGAAAACATTCCCGATGGCCTATGGTCTCGTCCTCAAAACAACCATCACCAATATCATCAACGTCCTCCTCAAAATCCTCGTAATCAGCCACCCTTGGCCTTTCAGCCCTACTGCCACTGTTTGCTTTCGGTTCAACCCCAACTTTCCTCACGTCTTGGGTGCTTGTACCAGTCTCGCTACCATGTTTCTCCACCCTATCAAGTCTGTCACACACATTCCGCATCACAAAATTCATCCTCTTCATTATCTACATCAAGGCTTGTATTTGGAACTTAAGTTCTCCCTCGGAAGGGGGTGGTGTGTGTTTTGATCTGACATGATAGCACTTGCAAAAATTCTTGCGGTTCTTGCAAAAGTGAAACCCAAATAGAACCAATTCACAGCGCAATCCAAATATGTATATATGACTGAAGAAGCAATAAAAACTAGAGAACAAGCAAAACAAAACTGCGATGATAGTCTCGCGAGTAGCAAGCGAATCTATCCGAAATATGAACGAAACTGAAGACTCCAATAAAAACAAAAATGAAATATGGAAAATGATGAAACAACACCCAAATATGTTGGATATGTTGAAAATATACAGCAAGAAACAAAAACAACAGAAAGAAAGCGAATTTCAAAAGTTGACGCAAAATAGACTCATTTAGGATGAGTTAAGTCTGAATCTAGAACCTAATGTAAATCATGTCCAATTGAGTTAAAATTTCAGATATAGTGCAATATCAAACCAAATAGACAGAATATAAAGTTTGAGCAATTTACGATAAGGTTTGATATACTAACGCAAAAACATTATGAATGAGACCTGAAATTCAAAACCAAATCAAACGATATCGAATTGACTCCAAAATTAATATGTGGGGCTATTAGGACCCCATTAATCATAGTATAAAATTTGATCTAATGCTGAGTTGATTTGATCCAATGAAACCCTTGTTTAGTTTTCTGCGGTAGAAACCAATAAACATCTTTTTGAACGATTTTTGTTTTGCGTTTTGCTTTTCTCTTTTCTTTTTTGTGTTTTTTATGCTACTGATATATTTTGATAATAACAGAATTAAATAACAAAAAAAATTAAATATCGTAAATTCAAGGAGAAGAAGAAATTGGATAGTAAGGATTTTTTGCGGAATCAACAAGAAACGAAAATTTCATAAGGATATAACCTGATTAATGGAGCCAAGATCTGATACCAAATGATGCAAACCTCGTGATCACGCAACCCACACGCAAAAACATCAATTCCTGAAAAGCCAAGTAAATCAGGTTAGATAGGAGTGTGACACAAAGATAACTTGTACCTAGGCACAAACACTATTGGAAACGGAAAACCCCCACCCAAAGAATATTGATTCGCGAACAAGAAGTATAAGGATGAAGTCACGAAGCCATTTGTTCTTTGATAAGTTGTTTTCAGTTCTTTAGAGAACCAAGAAAGGAGATTATCCCACCAACACACATCAAGTGCGACAAACAAGAAGTTTTATTAATCTGAATTGTGTGACCCTTACATGTTTGGTTATGCCTATATTTATACTGACCTAGACTTAAATAAACCCTAATGGACCCCCCTTAGGTGAACTTATATGAGGCCCACTTACAATTGACCCAAATAAGTAATAACAACATAAAGACTAAAAAGAAACTAATAAAAATAATAAAAATCTAAAAATCTGTATCCTAAATATGCTAGAATCAGATTTTTCACCCTTAAAAAATCCTAAATAAACTAAGAGAAATCTGATTTGAAAAATTTGTGTTGCCGCCCCCTTTTAGGTTCCTAATTTTCCTAGTATAAGGAAACAAATTTCCTCCTTTGTTGCTGATTTAATGACTTTCCTTCCTAGGTTAGGAAAAGCATTAAATAATCCTCCTCTCTTCAGAAACAAGGCTGGTATGGGGCCAGACACAACAGCCCCTAGTGATGCGGACCTCATGATCACGTGGTCACGCAACCCACACGCAAAGACACCAATTCCCGGAAAGCTAAGTAAATCAGGTTTGATAGGAGTTTGACACAAAGATAACTTGAACCTAGGCACCGACACTATTCGAAACGGAAACCCCCACCCAACGAATATTGATTCGCGAACGAGAAGTATAAGGATGATGCCACGAAGATAGTTGTTCTTCGATAAGTCGTTTTTCAGTTCTTTAGAGAACCATGGAAGGGAGATTATCTCACCAACACACACACACACACAAAGTACGGCAAACAAGAAGTTTTATTAATCTGAATTGTCTAACTTATATGTCTGGTTATGCCTTTATTTATACTAACTCTAGACTTAACCCTAATGGACCCCCCTTAGGTGGACTTATATTAAGCCCACTTACAATTGACCCAAATAAGTAATAATAACACAAAGACTAAGAAGAAAATAATAAAAATCTGAAAATTACCATCCTAAATATGCTAGAATCAGATTTGTCACTATTAAGAAGTCCCAAATAGACTAAGAAATCTGATATGAAGGTAGAATTTATTCTGAAGTCTTCTTTCTTTTTTGTAGCTAGGATGAATAAGGAATCCTTGTAAAAAAAGGATTCTGAACATTTATGAATCCTTGCCACACATGAAAACTATGTTGCAGCCCATTAAAGATCTTTGGAGAATTAGGAGATTCCCAAAATAAGCTGCTACATCCTTTTAGGAAAAGAATCCTAGCCAAATAGGAAGTTCAAAAGTCAAAAGGAAGTAAATAACAAAATTCATACAACCTCTGTTGACCCGTGTTTCGATGCCTTCCCGAACTCCGATTGACCTGAAATGTTAAACCAAGGTAGGAAAACATGTCAGGAGACTCCACGTAAAATTTCGTCTCGATCCAGTGGTCGGATTAAGAATTATGATTGTTTCTGTAAAACTAGATAGTTGCACATTTGACATCAAAATCTGAGTTTGACCTTTCCTGGATTGTATCAAAAGGAAGTAAATAACAAAATTCATACAGTCTTTGTTGACCCGTGTTTCGATGCCTTCCCGAAATCCGATTGACCTGAAATTTTAAACCAAGGTAGGATAACATGTCAGGAGACTCCACGTAAAATTTCAACTCGATCCAGTGGTTGGATTGAGAATTATGATTGTTTCCGTAAAACTAGATAGTTGCACATTTTACATCAAAATCTGAATTTGACCTTTCCTGGATCGTATCACCTAGTTCCACACAAATTGGACTATTCTTGGACCTGAATTAGATGAATTAAAGGTTGTCCTTCATGCTCCTTAAATGTCCCAACCCCTATAGGAACATCTTGCTCCATATGTTCTGAACAAGCTCATTCAATGCTTCTTTAAGCTTCTTTACCCTAGCTCTTGTAGTTGGCCCAATTGGCACCTTCAATGGGTCGTTGGCATAATTACGCTTGGTGTTGGGCTGATCCTCATCGTTAAGTCTACTTGTAATGATAGGGTAAAGTGTATCACAAAATTAAAAAATTCCTAAACAAACATTGTCAAACATTGACTAAAAAAACAATAGCCAAGATATTAGAAAAAAATATTTATATGATTAGCATTTAAAAAATTAAAGTCATTTTGATTTACTTTTTTTGGATAAAGTATGTATATTAACCAAAAAAGAACAAGGCAACAGCATAGGGCAAGGGCCACAAAGCTTAGATAGGCAACCCTCCTAACCTAAAACCAAAAATAAACATGAAATAAATGGGGTATACACTGGGAAAGGCTAAGAGGGCACGCCTTCAAAACCTAATAAAGAAATAATAATAAGAAATATGATCAGAAAAACTGCACAAAATATTAGACCTTCTATTAGTTTCCGAGAAGGCCATATTACAAAAATGATTAACTTTAAAAACAGTACACTTAACGATATCATTATAAACAACTGAAATATTACAAGGAGCCTCACCATGGAGCCAAGCATTCCTCTCCCCTCCAAGTATAGTATACTACAGTAGCTAACATCAATCACATTATCAGAGATTTAAGAGAGCTACCTCTACCCAGAAGAGAAATCCATGCAACGGTATTGACCCAAAATCGATGTTTGAAAGGAATGTGGCATTTAGAGCAAAGATCATACTAGATGTGCTAATAGAAAGGACAATAAGAAAATAAGTGATCAACATCTTCACTACCACCCCTACATAAGAGGCACTTGTTAACCTGAATAAGATCATAGGACATAAGCTTATCCTGAGTCGAAAGGGCCTCACGAATAGCAAGCTATAGATGAAAGAGAAATGTGGTATAACATGTTTATTTCATACAAGTTCCCACCACTCCACTTTGTTGTGAAAGGGACGAGTAACATCCCAAACATTCCAGCACATAATTCACACCTATCATTCGAGTGAAAAGAAATAGGGCTACACTAAATAATTTTAATCCACTTAAGAGATCTTGTTAGAGGCCAACTCCGCTCCTGACCAGCTATAACACAACTCAATCTCATGTCTCTACCCAAGCCCACATGATGCCCAATTACGAAACTAAAGAGAAGTAGAACGACCATCACCTACATGGTTGCATATGAATTGACAAGTGAGACTATGAAGACCAAGAATCTTCCACCAACTCCAAGAACAGTTCCCAGGACAAGTCACCTCCCAAATACTCCTACATCGCAATAAGTATAAATTCAAGATGACCAAATAAAATGAGCCAGTCTAGTACATATGATCTGTGTTTACCATTGCAGCCTATTTCCACACCTCTAGGCTTTTTACTCTTAAGCCTCATTCCTTCTTTAGCAAGCAAATCTTATCCCAAGCTACTTTAGAACCATTTGATGCTAGATCACTACCATTCCTGATACGATCTGGGCAATAAAAAAAACAATCAGATTCGGATTTTGACAAGAAATGCACAATTGTCCAGTTTCACGACAACAGTTATAATTATCAATTCGGCCGTTTGATCGGGCTAAAATTATGCATGCAGTCTCTTGACATGTTTTCTTACCTTGCGTTAAAATTTTAAGTCAATTGGAGTTTGGGAAGGCATCACAATACGGGTCAACAGAGGGTGTATGAATTTTGTTATTTACTTTCTTTTGACTTGTGAACTTCCTATTTGGTAAGGATCCTTTTTCTACAAGGATATGATAGCTTGTTTTGGGAATCTCCTAGCTCTATAAGGATCTTTAATGGGCTGCAATATAGTTTCCAAGTGTGGTAAGGATTCATAAATGTTTCAGAATCCTTTTCTTATAAGGATTCCTTATTTATCCTAGCTACAACAAGAAAAGAAGACTGCAGAGTTAATTCTACCTTCAGATCAGATTTTCTAGTCTATTTAAGACTTTTGAATGGTTACAAATATGATTCTAGCATATTTAGGATAGTATTTTTTTTTTCTTCTTAGTCTTTGGGTTGTTATTACTTATTTGGGTTAATTGTAAGTGGGCCTCATATGAGTCCACCTAAGGGGGGGTCCATTAGGGTTTATTTAAGTCTAGAGTTAGTATAAATAAAGGCATAACCAGACATGTTAGTTACGCAATTCAGATTAATAAAACTTCTTGTTTGCCACACTACGTGTTGGTGGGATAATCTCCCTTTCTTAGTTCTCTGAAGAACTGAAAACGACTTATCAAAGAACAACTAGCTTTGTGGCGTCATCCTTATACTTCTCGTTGCGAATCAATATTTGTTGGGTGGGGGTTTTCTGTTTTCAATAGTGCTGGTGCCTAGGTATAAGTTATCTTATTGTCACACTAAAGAAATCGAGGCCACCGCCGCTTTACAAAAGATCATCAAATCATCAGCGAAGCATAAATGAGTAATTTCCTCCCTCTCACAACACCAATGACACCTGAAATCAGAATGTTTAGCCATTTGACCCAACAAACCCGAGAGAACTTCCATAACAAGAACAAACAAATAGGGTGATAGTGGATCACCCTATCTTAAACCTCTAGATCCAAAGAAAGAAACCGTACGTTAGGGAAAGCCAATCGTTTGGAGAATAGCCAATAAGAAATCCCATCTTACCGAGTCATAAGCTTTCATAAGATGCATCTTCAGAGAGCATTTAGGAGGACCCCTATTCTCAACCTCTATTTCTTTTATTACCTTTATCTTTTTATTAAGTTGATCTTCAACTTTATTCTCATAATGTTTAAACATTTCAAAAGCTTCATCTTTGTTTCTTAGTGAATAAGTATAATAATACTTTGTACGATCTATAAAATTAATATAATAATATTTTATATCTCTAGTTTGCATATAAATTATCATTATTTGAGTGAATTAAATCTTGAGCTTCACTATTTTTTTTAATTGTTTGAAACGAAGGCTATCAATTTTAATTCTACATAAACTTATACATATAATTTTTCTCAAAATCATAGTTGGTAATTGATTAATTAATCTTTGTATAGGATTATAATTCACATTACCCCAACCTATTATGCCACTTATCATAAGACTCAGACAAGTAAGAATAAGAGGCATTATTATTATTATTATATGTTACAATTGTCGTTACATTCATTTCAAAGAGGTCATCACATAGATACCCCATTTCCACAAACATATATCACTCTTTATAAGTACAAACTTAAAACGTTCATAGACCATTTTATATATAATTTTTCTCAATAATGAATCAAACACTAAGTTTTTTCTAATACTAGTAACATGAAACACATTGTTTAGAGTAATAAGCTTTTCAAAAATTATATTTAGTATGACTTTACTAATGCCTAGAAGCTTCAAAAATTAAAGTGGCTACATAACTCACAATCAAGATTGAGATCTGATCCTGGAAATTTGAAAGAGGTCTAATAAAAGTGTGATATAATAGAAACCTATCTCAATGGACTAGCACTATTGGAATGAAGTCGAAAGATGTCACCAAACCAGTTAATCTTCGATAAGTCGATCCAGTTCGGTTAAGAACTAAATAATGCAAGAATCTCTCTCACATATTAAAACTGAAAAGTTCAAAAGTGATGTGGATCAGCCCGCAAACACTAAGGGCCCATCACAAAGTCCAAAGCGAAGGCATTGAATGGACTTGTTTGCAAATTTCAGCCAAGCCTAAACTTGGGGATTCTTTAGAGCATCAAAAGGAGGCCTTATTTGGGCCATGAAGTTTCGACAATAAGGCTGCTAATTTTATATCAGTTTCGTCCAGCCTTGTTATGTGATATTTCATTGTTTTGTACAGTCTTAACTAGTATTGGATTTCCTATAATGTGTGGGGACACTGATTATTTCCTTTAAATATTAGAATTTATTATTAATATTTTATTTGCATGTCAGGTGAGGAGAAAACATAACAAAGGTAACAAAGGAATTGAAGTTGACTTAGGAAACACATGACCGACATAGTCTCCTTATTGTGCAAGGAGAATAATTCAACAACTTAATTGTGTTTTCTAATATTGGAAGGATACCAAGAGGTGGCAAAAATGAGCATTAAAGGTAGCATTATTTTCCTTTTAAAAAAAGAATAAATACAAGGTTGAGATCAAAATTCTATTCTAACTTGGAAACCAAAGTGGCAATAACTTTTCCTTTAATTCCTAGGATTATTGGGCAACATTATAGGCTATAAATAAGTCTTGTACAAGACCTACAATGTTTTCTTTTCCTTTTTCTCACAATAGATAAAAACTTAGGACTAATGGGATTTATTTTTATTTTGTTAGCTACAACTCAAGGCTTGTTTGGGCTTAATTAATATTTTGTTTTTAGCTAGGATCCAAGACTTGTTTGAATTAGGGTTTGGGTTTACTAGTAAAGATTTTGAGTTAGTTTTTATATGTGGGTCAATTCAATCCACAAAGGTAGATCCATTAGGGTTAATTTTTTAGAACTATTTAAACATATGTAAGTCTAAATTTCAGCAACCATTGATGAATAATACTTTTAAACTTTTTAATGTGTGAAAGAGCTTCTTGTATTCTTTGGTTCTTGAACGAACTGGATCTGACATATCGAAGATTAATTGGTTTCGTGATATCATTCGACTTCATTCCAATAGTGTTGATGTTTTGGGGCAGGTTTTTATTGTGTTGATATCAGACCTCTTTTAGCTTTCCAGGATCATATCTCAATCTTGATTGTGGGTTGCATGACGATGTGATCACAAGGTTGACATCACTTTATATTGTGTATGTTTTGACCTATAAGAAACCCTCAATTCATAAATGAGAGGTATAATAAGAAAGACGCCACAAGGTAAGTTGTACCTTGATAAGTTAAATTTGTTCTTTATCCCAGCAAAAACGTGTTGCATTACGCAAAACATAAGTTTATTTCATAAATCCATAACTGCTGAGAATCTCAACTTACAAAACCTTATATAATAGTTCAACTAGTAATTCTAATGAACCTAAAACATAAAGAAACTGGGGCATACCCCAAAGAAATGCCAAGAGGACATGCCCTCAACATCAAAACAAGATAAATCATCTAGAGTTGAAAATATCATTAGCTCCACGCAATATGAAGCCTTCTATTAGTAGTGGAGATATATTCACTAATCGAATTAACCATATAAGGAGGAAAGCCAATTATATAAAGAACGACCAAAATGAAGTCCCACCCAACTGAATCATAAGCTTTCATTAAATCCATTTTCAAAGAACACTTAGGAGGACCCCTTTCTTGATGATAATTATGAAGAAGCTCTTGCGTAAGATGTTGTCATTGATATTTTGCCTCTCTATAAAAGCAAACTGAAATGGGCAACAAAGTCAAGAAGCACTCTCTTAACTGTATTAACAATAATCTTGGCAATGCATTTGTAAATAGGCCTGAAATCCTTAACCCTAGAAGGATTAGCAACATTAGGGGTTAAAGGCTATAGTAGTTGCATTCACCTGTTTGAGTAATCGACCAGAATTGAAAAAGGACCAAACAACAACAAGGGTATCTTGACCAATGATACTCCAAGCTTCCTTAAAGAAACCCATATTGAAATCATCTGGACGAGGAGCCTTATTATCCTTAAGAGAGAGAAAGACGTTCTAAATCTCATCATCATTAATCTGATTATCAAGGCTCGTGATTTGAGATGACGACAATAGTCAGGAAAGAACCTCACCAAGAAGAGAGAGATCAATACATTCTGACCGTGGCCCCCTAAAATCTTCTCGAAGTAATTAACAATGGTGTCATTTACCCCCTTTGCATTAGTAATACAGGTGTCACCATCACCTTAAATTGAGAGAATTTTGTTACGATGATAAGTACTTAAAAGTGTCTTTTTTTAAAAGGTTTTATATCATCATATTGCAGTTAAAGTATCATTAAATTCCCTAACTTCAGCATGTTTTATAATAACAAATCTGAAATATAAGATATCTTTAATTTATGGTAAATGCTCATTTTAAATGCGGGTTTGCCAGATAGACATATTTCACAATTCAGAGAATTGATTATATGTTTAACTACTGAATTGGAGAAGACAAACAAAGCGCAACAAAAGAGAAGTCTAAATCTGTCCTGCAACCCAGACACTATTCAGTGTTCGGCCTATATCTTGAGTTCTAGAAGTTAAAATGAGCTTATTATTTTTTTGTTAGAAAGCTAAGACAAATACCCATAACTTTCATGCATATTATTTGTTCAAATTCTGATGTTATTAATGATATTTTATCCAGTCAACAAATTAGCCACAAGCCACCAAATCAATAGTTAGTCATCAAATCAATAGTTCTAAAATTTAGCTATAAAATGAGGCATTTGCCAAACATTTAGGTATATTGGGTTTCAGATTAAGATCTTGCTCTTGCTTTCTTTCTTTGTTTTTTTGCAATGCTCAAGTTTTATTTCATGTTATATTCTCATTAATATCTTGTTTATGCTTTTCATTTTCTTCATTGTACTTAGTTAATTTAGATCATAACTATGTTCTTATCTTATCTATTTATGTTTTTCTTTTTCATTATGTTTAGTTAAGTTTATTTTGCCACTGTGAAAAAGGTTACACTAATGGTGTTAGAATAAGTATAGTATAAACTAAACATGGACTTTAATGTTTATATTCAAGAAAGTTTGCTATTAACATGTTTTATAATTATTATTTTACTCATTCTTAATACCCTGCTTGTTAAGTGGTGAGTCTAGATTCATGGTCTATAACCCTTCATACAACAAATACTTAATTCTTTCATAGCTTACTGTATGGATAACCGATTTTTATGCTATAAAAGGAACTTGCTTTATTGTTGACAAAAGTTATTGTTTTATCTTTGTTTAAATCCTTGCATCAATATCACATCTCAAAGTTATTTATTACTTTGACACTCCTTCACTTGGAAGAAGACATCAACGATTTGATTGTGTTATACGACATTGATAATTCTTAACGGAGTGGAAGAAGAAACTTGAATTCTTATCCCCTGGATTTAGTCACTGAATCCGAGATTTTTGCATAAGAAAGCTCTCGTCGGCTTGAGCAAGTCTCATATACTCCTAAACCAATATAGATTCAATTCTATGAATATCTAAGTCAAGAGGATTTTGCTACATCATACTTTGGGCATCTTCCATGGCCTTCTTAGCTATGTGAACCCTATCCGAAATCTTTGCAAGAAATTTCTTATTAAAGTCTCTCAATGTAATCTTAACATGCTTCAACTTCCTACACAATATAAACGAGTACTAAAGACTTCCATCTCCCAAGCCTCGGCAATTGTTTGATTAAATTGAGGATGATCAGCCCAAAAATCAAAAAACTTGAAAGGAGTTTTTCTTTTGGGCATGCGCACTAGCTTCTTTAACATCGGAGAATGATTGGAAATGCCAAAAAAAAGAAAGGTAGCTTTAGAAGTTGCGAACTCACACTTCCACTTCATATTTACAAGCACCCAATCCAATTTTTCCAAGATAGGCTTGTTACATTGCCAGTTAGTCCGAGTGAACATTGAACCTGAGAACCCAATTAGTCCACTCGAAATGTGTAATGGGTCTTTGGTGTTCTCGAGCTGATCCACATCATACCCTCTCTCCTCAAAAAGATTCGACCTTGAATCAAAAATTTTGTCAAACAAAGTAAGATCAACAAGATTAAAGTAATTTTTGTAACATTTCCTTAGTTATCGATTTTCTTGGGTACAATCCATAGAGTAACCACACGTATTAATCCTATGTTTACTAGTCACCATCACTGCTTAGCATAATTTGTTTGTAACATTACCAGTATCACAACCGTTTGTTACATCATCACCCCATTAACATTTAGTTTGACTCGGTATTATATCAAACTGTATTATGTCTTAAGTTGTCAATCAACCCCCTTGTCATATACATTTTTAAGCATCAGTTAATGGTCTTACACAATGTTTTCCATTATACAATCAATGGTAATTTAAATGGTTTCTATTATTTGAAAACAACAACACCATGATTTCTACTCATTGAAAACAACAACACCAGTCTCCATTCAAAACAAAAACAACCACATGAATTTCTTTTTTATTTGGGACAATTAGAAAGTAATTTTTGCTGCCCATAATTTAATTTAAAGGATTTGTCAACTTAAATAGAAGCACGGGAAAAAGGAGAATCTACATCATCATCTTATAATTAACCAAATCGTACTTTGCTTCCTTGGTCATCATTGTTTTTGGCAACTAAACATCAAAAGTTGCTATATTCATAGATATTTGTAATTAATCATCAACTATCAATTTATATCTTGTACTTAGTCATTGATATTGCGGTCATTATGTATCATTCATTTCTTATCCTTAGTCACCGACACTGCGGCCACTAAGTATCATGCTTATCTCATCCTTAATCATCGATGCTATGGCCACTATATATAATTCGATCATCCCTTCGCGGATGCCAATAATTCTGGCAAACCGATTTGATTGACAACAAATTCAGCTATTAATACCTTCCTACCGAGCTATCTTTAATATTTTACTCCACATCTTCATTCAACCTTATACTGCATTACTTTATTTTAAATGGGGGAGGAACAAGAATTGGCTTTTGTTTTTTTGAAAGAGAAATTATGTTCTGCACCTGTTTTGGCTTTACCTGACTTTATAAAAGCATTTGAAATAGAATGTGATGTGTGTGGAATGGGAATAGGTGCTGTTTTGATGTAGGATTAGAGACCTATTGTGTATTTCAGTGAGAAGAGTTCGTAGTCCATTCGAATCACAAGTCCTTGAAATATCTAAAAGGACAAGGTAAGTTGAATAAGAGACATGCAAAAATGGGTTGAATTCATTGACACTTTTTTCTTATGTAATCAAGTATAAACAAGGCAAAGAGAACATTAAGCTGATGCACTTTCACGCAGGTATGTTTTTTTACACACCATGAATACTAGATTGCTAGGCTTTGAATGTGTAAAGGAATTGTATGATAATGATTATGACTTTGCTGAGATTTATAATGCATGTGTACATTCAACTTTTGGTAAGTTTTATTTGATAGATGGTTATTTGTTCAAAGAGAATAGATTGTGTGTTCCTGCTAGTTTTTTGTGTGAATTGCTTGTTTGTGAAGCACATGAGGGTGGTTTAATGGGCCACTTTGGGTTTGTGAAAACCTTGGATGTATTGCATGAGCATTTCTATTGGCTAAAAATGAAAAGGGATGTGCAACAAATTTATGAACAATGCATTGCTTGTTGAAAGGTAAAATCTAGAGTACAACCCCATGGACTGTACACACAATTACCTGTGCCTATTGAACCTTGGGTAGATATCTTTTTTTTTTGGTAAGTTGACGTATGTATTAAAAGAAGAAGATACAAACATTATAAGGGGCATACCCCAGATTTACAATGATAACGAAACATAAAACAACAGATGGCTACGGCTAGCCACCGACCATAAACTGAAACCTCACTAGATTCGTTAGGGAAACCAATACAACCAGCTAACTAACAAATTAAGAATCTATGTTATTCACCCTCCAAGCTCGTTGGATCCTATTGTTTTCATTTGTTGGTACGACATTCCTCATCAAATCAAGTTTATCACGAATGATACATTCGATTTGATTAAAGACCAAATTCGAAGTTCTAGACGTTCCAGCAAAGATCCTTGCATTCCGTTCTTGCCATACATGATACACTGTAGCTGCGAAACTCGTTTACGAGAAAAATTGACGAAACTCTTGCCATGCCAAGAGACAGTGGCCCATCGAATCCATTCATCCCACCCTTTTGTCATTCTTGGAATGTCGCATCTGCCGCAAACATCCCACCAGATCGCTTTAGTATAGGAGCATTCAAAGAACAAGTGGTTGTGATCCTCATTGTTGCGGAGACGGAGTGAGCATCTATTGGGACCATGTATACCAAACCGATGAAGTTTATCTTGAGTTGTGAGTTTCGTTGGACAGCCATCCATAGAAGAAATGAATGTCTTGGAACAGCATTCTTGAACCACACAATGTCATGCCATTCAACCATTTGACGATGACGTCTTAGTTGTTCCCAAGCTACTTTGATCGAGAATTTGTGATTTGGCGAATCCAACCAAACTATCTCATCCTGTTGCCCCATCTTAGGATTAGAATTGGAAGGAATAGCTTCTATAATGGGGTGCTAGCCAATAGCTTGGGTGGTAGGAGTTTTCCATTCTGAGTTATGAATTAGCACATTCACCTTCGCGTTCTTGGCCATACCTGAATCATAGATGAATCTTTCCCCGTAAGAATCCGCGAGTGGGCTATGAGGATGCCAATTGTCAAACCATAGAGAGGTTGTCATTCCATCTCCTATGATGTACTTCATCTTCGGCCATGCTAAGGATCTGAGCTTTAGAATCTTTCCCCAAGCCCAAGAGCAATTCTGTGGCATCTTGATTGTCTAGAAATTCCTACCTCGCAACAGATTGGATCTGAACCTTGGGTAGATATCTCTATGGACTTTGTTTTATGTTTACCTAGGTTAAAGAAAGGTAGAGACTCTATTTTTGTTGTGGTTGATAGGTTTTCTAAAATAGCACATTTCATTGCATGTCATAAAACATATGATGCGTCTCATATCGTAGACTTGCTCTTTAGGGAGATTTTATGTTTGCATGGCATTCCTAGGAGTATAGTGTCAGATAGTGATGTTAAGTTCCTTAACTACTTTAGGAAGACTTTATGGGGAAAGTTGGGAACTAAACTCTTATTTTCGACCACATGTCATCCTCAAACAGATGGACAAACTGAGATAGTGAATAGAACATTATCCCAACTTTTGCATGTTGTAATTCAAAAGAATCTGAAAAGTTGGGAAGAATGTTTGCCTTTTGTTGGGTTTGCTTATAATAGAACTGTGCATTCGACTATCGGCTTTTCTCCTTTTGAAATTATTTATAGGTTTAATCCACTAACTCCTATGGACTTAATTCCTTTACCTTTTGAAGAAAGGATAAGTTTAGGTGGTGAAAAGAAGGCAAAGATGGTGAGACAACTTCATGAGGGAGTTCGAATGTAAATAGAGAAAAAGAACAGACTATATGCTTCTAAAGCAAATAAGGGACGTAAACAGGTTGTTCTCCAACCCAGTGATTGGGTTTGGGTGCACATGCATAAGGAACGATTTCCTAACCAAAGAAAATCAAAATTACAGCCTCGTGGTGATGGTCAACTTTAGGTTTTAGAGAGAATCATTGATAACGCATATAAAATTGATCTTCCAGGTGAGTATGCTGTTAGTGTTGCTTTCAATGTTGCTGATCTTATGTTGTTGGACACAAGTTTTAATTCGAGGTCAAATTTGTTCGAGGAGAGAGGGGATGATGTGGACCAGCCTAGAAACACCAACAAGGACCCATTACATGTTCCAAATGGTCTCATGACTTGGTCTAAGACAAAGACATTGAAAGAGGCATTGAATGCATTGATTTTGAAAGTTTTGACTAAGTCAGAATTGAAGGGTCTATTGGAGTATAAAGAGGAGGCCCTAGTACATCTTATCTATATGCAAGAGGGGCCCAATACAACCTTATTTGGGCCATGAGGTGAGGACAACAAAGGAAACAAAAGAATCTTACAACTTGGAAACAACATGAGTGGCTACCTTTTCCTTTTGTTTGTAGGATTAATGGGCTGCATGGAAGGCTATAAATAAGCTTTGAATCAGTTCTATAATATTTTATTTCCTTCTCTTCTTCTCATGAAAGAACATGAATTTAATATTAGGGGCTTTATTTTATTTTGTTAGTTATAACCCAAGGCTTGTTTGGGCTTAATTAATACTTTGTTTTCAGCTAAGATCCATGGCTCGTTTAGATCAGGTTATGGGCTTTTTAGTTTAGGGTTTTTGGGCCAGTTTTGAGTGGACATCATATAAGTCCACATAAAAGGTTCATTAGGGTTAATTTTTCAAGAACTATTTAAACTAATGTAACTAAATTTTCCAAAGTTCGTAAAGCAAGGGGAACATGTAATGTTTCTATTCCATGACAATATCACACATTCATCAAACGTTGTTAAAGATGAACCATCACTCATTACTATCTTCATGAGGGTCTTTCTTTGTTATCCTCTCTTAAAGTGGTCGAAGCCTATGTCAGCATTCCCCTAACAAGTATATTTTTGTGTTCTTCATATGACAACATCAAATTCTCATTCATTATCACGTGGCATAAGGTGTTATACACATTCCAATTTTGAAGTACTACTAAATATGATCAAGGATCATATTCTTTTCCATAACCTCATCAAGTTCATCACAATGTTGTCAAGTAGTATACAATCAAGTTCAACATGTACATTCTCAAGAATTCTCCCAACTAAATTTCTATAGGCTGAAACATTGGCATTAACATTAAGTGTTCATTTCATCACTTTTTACTACATCATTCCAAGTGTTAGAACCTTTTAATCAACAACAAATTCCAAGAAAAGATTAGAGCTTGATTAGTGCTAACTGTTTAGTCCACCCAACCCGAACACTGTTTGGTGTTTTAATCGTAATAAAAGTTTCAAAACTCTTTTTTTAGCATGGTTTGTCTCTATGAAAAGCTAATACATATGGCTACAACTTTCATGAAGAACAACATAACACCCAATTGTGCCATTATAATAGCATAAGAAATGTCCAGTACTATATCAATCTGGACCCTTACTCTGTGTGTTTCTCGTATCTAGAGTTATAAAACTACAAATAATTTGACACTAGTTCCAAATAAGTCAATAATGTTTTATACACCAGCTCTAAATTACATCGTTTTAAGGCTCAAAATCAATAATTATAGTAGCACCAAAAATCTGTCCAGTATTGATGAGGATCAACCCAACACCAAGGGCAATTGTTGCGATGTCGCGATCGCACAAATTAATTACCCTAACTTCAAACACAACACACAAGATAGTATGCAATTTGGGGGGGGTTTGGACTTTATCTAGACTAAAGCAAAAGAAAACAGAAAACTATCAAACGAAATTTAATAAAATCAGAAAAATATTATGAGAACAAACATTGGTTGCAAGTAAACATCCACCTACGGAAATTAGAACTGATCATGGAAACGAAACATCAATTTATATTCTGAATATTTATCTCTTCTTAACATTGGTTAGTTAACGGATCCACCATATAACTAACCCTAACCATCAAATAACCACAGTGTCCGCACTAGTAATTTAATTCGATGGCAACCTTAAGAACTAGATAAGTTGATTAATTAAGAAAACATAACTGTCCGCAGTCTATGTTTGATTTGATTGAATGTTCTCCCTAAGATTAATAACGTAGATCCGCCATAATTATTAAACTCAGTTGCTTCACAAGTTCATATACCACAACTCCAGTTTTGATATCAAACTTAACAATAGATTGTCTACAATAATAACTTAGAGTCCGCTCTAGCAATTAAAATAAACAATCATAGAAAAAATAAGCATAGAAGAACAAACATATTATAAACTGAAAAGAAAATGTAAAATAAATCTCACAAATCTTGAAATCCGAAGGTTTCCGTTTCCTTGCAACCAAGAAAACGAGTTTAGCCTTGCATGTTTGTTGAACAACTAATCAAAAAGAAGGAGGAATGCAATAGATTGTGTTTTTCTCCTCTTGGCTGGCTGCCCCCCTTCTCTTCTCTCATTCTTTTTATATCCTAGGAAACCCTAGTCTCTAGTTTACAAAATAGTCCTCCCTTAAGTAGACAATTTACAATTAAGTACTTCAATAACTATTTTCCTACAAAAGGAGAAATAGCCTTGCATGGAATCTTCATTATTTGACTTAAAGGAGCTAAATTGATGAAACAAAAACTTGGATATCAGTTTAGATGCTTCAGAACGTAATTTGGACTCGTTTCTTCACGAAACTTGTTTGCTGGCAGAATTCAGTTGTCATCTTTGAAAAATCATATCTCCCTCATATGACATCTTTTTTGGCTGAAATTGGAAGCGTTGATAGGTCTTTGAGTTAGGAATCCAAAACAATTGAGTTTGCATCAATTTGAATTCTGTAACTCTAGATATTCAAGTCAGAATGGACGAAGATCAACATTGGCAGATTGCAAGATTTGACTTTGAAGGCTGCGATTTCCAGGATCTTCCTTATTTTATTTTCTTTCCTTGGATATCCAGAAAGGTATGGATGTTAGCTTTTTAAAGCCACTAGAATCACTTTATTTGGACCTCTAGAGCTCACGCTCTGCACAAAACATCGACTGAAGGTCAAATCTGCCAATTACCTCCAATTGACTCCTTTTTGCTTCTTTCATCCAAAAGTGCCTTCAAAACATAAAATAAATAATATCAAGGTATTTTATATATAAATCATAGGCAAAAAACTAGTTAAATGTGGGTGAAACTATCAAATAATATGGTTGAATCAAATACCCCCCACTTAGCTCTTACTCGTCCTCAAGAAAAGATAGGTAAAATCAAATTGAAATTAAATTAAATCAAATCACTATGAATAATCTCCTAATATCCCAATAATATCCAATAATATATGCATTATAAACAAGAATAAAATCAAGAAAGATAAAAGAGTACAAATTTTCATGAATTATTTACATGCAAACTTCAAAACTCAATTAATCGTCAGGATTTGAATGAAATCTATGTCATGCCAAAGTGATAGGTCCTCTCATTGATATACACTCCAACACTCACGTGTTTAGGGCTTATGTGTTTAAATCTCTCAAATTCAATCAAATAAATATGTTCTACTATAAGCTTGCTCTTCAATCTCATCTCCATTACTAACATATTACAAGCAATGCATGAATCAAAATGTCATATTTTCTTGTTGTAATGGGGCTAAGGTTAAGGTGAGGTAAAAGAGAGTAAAAGAAAAGGTTCAAACCAAAGAAAGTAGAGTATTTTGAAAAATGATATTTCAAACAAGATATTCCATCAAAGCACATAAATTTTCCATCTTTAATCACCAATGCTTAACTTCTTTTGATTTCAAGCTCTTTCAACATAAAATCTTAAGAACATAAAGGAACACTTCTTTTCTTTTCTTTTTCTTTTTTTGTGTTTTTCACCTTTGGCAACTTTACCCATTTTTTCATTAAGCATCACTTCTTCTTTCTTTTCACATAATTTCCAATCATAATTCCATGAGATATCACAAGTATATGCTATAGTAATCCTTGGCCGGGGAAAAGGAAAACATATATAAAGTTAAGGCTTATACATGGATAAAGCAAAGAAAAAATAAAACAGGCTCAAAAGGGGCTCACTAAGGATAATATGCTTTAGGTTGGCTTTTTGGCTCAATTTCTAATGCCTTTATCATCTTCATGTATATATGTAATGTGAATGTAATCTCAACAAGATATGAAGCAAGTTCTAGAGATACATATCATTGAAAGAATGCACAATCAAAGAATGTAATGTTGAAGGCTCAAAAGCTTGTATTAGTATAACACTATAAAGACAACATGGCATATTCTCAAAGTCAATCTCTAAACCAAATAAACCTTAAAACTTGCATGCACACTCCTTCATTCGATTTATATCTTCATCTATCTCAATTAATTCTCATATGTAATACTCACATTCTCATAAACCAATAGGAGTTCAAAAGATCAAACATAAATATTTTTTTTTAACAACAAAGAAAATCAAAATAAGAAAACCAACATTCTCCCAATACCCCCACACTTAAAACATAACATTGTCCTTAATGTTGAAATAAAAGAAAAGGAATATAGGAGAATGACAAAAATAAAGTAAAATGCAAAAAATAAAAGATAAGGGAAAAAAAAAGCAAATTTGTTCTTTTTTCACATTTTATGCTAGGTAAACAAAACTACGATCCGCAAGTTGAATTACAATGCTAGTTTTATTCAAATGCTCAAAACTAAGAAAATCATAAGCATGTTTAGGCATAACACTAATGGATGCACCTAAATCGCACAAGGCTTTTTTGAAACTAGCATTACCAACAACACATGTGATAGTAAATGCACCTGGGTCTTTTTGCTTCAAAGGCATATTCTTTTGAACAACTGCAGATACAACTTTACCCATACTTACCATTTCATGACCTTTCAGTTTGAAAGCTCTCTTTGGAGTACACAGCTCCTTCAAGAATTTGGCATACTTGGGAATTTGCTAGTTCTACTTTCTTGAAAACCTCTAAAATCTCTTTTTCTCTGTCCTCTTTCTTTGACCTAGAAGAACTCACAAGAAAGGGTGTAATTGTTTTAAAACTGGAATCCATTGAGTGAGGAGTTATCTTTGGAGTGTTGGTCAATGTTTCAGTTTGTGGAGGAGGAGGATGTTCCTTCTTTGTACTCAATTCGGTTTCTATCTTTTCTTCTTCCTCCATCTCAATTTGTTTCGACCATTTCTCTTATGTAACTCCAGATATTCAAGTCGGAATGGACGAAGGTCAACATTGGCAAATTGTGAGATTTGACTTTGAAGGCTGCGATTTCCATGCTCTTCCTTATTTTATTTTCTTGCCTTAGATTTCCAAAATGGTATGGATGTTAGCTTTTAATGCCACTGGAATCACTTCATTTTGACCTCTAGAGCTCACGCTCTGCACAAAACATCGACTGAAGGTCAAATTTGCCAATTACCTTCAATTGACTCCTTTTTGCATCTTTCATCTAAAAGTGCCTTCAAAACATAAAACAAATAATATCAAGGCATTTTATACATAAAACATAAGCAAAACACTAGTTAAATGTGGGTGAAACTATCGAATAATATGGTTGCATCAGCAATCATGCCAAACGACCCATTAGAGGTGCCAATTGCGCCAATTACAAGAGCTAGGGAAAAGAAGCATTAAATGAGCTTGTTCAGAACATATGGAACAAGATGGACCTAGAGGAGCTTGGGACATCTAAGGAGCATGAAGGACAGCCTCTAATTCATCTAATTCAGGTCCAAGAACAACCCAATTTATGTGGAACAAGGGGCTGATGTGTTCGGCCCCATACCAGCCATGTTAGACTTATTTTTCTTAATGCTACAAGTGATACGATCCAGGTAAGTCAAATTCGGATTTTGATGTAAAATATGCAACTATCTAGTTTTACGGCAACAGTCATAATTCTCAATTCGACCATTGGATCGGGCTGAAATGTTATGTGGAGTCTCCTGACATGTTGTCCTACCTTAGGTTAAACTTTCAGGTCAATCAGAGTTCAGGAAGGCATCACAATATGGGTCAACAGAGGCTGTATGAATTTTGTTATTTACTTCCTTTTGACTTGTGGACTTTCTATTTGGCTAGGATTCTTTTCCTAAAAGGATGTGGCAGCTTGTTTTGGGAATATCCTAATTCTGCAAGGATCTTTAATGGGCTGCAATATAATTTTCCAAGTGTGGTAAGGATTCATTAATGTTTCAGAATCCTTTTCTTACAAGGATTCCTTATTCATCCTAGCTACAACAAGAAAAGAAGACTTTAGAATTAATTCTACCTTCAGATCAGATTTCCTAGTTTATTTGGGACTTCTTAAGAGTGACAAATCTGATTCTAGCATATTCAGGATGATAATTTTTGGATTTTATTTGTTTTTTTATTATTTTCTTCTTAGTCTTTGGGTTATTATTATTTATTTGGGTCAATTGTAAGTGGGCCTCATATGAGTCCACTTAAGCAGGGTCCATTGGGGTTTATTTAAGTCTAGAGTCAGTATAAATAAAGGCATAACCAAACATGAAGGGTTAGACAATTCAGATTAATAAAACTTCTTATTGGCCGCACTTTGTGTGTGTGTGTGTGTGTGTGTGTGTGTTGGTGAGATAAACCTAAAGACCATATAAATTCAGATTAATAAAACTTCTTATTGGCCGCACTATGGTTATCTAAAGAACTGAAAACGACTTATCGAAGAACAACTGGCTTCGTGGCTTCATCCTTATACTTCTCATTCATGAATCAATATTCGTTGGGTGGGAGTTCCCGTTTCTAATAGTGCTGGTGTCTAGGTAGAAGTTATCTTTATGTCACACTCCTATCAAACCTAATTTAATTGGCTTTCCAGGAATTGGTGTCTTTGCATGTGGGTTGCGTGACCACGTGATCACGAGGTTCGCATCAACAAGGATAGAAAGTCAGCAATTTATTCTCCTAGTTTAAGTAAGGAAGTTGACAAGATCTTGTTCCAAAAGAGGGGAGGATTATTTAATGCTTTTCCAAACCTAGGAAGGAAAGTCATTAAATCAGCAACAAAGAAGGAAATTTGTTTTTTTATTTATCCAAGTTAAACAAGGAAAATTAAGGACCTAAAAGGGGGTGGAAGCATAAATTTTCCAAATTAGATTTCTCTTAGTTTATTTGAGACTTCTTAAGGATGACAAATCTGATTCTAGCATATTTAGGATAGTAATTTTTGAATTTTCATTATTTTTCTTATTTTCTTCTTTGTCTTTAGGTTGTTATTACCTATTTGGGTCAATTCTAAGTGGGCCTCATATAAGTTCAGCTAAGGGGGGTCCATTAGGGTTTATTTAAGTCTAAAGTTAGTATAAATAAAGGCATAACCAAACATGTAAGGGTTACGCAATTTTCAGATCAATAAACTTCTTTTGCCGCACTTGTTGTGTGTTGGTGGGATAATTTCCCTTCCTTATCAAAAAATAACTTATTTTGCCGCACTTGTTGATTCTTTAAAGAACTAAAAATAACTTATCAAAAAATAATTGGCTTCACGGCGTTATCCTTATACTTCTCGTTCGTGAATCAATATTCGTTGGGTGGAGGTTTTTTGTTTCCAAAAGTGCTGGCGCCTAGGTAAACCTTATCTTTCTATAACACTCCTATCAAACCTGATTTACTTGCCTTTCCGGGAATTGATGTCTTTGCGTGTGGGTTGTGTGATCATGAAGTTCGCATCATTTGGTATCTGAGGTTGGCTCCATTAATCAGGTTATATCCTTCTGGAATTTTCTTTTCTTCTTAATTCCGAAAAAAATAAATCCTTAGTGTCTAATTTTTTTCTTCTCCTTGAATTTACGGCATATAAAAAAAATGTTATTTCATTCTGTTATTGTCCAAAATATATCTGTAGCATAAAAAAAGGAAAAAAATAATTGAAAAAGATGTTCATTGGTTTCTGCCACAGAAAACTAAACAAGGGAACATTGGATCAAATCAACTCAGAATTAGCTCAAAAATTTGATACTCTGACTACTAGGGTCCTTATCGCTCCACATATTAATTTTGGGGTCAATTGGATATCGTTTGCTTTGGTTTTCAATTTCGGGTCTAATCAGGTCTAATTTATGAATGTTTTTGCGTCAGCATATCAAACCTTATCGTAAATTTCTCTAATTTTATATTCTGTCTACTTGGGTTGAAATCGCCCTATATCTGAAATTTGAGCACAATTAGACATCATTTATGTTAGGTTTCATATTCAGACTTAACTCTTCGTAAACGGGTATATTTTGCGTCAACTTTTGAAATTTGCTTTGTTTCTATTGTTTTCACTTCTTGCACTATATTTTTCAACATATCTAACATAGATGGGTGTGTTGTTTAATCATTTTGTATATTTTGTTTCAGTTTTTATTCGTATTTTCAGTTTCGTTCATAATTCAGATAGACTCGCTTGCTACTCGGGAGACTATCATTGCAGTTTTATTTTGCTTTTTATCTGGTTTTTATTGCTACTTGAGTCATATATACATATTTGGTGTTGGTTTTAGTTACGCAAGAACCGCAAAAAGGTGAGACAAAAGGTGTGATCGTGTAAGGATATTAAGAGTGTTTGAGTGAAACATAAGCAACGTGAGGATATACT
The DNA here is from genome assembly GCA_019202695.1 of Populus x sibirica. NCBI lineage: Eukaryota > Viridiplantae > Streptophyta > Magnoliopsida > Malpighiales > Salicaceae > Populus > Populus x sibirica. The sequence goes on along the minus strand of JAGMVL010001964.1, from coordinate 186,684 downwards.
TTTTCATGTCCACTAACCAATTTTTACAAGTACTATTATGTCATATCAAAATAACACACCACCCCTCCCAAGACAGAACTCATGTTTCAAAAGCAAGCCATGATGCAAATGATGGAGAGGATGAATTTTGTGATGGAGAACGTGTGTGATAGACTTGATAGAATGGAGAAATGTGGTAACAAGGCTGGTACAAGCACCCAAGATGTGAGGAACCTTGGGGCTGAATCGAAAGCAAACAGTGGCAGTAGGGCCGAAAGGCCAAGGTGGGCTGATGATGAGGATTTTGAGGAGGACGTAAATGATATTGGTGATGATGGTTTTCAGGATGAGACCATAGGCCATCAGGAAGGTTTTTAGCCAATTCAGCCAAAGGGGAAATTTCCTTAGTGTTGGGCGACATGATGTTTTAGATGGTGATTTGGATGCTATCAAACTTAAAATACTTTCCTTTCAAGGTTAAAATGTTCCCGAGGTGTATTTGGAGTAGGAGAAAAAAGTGGATTGGATTTTTGATTGCCATAACTATTCAGAGGCGAAGAAAGTAAAATTGGTAGTCATCGAATTCCTGGATTACACATTGATTTAATGGGATTAGAATGTGATTAGTAGGAGGAGTGGAGAAAGGCCGGTAGCGTCATAGGAGGAGATGAAAGTGTTGATGAGAAGGCGATTTATGCCTAACCACTATTATAGAGATTTGTATTTGAAATTGCAGGGTTTGAATCAGGGTTCTAGGTTCGTGGATGAGTATTTCAAAGAGATGGAGATCGCAATGATTTGAGCCAATGTGATTGAGGATAGGAAAGCTACCATGGTTAGATTTCTAAATAGGCTGAATAGTAACATTGCGATTGTTGTAGAATTACAACATTGTATGGAATTGCAGGACATGGTCCATATGGCAATGAAGGTGGAGAGGCAAATAAAGAGAAGGGGCAACAATACCAGTTTTCAGACCAATTCGGCTCCATCTTCTTCAACATAGAGGCCCAATCTGAAGAGAGAGGGGGCTGTCCAACAAAAGCCTTATGCAAAGGCTGAACCACCTAAGGCCAAAACAGAATCTCATACGGATGGGAAAGGTAAATATGAATCTCAACCTACTCATGATAGAGATACTAAATGTTTTAAGTGTAAAGCAAGGGGCACATTGCATCTCAGTGTCCAAATTGAAGAGTTATGCTTACAAGAAACAATGGGGAGGTTGAATATGAAACTGACAAATCTGAAAGTGAAGAAATGCCACATTTGGTGGATTGTAGTGATGAGGAGATTGCATATCCTGTTAAGGGGGAGGCCTTGGTTATAAGGCGTGCGTTGAACATGCAAACTAGAGAAGATGTGGATCAATAATGGGAAAACATATTTCACACTAGATGTCACATCCAAAACAAGGTATGTAGCATGATAATTGATGGGGGTAGTTATACTAATATAGGTAGTGATACTCTTGTGAAGAAATTGAATCCGAGTTGTATTAAGCATCATAGGCGATATAGATTGCAATGGTTGAATGAATGTAGTGAAGTGAAGGTTACTAAGCAAATATTGATTGTGTTTGCTATTTGCTATTGGGAAGTTTTTTGATGAGGTTATGTGTGGTGTAGTCCCAATGCATGGTAGTCACTTACTTTTAGGGCGTTCATGGCTGTTTGATCTGAAAGCGATTCATGATCGGTTTAGAAATAGATTACTATTGTAAAGGATGGTAAAACCATCACTCTTGTACCTCTTTCTCTAAAAAAAGTGTATGATGATCAAATGAAATTAAAAAGGGAGTGTGGGGATGGGAAGGGTGAAAATTCAAGTGAGGATAATAGTGAGAGAAGACCATCAGATTCGACTAAACCTAAATCATTAATTAAACCGATTGAGAGTGGAGGTAAAACCCGAGTGAAGAAAGTAAGCTTGTATGATGATAATAGCGTGGAAAAAATTAAAGAAACAACCTAATTTTTATGCAAAAGGAGCTCAAATCATATCTGCGTTTTTCACTATCAAACCGATGATCTTGCTTGTGTATAAGAGGCTGATTTTAACTCTAACAATCTTGATTATGCTATTCCTAGTGTGGCTGTTTCTTTATTGCAGGAGTTTGATAATATATTCCCTAAAGACATCCCTAGTGGATTACCACCAGTAAAGGGCATTAAAAATCACATTGACCTTGTACCCGTAGCTTCAATTCCTAACCGTCCAGTCTATAGAAGCAACCCCGAGGAGACGAAGGAGCTTCAAAGGCAAGTAGATGAGTTGATGATGAAAGGGTACATTCGTGAAAGTATGAGCCCTTGTGGTGTGCCAGTGTTACTAATGCCTAAAAAGGATGGAACATGGAGGCTTTGTGTCGACTGTAATGCCATCAATAATATAAGGGTAAAGTATCGACATCCTATTCCTAAGCTTGATGACATGTTAGATGAGTTACATGGATCATGTATTTTCTCTAAAATTGACTTAAAAAGTGGGTACCATCAGATTAGGATGAAAGAGGATGATGAGTGGAAAACTGCATTTAAGACTAAACATGGTTTCTATGAATGGTTAGTCATGCCATTTCAACTTACAAATGCACCTAGTACATTTATGCGTTTAATGAATCATGAATTGCGTGCGTTTATACGTAAGTTTGTTGTTGTGTATTTTGATGACATTTTGATCTCTAGCAAGAACTTAAATGAGAATCTTGATCATTTGTGTAATGAACTTAGTGTATTGAGTAGTGAGAAATTGTATGCTAATCTTAAAAAGAGTACCTTTTGCATGGAGAAAATTGTGTTTCTTGGCTATGTCGTAACTGCGCAGGGTATCAAGATCGACGAGGAGAAGTTAAAGCCATCCAGTATTGGCCTACACCAAAATCGGTAAGTGAGGTAAGGAGTTTTCATGGAGTTGCTAGTTTTATAAAAGGTTTGTGAATGATTTTGGTACTATTGCTGCACCTTTAACTGAAATTGTGAAAAAGTCTATTAGATTTAAATGGAATGATGAACAGGATAAGGCTTTTAATTTGTTGAAAGATAAACTTTGTTCGGCGCCTCTTTTAGCTTTGCCAGACTTTACGAGAGCTTTTGAAGTTGAATGTGATGCGTCAGGTATTGGTATAGGAGCTGTGTTAATGCAGGATAGGAGGCCCATTGCGTATTTCAGCAAAAACCTTAATGGGGCAGCCTTGAATTACCCTACATATGACAAGAAGCTCTATGCCTTGGTAAGAACTTTAGAGACGTGGCAGCATTACAGCCCAAGGAGTTTGTGATACATTCTCGATCATGAATCATTGAAGGCACTTGAAAGCGCAAGGTAGGTTGAGTAGGAGACATGCCAAATGGGTTGAATTTATTAAAACCTTTCCTTATGTGATCAAGGAAAAGAAAACATTGTGACTGATGCACTTTCGTGCAGGTATGTTCTTTTGTCTACTTTGGATGGTAGATTTCTAGGATTTGAACACATTTAAGAATTGTACAAGGATGATAGTGATTTTGCTAATGTTTACAATGCTTGCGAAACTTCGGCTTTTGGGAAGTTCTATAGACTTGATGGATATTTGTTTAAAGAGAGTCGTTTGTGTGTTCCATCAAGTTGTATGCGTGAATTGCTTGTACGTGAAGCACATGGGGGTGGGTTGATGGGGCATTTTGGTGTTGTTAAGACTTTGGATGTGTTGCATGAACATTTTTATTGGTCTAAAATGAAAAAAGATGTGCAACGTATATGTGATAAATGCATAACTTGTAGGAAAAGCAAAGTATAGGACTCAACCATATAGCTTGTTTACCCCTTTACGTGTACTGAAAGAACCATGTGTAGACATTTTGATGGACTTCATCTTAGGTTTACCTAGGTCAAAACGGGGTAGGGATTTAATCTCTGTTGTTGTTGATAGGTTTTCAAATATGGCACACTTCATTCCATGTCATAAAACCGATGATGCAACTAACATTGCTGATTTGTTCTTTAGGGAGATAGTACGGCTTCACAGGGTCCCTCAGAGCATTGTTTCTGATAGAGATGTTAAGTTCCTTGGCTATTTTTGGAAGGTGTTATGGGGCAAATTGGGTACTAAACTGTTGTTTTCAACTACTTGTCAACCCCAAACAGATGGACAAACTGAAGTAGTTAATAGGACCTTAACACAACTTCTGGGTGTTGTCATTCAAAAGAACTTAAAGAATTGAGAAGATTGTTTGCCATATATAGAGTTTGCATATAATCATAGTGTGCACTCTATTACTGAATTTTCACCATTCGAAATTTTGTATGGATTTAACCTTTTAACTTCCATAGATTTGATTCCTTTACCTATTGATGAAAGGGCTTTGGATGGTAATCGTAAAGCACAGGTGGTGAATACACTCCATGAGAGTGTGCGGCAATAAATAGAAAAGAGAAATCATGTGTATGCGACCAAAGCCAACAAGGGGCGCAATATGTTGTCTTTCAGCCCGGCAATTTGGTTTAGGTGCATATGCGCAAGGAGATATTTCCGGCCCATAGGAAATCAAAGCTACAACCACGAGGAGATGGGTCATTTCAGATCCTTGAGAGGATCAATGACAATGCTTATAAAGTTGATTTTCCTGGTGAGTATGGTGTTAGTGCTACCTTTTAATGTTTCTAATCTTACACTATTTGATGTAGGTGATGATTTGAGGTCGAATCCTTTTGAAGAGAGAGGGGATGATGAGGTAATCCTAACACCAAGCGCAATCATGCCAACAACCCATTAGAGGTGCCAATTGGGCCAATTACAAGAGGCAGAGCAAAGAAGCTTAAAGAAGCATTAAATGGGTTTGTTCAGAACATATGTAGCAAGATGGACCTAGAGGAGCTTGGGACATCTAAGGAGCATGAAGGACAACCTCTAATTCAGTTCCAATGAGAGCCCAATTCATGTGGAACAAGGGGCTGATGTGTCCGGCCCCATACCAGCCTTGTTAGGCTTGTTTTTCCTAATGCTACAAGGATAGAAAGTCAGCAATTTATTCTTCTAATTAAGTAAAGGAGTTGGCTAGATCTTGTTCTTAAATAGGGGAGGATTATTTAATGCTTTTACTAACCTAAGGAAAGTCATTAAATTAGCAACAAATGAGGAAATTAGTTTTCTTATTTTTCCAAGTTAAACAAGGAAAATTAAGGACCTAAAAGGGGGTGGCAGCATAAAGTTTCCAAAACAGATTTCTCTTAGTTTATTTGAGACTTCTTAAAGGTGACAAATCTGATTCTAGCATATTTAGGATAGTAATTTTTGGATTTTTATTATTTTTATTATTTTCTTCTTAGTCATTGAGTTGGTATTACTTATTTGGGTCAATTGTAAGGGGGCCTCATATAAGTTCACCTAAAGGGGGTCTATTAAGGTTTATTTAAGTCTAGAGTCGGTATAAACAAAAGGCATAATCAAATATATAAGGGTTACACAATTCAAATTAATAAAACTTCTTGTTTATCGCACTTTGTGTGTGTGTGTTGGTGAGATAATCTCTCTTTCTTGGTTCTTTAAAGAACTGAAAAATGACTTATTGAAGAACAACTGACTTCGTGGCATCATCCTTATACTTTTTATTCCTGAATCAATATTCGTTGGGTGGGGGTTTCCGTTTCCAGTAGTGCTGGTGCCTATGTACAAGTTATCTTTGTGTCACATTCCTATTAAACCTGATTTACTTCGCTTTCCAGGAATTTGATGTCTTGGCGTGTGGGTTGCGTGACCACGTGATCACAAGGTTCACATCAATGATCATAGCTAAAGTTTTCATAAAGAAATTTTTTATTAGGTTTAAAGGGAACTTCAAGGGATATATATATTTTTTTAATGTGAAAGGGATAACAAAGACGGCATTCCCTCATTTAAAGCGCAAGCAGTTAGAATTAGTAAATTTGGATCTCATTTAGTGTAATGGTTTGGACTTGCAAAGAACTATATTTTGTGAGTTTATGACTACCGAATCCACTACATACCATTATGCATACAACTAAAATATAGCCTTAAAGACATATAATGTGGATAACCGCAATTGTTTTTCAACTTTCATCTCAATTAGTTCAGGTTCGTTAGTCACCTCAGAGTAGGGTTTGCTTAATTAATTAATTTATTTATTTATTTTCCATCTTATAAGCAATATGCCAAAATACTATTTTAAGCAAACATTGAGTTGTTTCTAAATAAGAAGGCAACTTCAATTTTTTAGAATTGTTTTAGCCAAGAATTTTCACAAAACCAATTTGATCACAACATTTTGAATGAAGCCATGAGATCATGTGAAGTTATGAGGGTCAATTTTTCTTGGTCTAAAAAGGGTAGGGTCGCCCATTATTGTCCGAGCGAAGCACCCTGGAGTTTGACCTTATTTTCCATTAAATTTATCCAAGCATGATTAAAATAAAATGTCAAATACCATTTTTATAACAAAACACATCTGCTGATTTCAAAACAACAATGAGATAAAGAAAAGTCATACTTCTTTGAAAGGATATAATACAATCATAAAACATATGGAAAACATACTTAAAGAAAAGACAGTTTCGATATTTTTCAGCAAAATATAAAATGACAAAGTTCAATAATAATAGGGTTAACAATGTAACACTCTTTCTTGGGTTAGTTTCCCCCAACAATATTTGTATCTTATCAACATTCATCAGGGCCACCCCTCGGATAGGTCCACACACCACCCTACCTTGGCATCACATGGAAATAAGCATTGCAATCTAAAATGTCGCCTAGCGCATGTAGTACACACGTAAAGACTACCATTTTCCCAACCATTTTTTCTCTTTGTTCCAGCCTTTTCATCTAGTTCTAACTGACTCTAACAACTCGTAAAGGTCAATTTTAGTCACATATATTATTTATTTGTTGTTCGAACAATTTTTTATTTGTTTTGTTAATTTTTGAATCATATACTTATGTTGACACATATTTTGTTTTGAATAAATTTACAATGTATTCATACTTTTGTTGTTCTATGTCAAATTATATTAATTTAATTTATTGGAATACTTTTGTGGTTATTTATAAATGGATATGCTTAGTAAAATAACATGCATGCATAAGAGGTATTTTTATTATAAAATCAAACAACAGTTCAGCTTGGTATAAGTAGGATATTATAGGGTGGTTTTCATCTTCACTTTTAGCATAACCAGCTCCTTACTCAAAAATCTATGAGGATCAGTTAGAGTTTCTAGTAACCATAAAACCAAATGGCGACTTCTTCTCTTATTTTTACTCTTTTCATAATAATCAGATCACTAAGATGTCCCCATGACAGAAGAACTAAAAGGTTTAGGGGATTTTCCTATCGATGTAAAAACAATTTTAGTAGTAATTGTTTTGGATAACTAATAGGTTCTCCCTTATAGATCAATTATTATATACCCTTTAACTTCATGTCCACACCCTCCCAACAAATATGCTATAGAAAAACCAAGTTATTGAATGCAAATATAATAACCCATCATAACAAAAAAAAAAAACTCTTATGCACTCTTGACCAAGGATGACAATTTTACCTGAACTTGATGGATGCTGACTCGAACTTACCTAAATAGGTTGGAAGTTTTTAGACCCAATCAGGTTTGGATCAAGTTTAGATAAAACTTGAAGATAAAAAGTCAGGTTTTGGGTTGGGTATAGATATTGGTCTACTAGACCCAAAATAAATAAATAGCCTTAAAGTTTTTTTTTATATAAAAAAATTACATGCATATCAAGTTAATCATGTACTAAATAGTTGCAAAATATATCATTCAAGTTCGGGTTATGGATGCTCAATGTGTACTCGAAACCTGATTGGATTGGGTATAAAAAATCCATACCCAGTCGGGTTTGGATACTTATTTTGAGTTTAGATTCAGGTATAAATAGTACAAAAATAGATCCACAGGTATCAATTTCCATCCCTACTCTCAACCATTGTGATGAAGGTTTTGGGTACCTTCTAAGGCTACTATTTTGGAGCCCACAAGTTCAATTGCTAATTGTTGTAGTGGGCAAAAGGTTGAGAATAAAGAGAATTCATGAGAAAATCGATCACACTATTTTTATAAATTGGTAAAATTACATAATAAAAAAAGAGGTAAAATTAACAAGGTTGCAAGCATACATGATGCCAAATTTCCACATTTTGCAGTTTAGATATTTTGCCTATTGCAACTCCTTTACAGTTTCGTGCTTCAAGTATCATTAAAACTTAAGATCGAATTTGGTTTAGGTTCACTATGTCAAAGTGGCTCTTTGATACATCATCTTGTGAAGGATCATTAAAGCCAACTTGTGTGAATAGATGAACAATATAATTCCGTAATCAAGAATTCATCAGAGCCTATAAACATTAGTAACAAATAAAAAAATGTTATCAAAAGAAAATCTAAAACATGAAATCATTTCTAGAGCTGAAATGAAAGTACCCAGCTTGAGAATTCTGATTTAAGAAGTTGCAAGGAATCCCACCTTGTGCCCTTTATATAAATAATTAATAACGTATGAACTTTGAAATGCCTGCAAAGATTTGAGCATTCTAAAAAAACCTTGAACAGTAGTGACTTAATCTACTAACACTGTGATACGATCCAAGTAAGGTCAGATTCAGATTGTGGCATAAAATTTTCTACCGTCCAGTTTTATATTATTGAACATAACTCCAAATCAAACCATTAAATCGAGCTGAAACTTTACCAAAAGATCCCAGAGATATTTGTCTATGTTGGGGTAAACTTTTAGGTGAATCGGAGTTCTGGAAAGACTTGCGATATAGGTTAGAACATGTTGCATGAATTTTGTTATTTATTTTCTTTTGACTTGTGGACTTTCTATTTGACAAAGATCCTTTCCTACAAGGATGTGACATAATGTTTTAGGAATTTTCTTGTTTTACAGGGATCTTTAATGAGTTGCAACATAATTTTCAAGTGTGATAAATATTCATTAATGTTCTAAAATCCTGTAAACATAAAAGATCATGAAAATTAATGTAAGTATTTACATTTTACAACTACACTAACATAATCAATATCATTAATCCATTATACAAGCACAATAATATGTGTCCTCTCAATTTAATATTTCCTTATCAATCATTGGTGAACTCTCTTTTTTCATTAAATATATTATAGTATTGTCATCACACATGTAACAACTCAATTATTTAACATATGTTTCAAGTGTGGCAAGGATCTTTAATAGGTTGCAACATAATTTTCAAGGGCGGCAAGGATTCATTAATGTTCCAAAATTCTTTTCTTACATGGATTTCTTATTCATCCTAGCTACACAAGGAAAGAAGGGCTAGTGGTATTTAATGACATATTGGTTTCTAGGATCATTGGGTAGATAAAGACTTAGGACTTATGAGCTTTATTTTTATTTTTTATTAGCTACATCCCAAGGCTTGTGATGCGGATCAGCCCAACACCAAGCGTAATCATGCCAACGACCCATTGGAGGTGCTAATTGGGCCAATCACAAGAGCTAGGGCAAAGAAGCTTAAAGAAGCATTAAATGGGCTTGTTCAGAACATATGGAGCAAAATGGACTTAGAGAGGCTTGGGACATTTAAGGAGCATGAAGGACAGCCTTTAATTCTTCTAGTTCAGGTCCAAGAAGAGCCCAATTCACGTGGAACAAGGGGTTGATGTGTCCGGCCCAATACCAGCCTTGTTAGGCTTGTTATTTTTCCTAATGCTACAAGCATAAAAAGTCAGCAATTTATTCTCCTAATTAAGTAAGGAAGTTGGCCATATCTTATTCCTAAAGAGGGGAGGACTATTTAATGCTTTTCCTAACTTAGAAAGGAAAGTAATTAAATCAGCAACAAAGAAGGAAATTTATTTTCTTATTTGTCCAAGTTAAACAAGGAAATCCAAGCTAATCAAGGACATCAAAGGGGGCAGCAACATAAATTTTTCAAATCAGCTTTTTCCTAGTTTATTTAAGACTTCTTAAGGGTGACAAATCTGATTCTAGCATAGTTAGCATGATAATTGTTGGATTTTTATTATTTTCTTCTTAGTTTTTAGGTTATTATTACTTATTTGGGTCAATTGTAAGTGGGCTTCATATAAGTCCACCTAAGGGGGGTCCATTAGGATTTCTTTAAGTCAGTATAAATAACGGCATAACCAAACATGTAAGGTTACGCAATTTTCAGATCAATAAACTTCTTTGCTGCACTTATTGTGTGTTGGTGGGATAATCTCCCTTCCTTGGTTCTCTCTAAAGAACTGAAAACGACTTATCGAAGAACAACTGTCTTCGTGGCATCATCCTTATACTTCTCGTTCGCGAATCAATATTCATTGGGTGGGGGTCTTCATTTTCAATAGTGTTGGTGCCTAGGTACAAGTTATCTTTGTGTCACACAACTATCAAACTTGATTTACTTGGCTTTCCGGGAATTGGTGTAAGGCGTGTGGGTTGCGTGGCCACGTGATCACGAGGTTTGTATCATTTGATATCATAGCTTGGCTCTATTAATCAGGTTATATCCTTCTAAAATTTTCGTTTCTTGTTGATTCCGCAAAAATTCCTTAGTATCCAATTTCTTCTTCTCCTTGAATTTGCGGCATATAAAAAAATTGTTATTTCATTCTGTTATTGTTCAAAATATATCAGTAGCATCAAAAACAAAAAAAAAGGGGAAAAGAGAAAAGCAAAAAAAAATTGTTCAAAAAGACGTTTATTAGATTCTGCCATAGAAAACTAAACAAGAGAAAATTGGATCAAATCAACTCGAAATTAGCTCAAATTTGATACCCTAATTACTGGAGTCCTAATCGCACAACATGTCAAATTTGGGGTCAATTGGATATCGTTTGCTTGGGGTTTCAAATTCGGGTCTAATCAGGCCTCATTCATAACGTTTTTGCGTCAGTATATCAAACCTTGTCGTAAATTGCTCAAACTTTATATTTTGTCTATTTGGTTTGATGTCGCACTATATCTGAAATTTTAACACAATTGGAAATCATTTACTTTAGGTTCCAGATTCGGACTTAACTCGTCGTAAACGAATTTGCTTTGCGTCAACTTTTGAAATTCACTTGCTTTCTGTTGTTTTCATTTCTTGCAGTTTATTTTCATCATAGCCAACATATTTGGGTGTTGTTTCATGATTTTGCATATTTTTTGTTTCTGTTTTTATTTGAGTCTTCAGTTTCGTTCATATTTTGGATAGACTCGCTTGCTACTCGCGAGACTATCATCGTAGTTTCGTTTTGCTTGTTTTCTAGTTTTTATTGCTTCTTGAGTCACATATATATTTGGATTGCGCTGCCAAGTTGGTTCTATTTGGTGTTGGTTTCAGTTCCGCAAGAAGGTGAGACGAGAGGTGTGAGCGTGCGAGGATATTAAGAGTGTTTTAGCGAAACACGAGCGACGTGAGGATAATTTTTTTTTAACACTAACCAATTTTTGCAGGTACTATCATGTCGGATCAAAACAACACACCACCCCATCCTGAGGGAGAACTTACATTCCAAATGCAAGTCATGACGCAGATGATGGAGATGATGAATTTTGTGATGGGAAATGTGTGTGACAGACTTGATAGGGTGGAGAAACGTGGTAACGAGGCTGGTACAAGCACCCAAAATGTGAGGAAGCTTGGGGCTAAACCGAAAGCAAACAATGGCAGTTAGGCCGAAAGGCCAAGGTGGGCTGATTATGAGGATTTTGAGGAGGCGGTTGATGATATTGGTGATGGTGGTTTTGAGGATGAGGCCATAGGCCATCGGAAGGTTTTCGACAGACCTAGAAACCGAAGGGATTATGGGAATAGAACTAGGGGCCAATTCAGCCAAAGGAAAAATTTCCGTAGTGTTGGGGGACATGCTGATTAAGATGGTGATTTGGATGCTATCAAACTGAAAATACCTTCTTTTCAAGGTAAAAACGATCCCGAGGCATATTTGGAGTGGGAGAAAAAGGTGGATTGGATTTTTTATTGCCATAACTATTCGGAGGCGAAGAAAGTGAAATTAGTAGTCATCGAATTCACGAATTATGCACTGATTTGGTGGGATCAGAATGTTATTAGTAGAAGGAGGAGTGGAGAGAGGTTGGTAGCGTCGTGGGAGGAGATGAAAGTGTTGATGAGAAGGCGATTTGTGCCTAACCACTATTATAGAGATTTGTATCTGAAATTGCAGGGTTTGAATCAGGGTTCTAGGTCCATGGATGAGTATTTCAAGGAGATGGAGATTGCCATGATTCGGGCCAATGTGATTGAGGATCGGGAAGCTACTATGGCTAGATTTCTAAATGGGTTGAATAGAGACATTGCGAATGTTGTAGAATTACAACATTGTGTGAATTGGAGGACATGGTCCATATGGCAACGAAGGTGGAGAGGCAAATAAAGAGAAGGGGCAGTACACGTTTCAGACCAATTCAGCTTCATCTTTCTTAACATGGAGGCCGAATTTGAAGAGAGAGGGGTCTGTCCAACCAAAGCCTTATGCAAAGGCCGAACCACCTAATGCCAAAAAGGATACTCATACAGATGAGAAAGGTAAATCTGAATCTCAACCTACTCGTGATAGAGATATTAAATGCTTTAAGTGTTTAGGGAAAGGGCACATTGCATCTCAGTGTCCAAACCGAAGAGTTATGCTTACAAGAGACAATGGGGAGGTTGAATCCGAAAGTGACAACTCTGAAAGTGAAGAGATGCCACCTTTGGTGGATTGTAGTGATGAGGACATTGCATATCCTGTTGAGGGAGAGGCCTTGGTTATAAGGTATGCGCTGAACACGCAAATCAAAGAAGATGATGTTGATCAGCAACGGGAAAATATATTTCACACTCGATGTCACATCCAAAACAAGGTATGTAGCATGATAATTGATGGAGGTAGTTGTGCTAATGTTGCTAGTATCCTCTTGTGAAGAAATTGAATCTGAGTTGTATTAAGCATCCTAGGCCTTATAGATTGCAATGGTTGAATGATTATGGTGAAGTGAGGGTTACTAAGTAGGTTTTGATTGCGTTTGCTATTGGGAAGTATTCCGATGAGATTATGTGTGATGTAGTCCCAATGCATGCTAGTCACTTACTTTTGGAGCGTCAATGGCAGTTTGATCGGAAAGCGATTCATGATGGGTTTAGAAATAGGTTCACTATTGTAAAGGATGGTAAAACCATCACTCTTGTACCTCTTTCTCCAAAACAAGTGTATAATGATCAAATGAAATTAAAAAAGGAATGTGAGGATGGGAAGAGTGAAAATTCACGTGAGGACAATGGTGAGAGAAAACCATCAGATTCGGCTAAACCTAAATCATTAATTAAACCGGTTGAGAGTGGAGGTAAAAACCAAGGAGTGAAGAAAGTAAGCTTTTGTGATGATAATAGTGTGGAAAAATTAAAGAAACAACCTAATTTTTATGCAAAAGGATCTCAAATCAGATCTGTATTTTTCATTAATAAGCCAATGATCTTACTTGTGTATAAGGAGGCTTATTTTAACACTAACGATCTTGATTTTTCTATTCCTAGTGTGGCTGTTTCTTTGATGCAGGAGTTTGATGATGTATTCCCTGAAGACATCCCTAATGGATTACCACCATTAAAGGGGATTGAACATCAAATTGATCTTGTGTTCGGAGCTTCAATTCCTAACCGTCCAGCTTATAGAAGCAACCCCGAGGAGACGAAGGAGCTTCAAAGGCAAGTAGATGAGTTGATGATGAAGGGGTACATTCGTGAGAGTATGAGTCCTTGTGCTGTGCCAGTGCTACTTGTGCCTAAAAAGGATGGAACTTGGAGGATGTGTGTTGATTGTTATGCCGTCAATAACATAACGGTAAAGTATCGACATACTATTTCTAGGCTTGATGACATGCTAGATGAGTTACATGGATCATGTATTTTCTCTAAGATTGACTTAAAAAGTGGGTACCATCAAATTAGGATGAAAGAGGGTGATGAGTGAAAAACTGCATTTAAGACTAAGCATGGTTTGTATGAATAACCTAGTTATGCCGTTTGGACTTACAAATGCGCCTAGCACGTTTATGCGTTTAATGAATCATGTATTGCGTGCGTTTATAGGTAAGTTTGTTGTTGTGTATTTTGATGACATTTTGATCTATAGCAAGAACTTAAATGAGCATCTTGATCATTTGCGTAATGTATTTAGTGTGTTGCGTAGTGAGCAATTATATGCTAATCTTAAAAAGTGTACCTTTTGCATGGAAAAAATTGTGTTTCTTGGCTATGTCGTAACTGCGCAGGGTATCGAGATGTACGAGGAGAAAGTTAAGGCCATCCGGGATTGGCCTACACCAAAATCGATAAGTGAGGTAAGGAGTTTTCATGGACTTGCTAGTTTTTATAGAAGGTTTGTGAAGGATTTTAGTACTATTGCTGCACCTTTAACTGAAATTGTGAAAAAGTTTGTTGGATTCAAATGGAATGATGAACAGGATGAGGCTTTTAATTTGTTGAAAGATAAACTTTGTTCGGCGCCTATTTTAGCTTTGCCAGACTTTACGAGAGCTTTTGAAGTTGAATGTGATGCGTTAGGTATTGGTATAGGAGCTGTGTTAATGTAGGATAGGAGGCCCATTGCGTATTTTAGGAATTTGTAATACATTCTGATCATGAATCATTGAAGCACTTGAAAGGGCAAGGTAAGTTGAGTAGGAGACATGCCAAATGGGTTGAATTTATTGAAACCTTTCCGTATGTGATCAAGTATAAGCAAGGGAAAGAAAACATTGTGGCTGATGCACTTTCGCGCAGGTATGTTCTTTTATCTACTTTGGATGCTAGATTTCTCGGATTTGAACATATAAAAGAATTGTACAAGGATGATAGTGATTTTGCTAATGCTTGCGAAACTTCGGCTTTTGGAAAGTTTTATAGACTTGATGGATATTTGTTTAAAGAGAGTCGTTTATGTGTTCCATTAAGTTCTATGCGTGAATTGCTTGTACGTGAAGCACATGGAGGCGGGTTGATGGGGCATTTTGGTGTGAATTGCATGAGCATTTTTATTGGCCTAAAATGAAAAAAAGATGTGCGACGCATATGTGATAAATGCATAACTTGTAGGAAAGCAAAGTCTAGGACTCAACTACATGGCTTGTATACCCCTTTGCCTGTACCGAAAGAACCATGGGTAGACATTTCGATGGACTTCGTCTTAGGTTTACCTAGGTCAAAACGGGGTAGGGATTCTATCTTTGTAGTTGTTGATAGGTTTTAAAGATGGCACACTTCATTCCATGTCATAAAACTGATGATGCAACTAACATTGCTGATTTGTTCTTTAGGGAGATAGTACGGCTTCACGGGGTCCATAAGAGCATTGTTTCTGATAGAGATGTTAAGTTCCTTAGCTATTTTTGGAAGGTGTTATAGGGCAAATTGGGTACTAAACTGTTGTTTTTAACTACTTGTCACCCCCAAACAGATGGACAAACCGAAGTAGTTAATAGGACCTTAACACAACTTCGCGTGCTTTGTAATTCAAAAGAACTTAAAGAATTGGGAAGATTGTTTGCCATTTATAGAGTTTGCATATAATCGTAGTGTGCACTCTACTACTGAATTTTCACTATTTGAAATTGTGTATGGATTTAACCCTTTAACTCCAATGGATTTGATTCCTTTTCCAATTGATGAAAGGGTTAGTTTGGATGGTAATCGTAAAGCACAGGTGGTGAAAACACTTCATGAGAGTGTGCGGCAACAGATTGAAAAGAGGAATCGTGTGTATGCGACCAAAGCCAATAAGGGGCGCAAACATGTTGTCTTTCAGCTCGACGATTTGGTTTGGGTGCATATGCGCAAGGAGAGATTTTCGGCCCATAGGAAATCAAAGCTATAACCACGAGGAGATGGGCCATTTCAGATCCTTGAGAGGATCAATGACAATGCTTATAAAGTTGATTTGCCAGGTGAGTATGGTGTTAGTGCTACCTTTAATGTTTCGATCTTACTGTTTGATGTAGGTGATGATTCGAGGTCGAATCCTTTTGAAGAGAGAGGGATGATGCGGATCAGCCCAACACCAAGCGTAATCATGCCAACAACCAATTGGAGGTGCCAATTGGGCCAATCACAAGAGTTAGGGCAAAGAAGCTTAAAGAAGCATTGAATGGGCTTGTTTAGAACATATGGAGCAAAATGGACTTAGAGAGGCTTGGGACATTTAAGGAGCATGAAGGACAGCCTTTAATTCATCTAGTTCAGGTCCAAGAAGAGCCCAATTCACGTGGAACAAGGGGTTGATGTGTCCGACCCAATACCAGCCTTGTTAGGCTTGTTATTTTTCCTAATGCTACAAGCATAAAAAGTCAGCAATTTATTCTCCTAATTAAGTAAGGAAGTTGGCCATATCTTATTCCTAAAGAGGGGAGGACTATTTAATGCTTTTCCTAACTTAGAAAGGAAAGTAATTAAATTAGCAACAAAGGAGGAAATTTATTTTCTTATTTGTCCAAGTTAAACAAGGAAATCCAAGCTAATCAAGGGCATCAAGGGGGGCAGCAACATAAATTTTTCAAATCAGCTTTTTCCTAGTTTATTTAAGACTTCTTAAGGGTGACAAATCTGATTCTAGCATAGTTAGCATGATAATTTTTGGATTTTTATTATTTTCTTCTTAGTTTTTGGGTTATTATTACTTATTTGGGTCAATTGTAAGTGGGCTTCATATAAGTCCACCTAAGGGGGGTCCATTAGGATTTCTTTAAGTCGGTATAAATAACGGCATAACCAAACATGTAAGGTTACGCAATTTTCGATCAATAAACTTCTTTGCTGCACTTATTGTGTGTTGGTGGGATAATCTCCCTTCCTTGGTTCTCTAAAGAACCGAAAACGACTTATCGAAGAACAACTGTCTTCGTGGCGTCATCCTTATACTTCTCGTTCGCGAATCAATATTCGTTGGGTGGGGGTCTTCATTTTCAATAGTGTTGGTGCCTAGGTACAAGTTATCTTTGTGTCACACAACTATCAAACTTGATTTACTTGGCTTTCCGGGAATTGGTGTAAGGCGTGTGGGTTGCGTGACCACGTGATCACGAGGTTCGCATCATAGGCTTGTTTCGGCTTAATTAATACTTTATTTTCAGCTAGGATCCAAGGTTTGTTTGGATTAGGGTTTGGGCTTACTAATAAAGGTTCTCACTCAGTTTTTGTAAGTGGGTCAATTCTGCCCACAATGGTAGATCTGTTAGGGTTAATATTTTAGAATTATTTAAAGACATCTAAGCCTAAATTTCAGCAGCCATTGATGAATAATACTTCTAAACTTTTCAGTTTTAACATGTGAGAGAGATTCTTGCATTCTTCGGTTCTTGAATGAATTGAATTTGACTTATCGAAGATTAACTGGTTTCGTGACATCATTCAACTTCATTCCAATAGTGATAGTGCCTTGAGACAAGTTTTCATTGTGTCACACTCCTATCAAACCTACTTTCTGAAATTATATCTCAGTCTTAATTGTGGGTTGCGTAACCACGAGGTTTGTATCACATTATAAAAGGAAAATCCTATTTGGTTGAAGCAAAACTTCAAACACGCAAGTTGAATGACAAATCACTTTTCTTAATTTGCCTTATTTGCTGCCAAGCAATGCCTACCTTTTATATACTCTAGAAATCTTGCCAACTCTAATTATCAACCGATTACTTCAAATAAAGTCTTGATTGGAGTATGAATAGCATTTGAAATACACAAAAACTAGAAATTTCAAAAAAGACATGATAATACATTTCTTTTACATTTTCATAATTTACAAATAAAGAAATAATACTACATGCCATATAAAATGCTCTTTACTCAAGCATATCATATATACCTAAGGGGAGAAATCAACAACATTGTAAGGAATGTGTGATCCTTAGCTTTTGAAGTCATCACCTAAGAACTCCGAATTAATTTCTATTAAAATACAAATTAGAAAAAAAAAATGCAAAACCAAGTCATAGAAGATAATAGTTAAACATGAAGATTAGGGAATATACCTCAGACATACCCTCACAAAAATATCCATCACAACTCAACCCTTGAACTGGAATCATATAACAAACACATTTAGAACACAAGAATACTATGATAGCAATACACATCAAATAGATCAAACAAATTTTCAAAAAATCATTGCTTACATTATTAATGTATGTTGGATGTTTGTTAAGCAATGATGATTGTTGCAATAAGGAAAAATTGTGGTGTATTGTGTAGTGAGATGATGATTGAATAAGATATGGGTTATACATGTAAGCTGGTAGTGGCAAAAAAATTAGGGAGAAACATAATCCCAAACAATTAATTAAAAAAAATTATCTAAAATTATAAAGCCCTAAAAAAAGTTAATCAAGACCCTAGATGAAAAGCAAAACAATATTATAAGAATCCAATAAAAAAAACCCAACCTTGAGCATACTAAAGAAAACACAATTTAACAC
The DNA here is from genome assembly GCA_019202695.1 of Populus x sibirica. Classification (NCBI taxonomy): domain Eukaryota; kingdom Viridiplantae; phylum Streptophyta; class Magnoliopsida; order Malpighiales; family Salicaceae; genus Populus; species Populus x sibirica. The sequence continues at coordinate 168,251 of JAGMVL010001964.1, read as the reverse complement.
AACAAAGACCATAGAGCTATGGGCGGCAAAGAATTGAGAGAGGATGTGAGCAGGGGTGGGACTAGAGGTGAGGAGGCATGCAGCTACGTTAATGAGGTACTGATAATCATTAAAGCTTAAGAAAAATTTTGCTTTTGTTTTTTTTGATTGGTTGGTTTTTTTTTAATACATACAAGTTATAGAGATGACAATACATACTAAATCAGGCCCAGATAAAGAAGTGAAATAAAAATTAGAATTCCAAGCTCACTCCGATTTGTTGAATTTTGTTTTATAAAGTGAAAGTGTATTTTTTTTAATGGAGATTAAATCACTTTTTTATTTCAAACCAATTAAAAATAGATTCTTCATTCAACCACTGGGAAAAAATCTTGAAGGGTGGTGTCAAAACTGGCAAAGGTTTTTCTTTTTTCTTAAAAAAAAATTGTAGAGAAGGAGGAGGTATTATTATTTATTGCATGTATTTATTTTTAAAATTTTATTTTATGAGCCACTATTTAGTGGTAGAAAGTTAAAAGTGGTTAAACAACAAATGAAAGAATGGAGAGGGACTTTAGTTGCAGCCACTCTCTCTTCCCTCCACAATTCTATTCTATCCAGTCCGCCCAAGTTACTAGAGATAAAAGAAAAAGGAAAAAAAAAAAAAGGAAAGATTAAGGCCAACAATAACAGTCTTGTTCATCCATTCCCTTTTCTCCTTCCATGGCTTCTTTGCCCTCTGTTGCTATCACTGGCACTCTCAGGCTTGGAACTGAACTCAAAAGGCACCCCTCTGCCACCGAAAAGGTATTGCTGTAACTCTTTTCTTTTCTTTATATATTTTAAATTCTCTCTTCCTTACACATAGCCGTATTGATTTGTTGAAGATCATGTATGTATCAAACAACATCTTTCTGGTGTCTTTGCTTTACTGTTGTCTGTTAGTGGATGGAAATGATAATTTTACTTGCTTTTTGTTAAGAGCTAAATAAATATTAGTCTTTCGTTCCAAATGCATTAAAAAGGTTGTTTTGATGTGTTTTAATTATTAGCCATATACTTAGCGTTTCCTATTCTCGCTCTTTGCTGACACTCGACTGCATCTGTAAATCTCAGACTTCTAACATTTCGTATCAGAGGAGTTCTATAAATACCCAATCGGATGCAAATCTTGAACCATTCAAGCCTCTGGAGTTTCACGAAGCGCTTTCATTGATAAAAGAGGGCGAACAAGTTGAGTCCTCTTATTATGTTCCTCTTTTGCAACATTGCATAGACAAGGTTTCGGTCCCAGAGACTGAAATGGTTCATGCTCACGTGATAAAGACTGGAACCCATGAAGAGTTTTTTGTGATGTCATTTCTAGTCAATGTTTATGCAAAATGTGGGGTTATGGTAAATGCTAGAAAAGTTTTTGATAATTTGCCTAGAAGAAATGTAGTCGTGTGGACAACTTTGATGACAGGTTATGTTCAAAATTCACAACCTGAGGTAGCTGTTGAGGTTTTTGGAGACATGTTAGAATCTGGGTCATTTCCTTCAAATTTCACTCTGTCAATTGCTTTGAATGCTTGTTCTTCTCTGGAGTCTATCACATTGGGGAAACAGTTCCATGCCTTCATTATTAAGTACCGGATCAGTCACGACTCCAGTATTGGAAATGCTCTCTGTAGTTTGTACTCGAAATTTGGCAGCTTGGACTCTTCGGTTAAAGCTTTTCGTGAGACTGGAGAAAAGGATGTAATTTCCTGGACGACGATTATATCTGCTTGTGGTGACAATGGCAGAGCAGGAACGGGTTTAAGACTTTTCATTGAAATGCTTTTTGAGAATGTTGAGCCTAATGACTTCACACTAACAAGCGTGTTGAGCTTGTGCAGCACAATACAGTCTTCGGATCTGGGGATGCAGGTTCACTCATTGAGCACTAAACTTGGCCATGAATCAAACCTGCGCATCACAAATTCTCTTGTTTACTTGTACCTTAAATGTGGATGCATTGATGAGGCGAAGAATTTGTTTAATAGAATGGAATATAAGAACTTGATTACGTGGAATGCAATGATTGCAGGTCATGCTCAAGCAATGGATCTTGCGAAAGACAAATTTTCAGCACAGCAAACTGGAACTGAGGCACTCGGCATGTATTTGAAGTTGAATCGCTCTGGCAGGAAACCTGATCTATTCACCTTGTCAAGTATCCTAACTGTATGCAGTAGGCTGGCAGCCTTAGAGCAGGGGGAACAAATACATGCCCAGACTATTAAATCAGGGTTTTTATCAGATGTAGTTGTTGGAACTGCACTTGTGGATATGTACGACAAGTGTGGAAGTATTGAGAGGGCAAGAAAAGCTTTTCTGGATATGTCTACAAGAACATTGATATCTTGGACCAGCATGATTACAAGTTTTGCACGGCATGGCCAGTCTCAGCATGCACTGCAGCTTTTTGAAGACATGAGGCTAGCTGGATTCAGGCCAAACCAGATCACTTTTGTGGGCGTTCTGGCTGCATGTAGCCATGCTGGAATGGTCGATGAAGCACTTGAGTATTTTGAAATAATGCAAAAGGAATACAAAATTAAGCCAGTAATGGACCATTATGGATGCTTGGTTGACATGTTTGTGAGGCTGGGTAGACTAGATGAAGCTTTTGATGTCATCAAGAGAATGGATGTAGAACCAAACGAGTTTATATGGTTGCTCTTGATTGCTGGGTGTAGAAATCATGGGAATGAAGAACTAGGGTTTTATGCTGCTGAAAAGTTACTCAAACTCAAGCCCAGAAGCACTGAGACTTATGTCGTGTTGTTAAATATGTACATCTCTGCAGAGAGGTGGGAGGATGTTTCTATGGTGAGAAGATTGATGAAAGAGGAGAAAGTCGGAAAGTTAAAGGACTGGAGTAGGATCAGCATTAAGGGAGAGGTTCATTCATTCAAAACAAATAACCGGTTGCATAACCATAATGCAGAGCTGCATACACTATTGAATGATTTGGTTGACAGAGCAAAGAGTCTCGGGTACGAGCAGTTAGAGAATATGGAGGTAATTGATGATGAGGAAGAGGAAGCCGAAGAGAAGGCATTCTCTTCTGCTGTTTACCACAGTGAGAAGTTGGCAGTAACATTTGGGTTATTGAATACGCCCATTGGTGCACCAATTAGGGTCATCAAGAGTGTCACTATGTGCAAGGATTGCCATGATTTTATGAAGGTTGTCTCATCACAGACCACTAGACATATCATCATTAAAGATGGGAAGCGGCTTCATAAGTTTGTTAATGGACAATGTTCATGTGCAGATTCCCATGGTCTTCTTTGACATCTCCATTTGACTTAGTGGGATTAACTCTATTTTTTTTTCTTCGGCTGTTTGGAATTTCATGAAAATTCATTTCATCTGATATTTTCGAGAGCTCTTGTTGTAAAACAGAAATGCGAGAACATTTGATTCGTGACAAATGTAGGGCCATTTTTTCATTCACCAAGACAGATACAATTTTTTTTTATTATGCCATGGTATGTATTAAGGTATACCAAATATATGTATATATAGATATGTTACATGTTATGACTACAAAACACAGCATTGCCATGGTGGACCTCGCGTGAACAAAGCTTTACTCATTAGATCATAATAATAATGAAAAAATAAATAAAAAATCCAAGCTTATATTTTCTATCCTTCTGGAACATAGGAGAGGCTGAGGTGTTAGATGACATCAAAGGAAGGGTTATGTAAGCTACAACAGCATGACCTCGGGTGCAACCATGCATAAACAGCAGTCTGCATCAAAATACTATACAGGAAATGAGATCAGCGTTTTTGCTCTTTGACGTGGTGATTGTAGATTTGCTTGATTCATCGGGTGGTTTCCAGATGATATCCGTCAAGATTGCTACAGAAGTTCTTGTAGAACTGCATAAAGAAAAGCACATCCTTCTATACAAAGAAACAGTTTTAAAGGAAGAGACTAAGTTATCTTAAGAATGATATGCAACTACTGAGTACCAGCCCTGCAGCAAACACATACAAACACAAACTGGATAGCCTCAACAACTGACCTTGAGGTATTCAGCTGTATCTCCAGTAGCTCTCTGAATATCTACCATTAAAAAGGTTGGAGCAACTTCACATACCTGCAACCAGAAAATTAACAATAATAATTGTGATTAGTAGTAAGTAGACTGAGGAATGAAAGCACCTGAAAATGTATGGTGGAATTGGAGCTGAGAAATGACCAGCCTTGATGTGGATCAGCCCATCAACCCCAAGAATCCAATTCATATTTCAAATGGGCTCATCATCAGGTCTAAAGTGAAGGTATTGAAAAAACATTAAATTGACTGATTATCAAGAGAAAACTTTAATACATTTAATCCATATGCAAGAGGAGCTCAATCCACCTTTATTTGGCCAATGAAGTTTCGACAACAAGGCTATTAATTTTGTATCAGTTTCAGCCAGTCTTGTTGTGTGATGTTTCCAAGTGTTTTGTGGAGTCCTAATGATGTAACCATATTATTCGATAGTTTCACCCACATCTACCTAATGTTTTGTCCATGTTTTATATATATAATGCCTTAATATTCTTTATTTTATGTTTTGAAGGCACTTTTGGATGAAAGATGCAAAAAAGAGTAAATTGAAGGTAATTGGCAGATTTGACGTTTAGTCAATGTTTTTTGCAGAGCGTGAGTTCTAGAGATCAAAATGAAGTGATTCTAGTGGCACTAAAAAGCTAACATCCATACCTTTCTGGAAATGTAATGAAAGAAAAATAAAAAGAGAAAGATCATGAAAATCACATCCTGCAAAGTCAAATATCGCATTCTGCCAGTGTTGACCTTTGGCCATTCAAAATTTAATATCTGGAGCTACAGAAGTCCAACTGATGCAAAATCAATTTTCTTGGATTCCTGACTTAAATACCTATCAACGCTCCAAGTTTCAGCCAAAAACGATGTTATACGAGGGAGATATGATTTTTCAAAGATGATAACTGAATTCTGCCAGCAAACAGGTTTCGTGAAGAACAAGTCCAAATTACATTCCGAAGCATCTAAACCGACATTTAAGTTTTTATATCAGCAATTTAGCTCCTCTGAGTCAGAGCTTGAAGATTTCATGCAAGGCTATTTCTCCTTTTAAGAAAAATAGTTATTGAAGTACTTAAATGTAAACTGCCAACTCAAGGGAGGACTATTTTGTAAAATAGAGACTAGGGTTTCTTAGCATATATAAAAAGAAAGAGAGAAGGAGGCAGCAGCTAGCAGAAAAAAGGGAGAGCAGAAGGAGGCAAAGACCGCGAGAGAATAAACACAAATTCTCTCCTCTACAAACCCAAAAATCATGCTCTTTTCATTCTTTAGAAGTAGTTGTTCAATAGTTATGCAAGGCTAAACTCTTTTCTTGGTTGCAAGGACACAACAAACCTTCGGATTTCAAGAACCGTGAGATTTATTCTTCCTTTTATTTTTAGTTTATGTTATGAATGAGTATGATTGTTTTCCTATGCATATTTCCTATGATTGTTGTTGATGATTGCTAGAGCGGACTCTAAGTTATTGTTGTGAACAATCTATTGCTAAGTTTAATATCAAAACCGGAGTTGTGATATATGAACTTGTGAAGCAACTAAGCTTGATAATTATGGCGGAACTACGTTATTGAACTTAGGGAGAACATTTGAACAAAGTGACACAAGTTGCGGACAACTTGTATGTTAATCTTGATGAAATTATCTAGTTCTTAAAGCTACCATTAAATTGAATCATTAGTGCGGACACTTTGATTGTTTGTTGGTTAGGATTAGTTATACGGCGGATCCGTTAATTAATCAACGTTAAGAAAAGATAAAATTTCAGAACATAAACTACAATTTTCGTTTCAAGGATCGGTTCTAATTTCTGTTGGTGGATGTGTGCTTGCGACCAAGGTTTGTTTCCTTGATAAGTTTCGGTTTTAATTGATTTTGTTTGCTAGTTTAATTGCTTTGTCATAGTTTAGATAATCACAAACCAAATCCCCCCAATTACATAACGTACAACATAAAAATCTGACTTGAAACTTTCTCGTGGGATCGACCCCTTGCTTGCTCTATACTATCTTGTGTGTTTTAAGCTAGGGTAATTAATTTGTGCGACCGCGACATCGCAACACCTAACTAGTATTGGATTTTCTATTATATGTGGGAACATTGATTATTTTCTTTAAATACTAGAATTTATTATTTTTATTTTATTTCCTTGTTAGACGAGGAGAAAAGACAGCAGAGAAAACAAAGGAATCTAAGCTGACTTAGAAAACACATGGCCAATACAATCTCCTTATTATGTTTCCTAATATTGGAAGGATAATAAGTGATGGCAAAGAGGATCATTAAAGAGAGCATCCTTTTCCTTCCAAAAGAAGGATAAATACAAGGTTGGGATCAAAATCTTATTCTAACTCGGAAACCAAAGGGGTGGCAACTTCTCTTTTAGTTTCTAAAATTGTTGGGCAACATTATAGGCTATAAATAAATCTTGTATCAAACTTACAATGTTTTTTCTTCTTCTTCTCTTCTCACGACAAATAAAGACTTAGGACTTATTGGTTTTATTTTTTTTTATTTTGTTAGTTACAACTTAAGACTTATTTGGACTTAATTAATACTTTGTTTTCAGTTAGAATCCAAGGCTTGTTTGGATCAGGGTTGCCTTACTAATAAATGTTTTGAGTCAATTTTTGTATGTGGGTCAATTCAGCTCACGAGGGTAGTAGATCTATTAGGATTAATTTTTCAGAACTATTTAAACACATATAAGTCTAAATTTCAACAGCAATTAATGAATAATACTTCTAAACTTTTCATTTTTAACGTGTGTGAGAGTTTCATGTATTTTTTGGTTCTTGAATGAACTGAATCTGACTTATTAAAGATTAATTAGTTTCGTGGTGTCATTTGACTTCATTACAATAGTTTCTTGGGGCAGGTTTTTATTGTATCACACTCTTATCAAACCTTTTTTTTTAAAAAAAAGTAGTAAGTATATTAACCAAAAAAGAAACAAAACAACAACAAAATGCAAGGCCCACCAAAATAAGTCTAAGAGGACAATCCCTCTAAGCCTAGTCATCAAAACCAATTAAAACCAAGTTAGAGAAACAAATACAAAGAAACTGGGGCATACCCCATGGAAATGCTAAAAGGACATACCCTCAACACTAAAACAAGAGAAATCATCTAGAGTAAAAAATGTTGTTAGTAAACCCTCCACGCAATATGAAGCTTTCTATTAGTATGCGAAGAGGCCATATTATGACAGATGTTAACTTTTGTAACTATACACTGAACAATATCACTATAAACAACCGAGTCATTACGAGGAGCCTCTCCATATAGCCTATCATTCCTCTCTTTCCAGATGTGGTAAACTGTAGTAGCTGACATCAATCTAATAACCAAAAATTGAAGAGAATTACATTAACCTAAGACAAAAAGCCATATAACGGTACTAGCCCAAGGACAATAATTGAAAGGAATGAGGCATTTAGAGCACAAGTCATACCAAATGCGCTGAGAGAAGGGGCAATCAAAAAATAAGTGATCAATATCTTTACCGCCACCCCCACATAAGAGACACCTATTGGTCTGAACGAGACTATAAAACATGAGCTTATCCTAAGTCGAAAGGTGTCCTAAATTGCAAGCCATAATATGAAAGAGAAACAAGGAACACCATGTTTATGCCATACAAGTCTCCACCACTCCACTTTGTACAGAACAAGGCGGTCGCATTCCAAGCATAACAAATGGAGAAAATACCTGTAAGAGCATCCTTCCAGAAACAATATCACGCCTCCTATCATCCAGAAGAAAAGAAACTAGGGTACACTTAGCAAGCTCAATCCACCCAAGAGATCTAGCAAGAGGCCACCTCCACTCCTGAGTGTCTATAATACAACTCACCCTAGCATCTCTACCCAAACCAGAATCAATAATAATCCTTTCCCCAAAACGCTCCACCAAAGGACCCATAGGATACTGATTATCAAACCAAAGAGAAGTAGAACGGTCATCACCTATATAATGATATATAAGTCTACGAGTGATACTATGCTAACCAAGAATCTTCCTCCAACTCTAAGAACAGTTGCCAGGACACGACACCTCCCAAATACTCCTACCTCGCAACAAGTATGAATCCAAGATGACCAAATAGAATGACTCGGAGTAAAGCATAAATTTCATAGGTGTTTAACCATGGCAGCCTGATTCCAAACCTCCATATTAATAACTCTTAAACCTTCTTCCTTCTTTGGAAAGCAAATCCTCTCTTAAGCAATTTTAGCAGCACTAGAAGCAAGATAACTACCTCTCCACAAAAAACAACATAGAAAGGATATGATCTTCACTATAATAGCCTTTAGAAAAATGAAAAGAGAAGACCAGTACACCTGAATAGAAAAGATGATGGACTTAATAAGTTGAAGTCTACCTGCATACGAGAGGGTATGGTGCGATTCGTCCAAGTCCTAGCCTTAGACGCTCCACAAGGATCAAGCAATCAGAAAATATGAGCTTTGTAGTGATAAGAGGAACACTCAGGTACCTGACTAACAAATTCCCTTCCTTATACCCCAAGGACCTCAAGAAGTCAAGTTTTAGAAACATGGTCAACACCACACAAAAACATGTTGCTTTTGCCATGGTTCAGGGACAAACCAGAAAGAAGCTGAAATTGGTTAATGCACTTTTTGGTTAAGGAAACTGTACCCACTTTATCCTGGTAAAAAAAGCATTAAATCATCAGTAAAACACAAGTGAGTAAGTTGCTCCTTCTCATACCGCCAATGGTATCTGAAGTTTTGATCTCTACCCAACTAATCCATCAATCTTGAGAAGACTTCCATAGCAAGGACAAATAGATAGGGAGATAAATGATCTATTTGCCTTAACCCTCTACTAAAAGCTAAGAAGCCATGAAGCTCCCCAATCTAGTCGTGGAGATACATTTACTAATCCAATTAACCATACGAGGAGGAAAGCCAACTATATGAATAACGACTAAAATAAAGTCCCACCCAACTGAATCATAAGATTTCATCAAATCCACCTTCAAAGAACACCTAGAAGGACTCTCTTCTTGATGATAATTATGAAAAAGCTCTTGAGAAAGTTAGATGTTGTCACTAATTTTGCGCCCCTCTATAAAAGAAAACTGAAACGGGCTAACCAAGTTAGAAAGCACTCTCTTTAACTCTATTAGCAATAATCTTGGCAATACATTTGTAGATGGTATTACAACAAGAAATAACATGAAATCCTTAACCCTAGAAGGATTTGCAACCTTAGGGATTAAGGCTATAGTAGTTGCATTCACCTGTTTAAGTAATCGGCCATAACATCGAAGAATGATTGAAAATGCCAAAATGAAGAAAAGTAGCTTCAGAAGCCAAGAACAACTTTATATTTACAAGCACCCCATCCAATTTTTCCAAGATAGGGCTATTACATTGCCGGTTAGTCCAAGTGAACTTGGAACCCGAGAATCGAAGGTCTTCCAAAGAAGATTGAGTAAATACAATTGTTAAGATCATTCCGCCATGATTCCCAACTCGTAGCTCAACCTCTCTTTTTAGCTAAAGATCGAATTGCATTAAAATCTTCTATAAGGATCCAAAGGGTATCCTCCCACCTCTAACTACATCTAACAATACCAAACCATATAGCCTCTCAATGAGACGAGCTATTATCTCCATAAACAATAGAAACATTAAAGCAAGTATTGGTACTTAACAAAGTAACACAAACACGCAGAACTCGATTTGAATCTCCCAAACGATCCACCTTCACCGTATTTGCATCCTAACATATCCAAATTCAGCCATAATGAGAGAACTCATAATTATACAAGAACGACCAATTCTGAAGAATAAGCTTTGAAACCATTTCTTTATTACATTCTCTAACTCTAGTCTCAACCAAACAAAAAAGAGCTAGCCTTTCCTTCTGGAGAAGATGGTGCAATTCTGAATGCTTCCAAGGGTCACTCAACCCTCTAATATTCCAACATCCAATAAACATAGAAAAGGAATAAGAATACAAACAACAACCTGAAGATTACCTCATCTTGCCCCCTCATGAATATGTTGATTTCTTATTCTTCTTGGACGAACCCATCAAACCCTTCTTCTTATTCTCAAGAGGGTCTTTAGCCTTACTTGCTAATTGTCGTGACCTATACTGCTGGAATCAGAACTACATCGTGGCGAAGGACTAACCAGATCAATATCAGTGCAAACCTCATCCCCTTCCTCATCCCCTCCCCTAACTTCCAGATCAATCTCCTCCTTGCGCCCATCTAATTCATTTATAGCCGAAGCCTGAATAGGGTTTCCCACATTATTCTCACAATGAGTGATATGATTCGGGAAAAAAAAATCAGATTCGGATTCTAATATAAAATTTGCAACTGTCCAATTTCATGGTAACAATCATAATTCGGATCAGGCTAAAATTTTACGTGGAGTCTCTTCACATGTTGTTCTACCTTAGGTTAAACGTTCAAGTCAATCAAATATCAGGAAGGCATCGCAATACTGGTCAACAAATGCTATATGAATTTTGTTATTTACTTTCTTTTGACCTATGGACTTCCTATTTGGCAATGATTCTTTTCCTATAATGATGTGACAGCTGGTTTTGGAAATTTTCTAGTCTTGCAAGGATATTTAATGGGCAACAACATAGTTTTCATGTGTGATATGGACTCCATATTAATGTGGAATCCTTATGGTGTATGGAAACAATTATTCTATCCTTATTATAGTAGGAATCTATCATTAAATAAGTTTCCAAGTCAACTAAAAATACTTTGCAAACAAGAAAACTAAATAGGAGGCAACTTCAGATTTAATTCTCCTAGCTTATATGCGACTTTTAAAGGACAACAAATCTGATCATATCATATTTAGGATATTAAATTCAAATTTGTTGTTATTATTATTTTCTTCTTAGTTTAGGGTTTATTTATATTATTTGGATTTAATTGTAAGGGGGCATCATATCCACATAGGGGTCCATTAGAGTCAGTATAAATAAAGCCATAATCAGACATGTAAGTTAGACAATTCAGATTAATAAAACTTCTTGTTTGGCGCACTTGTTGTGTGTTGGTGGGATAATCTCCCTTCGTTGGTTATTTAAAGAACATAAAATGACTTATTAAAGAACATTTGACTTTGTGGCGTCATCCTTGTACTTCTCGTTCTCGAATCAATATTCGATGGGTTGGGGTTTCCGCTTTCAATAGTACCGGTGCCTAGGTATAAGTTATCTTTTGTCACACTCCTATCAAACCTGATTTACTTGGCTTTTCAGAAATTTGTGTCTTTGCATGTGAGTTGCTTGACCACGTGATCAAGAGATTCGCATCAATGAGAAATACTAGAAATGACATTCCTTACAGGCACAACAACACATGAATCTCCCTCATCCTGCGCTATATCTTCTCGGGTACTTGTCTTCTCATGAACAATACACTTAGGTGCCGTTTGGTAATGCGGCTACACCTAAGGTGAAGGCAAGCTGCAACTAAAAAGTGTTTGGTCATGTTTCAAACGTGGGTTGAATTTAGTGGGACCCATCACCACTTGTGGCCGAACATGTGGTCCATGAAAAGTTGGAAAATGCAGCTGCTAACCAGCAGCAACCTTACCACTATAGTTAGACAGAAACTCTGACAGAGTTGCTTAACACGGCCATTTTTTAGGCATTCAACAGCTACTCACTGGGGTCATATCTTATTGAATGATTAAAAAAAAACCATCGTTGGATAATAATATCACTCTCCCAGCCAAATCGATCCAAACGTTCTCTCCTCTACTGTCAAAAATCTACTCTAACAAAAAACCCCTAACGTTAAAAGTTTTTTACTGTTGTTCTGTAGCATGTTTGTGTTGCTGTCTTAGCTTTTTTCACTTCTTCTTCGTAGGTTTTTGTTTCTATTGTGGACAAAACTTCTCTTCTTTGATGGGTCAAATTTTGTTGCACGAATTTGAAAATCTGTTGCAAATGTAGGTGCATTCGGGTTTAGTTGAAACAAAATAGATTTATGTTTATCCATCTTTTAAATTTCAAATTTCAAGTTAATATTGCGAGATATTTAATGGATAATCACATGTTTTGGTGGTTATTTAGTTTATTTTTTTATCCCTTCACACAAATATATTTCTTTTGTGTTTTATTCTAGTACACCATCTAAAACCAACAATAAAACATATTTTATATAAAATATTGTTTGTTTAATAATATAATAGCAATAGTTAACTCTATAATATTTCAATTAAAAAACAAGATTATTAATATATGTCTTTTATAGTTATTTTATTACCTCAATTTGAAAAGCTTGCCTGTTTGGGATTATGGTAGCGGTGGCGGTTCCTAGTGCTTTTCAGTTACGAAGCATCAATATAATATTTTTTTCATATTGTCAAAAATTATTTTTGAGACCGGCACACGAAAACGATATAAAAACATAAAAAAATAAAATTACAAATGGTTACCGAAAATATTAAACTGATTTTTGTTCAACCTCAATTTCAACCACAGTTTTAACCAAACATATATTTTTTCAAACCAACCTCAACTAAAATTGCTTTTATAAAACAGTTTTTTTCAAACCACAACAACAACCTCAATACCAAAAACACTTGCGCCTCTCTAGATGAAGAAGCAACATTGTCACCAGACTTAGAGATTTTATTCCTTTTACCCACTCGCTGCCATTGATTTGGATTAGAGGCTGTAGTTCTAACAACATCAATATTCCTTTTAGCTTCTCCCTTTGTTCAGAGCACATGACTGTTGAATGCTCGGAAACTTTGCAATAGATATGGATGGAATCCATTCATAATCAGCAGAAATGGTTATGCGCAGTCTCATTTGGACAGTGTAAATCATATTCCTTAATCAGCAGTTTTATAGTATTTATCTCAACACAAACTCTTGCATAGCTCAGCTTTTTGTGTGATAGGGTAATAAGATCAGCATGGAGAGGAACCCTAGTAGCACTAGCAACACAACTTAAACCTTTGATACCAATACTCCAAAGGAACATTATAGAGTTTAACCCAAAACGAAACTCTAGCTAGATTATCTTTAGAAAATTGCATATTCGGTTGCCAGCATTTGAGTATCAAAGATATGTTGGCCATATGCCAAGGAGCTTTATCCAAGTTAGAAGTAGCATGTTCAGCCGAGTCAAAAGTGAAGAGAAAGAATCCAGTTTCCAGGGATAAAACTATTGACAGCCTATATGAGCCCCATAATCTGTTGGCAATGGAATTTACAACTGGATAAGGTAGCTTCTGTCCAATAAAGTGTTCACATTCTTCTTCAAACACATCAAGAGGAGGGGCTACTATCACATGACCATCAGCCAAGAAAGTGGGTAAAAGTGAAGGTTTCGGGTTGTATCAGAGGGCATTCTAACCTTTCCATCCACATCCTTAGAACCTTTAAAAGCTTGTAAGAAATTTAATTTGGGGCCAAAGTTCTGTTGGGGAGATAACTGCTGCCCAACCAAGCTCAAGGAGGCTGCTGTAGAAGTTGCATCAGCAGAACACTTGGAAGCATTAATATTATCTGGAAACACTTGGTCATTTGTAACAAGTTTATAAGGATCCAACGGATCTGTCCCTTTCAAGTCAGAAGATGCATTTCCTTCTATGGCAAAATGGCTTTGATACTTTATTTTTGTTTAAACACGCCATCCTTGTTGTTCTTTGGGGAAGAGCTCAAACCACCCATGCTGCCTAGCATTCAATGTTTGTAACTGTTCTGACGTAGGAGACAGAAAGGGACTAGACTCCAAACCCAAGCCTTCCTTGACCCCATGAACTCTCACTATACCCAGCTCCTTATTCCGCTCAGATACACCATGATAAACCTCAGGAAACCGAGATATGTTAGAGTCATGGCTATGTTGATTTCCTGCAACTTTAAACTTAAAATATGGCCAGACTTTACATTTTTGAACTTCTCAAGACTTGAGCAAACGACCAGGCTCTCAACAGTCGGCTTGGAGTTCATCCTGACCCAAGCATCCCCTATAACACCATGATTATCTTCATTTTGTCTTCTAATATGAGTATCAGAAGATACAACCAAGTCTACACCTATATTGACCAACTCTCCCCTCTTTGCAGCAACAACCTTTTTTGCCAAGGGAACATCCAAGCCTGCATCTATCTTACCCATGTTTACCTTCAAAACATCATAACCTTTCATTGCTGCACCAGAAGAACTCCCTTCCTTTGTTGTAACCAAAGAACTTAAAGACCCTTGCATGGATGGCACACAAAGAAGAACACAAAGGGTGTAGAAGCTGAAACTGAAACCGAACTTGAATCTTAACTCATGAACAAGCCGAGGAAAGAAAACAAACAACAAAGTTAAAACATAATCAGATGCAAGAAACTCAAAACTGATCATGTAAGAGGAAAAGAAAAGGAGGAGAGAGGAGAGGGTATATTTTTCAATTCGGAGCTCCCAACTCCAGAATTTGAACAATCGAGAATTATAATTGTTTATACTAGAATTCAAATTTTTTTATTCAATTTTTTTGAATCGTATCGATTAATCTTGTGACAGAGTACCTAGACCACACAGGAGCTACGTTGCTAATTCTCTCAAGTTTGATGGTGTAAAATAGTGACACAACAAGAACTCTTATTGATGACGACTTACTTGTTCAGACAGAGCATTTAGACCAAAATCTGAAATCTTTAAATTTCCGTGTGAATCAAGTAAAAGATTTTCAGGCTATACATAACATGAACTAACTATAAGATTCCAGCGAAAAAGAAACTGAACAACAGCTCTATGGATGTCAGCAAAACAACACATTTAAATCTCTGTGTTAGACCCTTACTATGCCCAATAATCCACATCATCAATAAGTTGTTGAAAGTATCTCCTAGCTTCAGCCTCACCAAGATGCCCATGATGCACCACGTAATCATTGGTTAACAAGAGCTCTGTATTAGCAGTGAGCAGAGAATATTATCAAGACTACAAAATGCACGTCCATCTTGAGAGTTGGATTTGAATTTAGAATACTCATGATTTTATCAAACAACTCACCTCCTGTAATGAATTACAATATGATATATATATTTGTACGGCTTGTTAAAATCTAACGTAAAACAGCACATGTCAGGAGGACGCACATCTGATAACAGAAGAAATCCAAGCCTCCTACAAGACTTAATATCCTAAAAAAATGAACCTTTAATACTCCATAATTCATGCAGGCGCACAACATAAGGATGTCGAACAAGCTTCATTATAGATATCTCCCTTTTTATCTGCAAGGAAAAAGAAAGATAGTAAGGAAAAATTGCATAACTAAAAATGTTTTGAATTAGAGGAATATAAGATTATGAAAAGTTTTCACCAAAAGAAAGCCACCAATACTCGAAGCAGCATAATATAGAAATGATGCAAACCTCGTGATCACGTGGTCACGCAATCCACATACAAAGACATCAATTCCCGAAAAAGCCAAGTAAATCAGGTTTGATAATAGTGTGACATAAAGATAACTTGTACCTAGGCACCAGCACTATTAGAAACAGAAAACCCCCACCCAACGAATATTGATTCGCGAACGAGAAGTATAAGAATGACGTCACGAAGTCGGTTGTTCATCGATAAGTCGTTTTCAGTTCTTTAAAGAACCAAGGAAGGGAGATTATCTCACCAACACACAACAAGTGCGGCAAACAAGAAGTTTTATTAATCTGACTTGCGTAACCCTTACATGTTTGGTTATGCCTTTATTTATACTGACTATAGACTTAAAGAAACCCTAATGGACCCCATCTTAAGTGGACTTATATGAAACTCACTTACAATTGACCCAAATAAGTAATAATAACCCAAAGACTAAGAAGAAAATAATAAAAATCCAAATATTACTATCATAAATATGCTAGAATCAGATTTGTCACCCTTAAGAAGTCCCAAATAAATTAGACGAAATCTAATTTGAAAATTTTGTGTTGCTGCCCCCTTGATATCCTTGATTAACTTGGATTTCCTTGTTTAAATTGGACAAATAAGAAAACAAATTTCCTCCTTTGTTGCTGATTTAATTATTTTCCTTCCTAGGTTAGGAAAAGCCTTAAATAATCCTCCCATATTTAAGAACAAGATATGACCAACTTCCTTACTTAATCAGGAGAATAAATTGCTGACCTTCTATCCTTGTAGCATTAGGAAAAAAAAAGCCTTACAAGGTTGGTATGGGACCGGACACAAACGACTCTCTTTAAACAAATATCCATCAAGTCTATAGAACTTCCCAAAAGCTAAAGTTTCACAAGCATTGTAAACATTAGCAAAATCACTATCATCCTTGTACAATTCTTTTATGTGTTCAAATCCTAGAAATCTAGCATCCAAAGTAGATAAAAGAACATGCATGCATGAAAGTGCGCGAGCCACAATGTTTTCTTTTCCTTGCTTATACTTGATCACATACAAAAAGGTTTCAATAAATTCAACCCTTTTAACATGTCTCCTACTCAACTTACCTTGCCCTTTCAAGTGCTTCAATGATTCATGATCAAAATGTATCATAAACTCCTTGGGCCACAGGTAATGCTGCCACGTCTCTAAAGTTCTTACCAAGGCACAGAGCTCCTTGTCATATGTAGGGTAATTCAAGGCTGCCCCATTAAGTTTTTCGCTGAAATACACAATGGACCTCCTATCCTGCATCAACACAGCTCCTATACCAATACCTGATGCATCACATTCAACTTCAAAAGCTCTCGTAAAGTATGGCAAAGCTAAAATAGGTGTCGAACAAAGTTTATCTTTCAACAAATTAAAAGCCTTATCTTGTTCATCATTCCATTTAAATCCAATAGACTTTTTCACAATTTCAGTTAAGGGTACAACAATAGTACTAAATTCCTTCACAAACCTTTTATAAAAACTAGCAAGTCCATGAAAACCCATTACCTCACTTACCGATTTCGGTGTAAGCCAATCCCGGATAGCCTTAACTTTCTCCTCGTCCATCTTGATAACCTACGCAGATTACGACATAGCCAAGAAACACAATTTTATCCATGCAAAAGGTACACGTCTCAAAGATTAGCATACAATTGCTCACTACGCAATACACTAAGTACATTACACAAATGATCAAGATGCTCATGTAAGTTCTTGTTATAGATCAAAATGTCATCAAAATACACAACAACAAACTTACCTATAAACACACGCAATACATAATTCATTAAACGCATAAACGTACTAGGTGTATTTGTAAGTCCAAACGACACTAACCATTCATACAAACCATGCTTAGTCTTAAATGCAGTTTTCCACTCATCACCCTTTTTCATCTTAATTTGATGGTACCCACTTTTTCAGTCAATTTTAGAGAAAATACATAATCCATGTAACTCATCTACCATGTCATCAAGCCTAGCAATAGGATGTCGATACTTTACCGTTACGTTGTTGACGGCATGACTGTCGACACACATCCTCCATGTTCCATCATTTTTAGGCACAAGTAACATTTTCACAACACAAGAGCTCATACTCTCACGAATGTACCCCTTCATCATCAACTCATCTACTTGCCTTTAGAGCTCCTTCATCTCCTTGGGTTTGCTTCTATAGGCTAGACGATTAGGAATCGAAGCCCCAGGTATAAGGTCAATCTGATGTTCAATTCCCCTTAATGGTGGTAATACACTAGGGATGTCTTTAGGGAATACATCATCAGACTCCTGGAACAAAGAAACAGCCACACTAGGAATAGCAGAATCAAGATTGTTAAAGTTAAAATAAGCCTCCTTATACATAAGTAAGATCATCGGCTTGTTAGTGAAAAACGCAGATATGATTTGAGCTCCTTTTGCATAAAAATTAGGTTGTTTCTTTAATTTTTCCACACTATTATCATCACACAAGCTTACTTTCTTCACTCCTTGGGTTTTACCTCCACTCCCAACCGGTTTAATTAATGATTTAGGTTTAGCCAAATCTGATGGTCTTCTCTCATCATTGTCCTCACGTGAATTTTCACTCTTCCCATCCTCACACTCCCTTTTTAATTTCATTTGATCATCATACACTTGTTTTGAATAAACAGGTACAAGAGTGATGGTTCTACCATCCTTTACAATAATGAACCTATTTCTAAACCCATCATGAATCGCCTTCCAATCAAACTGCCAAGGACGCCCCAAAAGTAAGTGACTAGCATGCATTAGGACTACATCACATATAACCTCATCAGAATACTTCCCAATAGCAACGCAATCAATACTAGCTAGTAACATTCACTTCACCGCATTCATTCAACCATTGTAATCTATAAGGCCTAGGATGCTTAATACAACTCAGATTCAATTTCTTCACAAGAGTATCGCTAGCTACATTAGCACAACTACCTCCATCAATTACCATGCTACATACCTTGTTTTGGATGTGACATCAAGTGTGAAATATGTTTTCCCGTTGTTGATCTACACATCTTCTTTGATTTGCATGTTCAGCGCACGTCTTATAACCAAGGCCTCCTCCTCAATAGGATATGAAATCTCCTCATCACTACAATCCACCAAAGGTGGCATCTCTACACTTTCAGATTTGTCACTTTAAGATTCAACCTCCCCGGTCTCTTGTAAGCATAACTCTTTGATATAAACACTAAGATGCAATGTGCCCCTTCCCTAAAAACTTAAAACTTTTAATATCTCTATCACGAGTAGGGTGAGATTTAGATTTACCTTTCCCATCCGTATGACATTCTGTTTTGGCCTTAGGTGGTTCAACATTTGCATAAGGCTTTTGTTGGACAACCCCCTCTCTCTTCAGATTTGGCCTCCATGTTGAAGATGAAGCCGAATTGATCTGAAAACATGTACTGCCCTTTCTCTTTATTTGCCTCTCCACCTTACCATGTCTTCCAATTCCACACAATGTTGTAATTCTACAACATTCTCAATGTCCCTCCCTATTCAACCCATTTAGAAATCTAGCCATGATAGCTACACTATCCTCAATCACATTGGCTTGTGTCATTGCGATCTTCATCTCCTTGAAAAACTCATCCACGGACCTAGAACCCCGATTCAAACCCTGTAATTTCATATACAAATCTCTATAATAGTGGTTAGGCACAAATCGCCTTCTCATCAACACTTTCATCTCCTCCCACGACACTACCGGCCTCTCTCCACTCCTTCTCCTACTAATCATATTCTGATCCCACCAAATCAGTGCATAATCTATGAAGTCAATTACTAACAATTTTACCTTCTTCACCTCCGAATAGTTATGGCAATGAAAAACTCAATCCACCTTTTTTTCTCACTCCAAATACGCCTCGGGATCATTTTTACCTTGAAAAGAAGGCATTTTCAGTTTGATAGCATCCAAATCACCAGCTAAATCATCATGTCTCCCAACACTATAGAAATTTCCCCTTTGGCCGAATTGGCCCTAGTTCTATTCCCAAAATCCCTTCGGTTTCTAGGCTGCCGAAAACCTGCCCAACGGCCAATGGTCTCGTCCTCAAAACCACCATCAGCCCTACTGCCACACTTTGCTTTCGGTTCAGCCCCAACTTTCCTCACGTCTTGGGTGCTTGTACCAGCCTCGTTACCACGTCTCTCCACCCTATCAAGTCTGTCACACACGTTCCCCATCACAAAATTCATCCTCTCCATCATCTGCATCATGGCTTGCATTTGGAACTTAAGTTCTCCCTCGGGAAGGGGTGGTGTGTTGTTTTGATCTGACATGATAGTACCTGCAAAAATTAGTTAGTAGTAAAAACATATCCTCACGTCGCTCATGTTTTGCTGAAACTCTTAATATCCTAACACGCTCACATCTCTCGTCTCACCTTCTTACGGTTCTTGTAGAACTGAAACCAACACCAAATAGAACCAACTTAGCAGCACAATCCCAATGTATATTTGAATCAAGAAGCAATAAAAAACCCAGAAAACAAGTAAAACAAAACTACGATGATAGTCTCGCAAGTAGCAAGCGAATCTATCCGAAATATGAATGAAACTGAACACTCGAATAAAAACAAATACCAAATATGCAAAATGATGAAACAACACCCAAATATGTTAGATATGTTGAAGATATACTACAACAAATGAAAACAACAGAAAGAAAGCGAATTTCAAAAGTTGACGCAAAACAGACTCGTTTATGACGAGTTAAGTCCAAATCTGGAACCTAAAGTAAATGATGTCCGATTGAGCTAAAATTTCATATATAATGTTATTTCAACCCAAAAAGACAGAATATAAAGTTTGAGAAATTTATGATAAATTTTGATATACTAACGCAAAAACATTAAAAATCATACCAGATTAAACCCGAAATTGAAAACCAAAGCAATCGATATTCAATTGACCCCAAAATTAATAATTATTGCGATTAAGACCCCAGTAATCATAGTATCAAATTTGAGCTAATTCGGAATTGATTTGATCCAATTTTCCCTTGTTTAGTTTTCTACGGCAGAAGCATATAAGTGTTTTTTTTTTGTTATCTGGTTTTCAAATTTAAGCTAATTCTGAATTGCATATCCTATTGAAGAGGAGGTGATGTGAACCTCATGATCACGCAACCCACACACAAAGACAATAATTTCCAGAAAGCCAAGTAAATCAGGTTTGATAGGAAGATAACTTGTACCTACACACCAACACTATTAAAAACGGAAACACCACCCAACGAATATTAATTCGTGAATGAGAAGTATAAGGATGATGCCATGAAGTCAGTTGTTCTTCGATAAGTTGTTTCAGTTCTTTAAAGAACCAAAGAAGGGAGAATATCTCACCACTCACATATAAAGTTGCGGCATAAGATGTTTATTTATCTGAAAATTTTATAGTCTTACAATTCTGATTATGGCTTTATTTATATGAACTTATATGAGACCCCCTTACAATTGACCTAAATAAGTAATAATAAACCAAAGATTAAGAAAAAAATAATAAAAAATCGAAATTAATATCCTAGATATGCTAGAATTATATTTGCCACCCCTAAGAAGTCCCAAATAGACTAGGAAATCTGATTTGAATGTGGAATTAATTCTAAAGTCTTTATACCTTATTGTGCTTCGTTTCCTTATTTTGCGTAGACAATTAATGAAGAAAATCTTCATCTTTTATACCTGCCAATTTAGTTTCCTTCCTGTAAACCAAAATGTCATAAAATTTCATCACCCATTCTTTCCTTGTGTAATTAGGATGAATAAGAAATCTTTGTAAGAAAAGGATTCTGAAACATTGATGAATCATTGCCACTTGGAAACTATGTTGTAGTCCATTAAAGATCCTTATAGAACTAGAAGATTCTCAAAACAAGCTACCACATCCTATAGGAAAATGATCCTTGTCATATAGGAAGTCCACAAGTCAAAAGAATGTAAATAACAAAATTCGTATTGCCTGTTCTAATCTATATCACAAGTCGCGAACTCCAATTCACCTGAAAGTTTAGTCCAACATAGACAAATACCTCTGGAATCTTCTGGTAAAGTTGCAGCTCGATCCAACTATTCGATTTGGAGTTATGCTCAATAGCGTAAAACTAAATGATAAGAAATTTGACACAAAAGTCTGAATTTGACCTTGATTGGATCGTATCAAATTGGAAGGAAATGCTAGTTTTACTTTGAATATACCATCTCTGGGTCTTGAAAGAAAGATTGAGTTCTATAACATGTATTTTGTCAATGAACATTGTCTTTCATACTAAAGAGATAGTCAGGCTAGAAAAGACATATAACAATGGAGTTTGTGTAAAGAGATCGACTTCTATTGACTCTAGAGTTGATTGTTATGGGAAGTTAGAAGACATGATTGAATTACAATATCATATCGAGCATAATAGAGTTCTTTTTATTCAAATGCTATTGGTATAATACCACCAATAGAGAAATCAGAGTAGATCCCATCATAGTTTGGTTGAAATTAATACAAAGGCTTCACAATGTTGATGATGTCTTTGTTTTCACTAAGCAATGCCACCAAGTTGATTACATATACACTCCTTACTTTAAAAAAGATCTTTCTAGGGTTGATTGGTTGTTCGTAGTTAAAACCAAACCTAGGGGTCATGTTCAAGTCTTTCATCTTGATGAATTAGTTGATCCATATCAAGTTGATGTTGATGGGAATACTTTTGTTGATGTTGATGTTGATGTTGATGCTGAGGAGTTAAATGATATATTGTGAGATCCAGTGGATATACAGAAGTCAATGAAGATGATATTATCGACGAGCAACAATTCAATATAGAAGATTGTGATGGACATGATGAAGATCAAATTTAAGAAGAAAAAGAAGAAGACAATTCTAATTCATTTGTAAAACATCAATGCCTTTTATATTGACTTTAATATAATATTTCTTGTTCTTCCTTTACAAGGATGTGAATTTATTATTACATGACAACGAAGTGTTTATTTTTGTGATTTTATTATTATAAACAAAAATAGTGTTAATGTATTGTACTTTTACTATATTTGTAGAATGAAGATATATGGAATACAAACAATGCAGGGAAAAAGAAATTGTTTTATATCGATGACATCGCTGATGGTTGTAGATTATTGACAGAATCATTGACGAACTTAATCCATCAAAATGTTCTTGAGAGTTAAATAAAAATTACACTAGCATGCCACTAACCATTACAAACAGAATCATTGACACATTTGATCTGTCATAAAGTTCCAAAGAGTTTGATAAAAATTACACTCACATGCCACTAATCATTACAGACAGAATCACCGATGGACTTATCCGTCGGAAAGGTTCTAAAGAGTTTGATAAAAATTACACTCGCATGCCACAGACTATTACAGAATGACACGATCAGAAGATTGATGTCTTATCCGAAGTAATAAATAACCCGGCAAGACCAGGGTCGAACCACAGGGAGGTGAACTATATAAAATTATAAATAACAAATGAAAAGGAGTTGAAGAGAACTTTTGAGATGTGATATTGATGTAAGGATAAAACAAGGATAAAACAATTGTCAAGGTTAGAGGATCCACTAATGGTATTTCAAATAAGTATAGTATAAACTCTTTTTATTACTCAACTGGAAACCACACACAAAGGAGGTTCAATCGGATTATAAATTATTAACATGATTATATTAATTATCTTATTTGAGCAATGCCAATACTTGTAAATGTGGTCAGGTATTCATGGTGCTAACTTATGTTAATAACAAATCAAGTTCCTTTCATAGCACAAGTGTCGGTTATACCATACAGTAGGCTATGAAAGTGCCAAGTATTTGTTGTACCAAGGGTCATACAACACAAATCTAGATTAACCATTTAACAAGTAAGGTATTAAGAGTGAGTAAGATAACAAATACAAAACATGTTAGTATCAAACATTAAAGTCCATGTTGAGTTTATATTATACTTATTCTTATACCATTAGTGTACCCTTTTCACCTTGACAAAATTAACTTAGCTAAACATAATGAAGAAGAAAAACATAAATAAACAATATAAGAACATAAACATGATATAAGTTAACTAAGTATAGTAAAGGAAATGAAAAGCATAAATAAGAGATTAATATAACATAAAATAAAACTTGAACATTACAAAATACAAAGAGAGAGAGTGATCTTGATCTAAAAACCAAGATGTCTAAATATATGGCAAATGCCTCCTTTTATAGGCTAAAATTCAGAACTACTGATTTGATTACTAATTATTAAGTGGGTGGCCACCTTTTGACTTGGTGTCAACCATTATCTTCTTGTCTGAACAAAACGTCATTGCTAACATCATAATTTGAACAGATAGTCTTCATGAAAGTTTTGGGCATTTTTCTCAGCTTTCCAACAAACAAGGAGCTCATTTGGACTTCTAGAACTCGCGATATGGGCTGAACACTGAATAGTATCTGGGCTATAGGATAGATTCCGACTTCTTGTTTGTTGCTACAATTTGAACTTGAAAACGACCGTTTTGAATCTTGGACTCTTCACGAAAGTTTTAGGCCTATGTCTTAGTTTTCCATCCATAAAAACCAGACCTAATTCCAAGTTCTACAGCTCCAGTTATGATCCAATAACCGAATGATGTTCCAGTTTGAATTGAACCAACATCTCTTCTTTAAGCTTAACCCTCTCTTTGTCTTTTCACTTTCAATAATTAAACACATCAACCAATCCTTTAAATTGTGAGATATGCCTGCATTCAAAATGAACATTTTACCATAAATTAAAGATATCTTATATTATGGTACTTGCTATTATAAAACACGTTTAAGTTAGGGAATTTAATGATATTTAAGTGCAATATGATGATATAAAACCTTGATAAAAATGCACTTTTAAGTACTAATCACACCCCCTAACCAGCTTATTATTGGTCCCTAGTAATTAAAGCGTTAAAACAATTTGCAATATTATAAAGCAAGGCATTCATCATTCAACTTCCATTAATCTATCCAAATAAACAAACTCTCATTAGATTTATTTATTTGCTTCATACTTCTTAAACAAGATATTTTAATAAACCTTCCTTTTGTGCTCAATATATCAACATATATAGTTATGAGACTTTGCTTGGATGAAAACACAATTTTGTTCTAAAGTTTTTCTAAGGTTAACTTCCTTGGGTTGAAATTTATTATCTTTTTTTTTCTTTTCTTTTCTTTTTCTGTTCTTTTTTAAATATATATATATAACTTAAAACACAATGCATCTTTAATCCATGTAACGAGCTTTAGGCTAATGACTCCCAAACCAGTTGGCTTTAGGGCATTAGGTGTTAAGACACCCTTACGAGCTTAGTAACTTGGGTTGCAGATACTGATACGTAAATAGTACAATATTTGATTCCCTTAAGCTTTTCTCCTCAACCTATGTAACAAGCACTGGGCCAATAGCTCCCAAGTTAGTTGACTTTAGGGTAGTATGTGTTAAAACACCCCTTCGGGCTTAATTGCTTAGGTTAGGGAGGCTACAAAACCAAACTTATCTACGTTTTTATTATCATCAATATTATCAATTTGTTTTTGTTTTTTTTCGCAAATTATATACTATCCATTTCCCTTAGTTGTTACCTTTAACAAAAGAACATAAATAATATAATAATCCAATGTGGAACCCACAATCATATATTAAAGTGTGTGTGTGTGAAAATGAAAGTTTAAGAATACTTGTTAAATGAGTATATGAGCAGAATCAAGTGATAACAATGTGAGAGTTTGTAAACCTGAATATTTCAAGAAGTGTTATGATAAACCTTGATAAGAATGTTTACTAAGATGCGTCTCAAGAGTCAATAAAAATCCTCTTTACTCTGTCATCCTAACAATAACAGTTTTGTTAAATGGTTTTAATAACAACAAAAAGTTAGTTTTTTTTTTTAACTTACATAACAAAGAGATTCTCAAAACAAGGAGATCCATTTAAGATCCTTATATAACAAGGAGATTCTCAAAACAAGCTGCTACATCCTTATACGAAAAGAATCCTAGCTAAATAGGAAGTCCACAAGTCAAAAGGAAGTAAATAACAAAATTCGTACAACTTCTGTTGACCCATATTGCGATGCTTTTCTGAACACTGATTGACCTGAAATTTTAACCCAAGGTAGTACAACATGTCAGAAGACCCCACATGAAATTTCAGCCCGATCCAACGATCAGATTGAGAATTATGACTATTGCCGTAAAACTGAATCGTTGCATATTTTACATCAGAATCCGAATTTGACCTTATCTGGATCGTATCAAGTGACTTTTCAAAACTGAAATTGTTAAGTTAATGGATTATACTATTGCGTAAAAATAAGATGAAACATTGTTCTTGTTGTATAAGTGGCGTAATGACTAAAACTAACTTGCAAGTGACAGAGATGGGATTAAGGGGGTAAATAAAGTAATTTAAATGGAAGAACTGAAAGGAATAGAGATAATATGTTCCAGCCTTTAGGAAGGTTTAAAGAGGACTTGATTGGCAAATGTTATAAATGGGTTCATAAGAAAGAAAATCCACAAAATAACTATGGTCTAAGGGTAACAAGAGATTATGAGTTGAAAAAGAATTTAGATATATACACATTGATAAGTCACGACATATAATAAAGGGAGAACATCACGAAAATAATGACAAGGACTTGAATTCAAAAAGATATAGGGAACTTATGATAGTGGTTATCAAGTTCATAGATTGAGAACTGGACAGAAACTGTTACTTAACTTCCAGAGGAGATTGAACTTGAAAATGACTAAATTAGAGATAAGGATCTTCATGAAAGTTGAAGTTTAAGATGTTAGCTTTCCAAAAAAACTGAACTTGCTTAATTTGGAGTTCTATAACTCCAAATATGGATTACAAACTGTCAATGGGTCAAACCGAATCTTACTAGACAGAATTGATGACGTGTAGTGATGGGTAATTTTGAATGTGTTCATAACAGAACTGAGTCTTCCACCCTAAAGAAAAGTTGTAGATTTGTATCTTAGCTTTTCAAAGAGTTAAATCTCATCGAAAACTGAAGTCTATGACTTTACTTATGATTAAAATAGTAAGTAGTGCTTTTGAATAATAATAAAAAAAACAAAAAAAAAATGATTTAGAAAGTGTAATTAACCAATTGAAGGAAAACAATCGGGAAATAAAATTAATACATGGTGATGAATTTATGTGGATGAAATTAGAATGGTATAAGAATGTTCATTATGGTCAACTTACGAGAGGTTACTAATGGTATCTCTTAATTCCAAACAAGAGAGGCACCTAAAATAGGGACGATCGCAAGTTGAGGAACCCGGGCAATTGAAGGAGCAGGTAGGTGTATCACACCTCTTCTTTTCAATTCATATCAAACTAATGCTAGCATATAGATTTTATGAATTGCTAGTTACAACAAGTTTTGTACTTCAATATGGCCATATATAGATGGATATGCGATATGCATGATTTGTTACAAAGTTGTTGGTTGATGGTAAAGAATTGTTAAATTGAAACTAGGAGGAGAAGTGAGAGAAAATTATCATCATAGTGTTAATGACTAATGCTTTTCTATGAAGATACTTAGTTCTGTTACTAAAATCACAATAGGAATAAGGCTTGGTAACCGTGGTAAGGAGGTTAAAGTCAGATTGTGGTTTTGATACTTAGTTACTATGATGAGTAACTAAGGAAATGATATGGTTGGATACTTAGTTCCCAAAGGAGGGACAACTAAGGTTATGGTGTTGATACCAAGTCATTGTAAGATTGGTGACTATGGATTCGACGAAATCGATGCTTCATTATCAAAATATCAATAATTAAGGAAGTAAATAGTGAACAGGAATTATTGGTAATAAAAAGATAAACTATGAACAAAAATCATCAATGATGAGGGAATTAAATTATGAGTAGGTATCCTACACCTATATCCTTTTTAAATGTACATAATAGTGAAAAGTTTGTTTAATTTTTGGATTATATGTATAAATGTTACCAAAACGGGAAACATCTAATGAAACAGGTGAGAAATGGAAGCAGACTTGATTAACTATTCCGGTTAGGAATAGTTAATATTCCATTGATATCGGCATTTTCTGGATTTGATTAGTCCATCCCAAGTATGGGAGGCTAATGATGTTAGTAGGGTTTACTAACATTTGCATGATCACCCAGGACATGGGGGGATATTGAACTTGATTAACTATTTTGGGTTAAGAATAGTTAATCATATCGATGGGCTACATCGATATCGGTGCATGATCACCTCGGGACATGGGGGATATTGAACTTGATTAACTATTTTGGGTCAAGAATAGTTAATGATATCGATGGGCTACATCAATATTAGCTATTCCTGGTATTGAGGCTAATGATGTCAAGGATCCTTGACATCAGCATTTCCAAGGATATTTTAAAGTATTGTTGGGACTTGATCGACTATTTTATATTAAGAATATTTAATGATATCAATGGGTTACATTGATATCAGCATTCACGATAAACTTGATTAGTCGATCCTGGTAAGAGAGACTAATGATACTAATATGATTCGTTAGTATCGGCATTACAATCCCAAGGTTTTTGGGAAGAAAAAGATTGATTGACTATTTAGTGAAGGATAGTTAATGATGCCAATGAATTGGTATCGACACTTGCTTGAAGAAATTGTCCTTCGGTATTAATATATGATATTGGTTGGAAATTAACAGTGGAATGGAAAATGTTAGTGAATTTATGATAACAAAAAATCCTAAAAGGACCAAGTGGGGAATTGTAAAGAAATTTGAATGTATGTTAATCTTGAATAAATTACTTAATTACCAATGTTAATATTGTTTTTCATGATATGTATTATCCAATGTTATACTTGTTTTAGGTCCGTCACACTCACGACAAGAGTGATTTTTATATCTTTCTATCTTCTTGTTATCTAGTTTTAAGTGAATGTTTATGTATTTTGTATCTTAAGAAATTGTCATGACTTGATTTGTAATAATATCTTTTAAATTGAATGTATGAACTTAAACTATACTTTCATGTATTTATATTTTACATGTATATTTACTTATTTAGTGTCATCTAATATTTCATTTCTATTATATTAATGCTTGATAAATTGTAGTTGCATTGATGTGGGTTGTTGGAATTGAGACCCATGATGATTGGGTCGTGATTGAATAATGGTTAATAGAAGTGTAACAAGTTTTTTTTCAATAACTTAGGACTTCTCGGAATAGGGAAGACTTTGCCAAAATTTCGGTGGACTTTTGAAAAAAAAAATATCATGTTTTTCCTATATTACAATTGGTGTGTTGTCCCGATAATTGGGATGTTACAATATTTGTTTAAAGAGAGTCGTTTATGTGTTATGTTAAGTTCTATGCGTGAATTACTTGTATGTGAAGCATATGGGGGCGGGTTGCATGAGCATTTTTATTGGCCTAAAATGAAAAAAGATGTGCAACGCATATGTGATAAATGCTTAACTTGTAGGAAAGTAAAGTCTAGGACTCAACCACATGGCTTGTGTACCCCTTTGCATGTACCTAAGAAACCATAGATAGACATTTCAATAGACTTCGTCTTAGGTTTACCTAGGTCAAAACGGGGTAGGGATTCAATCTTTGTAGTTTTTGTTAGGTTTTCAAAGATGGCACACTTTATTCCATGTCATAAAACCGATGATGCAACTAACATTGCTGATTTGTTCTTTAAGGAGATAATATGACTTCACGGGGTCCCTAAGAACATTGTTTCTGATAGAGATGTTGAGTTCCTTAGCTATTTTTGGATGGTGTTATGGGGCAAATTGGGTACTAAACTGTTGCTTTCAACTACTTGTCACCCCAAATAGATGGATGAACCGAAGTAGTTAATAGGATCTTAACACAACTTCTGCGTGCTGTTATTTAAAAGAACTTAAAGAATTGGGAAGATTGTTTGCCATTTATAGAGTTTGCATACAATCATACTGTGCACTTTACTACTGAATTTTCACCATTTGAAATTGTGTATAGATTTTAACCCTTTAACTCCCATGGATTTGATTCATTTGCCTATTGATGAAAGGGTTAGTTTGGATGGTAACCGTAAAGCATAGGTGGTGAAGACACTCCATGAGAGTGTGCGGCAACAGATTGAAAAGAGGAATTGTGTGTGTGCGACCAAAGCCAATAAGAGGCGCAAACATGTTGTCTTTCAGCCCGACGATTGGGTTTGGGTGCATATGCGCAAGGAGAGATTTCCGGCCCATAAGAAATCAAAGCTACAATCACGAGGAGATGACCCATTTCAGATCCTTGAGAGGATCAAAGACAATGCTTATAAAGTTGATTTGCCAAGTTAGTATGGTGTTAATGCTACCTTTAATGTTTCTGGTCTTACTCTGTTTGATGTAGGTGATGATTTGAGGTCGAATCCTTTTGAAGAGAGAAAGGATGACGAGGATTAGCCCAACACCAAGCGTAATCATGCCAATGACCCATTGGAGGTGCCAATTGGGCCAATTACAAGAGCTAGGGCAAAGAAGCTTAAAGAAGCATTGAATTGGCTTGTTCAGAACATAGGGAGAAAGATGGACCAAGAGGTAATGCGAACCTCGTGATCACATGGTCACGCAACCCACACGCAAAGACACCAATTCCCAGAGAGCCAAGTAAATCAGGTTTGATAGGAGTGTGACACAAAGAAAACTTGTACCTAGACACCAGCACTATTGGAAACGGAGACCCCCACCCAACGAATATTGATTCGCGAACGAGAAGTATAAGGATGATGCCACGAAGACAGTTGTTCTTTGATAAGTCATTTTTCAGTTCTTTAGAGAACCATGGAAGGGAGATTATCGCACCAACACACACACACAAAGTGCGGCAAATAAGAAGTTTTATTAATCTGAATTGTCTTACCCTATATGTTTGGTTATGCCTTTATTTATACTGACTGTAGACTTAAAGAAACCTTAATGGACCCCCCTTAGGTGGATTTATATGAAGCCCACTTATATCTAACCCAAATAAGTAATAATAACCCAAAGACTAAGAAGAAAATAATAAAAATCTAAAAATTATCATATTAAATATACTAGAATCAGATTTGTCATCCTTATGAAGTCCCAAATAAACTAGGAGAAATCTGATTTGGAAAATTTGTGTTGCTTCCCCTTTTGATGTCCTTGGATTTCCTTGTTTAATTTGGACAAATAAGAAAACAAATTTTCTCATTTGTTGTTGATTTAATTACTTTCCTTCTTAAGTTAGGGAAAGCATTAAATAATCCTTCCCTATTTAGGAATAAGAACTGGCCAACTTCCTTACTTAATTAGGAGAATAAATTGCTGACTTTCTTTCCTTGTTGTAGCTAGGATGAATAAGGAAATCCTTGTAAGAAAAGGATTTTGAAACATTTATGAATCCTTGCCACACTTGGAAGCTATATTGGAGCACATTAAAGATCTTTGTAGAGCTAGGAGATTCCCAAAACAAGTTGTCATATCCTTGTAGGAAAAGGATCCTTGCCAAATAGGAAGTCCACAAGTCAAAAGGAAGTAAATAACAAAATTAGTACAGCCTCTGTTGACCCATATTGAGATGCCTTCCCGAACTCCGATTGATCTAAAATTTTAACCCAATATGAACATGTCAAGAGACTCCACGTAAAATGGCAGCTCGATCCAACGGGCGGATTGAGAATTATGTCTATTGCTGTAAAACTGGATAGTTGCATATTTTTACATCAAAATCCGAATTTGACATTTTTTGGATTGTATCATTCCCTCTCTCTTCAAGATGATTCATCCTCGAATCACCAATAAGTTGAATGGACAACTCCTTAGCCTCTTTTTGAAGCCTTTTAAGTTCTTTTCTTGCCAACAATTGTCACCAACAACTTTGGATGAGAGTAGTAGCCGTTCTATTTTTAAATCATCATTGCAGCGTATTTTCTCCTCTCTTTCTGAAGCTTGCTGGGCATTGACTGATGTCGTTAACACATCAAGTTCTTGCTTCATCTCCCCTAGAATACGAGATAGACTCTTGGATTCTTTTTTTTAAAACTCTAATCTCTTTATTTCTCTCCATTTGATACCACCTCTCCTTTTGAATCCTTCTTTTCTTTTGCCATAACACCTCATCAGAATACATGAAATCACTTTGGTTTCTAGGCTGCCAAAAACCTTCTCGATGGCCTATGATCTCATCTTTAAAACCACCATCACCAATATCATCAATGTCCTCCTCATAATCAGCCCACCTTGACCTTTCGGCCCCACTGCCATTGTTAGATTTGTGTTGAGCCCCAACTTTTCTCATGTCTTGGGTACATGTTCTAGCCACGTTACCATGTTTTCCCACCTTCTCAAGTCTGTCACACACGTTCTCCATCATAAAATTCATTCTTTCCATCATCTTCGTCATGGCATGCATTTGGAATTTAAGTTCTACATTAGGAAGGGGTGGTGTGTTGTTTTGCGCTGACATGATAGTACCGAAAAAAATTGGTTAGTGGTAAAACAAATCCTCACATCCCTCGTGTTTCGCTCAAACACTCTTAATATCCTCACATGCTCACACCTCTCATCTCACCTTCTTGCGGTTTGTGCAAAACTCAAACCAATACCAAATAGAACCAACTTGACAGCGCAATCCAAATATGTATATATGACTTAAGAAGCAATAAAAACCTGAAAACAAGCAAAACAAAACTGGATACCCGTATTGAGATGCCTTCCCGAACTCCGATTGATCTGAACTTTTAACCCAATATAGGAGAACATATCAGGAGACTCCACGTAAAATGGCAGCTCGATCCAACGGTCGGATTGTGAATTATGACTGTTGCCGTAAAACTGGATAGTTGCACATTTTACATCAAAATCCGAATTTAACCTTTCCTGGATCGTATCAAGAGGGACTTGGGAAATTTAAGGAGCATGAAGAACAACTTTTAATTCATCTAATTCAGGTCCAAGAAGAGCCCACTTCGTGTGGATCAACGGTAGCATGTGTCCGGCCCCATACCAGCCTTGTTAGGCTTGCTTTTTCCTAATGCTACAAGGATAGAAAGTCAACAATTTATTCTCCTAATTAAGTAAGGAAGTTGGACAGATCTTGTTCCTAAAGAGGGGAGGATTATTTAATGCTTTCCCTAACCTAGGAAGGAAAGTCATTAAATCAGCAACAAAGAAGGAAATTTATTTTCTTATTTGTCCAAGTTAAACAAGGAAAATTAAGGACTTAAAAGGGGGCCGCAACACAAATTTTCCAATTCAGATTTCTCCTAGTTTATTTGGAACTTATTAAGGGTGACAAATCTGATTCTAGCATATTTAGGATAGTAATTTTCAGATTTTTATTATTTTCTTCTTAGTCTTTGGGTTGTTATTACTTATTTGAGTCAATTGTAAGTGGGCCTCGTATAAGTTCACCTAAGGGGGGTCCATTTGGGTTTATTTAAGTCTAGAGTCAGTAGAAATACAGGCATAACCAAACATGTAATGGTTACACAATTCAGATTAAATAAACTTCTTGTTTGCCGCACTTGTAGGTGGGATAATCTCCTTTTTTGGTTCTCTAAAGAACTGAAAACGACTTATCAAAGAACAACTGGCTTCCTAGTGTCATCCTTATATTTCTCGTTCGAGAATCAATATTTGTTAGGTATGGGTTTTCTGTTTTCAATAGCGTTGGTGCCTAGGTATAAGTTATCTTTTTGTCACACTTTTATCAAACCTGATTTATTTGGCTTTCCGAGAATTGGTGGTCTTTGTGGGTGGGTTGCGTGACCACGAGGTTCGCATCACTTAGACTAGATCAACGTGACCCTATAAAGACTTATCGAGTGTAAGTGGTGGTCTTTAAGTCCATTATAGATATGATAAAAAAGAATAGGTTAATGCTCGATTAGCCATCATCATCTTTGAGGTCCAATAATTGTATTTCAATACGGATTAGACTTTGTTGTTGGGCATTGGTCTCATATCACTGCTTTAGGTACATATAGTCTGTTACCTTTAATAATAAATACACATATACTAATTTGGGCAAACTCTTAGTATGTAAGCAAAACCTTTATCATAAAAAAACGCGAAGAAAGTTACTTTAGATAGGATGATACGATCCAAATAAGGTTAGATTCAAACTTTAGCGTAAAATTTTCTACCATCTAGTTTTATGCTATTAAGCATAACACCACATCAAATTGTTGGATCGAGTTGAAATTTTTCCAGAAGATTCCAAAGGTATTTTTTGTATTTTGGAGTAAAAATTCAGGTGAATCGGAGTTCGGGAAAGACTTGTGATATAGGTTAGAACAGACTGTATGAATTTTGTTATTTACTTCCTTTTGACTTGTGTACTTCCCTTGTTTTGGGAATTTCCTAGTTCTGCAAAGATTTTTAATGGGCTACAACATAATTTTCAAGTGTGGCAAGGATTCATCAATGTTCCAAAATCCTTTTCTTACAAGGATTCATTTTTTATCCTAGCTATTTTGGTTTCTAGAATCATTGAGTAGTATTGTAGGTATAAATAAGCCTTATATCATACTTACAATGTTTTATTTTCTTCTTCTCTTCTCACGGCAGATAAAGACTTAAGAGTTATGGGCTTTATTTTTATTTTGTTTAGTTACAGCCCACGACTTATTTGGACTTAATTAATACTTTGTTTTCAGATAGGATCCTAGGCATGTTTGGATCAGCATTTGGGCTTACTAGTAAAAATTTCGGTCAGTTTTGTAAGTTGGTCAATTCAGCCCACAAGGGTAAATCCAATAGGGTTAATTTCTTAGAACTATTTAAATACATGTAAGCTTAAATTTAAGGACCTTTGATTAATAATACTTATGAACTTTTTAGTTTTAATGTTTGAGAGAGATTATTGCATTTTTTTAGTTCTTGAATAAACTGAATTTGACTTATCGAAAATTAATTTGTTTCGTGACGTCATTCGATTTCATCCCAACAGTGTTGGTGCCTTATGAGGATATTGCTAGTAAATGGAACTCCCTCGCTCCTAACTCAACTATGCCCGGATAACCTACTAAAGAACTTTGTTTCCATTGTGTCACTTTCCTATCATACCTCTTTCGGCTTTCCAGGATCAGATCTCAATCTTGATTGTCAATTGCGTGACCACGAGGTTCGCATAAATAAGTCTCATATCACTACTTGAGGTCCATATAGTCTTTTACCTTTAATAACAAACACTTATATACTAATTTAGAAAAACACTTAGGATATAAGTAAAACCTTTATCATAAAAAAAAACAATGCAAAGAAAGTTACATTAGGTAAGATATATAAGGTAAGTAATTGTTATCTTTCATATTACATAACTAGACCCTTATCTAGAATCTCTAAAGAATAATTAGGGTTTCTAGTTACAATAAAACTAGATGGTGATTTTTTTTTTCTATTTATGATAAGAAGAAAGATGTCCCTTGTGATGATATGTATTTTTATGTTTTTAGGAGTAATTTGAATGTCTTTATCTTGATATGTATTACATATGGCTCTAGGTTAGCATGAGAAATTAATGGTGCCCTAACGAGCTTCTGATACGGTTCAGCTTATGGTTTGGTCTTAGTTACTCATGATGGGGATTCGATTGGGAGCTTGGGTTTGAGGAGAAGACCATTTGGCCAAGTGGGTGGTTTTTCCTTGGCTTTTAGCTTGTATTCCATTAAGCCATGTTAGCACTAACACCATACTTACATGAAAGATCAATTTTGTATGTGTAGTCATTGATCCTCTCTAAAACTTGAAATGGACCGTCACCACGAGGCTGTAATTTTGATTTCTTTTAGTTAGGAAATCGTTCCATACACATGTGCACCCAAACTCAATCACCAAGTTGGAAAACAACCTGTTTGCACCCCTTATTGTCTTTAGAAGCATACAATATGCTTTTTTATCTATTTGCAATCGAACTGCCTCATGGAGTTGTCTCACCATCTTTGCATTCTTTTCACCATCTAAACTTATTCTTTCTTCAAAAGGTAAATGAATTAAGTTCATAGGAGTTAGTGGATTAAACGCATAAATAATTTCAAAAGGAGAAAAGTCAGTGGTCGAATACACAATTATAAGCAAACTTAACAAAAGGTAAACATTCTTCGTAAATTTTCAAATTCTTTTGAATAATAACACGCAAAAAGTTGGGATAAAGTTCTATTCACTACCTTAATTTGTCCATCTGTTTGAAGATTACAAGTTGTCGAAAATAAGAGTTTAGTTCCCAACTTTCCCCACAAAGTCTTCAAAAAGTAGCTAAGAAACTTAACATCATAATCTAACACTATGAGATGAGATTAGATGCATCATCTGTTTTATAGCATGCAATGAAATGTGTCATCTTAGAAAACCTATCAACCATAACAAAAATAGAGTCTCAACCTTTCTTTGATCTAGGTAAACTTAAAACAAAGTTCATAGAGATATTTAATGAGGATCAGCCCAACACCAAGCTTAATCAGAACATATGGAGTAAGATGGAGCTTGGGACGCTTGGGGAGCATGAAGGACAACCTCTAATTCATTTAATCCAAATCCAAGAAGAGCCTAATTCGTGTGGATTAAAGGGCTGATATGTCCATTACAGCCTTGTTAGGCTAGTTTTTCCTAATTTTACAAGGATAAAAAGTCTGCAATTTATTCTCTTAAACAAGCAAGGAAAGTAATTAAATCAACAACAAAAGGGAAATTAGCTTCATTATTTATCCAAGTTGTAAGAAATCCAAGCTAATCAAGGAACTCAAGGGGCGACAACAAAGGAATCCAAATCATATAAGATGTTTCCTAGTCTACAAGGCACTTATAGTGGCGGCAACTATAAGAACTTATAAACTAGGGTGACTCGATCAAAAGATTGATGTCTTATCCCAAGTGCGGGAGTGTCAAAGTAATAAATAACCCGGCAAGACCGGGGTCGAATCACATGGAGGTGAACTATATAAAATTATAAACAATAAATGAAAAGGAGTTGAAAAGAACTTTTGAGATGTGATATTGATGTAAGGATTAAACAAGGATAAAACAATTGTCAAGGTTAGAGGACTAATGGTATTTCAAATAAGTATAGACTCTTTTTATTACTCAACTAGAAACCACACACAAAGGAGGTTCCAATCGGATTATAAATTATTAACATGATTATATTAATTATCTTATTTGAGCAATGCCAATACTTGTAAATGTGGTCAGGTATTCATGGTGCTAACTTATGTTAATAACAAATCAAGTTCCTTTCATAGCACAAGTGTCGGTTATACCATACAGTAAGCTATGAAAGTGCCAAGTATTTGTTGTACCAAGGGTCATACAACACAAATCTAGATTAACCATTTAACAAGCAAGGTATTAAGAGTGAGTAAGATAACAAATACAAAACATGTTAGTATCAAACATTAAAGTCCATGTTGAGTTTATATTATACTTATTCTTACACCATTAGTGTACCCTTTTCACCTTGACAAAATTAACTTAGCTAAACATAATGAAGAAGAAAAACATAAATAAACAATATAAGAACATAAACATGATATAAGTTAACTAAGTATAGTAAAGGAAATGAAAAGCATAAATAAGAGATTAATATAACATAAAATAAAACTTGAACATTACAAAATACAAAGAGAGAGAGTGATCTTGATCTAAAAACCAAGATGTCTAAATATATGGCAAATGCCTCCTTTTATAGGCTAAAATTCAGAACTACTAATTTGATTACTAATTATTGAGTGGGTGGCCACCTTTTGACTTGGTGTCAACTATTATCTTCTTGTCTGAACAAAACGCCATTGCTAACGTCATAATTTGAACATATAGTCTTCATGAAAGTTCTGAGAATTTGTCTCAGCTTTCCAACAAAACATGAATGAGCTCATTTGGACTTCTAGAACTCGAGATATGGGTTGAACACTAAACAGTGTCTGGGCTGCAGGATAGATTCTGACTTCTCTTTTGTTGCTACAATTTGAACTTGAAAACGACCGTTTGGAATCTTAGACTCTACATGAAAGTTTGAGGCCTATGTCTTAACTTTCCATTCATATAAACCAGACCTAAATCTAAGTTCTACAGCTCCGGTTATGATCCAATAATCGATTGATGTTCCAGTTTGAATTGAACCAACATCTCTTCTTTAAGCTTAGCCCTCTCTTTGTCTTTTCACTTTCAATAATTAAACACATCAAGCAATCCTTTAAATTGTGAGATATGCTTGCATTCAAATGAGCATTTTCCATAAATTAAAGATATATTAGACTATCAGACTTGTTATTATAAAACATGCTTAAGTTAGGGAATTTAATGATACTTTAAGTGCAATATGATGATATAAAACCTTGATAAAAATGCACTTTTAAGTACTAATCATAGGGGAAATCAGATTATTTAACTTTTATTTTCTCTGTTATATGCGACAACAATATCAAACTTTATTTTATTCTTAGCTCTTTATGTTTTGGGTTATATCTTTGAAGAAAAAAACAAAGTCTGAGATCAAAATCCTACTACAACTTGGAAAGAACATTGTCGGCTAGCTTTCCTTTAGTTTCTAGGATAGGGATTTAATAGGGATTTAATATTATGAGCTTTATTTTATTTTGTTAATTACAATGCAAGGCTTGTTTGGGCTTAATTAATATGTTGTTTTCAGCTAGGATCCAAGGCTTGTTTGGATCAGGTTTTGAGCGTTTTAGATTAGGGTTTTTGATGAGGATCACCCCAACACCAAGCGTAATCATGTCAACGACCCATTAAAGGTGCCAATTGGGCCAATTACAAGAACTAAGGCAAAGAAGCTTAAAGAAGCATTGAATGAGCTTGTTCAGAACATATGGAGAAAAATGGACCTAGAGGGCCTTGGGATGTTTAAGGAGCATGAAGCACAACCTATAATTCATCTCATTCAGGTCCAAGAAGAGCTCAATTTGTATGGAACAAGGGGCTGATGTGTCCGGCCCCATACCAACCTTGTTAGGCTTGCTTTTTCCTAATGCTACAAAGATAGAAAGTCATCAATTTATTCTCCTAATTAAGTAAGAAAGTTGACCAAATCTTATTCCTAAAGAGGGGAGGATTATTTAATGTTTTTCCTAACCTAGTAAGGAAAGTAATTAAATCAGCAACAAATGAGAAAATTTGTTTTCTTATTTGTCCAAGTTAAACAAGAAACTCCAAGCTAATAAAGGACATTAAAGGGGGAAGCAACACAAATTTTCCAAATCAGATTTCTCCTTGTTTATTTGGGAAGTAACACAAATTTTCCAAATCAGATTTCTCCTTGTTTAAGGGTGACAAATATGATTCTATCATATTTAGGATGGTAATTTTTGGATTTTTATTATTTTCTTCGTAGTCTTTGGGTTGTTATTACTTATTTGGGTCAATTGTAAGTGGGCTTCATATAAGTCCTCCTAAGGGGGGTCCTTTAGGGTTTCTTTAAGTCTAGAGTCATTATAAATAAATGTATAACCACATGTAAGGTTACACAATTTAGATTAATAAAACTTCTTGTTTGCCGCACTTGTTGTGTGTTGGTGGGATAATCTTCCTTCCTTGGTTCTCTAAAGAACTGAAAGCGACTTATCGAAGAACAACTAGCTTCATGGCGTCATCCTTATACTTCTCGTTCCCGAACCAATATTCGTTGGGTGGAGGTTTTCCGTTTCCAATAGTGCTGATGCTTAGGTACAAGTTATCTTTGTGTCACACTCCTATTAAACCTCATTTACTTGGCTTTCTGGGAATTGGTATCTTTGCGTGTGGGTTGCGTGACCACATGATCACGAGGTTTGCATCAGTTTTTGGATCAATTTTGTAAGTGGGCCAAATCAGTCCACTAGGGTAAATCCATTAGAGTTATATTTTCATAAGTATTTAAACCCCCTGTAAAGCCTAAAGATGGGACCTTTTTTATCAATAAGAATTCAGAACAATTTTTTTAAACTTATATGAGATTGAATCTTGCATTATTTAGTTCTTGAACGAACTGAATCTGACATATCAAAGATTAACTAGCTTCTTGGCGTTATTCTACTTCATTCCAATAGTGTTGGTGCCTTGGGGCAGGTTTCCATTATGTTACACTCTTATCAGACCTATTTTGATTTTCCAGAATCAGATCTCAATCTTGATTGTGGGTTGCGTGACCACGAGGTTCGCATCACTCCTCGTTGATGCTCTTGAGGATCCCCAAGTTCAGCCTTGGGCGAAACTTGCACAACCAATCCATTCAATGCTTCATTTAATAGCTTCACTTTGGACCTTATGATGGCTTGTTTGGAATGTGTAATGGGGTCCTTGGTGTCCGTGGGATGATCCACACCATCCTCTCCTAAAAAAGATTTGACTTTGAATCAAAACTTGTGTCAAAGTAAGATTAGCAACATTAACACCATACTCACCTGAAACATCAATTATATAGACATTGATATTGATCCTCTCTAAAACTTGAAATGGATGGTCCGATAAAAGTTTAACAAGAGATTATGAGTTGATCTTGTTTTGATCTGACATGCTAATGTTGGTGAGATAATCTCCCTTCCATTTTCTCAAACACGTGTTGGTGAGATAATCTCCCTTTCATGATTCTCCAAAGAACAGCTGGCTTCATGGTATCATCCTTATACTTCTCGTTCGCGAATCAATATTCGTTGGGTGGGGGTTTTCCGTTTCCAATAGTGTCGGTGCCTAGATACAAGTTATCTTTTTTGTTACACTCCTATCAAACCTGATTTACTTGGTTTTCCGGTAATTGATGTCTTTGTGTGTGAGTTGCGTGACCATATGATCAGGAGATTCACATCATTTAGTATCAGAGCTTGGCTCCATTAATCAAGTTATATCCTTCTGAAATTTTCGTTTCTTATTGTTTTTGCAAAAATTCCTTAGTGTCCAATTTCTTCTTCTCCTTGATTTTGCAGCATATAAAAAAATATAAAAAATTGTTATTTCATTCTATTACTGTCTAATATATATCAATAGCATAAAAAAATAGTTCAAAAAGAGGTTTATTGGTTTCTGCTGCAGAAAACTAAACAAGGGAAAATTGGATTAAATCAACTCGGAATTAACTCAAAGTTGACACTCTGATTACTGGGATCCTTATCGCACCATATATTAATTTTGGGGTCAATTAGATATCGTTTGCATTGGTTTTCAATTTCGGTTCTGATTCATAACATTTTTGCGTCAGTATATCAAACCTTATTGTAAATTGTTCAAATTTTATATTCTGTCTATTTGGGTTGCAATCGCACTATAACTGAAATTTTACCTCAATTAGACATCATTTACATT
This sequence comes from Populus x sibirica, assembly GCA_019202695.1. Lineage (NCBI taxonomy): Eukaryota > Viridiplantae > Streptophyta > Magnoliopsida > Malpighiales > Salicaceae > Populus > Populus x sibirica. The sequence continues at coordinate 127,407 of JAGMVL010001964.1, read as the reverse complement.
AGGTTCCAGATTCAGACTTAACTCTTCATAAACGGGTTTGGTTTGCGTCGACTTTTGAAATTCGCTTTGTTTCTATTGTTTTCATTTCTTGTAGTATCATTTTTCATATTCCGTTTCTGTTTTTATTCGAGTCTTCAGTTTCGATCATATTTCGGATAGATTCGCTTTGCTATTTGCGAGACTATCATCGCCGTTTTGTTTTGCTTGTTTTCTGGGTTTTATTGCTTTTTGAGTCATATTTACGTATTTGGATTAGGCTGCTAAGTTGGTTCTATTTGGTGTTGGTTTCAGTTCCGCAAGGGTGTTGTTTCATTGTTTTGCATATTTTGTTTCTGTTTTTATTCGAGTCTTCAATTTCGTTCATATTTCGGATAGATTCGCTAGCTACTCGCTAGACTATCATCACAGTTTCATTTTGCTTGTTTTCTGGTTGTTATTGCTTCTTGAGTCATATATATATATATATTCGGATTGCGCTGCCAAGTTGGTTCTATTTGGTATTGGTTTCAGTTGCGCAAAAACCGCAAGAAGGTGAGACGAGAGGTGTAAGCGTGTGAGGATATTAAGAGTGTTTGAGCGAAACACGAGGGATATGAGGATTTTCTTTTTACCGCTAACCAATTTTTACAGTACCTACCATGTCAGATCAAAACAACACACCACCCCCTCCCGAGGGTGAACTTAAGTTCCAAATGCAAGCCATGACGAAGATGATGGAAATAATGAATTTCATGACAGGGAATGTGTGTGACAGACTTGAGAAGGTGGGAAAACATGGTAACATGGCTGGAACATGTACCCAAAATGTGAGAAAGGTTAGGGCTGAACCGAAATCAAACAATGGTAGTGGGGCTTAAAGGGCAAGGTGGGCTGATTATGAGTAGGACGTTGATGATATCGGTGATGGTGGTTTTAAGGATGAGACCATAGGCCATCAGGAAGGTTTTCGGCAACCTAGAAACCGAAGGGATTTCATGTATTCTGATGAGGTGTTATGGCAGAAGAAAAGGAGGATTCAAAAGGAGAGAACTAAAGAGATGAGTGTTCTAAAAAAAGAATCCAAGAATCTATCCCGTATTCTAGGGGAGACAAAGCAAGAACTTGATGTGTTAACGGCAGATCAATGCCCAAAGAAGCTTCAGAAAGAGAGGAGAAAAAACGCTGCAATGATGATATACAAAATAGAATGACTGCTACTTTCATCCAAAGTTGTTGGCGATGATTGTTGGGAAGAAAAGAACTCCAAAGGCTTCAAAAAGAGGCTAAGGAATTGTCCATTCAACTTTGTGGTGATTCGAGGATGAATCATCTTGAAGAGAGATGAATCAAATTCGGATTTTGACGTAAAATGTGCAACAATCCAGTTTTACAACAACAATCATAATTTTCAATCCGACCGTTAGATCGAGCTAGCTACAACAAAGAAAGAAGACTTCAGAATTAATTCTACCTTCAGATCAGATTTGCGAGTCTATTTGGGACTTAATGGTGATAAATCTGATTCTAGCATACTTAGGATAGTAATTTTTGGATTTTTATTATTTTTATTATTTACTTCTTAGTCTTTGAGTTATTATTATTACTTATTTGGGTCTATTTTAAATGAGCCTCATATAAGTCCACCTAAGGGGGGTCCATTAGGTTTTATTTAAGTCTAGAGTTAGTATAAATAAAAGGATAACCAGACATGAAGGGTAGACAATTCAGATTAATAAAACTTCTTGTTTCCCGCACTTTGTGTGTGTGTGTTGGTAAGATAGTCTCCCTTCCATTGTTCTCTAAAGAACTAAAAATGACTTATCGAAAAACAACTGGCTTCGTGGCATCATCCTTATACTTCTCGTTCGCGAATCAATATTCGTTGGGTGGGGGTTTTCTGTTTCCAATAGTGCTAGTGACTAGGTACAAGTTATCTTTATGTCACACTCCTATCAAACCTAATTTACTTGGCTTTTTGGGAATTTGTGTATTTGCATGTGAGTTGCGTGACCACGTGATCACGAGGTTCGCATCACAAGAGATCCATATTAGCTTCACTTCGTACTAGCACTCATGAAACCTTAGACTCTTATTGAAAGTCTACAAGGTTATGATTACTAGTTGATGAACTTCACCCTGGTATATACTCTTTGCGCCTTACAGGCTTTGGGTTAACTTTTAAGGTTTGTTTAGCCAAATAGTGAGGGACACTTTGAGAGCAATATGTTAGACAACCTACCTGTGCACATAATGACTTGAAAGAATCCGTTAGGGAATCACCTGATGATGACATTGGAGAAGCCTAATGCAAAAGAGATTTCAAAGATGGGTATAAGACAATCAAGATGGAAAAAATATACCTATAGCTAACAAAGAGAAATAAAGAGGATTTCAATGTAGACCACTTTATATGAAGTATCTACATCATATTGTTAATGAAGTTGATAAGCTCATTTAGTGGGAAAAATCAAGCAAATAAATCATCATAATATAGCCTTATCATTACAAGCTTTTAATAATTATTTGATAAAATACCATGATTTATGTGAACCTCTTGTACACGCAGTCAAACAACCCACACGCAAAGACACTAATTCAGATATAGTGCGATAAAATTACATAACCTTACATGTCTGGTTGTGCTCTTTATTTATACTTACTCCAAACTGAAATAACCTCTAATATACCCCTTATATGGACTTATATGAGGCCCACTAACAATTAAACCCAAATATAACCCAAAACATAAAGAAATAAAAATATTATAAAGTCTAGTATTGTTTTGCCGCATATAACTTGAGAAAATAAAACCTAATTAATCTGATTTGGTGTCCTTGCTGCCGCCTCTTTCTTTTCCTTGATTAGCTAGGATTTCCTTGTATAACTTGGACAAATAACAAAGCAAATTTTCTTCTTTGTTGCTGATTTAATTACTTTCCTTCCTAAGTTAGAAAAGGCACTAAATAATCCTCCCCTCTTTAGGATCAAGAGTTGGCCAAGTTCCTTACTTAATTAGGAGAACAAATTGCTGACTTTCTTATACAATGTACATTTTGAGAGATATGCTTGATCTCGCAAAACTGGTCAACAAGCATTTTAAGGCAAAACTCGAACTTAACTTGGTGCATATCATCTCCTCCATCTTCAAAAGGATTCATCCTCGAATCAATAAAATAAAGATCATCCCTTGAAGAAAAAAAATAAGTACCAACCTCAAGAATAACATCATCATCAAAGCTCGAAAAAACTTTATTAGCAAATAAGGTTTCCCTGATATACAAGCTCTCCTTTTAAGTCCATCTTCCCCTTCTTCAATTTCAGTTGCTCATCATATAATTGCTTAGGTGTCAAAGGTACAAGAGTTATAGGTCTTCCATCCATCTCAAAGGAAAACTTATTTGTCATAAACTCTTCTACTTGTTTTTGAAGCTCCATTTTCCCCTCTAGTTTACTTTGATAAGTTGGTCAGTTAGAAAATTGATGAGCTTGGTACAAGATCAATATGAGATTTCTCTTATCGGTGGCAATCCACCAGGATCATCAATGTAACGACCCCAAATTTATGATACCAATTGCAACAACTCCAAGTTTTTTTATTATATTCTACCGAAAATTCAACAGAGTTTCTACTATATTTTCAATACCAAGTTATCGGGCTAACAATTTCATAACATGCAAACAATCATTATAATATTTTCCCCTTCATCCAGGACTCCCTCAATTGATCATTACATCAACATCCCATTTTCATTAATATTCATTCAATAAAATTAAGAAAAAAACATTTTGTAACTATAACTAATATTGAGACTAATACTTAAATATATAGATCTAAAAAATTGTAACAAATATACAAACATATTTAAAGAAGACAAATTTCCTTAAATACAACATCCATAACAAAGTTTGATTACAAAATTACATCTACAACAAAATATTTATCCACCCAAATCACATTGACTGATTTTGCAAAAGATACATAATGTCAAGTCTATTTCTCATATCGATGTTGTGAAGAACTTGGAAATTATATCCCATGCATCTATATGTTTATATAATGTTCACAACATGTAGTTTATCAATTACTGTCATACTGAAGTGGACCAACCCAGAAACACCAACAAAGACTCATTACATGTTCCAAATGGTCCAATGACTCAGTCCAAGATAAAGGCATTGAAAGAGGCATTGAATGCTTTGGTTTTGAAGGTTTTGACCAAGTCAGATTTAAAGGGCCCATTAGTGTATCAAGAGGAGGCCCTAGTACATCTTATCCATATGCAAGAGGGGCCCAATCCAATCTTATTTAGGCCATAAGGTGAGGACAACAAAGGAAACAAAGAATCCTACTACAACTTGAAAACAACATGGGTGGATACCTTTTCCTTTTATTTTCTAGGATTAATGGGATGCATGGAAGACTATAAATAAGTCTTGAATCAGTTATGTAAAATTTTATTTCCTTCTCTTCTTCTCATGGAAAAACATGGATTTAATATTATGGGTTTTATTTTATTTTGTTAGCTACAACCCAAAGCTTGTTTGGGTTGAATTAATACTTTTTTTTCAGCTAGGATACATGGCTTGTTTGGATCAGGTTATGGGCCTTTCATCAAAGCTGCCGAAATTTTGGCTTACATAAGTTTAAATAGTTCTTGAAAAATTAACCCTAATGAACCCCTTATGTGGACTTATATGAGGTCAACTCAAAACTGACCCAAAACCCTAAACTGAAAGGCCCATAACTTAATCCAAACAAGCCTTGGATCCTAACTAAAAACAAAGTATTAATTAAGCTCAAACAAGCCTTGGGCTGTAGCTAACAAAATAAAACAAAGCCCCTAATATTAAATCCATGTTCTGCCATAAGAAGAAGAGAAGGAAGTAAAATATTACAGAACTGATTCAAGGCTTATTTATAGCCTTCCATGCCACCCATGTTGTTTCCAACTTGTAGTAGGATTCTTTTGTTTCCTTTACTGTCCTCACCTCATGGCTCAAATAAGGTTGTATTGAACCCCTCTTGCACATAGATAAGATGTACGAGGGTCTCTTCTTGATACTCTAATGGACCTTTCAATTCTGACTTGGTTGAAACATTCAAAACCAATGCATTCAATGTCTTTTTTAATGCCTTTATCTTGGACCGAGTCATTGGACCATATGGAACATGTAATGGGTCCTTGTTGGTGTTTCTGGGCTGGTTCACATCAGAGAGGGGGCCGCCAAATCTAATTTCCTAAGATAAGAAGGATTAATTGATGATTCTTTTAATCTAAGAAGGAAACTAAATTGGCAAAGTATAAAAGAGAGATTTTCTTCATTAATTGTCCATGTAAAATAAGGAAACTAAGCACAACAAGACAAGCAGACTTTATAATTAATTCTACATTCGGATCATATTTTCTAGTCTATTTGGGACTTCTTAAGGGTGGTAAATCGGATTCTAGCATATCTAGGATTTTAATTTCATATTTTTATTATTTTCTTCTTAGTCTTTGGTTTATACTCAAATCAGTCCATATATGGGGATCCATTAGGGTTATTTGTAGCATTATACAAGTCTTTTGTATGCTGAAAAGCACGTAATGATGGATTTATAAAATAAACTTGTGTTTTGCTCAATGCAACACATTATCTTTATTAGGAAAAGGATCAAATCTGACCTTGTGGAGTCATTCGATTCAATTACAATAGTGTTGGTGTCTTAGGACAGGTTTCCATTGTGTCACACTTCCTAAACTTGATTTTTGGTTTTCTTAGGGGAGTACTATCTTTGTTGGGGGGTGCTTGACTACGTGATTAAGAGGTTCGCATCAATTTCATCCTCACATAAGCCTAATGTTGTGGCTTAGTCCACAAACACCATAGACCTGTTACACATTCTAGATGGGCCTATCACAAGTTCCAAAGTGAAGGCATTGAAAAAAGCATTGAATGGGCTGGTTGTGCAAGTTTTGGCCAAGGCTGAACATGGGATCCTTTGGGGCATCAAGAGGAGACCTTTGTACATTTAATCAATAAGCAAGAGGGGTTCAATCCACACTTATTTGGGCCATGAATTTTTGACAACAAGGTTGCGTATTTTGTATCAATTTCGGCCAACCTTGTTGTGTGAGGAGAAAACACAACAAAGGAAATAAAGGAATCCAAGCTGATTTAGGAAACACATATTTAGTAGTAAAGTTCAGCAACTTAATTGTGTTTCCTTGTTATGGAAGTAGAATAATTCAACAACTTAATTGTGTTTCCTAGTATTGGAAGAATACCAAGAGGTGACAAAGAGGAGCATTAAAGGCAACATCTTTTTCCTTCTAAAAGAAGGATAAGTAAAATGTCGAGATCAAAATCCTATTCTAACTTGGAAATCAAAGGGGTGGTGGCAACTTCTCCTTTAGTTCATAAAGATTTTTTTTTATTAGGCCTACAATGTATTTTTTTTCTTCTTCTCTTCTCACGATAGATAAAGACTTGGGAATTATGAGTTTTATTTTTATTTTTGTTAGTTATAGCTCAAGGCTTGTTTAGACTTAATTAATATTTTGTTTTCAGAGGCTTGTTTGGATCAGGGTTTAGGCTTACTTACTAGTAAAGATTTTGGGTTAGTTTTTGTAAATGGGTCAATTCAACCCTTAATGGTAGATTCATTAGGGTTAATTTCTCATAAATATTTAAACACATGTAAGCCTAAATCTTAGCACCTTTGAATTTTAATATTTCTGAACTTTTCAGTTTTAATGTGTGAGAGAGATTCCTATATTCTTTGGTTCTTTAACGAACTGAATCTTATCGAATATTAACTGGCTTTGTAGCATCATTCGACTTTCTTCCAATAGTGTTGGTGCCTTAGGACATGTATCCATTGTGTCACACTCCTATCAGACTTCTTTTGATTTTTCAGGATCAGATCTTAATCTTGATTGTAGTTGCGTGACCATGTAATCACGAGGTTCACATCACCCAACATCTCCAATTCATTTACAAAATCATAAATTCCATATAATTAATCTATTTGGAGGTACTTCTTACCTTAAGTGTATGGTTTTACAAATGTTCTATGCTAGAGAATCATAACCCTTTTCAATCCCTTTCTTCTCCCCTTTTTAAAATCCTGACCCTTAATTTATCACCCAAAAAAACCCACCAAAACACTTAATTTTCCCTTTTAAATCCTTGCTTAACCCTTTCACACTCTAATTTCTCTTCATTTTGGATGAATCAAACAAGAATTTGAAAGAAGAAATAAAAAGGCCCCCTCCCCCTCTCTTGTTGTTAAGAACCATTGGCTAAGAGGGGAAAACATTGGGTATCTATATCCAAATTTTCCATTAATTACACATTGTCCCTAATTTGAATTAAATTTCCATTTTGTCCCACTTTTTTCCCTTTAATTTAAATTATGTTATATAACTTTTCTTTTAATCCAATCCCACCCCTTTCTTTATCTAATTTTATATCATTTGGTTTGATCCAATTTATTTTTCGGGTTAAATTTTTTTTTTATTTTTCTACTCGGGAAAAAAGTTAATCAGGATTTTACATACTCTCCTCTTAACAATAAATTTTATCCCTGAAATGTAACCCTTATACTCGAGTCTAAAAATAGTTCACGATATTTCCTTTTTTTTTTTCCGATTCTCTTTCCCAAGTCTCTTTTTTAATTTAGGAGTTTCTCCATAACTCTTTTACCATCAGAATCTTTTTACTTCTACATTTCTTCTCACTGTGATCCAAAACCTTCACCAGCTTCACTTTTATTGTCAAATCCTCGTTAATCTCCAGAGGAAGTTGCGGTAGAAATTAGGACGAATCCACTTCAACCTTTTTTCAATGGAGACATGAAACACATCATGAATTTTGGCCAAGTATGGAGGCAAAGCTAACTCTTAGACCACTAGCTCCCTTTTGTTGATTAAGTTTTTAAGTAAAATAAACACTTGTGGGCAAGAGATTAACAAAATCTTTTGAAGATAGAGAGAGGCAAGGGCCAGCTGTCATTAGAAAAGGGGGAGTCAGAAATTTTTGACTGGTTGAAAATCGAGACCTTGATTCTTACCAGGTAAGGAGTTCTAAACATGGTTCTATAAGTCGTTTTGAATTTGATTACGAATTGATGCCTTAGTGTTGTTTTAATTAGGGTTCTTAGACTTGAATTGGGGGAAATGTATTAATTAGCATGAATTAAGTTAATTCATGTGTTGTATATGATTAGGGGCATGAAATCATGATAATTCATCAAAGAAAATGTATGGGTAATTGAGTTGGGGGTGGCCGGTCGTATGAAAAGCAAAGAGGGAAAGGGGGAAATTGTGGTTTTCCTTATTAAATTTATTATAATAGGTTGTTTTTTATGTGAATGTGTGTGTGAATTGAATGAAATTAGCATCAAAGAAATTAGGTTGTTTGTAGGAAAAGGTTCGTTGCCAAATAGAAAGTTCACTAGTCAATAGGGAGTAAATAACAAAATTCATACAGCTTGTTATGACCTATATTGCAAATCCTTTTTGAGCTCTGATTCACCTGAAAGTTTACCCTAACATAGACAAATACCTCAAGAATCTTCTGGTAAAGTTTTAGATTGATCTAACAATTGAATTTGAAGTTATGCTCAATAGCGTAAAATTGGACGGTAGGAAATTTTACACCAAAATTTGAATCTGACATTGCTTGGATCATATCACTTTGGGGTTACGAAAACTATGGATGTATTGCATGAGCATTTTTATTGGCCAAAGATAAAAAGATATGTGCAACAAATTTGTGAAAAATGCATTGCATGTAGGAAAGCAAAATCCAGAGTTCAACCACATGGCTTGTATACACGATTGCCTGTATCTACTAAACCTTGGGTGAATATTTCTGTGGACTTAGGTCAAAGAAAGGTAGAGACTCAATTTTTTTTTGGTTCAAAGATTTTCTAAGATGTCGCATTTCTTTGCATGCCATAAGACAGATGATGCATCTCATATCGCAAACTTGTTCTTTAGGCAGGTTGTATGTTTGCATGGCATTCTTGGGAGTATAGTTTCTGATTGTGATGTTAAGTTTTTTAGCTATTTTTGAAAAAAAATTGTGATGTGATCCAAGCACCAAAGGATCCACTGAAGGTTCCGGTTGGTCCAGTTAGAAGGCTTAGAGCTAAGAGGTTTAAAGAGGCTTTCAATGGACTTTTTCAAGATAAGTGGGCTAAGGTGGACTTCAAGAGGATATTAAATAATGAGCAGGCTGTGATTAATCTGATTCATGTTCAAGAGGAGCTTGTTAGTGGAACCAAGACCATTACACAAGGATTGTGAGAAGAAGACTAGAATCGATAAGTTTGACCTTTAGATAACTTTTTTTTATCATAACTAGAGCTACACGTTGAATTTTGAGGTGATTTTAGTTGGGTTGGAAACTAGACTTCCATACCTTTCCAACGGTATATGGCACGCCTATTAATTCTTTAAGACGAGAGAGAACCATCCATTTGAAGTTGGGCTTTGTTGTTTCTTGACAGAACGCGGAAATAACCGAACTTGTCTTATTAAATTAGAAGGGCTATTAAACTTTTTTTATTTTATGAGTAAACACTTGTTTGGGTTTCAGACTTGTTTATTTTATTTTGTTTTAATTAGTTTGGGCTAGTTTTAGCTTGGGTTGATTATTATTTAAATTGGGTTTATATGTGGCCCATTAGGGAATCTAGGGTTTTTGGCTAATAATATTCTGATTTTGCCGACTTTTAGTTGTCAATCTTGGTTCTTGATTGAACTTTAAACTCTTCAAAAAATTGACCAATTTTTGTTGTGAATTTATACTCCTTTTACTCGTCTCCAAGTTTTTGTTGCGATTGAGTTGGTTTATAGTCTTGTTACCTTGGAGCAGGTTTTCCATTATGATAAACTCATCCTATTTTCAGCAAACTTGTTTTAGATAAATCTTGAGTTCACAAATTCCATTCAATTCCGCTAGAGTTCGCATCATTTTGTGGGAAAAGTTGGGAGCAAAGCTTTATCACAATTTGTCATCTACAAACATATGGACAAACTGAGATAGTGAATAAGACTTTATCACAATTGTTGCGTGTTGTAATTTAAAAGAAACTGAAAAGTTGGGAAGAATGTTTGTCTTTTATTAAGTTTGCTTATAATAGAACTATATATTCTACCACTAACTTATGCGAACTTCTTGAACACACGGTCAAGCAACCCACACGCAAAACCACCAATTCCCAGAAAAGCCAAGTAAATCAGGTTTGATAGGAGTGTGACACAAAGATAACTTATATCCAGGCACCAGCACTACTGGAAATGAAAACCCCCACCCAACGAATATTGATTCATGAACGAGAAGTATAAGGATGATGCCACAAAGTCAATTGTTCTTTGAAAAGTAGTTTTCAGTTCTTTAGAGAACCAAGAAAGGGAGAATATCTCACCAACTCATCAACAACGTGCGACAAAGAAGATTTATGATGCGAACCTCATGATCACGTGGTCACACAACCCACACGCAAAGACATTAATTCTCGGAAAACGAAGTAAATCAGGTTTGATAGGAGTGTGACACAAAGATAACTTGTACCTAGGCACCAGGACTATTGGAAACGGAAAACCCCCACCTAACGAACATTAATTCACGAACGAGAAGTATAAGGTTGACATCACGAAGCCAGTTGTTCTTCGATAAGTCGTTTTCAGTTCTTTAGAGAACCAAGGAAGGAAGATTATCCCACCAACACATAACAAGTACAGCAAAATAAGTTTATTGATGTGAAAAAAATTGTGTAACCCTTATAGGTTTGGTTATGCCTTTATTTATACTGACTCTAGACTTAAATAAACCCTAATAGACCCTCCTTAGGTGAACTTATATGGGGCCCACTTACAATTGACCCAAATAAGTAATAACAACCCAAAGACTAAGAAGAAAATAATAAAAATAATAAAAATCCAAAAATTACTATCCTAATATGCTAGAATAAGATTTGCCACCCTTAAGAAGTCCCAAATAAACTAGGAGAAATCTTATTTGTAAAATTTATGGTGCTGCCCCTTTTTAAGTCCTTAATTGTCCTTGTTTAACTTGGACAAATAAGAAAACAAATTTTCTTCTTTGTTGCTGATTTAATGACTTTCCTTTTTAGGTTGGGAAACACATTAAATAATCCTCCCCTTTTTAAAAATAAGATCTGGCCAACTTCCTTAATTAAGACTAAATTGTTGACTTTTGATCCTTGTAGCATTAGGAAAAAACAAGCCTAAAAAGGCTAGTATGGGGCCGGACACATCAGCCCCTTGTTCCACACGAATTGGGCTTTTCTTGGACCTGAATTAGAGGTTGTCATTCATGCTCCTTAGATGTCTCAAGCTCCTCTAGGTCCATCTTGCTCCACATGTTCTGAACAAGCCCATTCAATGCTTCTTTAAGCTTTTTTGCCCTACCTCTTGTAATTGGCCCGATTGGCAACTCCAATGGGTCGTTGACATGATTATGCTTGGTGTTGGGTTGATGCTCATCATCTCCTCTCTTTTTAAAAGGATTCGACCTCGAATCATCACCTATATCAAACAGTGTAAGATAGAAAACATTAAAGGTAGCACTTACATCATACTCACCTAGTAAATCAACTTTATAAGCATTGTCATTGATCCTCTCAAGGATCTGAAATGGGCCGAAAATCTCTCCTTGTGCATATGCACCCAAACCCAATCGTTGGGCTGAAAGACAACATGTTTGCACCTTTTATTAGGTTTGGTAGCACACACACGATTCCTCTTTTCAATTTGTTGCCGCACACTCTTATGGAGGGTCTTCACCACCTGTGCTTTACGATTACTATCCAAACTAACCCTTTCATCAACAAGGAAAGGAATCAAATCCATGGGAGTTAAAAGGTTAAATCCATACGTAATTTCAAATGGTGATGCAGTAGCAGAGTGCACACTACGATTTGTCCATACATAGAAGTTGTGTTAAGGTCCTATTAACTACTTCGGTTTGTCTATCTGTTTGGGGGTGACAAGTAGTTGAAAACAACAGTTTAGTATCCAATTTGCCCCATAACACCTTCCAAAAATAGCTAAGGAACTTATCTTTATAAGAAACAATGCTCTTAAGGACCCCGTGAAGCTGTACTATCTCCTAAAGAACAAATCAGCAATGTTAGTTGCATCATCGGTTTTATGACATGGAATGAAGTGTACCATCTTTGAAAACCTATCAACCAAGGTTGTTAAAATCGTGATTTAACTCGTAAAATCATACGATTTTATGAGATACAATTTTACGAGTTAATATATGCTTAACGTGCAGAATCACCTTAAAAACTTGAAAATTGATAAAATCGGGTTGAAATCGAGTGAAATTGGTAAAATCAGATGAAATCGAAAAAAATCTCGATTTTAGTACCAATTTTACAATTTCAACAAAAACATATACTGCACTGCAATAGTGCAATTTATGTTTCATCTAGACTAATAACGACATGGAATTTGTCCACACAAAAGATGTGCTGCCAGTTACGCCCCGAAGGGGTGACATGGCAGACTTCCTTGTCAGGCTCAATTCCTAATATATGCCCTCTTGCCTTCATTTCAACGGGCATGACCTGGGCTTAGCTAATGTGTTCATGAATGCTAAGAGTAACATTTCAACTAGCCTATGTGATCTCGTGTAACATTTTTTAAAATTTATTTTTATTTAATTATATAAACATTAAAATATATATTCATAAAAAAAATGATTAAAATTTTAAGTCAAAATTATCTCTGCTCACGAGTAACATGCTTTATGAAATAAAAACCAATGACAATTAAATACTTGTTAGATTCTAATAACTTGAATCAAAGTGGAAAGAAAATGTTTATCTTTATCTTTAATAAAAACTCAATTTCCTTATTCATGTATTTCTTGTTCTTTTTTTATATTTTTTAATTGTTTTGATGTATTAATATTAAAAATAAAAAAATATTATTTTAATATGTATAAATTTTTATTTAAACCATGTATTTTAAGGTGCTCGAACTATGTATGAATTTTTATTTGAACCGTGTACTTTAAGATGTTTGAACTATGTATGAAAAAAAATTCCTTACAATTCTACGATTCGAGTTTATTTTGCATTTTTCGTGTCGTGTCAAAAATGCATTTTTAACAACCTTACTATCAACAACTACAAAGATTGAATCCCTGCCCCCTTTTGACCTAGGTAAACCTAAGACGAGGTTCATCGAAATATCTACCCATGGTTCCTCTGTGCAAAGGGGTATACAAGCCATGTGGCTAAGTCGTAGACTTTGCTTTCCTACAAGTTATGCATTTATCACATATACGTTGCACATCTTTTTTCATTTTAGGCCAATAATAATGATCATGTTGTCCAAAGTCTTAATAACACCAAAATGCTCCATCAACCCGCCCATATGCTTCACGTACAAGCAATTCACGTATAGAACTTGATGGAACATACAAACGACTTTCTTTAAAAAAATATCCATCAAGTCTATAGAACTTCCCAAAAGCCAAAGTTTCGCAAGCATTGTAAACATTAGCAAAATCACTATCATCATTGTACAATTCTTTTATGTGTTCAAATCCTAGAAATCTAGCATCCAAAGTAGATAAAAGAACGTACCTGCGTGAAAGTGCATTAGCCATAATGTTTTCTTTTCCTTGCTTATACTTGATTGCATACAAAAAGGTTTCAATAAATTCAACCCATTTGGCATGTATCCTACTCAACTTTCCTTGCCCTTTCAAGTGCTTCAAAGATTCATGATCAGAAAAACTCCTTGGGCCACAGGTAATGCTGCCACGTATCTAAAGTCCTTATCAAGGCATAAAGCTCCTTGTCATATATAGGGTAATTCAAGGCTGCTCCATTAAGTTTTTTGCTGAAATACGCAATGGGCCTCCTATCCTGCATTAACACAGCTCCTATACCAATACCCGATACATCATATTCAACTTCAAAAGCTCTCGTAAAGTCTGGCAAAGCTAAAACAAACGCCGAAAAAAGTTTATATTTCAACAAATTAAAAGTCTTATCCTGTTCATCATTCCATTTAAATCCAACAGACTTTTTCAGAATTTTAGTTAAAGGTGCAGCAATAGTACTAAAATCCTTCACAAACCTTCTATAATAACTAGCAAGTTCATGAAAACTTCTTACCTCACTTACCGATTTTGGTGTAAGCCAATCCCGGATGGCCTTAACTTTCTCCTCGTCCATCTCGATACCCCGCACGATTCGACGAGCCAAGAAACACAATCATCAGAATACTTCCCAATAGCAAACGTAATCAATACGTGCTTAGTAACCTTCACTTCACCACATTCATTCAACCATTACACTTTATAAGGCCTTGGATGCTTAATACAACTCAGATTCAATTTCTTCAAAAGAGTATCACTAGCTACATTAGCACAACTACCTCCATCAACTATCATGCTACCTTGTTTTGGATGTGACATCGAGTGTGAAATATGTTTTCCCATTTCTGATCTACATCATCTTCTTTGATTTGCATGTTCAGTGCATTCCTTATAACCAAGGCCTCCCCCTCCATAGGATATGCAATCTCCTCATCACTACAACCCACCAAAGGTGGCATCTCTTCACTTTTAGATTTTTCACTTTCAGATTCAATCTCCCCATTGTCTCTTGTAAGCATAACTCTTTGGTTTGGACACTAAGATGCAATGTGCCCCTTCCCTAAACACTTAAAACATTTAATATCTCTATCATGAGTAGGTTGAGATTCAGATTTACCTTTTCCATCCATATGAGCATCCTTTTTGGCCTTAGGTGGTTTGGCCTTTGCATAAGGCTTTGGTTGGACAACCCCCTCTCTCTTTAGATTCGGCCTCCATGTTGAGGAAGATGAAGCTGAATTGGTCTAAAAATGTGTACTGCCCCTTCTCTTTATTTGCCTCTCCACCTTCGTTGCCATATAGACCATGTCCTCCAATTCCACACAATGTTGTAATTCTACAACATTTGCAATGTCCCTATTCAACCCATTTAGAAATCTAGTCATAGTAGCTTCCCTATCCTTAATCACATTGGCCCGAATTATTGTGATCTCCATCTCCTTGAACTACTCATCCACGGACCTAGAACCCTAATTCAAACCCTATAATTTCATATACAAATCTCTATAATAGTGGTTAGGCACAAATCGCCTTCTCATCAACACTTTCATCTCCTCCCATGAAGCTACCATCCTCAATCCACTCCTTCTAATCACATTCTGATCCTGCCAAATCAATGCGTAATCCGTTAACAAGCCCATTCAATGCTTCTTTAAACTTTTTTGCCCTAGCTCTTGTAATTGGCCCAATTGGCACCTCCAATTGGTCGTTGGCATGATTGTGCTTGGTGTTGGGCCGATTCTCATCACTAGCATCTTTTGTTGACTAAGAAACTTTCTTTTTTGTTGTTAAATATTCTCCTAAATAGTAGGTAAAATTATGTATGACATTTCCTTCAAATTTAGGAGAATATTTTGCTAATTTAAGTCCTTGTAGAATTAGAAAATCAACCCCACACAAATCTGATCTCATCCCAATATTTGAATTAACCCAAGCTAACTTTGGACTCGATGTGGCCTAAACCCATATTTATTATTAGGTACCAAACTAAACCTAAAATACACTCCAAATAAACATGTTGTACGACTTTTGTTATTTACTTTCTTTTAACCTGTGGTCTTTTTATTTGACGAGGATCCTTTTTCTAAAAGGATATGGCAGCTTGTTTTGGAAATTTTCTAAAAAACAATTTTCACCAGAATCTTTAATGAGCTGAAACATAATTTTCGAGAGTGACAATGATTCATTAATGTTCCAAAATCCTTTTTTATAAAGATTCTTTATTCATCCTAGCTACAACAAGGAAAGAAGGGTTGGTGCTATTTAATGACATATTAATTATTTTTATTATTCTATTTCATGTTTGGACTTAATTAAAACTTTGTTTTGAGCTAGAATCCAAGGCTTGTTGGTTATGGGCTTTTCAGTTTAGGGTTTTTACGTCAGTTTTGTATGTGGGTCAGCTCAGCCCACAAGAGTAGATCTATTAGGGTTAATTTTTAAGAACTATTTAAACACATGTAATCTATATTTCGGGAGCAATTGATGAATATGACTTCTGATTTTTTACAGTTTTAACGCGTGAGAGTGATTCTTACATTCTTCAGTTCTTAAACGAATTGAATCTAACTTATCGAAGATTAACTGGTTTCGTGGCGTCATTCTACTCATTCCAATAGTGTTGTTGCTTTGTGGCTGGTTTCCATTGTGTCACACTCCTATCAAACCTATTTCGGCTTTCCATGATCAGATCTCAATCTTGATTATGGGTTGCCCGACCACATGATCACGAGTGTCACATCAATTGGTCACGCAACCCACACGCAAAGACACCAATTCCTGAAAAGCCAAGTAAATCAAGTTTGATAGGAGTGTGACACAAAGATAACTTGTACCTAGGCACCAGCACTATTGGAAACAGAAAACCCCTACCCAACGAATATTGATTCGTGAACGAGAAATATAAGGATGACACCACGAAGCCAATTGTTCTTTGATAAGTCGTTTTCAGTTCTTTAGAGAACACACAAACACAAACACAAACACACAAAGTGCGGCATACAAGACGTTTTATTAATCTGAATTCTCTAACTTACATGTCTAGTTATGCCTTTATTTATACTAACTCTTGACTTAAATAAACCCTAATGGACCCCCCTTAGGTGGACTTATATGAGACCCCCTTACAATTGACCCAAATAAGTAATAATAACCCAAAGACTAAGAAGAAAATAATAAAAATCCAGAAATTAATATCCTAAATATGCTAGAATCATATTTGTGACCCTTAATGATACGATTCAGGCAAGGTCAAAGTCGGATTTTGACGTAAAATGTACATCTATCTAGTTTTACGGCAACAGTCATAATTCTCAATCCAACCATTGGATCGGGCTGAAAGTTTACATGGAGTCTCCTGACATGTTGTCCTACCTTGGGTTAAAATGTCAGATCCATCGGAGTTTGGTAAGGCATCGAAACATAGGTCAACAGAGGCTGTATGAATTTTGTTATTTACTTCCTTTTGACTTGTGGACTTCCTATTTGGCTAGGATTCTTTTCCTAAAAGGATGTGGCAGCTAATTTTGGGAATCTCTTATTTCTACAAAGATCTTTAATGGGCTGAAGTTTCCAAGTGTGGAAGGATCCATAAATGTTTTAGAATCATTTTCTTACAAGGATTCCTTATTCATCCTAGCTACAAAAAAAGAAAGGAATATTTTAGAATTAATTCTACCTTTAGATTTGATTCTCCTAGCTTATATGTGACTTCTAAAGGGCAACAAATCTGATCCTATTATATTTAGGATATTAAATTTGGATTTATTATTGTTGTTATTATTTTCTTCTTAGTTTAGGGTTTATTTATATTATTTGGGTTTAATTGTAAGCGGGCATCATATAAGTCCACATAAGGGGTCCATTAGGGTTTATTTTAGTTTGGAGTCACTATAAATAAGGCATAACCAGACATGTAAGGTTAGACAATTCAGATTAATAAAACTTCTTGTTTTCTGCACTTTGTGTGTGTGTGTGTGTGTGTTGGTGAGATAATCTCCCTTCCATGGTTCTCTAAAGAAATGAAAAAACAACTTATCGAAGAACAACTCTCTTTGTGGCGTCATCCTTATACTTCTCGTTCGCGAATCAATATTTGTTTAGTTGGGGTTTTCCGTTTCCAATAATGCTGGTGCTTAGGTACAAGTTATCTTTGTGACACACTCCTATCAAACTTGATTTACTTGACTTTTCGAGAATTGGTGTCTTTGCATGTGGGTTGCGTGACCACGTGATCACGAGGTTCGCATCATTTAAAAAGTCCCAAATAAACTAGAAAATCTGATTTGAAGGTAGAATTAATTTCTGAAGTCTTCTTTCCTTGTTGTAACTAGGATGAATAAGGAATCCTTATAAGAAAAAGGATTCTGAAATATTTATGAATCCTTGCCACACTTAGAAACTATATTACAGCCCATTAAAGATCTTTATAGAACTAAGAGATTCCCAAAACAAGCAGCCACATCCTTTGATGCAAACCTCGTGATCACGTGGTCACGCAACCAGCACACAAAGACACCAATTCTCGGAAAGCCAAGTAAATCAGGTTTGATAGGAGTGTGACACAAAGATAACTTGTACCTAGGCACCAGCACTATTAGAAACGAAGACCTCCACCCAATGAATATTGATTCGCGAATGAGAAGTATAAGGATGACGCCACGAAGATAGTTGTTCTTCGATAAGTTGTTTTTCAGTTCTTTAAAGAACCATGGAAGGGAGATTATCTCACCAACACACACACACACACAAAGTGCGACAAACAAGAAGTTTTATTAATCTGAATTGTGTAATTTACATGTCTGGTTATGCCTTTATTTATACTAACTCTAGACTTAAATAAACCCTAATGAACCCCCCTTAGGTGGACTTCTATTAAGCCCACTTACAATTGACCCAAATAAGTAATAATAACCCAAAGACTAAGAAGAAAATAATAAAAATAATAAAAATCCAAAAATTACCATCCTAAATATTTTAGAATCAGATTTGTCACCATTAAGAAGTCCCAAATAGACTAGGAAATCTGATCTGAAGGTAGAATTTATTCTGAAGTCTTCTTTCCTTTTTGTAGCTAGGATAATAAGGAATCCTTGTAAGAAAAGGATTCTAAAATAATTATGAATCCTTGCCACACTTGGAAACTATGTTGCAACCCATTAAAGATCTTTGTAGAATTAATAGATTTCCAAAATAAGCTGCCACATCCTTTTAGGAAAAGAATCCTAGCCAAATAGGAAGTCCACAAGTCTAAAGGAAGTAAATAACAAAATTCGTACACCGTCTGTTGACCCGTGTTTCGATACCTTTCAGAACTCTAATTGACTTGAAATTTTAAACCAAGGTAGAAAACATGTCAGGAGACTCCACGTAAAATTTTAGCTTGATCCAACGGTCGGATTGAGAAATATGATTGTTGCTGTAAAACTGGATAGTTGCACATTTTACATCAAAATCTGAATTTGACCTTTCCTGGATCGTATCATCCTTTTAGAAAAAGAATCCTAGCCAAATAGAAAGTCCACAAGTTAAAAGGAAATAAATAACAAAATTCGTATAGCCTCTGTTAACCAGTATTGCGGTGCCTTCCGAACTCTGATTGACCTGAAAGTTTAACCCCAGGTAGGACAACATGTCAATAGACTCCATGTAAAATGTCAGCCCAATCCAACGGTCAGATTGAGAATTATGACTATTTCTGTAAAACTGGATAGTTGCACATTTTACATCAAAATCCGAATTTGACCTTGCTTGGATCGTATCAGGTTGAGTAAGGTTTGTAATTAGAAAGGATCAAGAATCCAGAAATAAGTTTTGGTGCCATTTCAAATGACGAATAAGATGATGAACTACAAATTAGGAATCATGACTGTGATCACTCAAGGTTTTCACCTCAACATCCTTATACAATCATCTCAGGTACAGTCGTGTTCCATTGCATCACCAAATTCTCGAGTAGTATTATCCAAGATTAATATACGTTTGCAACTCAACTTCATTTACCAACAGCTCTTGAGGGCCATGTTATACCTTATGTGTATAATTCAAATTTGAAGTATCATGATCAAATTCTAGGCCATTCAATTGAAAATTACTAGAATTTTATGTATCAAGTTTGGGAGTTACTAAGTATGGGCCATGTTGCATTTATAAAGAATAAAGGTACATATTATATCATCACCAATTCGTTGTCGGCAATAACAAGCGATCAACAAAAACGATGAAAGAGGGACCTAATGAAGGAAGCTAATATAAAACCGAAAGGAGCATAGAATTGTCACTCATTTTTTTTACTGGGCTTTTTTAAACAAGGTTATCTTATATTTATGTTAAAAATGCTAAAATCTTGTTATATTTTAGCACTACATCGTAGCTTTTAATGAAACATGTCTTTTTTTATTATTTTGAAATCAATACATGTTTATTCAAAAATAACTTTTGGCTTTTTATTGTATAAATGTAGTGGCAAGTTCCTCAAAGACTTTAAAAATCAATCAAATTCCAAGACATGTTATGCAAATGCTAAAGGGTGATATATATTTTTTATATAACCCAAAACACCCGTTTTCCACTCTCAATAAACCGTAAGAGGTAAAGCCTTGTTAATACATTTTGTAAACCTTTAAAATGCCTTGTTTTTTTTTCTCTCAACAAAACTCAAAAAAACAATCTTGTTTAAAATGATATAGTTATGCCCAAAATAAATTCAAATGATTTGATGACTTAAGTAGTGATAAATAGTGTACCTTTGGGTCATGATCCCATAACTTCTTCTCTCATGTTAACCTCCTGATTTTCCTAATTAACAATGATTTTTGAATAAGGCTAAGTTTTATCAATATGAAAATATTTGGGTTTGAGATTAAGAAACTTTATCTTCAATATATCCTTCACAAATAGCATGTATAACTCTTTGAGCCTTAAATATTTCTTGGATAATAACTTCGACCAGGATTACCTCTAATACTAGGGGCATGTTTTGAAAGTTTTTCTTCAAATACAATTAAAAAAGAAAAATATAAAATGGAGAAGAGCTATATGAAAAAGAGTAAGGAAATGATCAATAACTTAAATGAAAGAAAAAAAGAGGAGCTCTCTACAGTGTCCCTAATAATGGTGTAAAATCCACAATCGAAGATATATCAATGGCAAAACATATGTGTGGTTTGGAGAATTGAAATGAGATCGATCATCAAAATCAAGAAGGTAAAGCCTAAAAGAATAAGTGATCATATGTTTTAAACCCTTAAACATCTTTTGAGCCTCATTCATATCACATTCTTTTTGTAGACATGAATCTTAGCTTGCATGCTTTATAAGCCCTTTTTGATAAAAAAAAAAATAATTGATTTATGTTGATAAGTTTTGGCCTCTAAAAAGAGAAGAAAAATATTTTTCAAGTAAAAATTATAATCTATTTATGAGTTGTATATCATTCTTTTTTACATTAAATGATGGTTTTTCATTAATTAGCAAGAGTACCTTCCCTTTGAAAAGTTGAAATCCTTATTTTAGGATTCAAACCTTATATATATAAGAATTCATCATCGAATAATTTATCAGAGCTATTTATTTTTCAAAATAGCAAAACATTTAGGAAAACCATTATTTTCCTTTATCCCAACCAATAACCATTTCATCATATGTAAAAAAAAAAATCCAATATTGCATTATAACACTTGAATAAACTGTTTTAGGCTTTTGACAAAAAAATCTAAGTTCCTAATTAGTAGAAAACACTTTTAAAATTAAATCTCAATGATTTTGTTTCAATAATTGAACCTACATGAACATAATCTTTAAAATTTATAGTTTGGTTCCAAAATAAGAAAGATGATATCATGAGAAAAAAAATGTTTTACAAGAAAAAACTTTCATTGACTAAATTTATAAAATTCTTAGCAAGAATGATGATGATGCGTGTGTACTTTATAATAGCTATTGAGAAAGATGAACAAAGTTAGATCTGTTACAAGAATTTGTGTTTGAAGGAATCTATAGCAATAACATCAGCCAAATGATGATTTAAAGAACTCCATCATAACATAAAAGTGGAAATATTGGTTCTTCATGGAGATGATAAAAAAATAGAATTAATAAACAGACACCTTCAAACTTTACATAAGAGCAATGAAAAAAAAATCAATATAAGCCAAGTTAAGACGGTGACACTAGCTAAATTAAGATGATGTACCATTCTTCATAAGTCATGAATGGTAAAGAAATAAAATTTTCATGAGGTTGATGAAAAGTGATCAATAACGAATAAATACTTTTAGACAACACTCGGAAGCAATGACAAGTCAATATGGGTCGTGTAACACCCTGGTCTTTTTATACAATTCTCATCTTTCTAATCATTATGTACTTGAAATTTTAGGGTAAATCTTTTTTATATAAAACTATAAGAAATGCTCACAACACGTTTGATTCATACTACGATTCACTTCCTTAAACACATTTAATCCATACAATTATATATATATATATATATATATATATATGTCTCCCTCCCGTATCTGGTTCACACAACTCTTGCAATTCACAATGCAATTAATTTATGATTCACTTCTTCAAACACACTTAATTCGTACGATTCTCTTAACACATATTTTGTAATTTTAGATTTTCTTACGATTATTTGCCTAGTTTAATCTCGCGTAATCCGTATTTATCATCACCATGTTCCATCATTTCCTTTCCTTTCCATCATTTTCTATTATTCTTCACACTATTTTTCAACTCTTAAAAAAAAGATTTAAGGCACAACTTTACCTAGATTTATTTTTTTCAAATGGAAACTTTCCTAATTTCATGAAATTTTGACAGACTCTCCATAAAAATTAAACAACCTCGAGTGTCGACATCAACAATCCACAAACATTCTAAGCAAATTTATGGTCCTACCTTCCTAGACCTCTAGCATTACATTACTAATCAAGAATAGAGTTCTGCAATGGTATGACAAAACATATACACCTCTATTTCTATTTCATTAATCAACAGTTAACACTTTAACATCAATACACCATTTTATTGTATTAGTCAAATATTTGATTCCATCTAATAATCTATTAGTAACCTGGCAAATTAGTTGCATTGATGATACCAGCTCCACTCCTAGCAGCTTAGTTAATTAAGTATGATGCGAACCTCGTGATTACGTGGTCACACAACCCACACGCAAAGACAACAATTCCCGGAAAGCCAAGTAAATCAGGTTTGATAGGAGTGTGACACAAAGATAACTTGTACCTAGGCACCAGCACTATTGGAAACCGGAAACCCCCACCCAACGAATATTGATTCGCGAACGAGAAGTATAAGGATGATGCCACGAAGACAGTTGTTCTTCGATAAGTCGTTTTTCAGTTCTTTAGAGAACCATGGAAGGGAGATTATCTCACCAATACACACATACACACACACACACACAGTGCGCTAAACAAGAAGTTTTATTAATCTGAATTGTCTAACTTACATGTCTGGTTATGCCTTAGGTGGACTTATATGAGGCTCACTTACAATTGACCCAAATAAGTAATAATAACCCAAATACTAAGAAGAAAATAATAAAAATTTGAAAATTATTATCCTAAATATGCTAGAATCAGATTTGTCACCATTAAGAAGTCCTAAAATAGACTAGGAAATCTGATTTGAAGGTAGTATTAATCCTGAAGTCTTTTTTCTTTGTTGTAGCTAGGATGAATAAGGAATCCTTGTAAGAAAAGGATTCTGAAACATTTATGAATCCTTGACACACTTGAAAACTATGTTTTAGCCCATTAAAGGTATTTGTAGAACTAGGAGATTCCCAAAACAAGCTACCACATCCTTTTAGGAAAAGAATCCTAGCCAAATAGAAAGCCCACAAGTTAAAAGGAAGTAAATAACAAAATTCGTACAGCCTCTGTTGACCAGTATTAGCAGAGCCTTCCCGAACTCCGATTGACATGAAATTTTAACCCAAGGTAGTAAAACATGTCTGGAGACTCTACGTAAACTTTCAGCCTGATCCAACTATTGGATTAGGAATTATGAATGTTGCCGTAAAACTGGATAGTTGCACATTTTACATCAAAATTCAAATTTGACCTTGCCTGGATCGTATCAAAGTATCTGATAGTCAATTACAATGATGCCACTAGCTTATATCCGGATAGCTAGTCAATTAAATATCTTGATAGTCAATTACATTGACACCACTAGCACCACTCAAAACAGCTAGTCAATTAAATATTTTTACAGTCAATTACATTGACACCACTAGCTCCATTCAGGACAGGTAGTTAATTAAATATCCTAATAGTTAATTACATTGACGCCACTAGCTCCACTCAAGACTACTAGTCAATTAAATATACTAACAGTTAATTACATTGACACCACTAGCTCCACTCGGGATGACTAATTAATTAAATATCTCAGCAATACATTTTATTAATGCCACTAGCTCCACTCAAGATGGCTTGTCAATTAAATATCTTGGTAGACAATTTTTATTTACATATGGATGTCCATTGTTGTGTTGATCACAAATCATACACACACACACACACACTAATTTCCAGCCTTGTAGGCATATTCACATAACAATATTTCTCATGCTAGCAAACAATATTCACAAAACAATATATTTCCTACCCTTAAGTAACATTCATACAATATTAATATTTCTCACGCCCGTAGACAATATTCACATAATAATATTTTTCATGATATACAGTAGTAAATAATACATATAATTTCTATTGTATTCTAGCATTATAAAAAATTAAACAATTAAATAACCAAAGGGGCAACCCTTACCTTGAAATCCTACTATACATACCCTTGAGAAGTCGGATCTCACTTTGAAAGCTTCTCCTATATTTTAATAGAACATCCCGATTCAATATTCAAACATTTCTATTCCATTCATCATATTTACTAATTCACGTAATCAAATACTTTTGTAAATAAGTTCATGGATATACTATTTTTGTTTATCATTTCATTTCACTTACATTAGCATCTTTTTACACTAACATTTAATGTCCGAATGACTTTATTTTTTTTTTATGATTTTTAATGTTCAAATGACTTAATTTTTAATTGAAAAACTCTACACAACAATTCAAGCCAAGTTCGGCATTGATGTGCATCATGGAAATTATAATCCATCTTGTAAAGCTAAATCTAATATGCAAGAGGATTCAGATGGTCCAATGACAAGAGCGAGAGCGAAACAACTACTACGGGCCTTGACGAGTCAAATTGGAATGATTGAAGCTGCGTCGGAGTTAAAATTTGGTTCAAGGATGTTTATTTGCCTACAATTGGAACTTGGAGATGGGAAAAGCCCTTAATGGTTCTTTTGACGAGGTTTTGTGTGACGTTGCGTCGATGTCAGCTAGCCATTTGTTGCTGGGTTGTCCATGGCAGTTTGATAAGGATGTGACCTACAATGGACGAAAGAACACTTATTCTTTTATGCTGAATGGAAAGAAGGTGAACTTGTTACCATTGAGTTCTCAACAGGTTAGAGAGGATCAGTTACAAAGCCAACAAAAGGAGGTTAAATCACGTAAAGGGCTGCTGTTAGCCGAAAAAGGAGACATCAAACAAGCATTAGCTTCGGCAGGGGCTGTTTTCATGATCTGGGCAAAGCAATTACTACAAGTAGAAGGATTAGACTTACCAAGACAGATTAAGTAATTGCTTGAAGAATTTAAAGGTGTGTTTCCAGATTAATTACCTAAAGGGTTACCACCTATTCGTGGAATTGAGCATCAAATTGATTTGGTGCTTTGGGAGCTTCACTTCCTAATAGACCAAAGATACGAGATGTAATCCGAGGAAGCAAAAAAGATTCAAAGGCAGGTTGGTGAGCTCTTAGAGAAGGGCTATGTGCGAGAATCACTTAGTCCATGTTCCGTACCGACTTTGCTTGTACCGAAGAAAGATGGTACCATGAGGATGTGTATGGACATGTGAAGCATCTTAGAGTTGTGTTTGAAACTTTGCGAGATTCTAAGTTGTATGGGAAACTCACAAAGTGTTACTTCTGTAAAGAAAGTGTTGTGTTTCTTGGATATATTATCTCTAGCGGGGGTGTTAAGGTTGATGAGGAGAAAATTGAGGCAATTCGGACTGGCCAAAACCCGCTAGTATCGCTGATGTGAGGAGTTTCCATGGTTTAGCTTCTTTCTACAGCGATTTGTGAAAGACTTTAGCTCTATTGTTGCTCGTATGACGAGAATGCTTGAAAAAAGGGAACGAGTTTAGATGGAGTGAAGATGCGCGAGAAAGCATGTTGAGTTAATTAAGGAAAAGTTGTGTACTACTCCAATTTTAGCACTTCCGGACTTTACTAAAACATTTGAAATAGAGTGCGATGCTTCCGGAGTTGGAATTGGGGTCTGTCTTGCTGCAAGAAAAGAGGCCGATTGCATTCTTAAGTGAAAAGTTAAATGAAGCACGTTTGAACTACTCTATTTACGACAAGGAGTTCTATGCTTTGATTTGGGCTCTAGAGGTATGGCAGCACTACTTGTTACCTAAAGAATTTGCTAATTCACGCAATCAAATACTTTTGTAAATAAGTTCATGAATATACTATTTTTGTTTATCATTTCAATTCACTTACATTAGCATCTTTTTACACTAACATTTAATGTTTGAATGACTTTATTTTTTTTATGATTTTTAATGTCCAAATGACTTAATTTTTCATTGAAAAACTCTACACAACAATTCAAGCCAAGTTCAGCATTGATGTGCATCATAGGAATTATAATCCATCTTGTAAAGCTAAATCTAATATGCAAGAGGATTCAGATGGTCCAATGACAAGAGCGAGAGCGAAACAACTACAAAGGACCTTGACGAGTCAAATTGGAATGATTGAAGCTACGTCGGAGTTAAAAATTAGCAATCAGTTTGAAATTGGTTCAAGGATGTTTATTTGCCTACAATTGGAACTTGGAGATGGGAAAAGCCCTTAATGGTTCTTTTGATCTTTGGGCTACTTGAATTTGGGTTGATATGCGAATAAGTGAAGGAATTGATGCTGTTTATGGTCAGAACAACAAATGAATTTGAACCCAAATTTGAAGTCATCCATTTCATGTGAAAACAAGACTAATCTAGGTGGATTTCAAGTTCAGAACGTGTTCTTTCTAGAATGTCCAACCATGATTGCATTGGACTTTTGTGTAAGAAGTTATAGTTGTTTTAAATTTGGTCTGTTTATGTTAGAAAGGTCAAAAAACATGTGCTAGTTAATTTGTCTAGGTTAGTTTGTCAAAGTCTATTTTTTGGGCTTGACTTACGCCATGTTGAATTTTTCCTAACTTTGGAGGGATGTTCCAATTATAAATATAGTATCAGAATATGTAATAATGGACTTTTGGCCAAGATTAGAAACTTAATTCACAGAATTAAGAGTTGTTCTTCCAAGTTGATTTTGTGAAGAACCCTACCTGACTTATCACTCTTCAATCACAAAGAGTGTGGCGTCGAAATCCTAGATTGATCTTTGTGGCGTTCAGATCGACTTATCAAAGTATCATTCTAGTCTATCCTCCATCTTATTTACCTTAAATCACTATAATCCAACCTAAACACCAAAAGAAAGACAACACAACCAGACCCATCCTTCATCCATTTTCGTCAGATTCATTGTTGCTGATTTTCGGATCATTCACGGCACATCAGGCATAGTCCATGTTACTTCTTTCAAGCTAATCCTTCCCTTTACCATACTCACAATTTTGGCCAAGTAAGCTATTGCCTATCTTAAAATTTTTCTCCATCTATATATATATATATAAGTTAACCATTTATTCCTTCAAAATAAATTCCATGTCTAAGGAGATAATCATGGATCTGATCTCTAATTTCCTGATTCTAAGATTAGATGCTTCAGAAGGTAGAATAATAGTTATTACATAATCAATTCTAAACCTTTACCCCCATATCTATAATACAAGCTTTACACCTTTATTATCCATTTTGTTATGTACCATAGCAAAAATCATTGTATTTTAAGATACAACACTTCTTATAGTAGTACCATGTGATAAAACAAAAAATTACATGCAGGCCCAAGCTACCAATTTAGCATAGATATCAATAAAGGCATAAGACATAAACACAATTCTAATTCCAATTCATACTTTATAACATATTATTGAATTAACTTGATGCTTAAAATAACATTTGTATTAACATATATTTTCATCTCACTCAATCTTATTTCATCAAAGCCTTGATTATATCATCATTTTATTAATATTAAGAAATTATTTCATTTCATGAAGCTTTACTACTATTTGGTATATCATTAAATGATTTCTGAATATAAATTAGCTATATCCCAAGGCTTGTTTGGGTTTAATTAATACTTTGTTTTCAACTAGGAACCCAGACTTGTTTGGATCAGGTTATGGGATTTTTAGTTTAAGGTTTTTGGGTCAGTTTTGTAATTGGGCCAAATCAGTCCATTAGGGTAGATCCTTCAGGGTTAATTTTTTTAAGAACTATTTAAACTCATGTGACCTAAATTTCGGCAGCCATTCATAAATATTACTTAATTTTTCAGTTTTAATGTATGAGAGTGATTCTTGCATTATTCAGTTCTTGAATGAACTGAATCTGATTTATCAAAGATTAACTTGGTTTTATGGCATTATTCTACTTTATTCTAATAGTGTTGATGCCTTAGTGCAGGTTTCCATCGTGTAACACTACTATCAGATCTATTTTGGCTTTCTAGGATCATATCTCAATCTTGATTGTGGGTGGCGTGACTACGTGATCATGAGGTTCGCATCAGTATTTCCCTTGCAATCTACTAAATCACAACCATATGCTTTGATACCAAGTATAACACCCTGAACTTTTTATACAACTCTCATCTTTCTAATCATCTTATACTTGAAATTTAAGGGTAATTTTCTCTTTTATACAACCATAAAAACTACTTTAAACTCAACATCCAACAATTTCCTTAAGAACTAAACTAGTACACAATCTCCATTTGGGTTTGGGTGCATATGCGCAACGAGAGATTTCCGGCCTATAAGAAATCAAAGCTACAACCACGAGTAGATGGGCCATTTCAGATCCTTGAGAGGATCAATGAAAATGCTTATAAAGTTGATTTGCCAGGTGAGTATAGTGTTAGTGCTACCTTTAATGTTTGTGATCTTACTCTGTTTGATGTAGGTGATGATTTGAGGTCGAATCTTTTTGAAGAGAGAGGGGAGGGATGATGAGGATCAGCCCAACACCAAGCGTAATCATGCCAACGACCCATTGGAGGTGCCAATTTGGCCAATTACTAGAGTTAGGGCAAAAAATCTTAAAAAAGCATTGAATGGGCTTGTTCAGAACATATGGAGCAAGATGGACCTATAGAGGCTTGGGACATTTAAGGAGCATGAAAGAAAGCCTATAATTCATCTAATTCAGTTCCAAGAAGAGTCTAAATCTTATGGAACAAGGGGCTGATGTGTCCGGCCCTATACCAGCCTTGTTAGGCTTGTTTCTTTCCTAATGCTACAAGGATACGAAGTCAACAATTTATTCTCCTCATTAAGTAAGGAAGTTGGCCAAATCTTGTTCCTAAAGAAAGGAGGATTATTTAATGATTTTCCTAACCTAGGAAGGAAAGTAATTAAATCAGCAACAAAGGAGGAAATTTGTTTTCTTATTTGTCCAAGTTAATCAAGGACATCAAAGGGGGCAGCAATACAAAGTTTTCAAATCAGATTTCTCCTAGTTTATTTTGGACTTTTTAAGGGTGACAATTTGATTCTAACATATTTAAGATAATTTTCAGATTTTTATTATTTTCTTCTTAGTCTTTGGGTTATTATTACTTTTTTGGGTCAATTGTAAGTGGGTTTAATATAAGTCCATCTAAGGGGGCTCCATTAGGGTTTCTTTAAGTCTAGAGTCAATATAACCAAACATGTAAGGGTTACGCAATTCAGATTAATAAAACTTCTTGTTTGATGCACTTGTTTTGTGTTGGTGGGATAATCTTCATTCATTGGTTCTCTAAACAACTGAAAATGACTTATTGAAGAACAACTGGCTTCGTGGCATCATCCTTATACTTCTCGTTCGCGAATCAATATTCGTTGGGTGGGGTTTTTTCGTTTCCAATAGTGCTGGTACCTAGGTACAAGTTATCTTTGTGTCACACTCCTATCAAACCTCATTTACTTGACTTTCCGAGAATTGGTGTCTTTGCATGTGGGTTGCGTGACCACATGATCATGAGGTATTTTTACCTTAAAAAGAAGGTATTTTCAGTTTGATAGTATCCAAATAACCATCTAAATCATCATGTCCCCGAACACTACGGAAATTTCCCCTTTAACCAAATTGGGCCCTAGTTCTATTCCTAAAATCCCTTCGGTTTCTAGGCTGCCGAAAACCTTCCTGATGGCCTATGGTCTCATCCTCAAAACCACTATCAACGTCCTCCTCAAAATCCTCATAATCAGCCCACCTTGGCCTTTAGGCCCTACTGCCACCGTTTACTTTCGGTTCATCCCCAGCCTTCCTCGTGTCTTGGGTGTTTGTATGATGTGTCGTGAATGATTCGCAAATCGGCAACAATGAATCTGATGAAAAATGGATGAAGGATGGGTATGGTTGGTTGTCTTTCTTTTGGTGTTTAGGCTGGATTATAGTGATTTTAAGATAAATAAGATGGAGGATAGACTAGAATGATACTTTGATAAGTCGATCTGGACGCCATAAAGATCAATCTAGGATTTCGACGCCACACTCTTTGTGACTGAAGAATGATAAGTCAGGTAGGGTTCTTTACAAAAATCAATTTGGAAGAACAATTCTTAATTTCTCTAAATTAAGTTTCAAATCTTGGCCAAAAGTGTTTATTACATATTCTGATACAATATTTATAATTGGAACATCCCTCCAAAGTTAGAAAAATTCAACATGATAGAAGTCAGGCCAAAAAATTAGACTTTGATAAAGTAACTAGACAAATTTAACTAGCACACCTTTTCTGACCTTAATTGAAACATAAACATACCAAATTTAAAACAATTATAATTTCTTGCACAAAAGTCAAACGCAATCATGGTTGGACAATCTAGAAAGATCACGTTCTGAACATGAAATCCACCTAGATTAGTCTTGTCTTCACATGCAATGGATGACTTCAAAATCGGGTTCAAACTCATCTATTTATTCTGACCGTAAACAACATCAATTTCTTCACTTATTTGCATTATCAATCCAAACTCAAGTAGCCCAACGTCAAAAGAACCATTAAGGGCTTTTCCCATGTCCAAGTCTCAATTGTAGGCAAATAATAACATTTTAACCAATTCCGAACAGATTGCTAGCTTTTAACTCCGAAGTAGCTTCAATCATTTCAATTTGACTCGTCAAGGCCCTTTGCAGTTGTTTCGCTCTCGCTCTTGTTATTGGGCCATCTGAATCTTCTTATAGATTAGGTTCGGCTTTACGAGATGTATTATAATTCCCATGATGCACATCATCAGCCCCGAGTTGAGAATGATTTGTCCTCCAATCAGTATCGTCAATATCATCCAAGTATGGAGTCAAGTCTTTCACATTAAAAGTAGCTGATACGTTGTAATCACATGTAATCACCAGGAAGATCTACCTTATATGCATTGCCATTCATCTTCTCTATAATCCGAAATGGACCATCAACTCTTGCCATCAACTTGTACTTACGTTTGCTTGGAAATCTGCCCTTAGTAATATGAATCCAAACAAGATCTCCAGGTTCAAATCTAACCATTTTCCGCCCCTTATTAGCTTGTTTAGCATACTTTGTCGTTTTCTCCTCAATATGCAATCGAACCTGCTCATGTAGTTTCTCCATCAATTCTGCCTTTCTAATTCCATCCATAGAGGACATAGATGTCCTCTCATCAATTGGAATATGAACAAGATCAATAGAAACACAAGGATTAAAGCCATACACAACCTCAAATGGTGAAAATTTTGTAGCCTCATGCACACTACGATTATATGCAAACTCCACAAGAGGCAAATAAGTATCCCAATTCTTCAAATTCTTATGTATAACAGCTCGTAACAAAGAAGATAAAGTTTGGTTTACTACCTCAGTTTGTCCATTAGTTTGTGGATGACATGCCGTACTTGAAAAGTAACTTCGTTCCAAGCTTCCTCCAAAGAGTCTTCAAAAAGTGGCTTAAGAACTTTGTATCACGATCAGAGACAATGCTTTTAGGAACTCCATGCATTTGAACAATCTCTTGAAACAACAAATCAGCAACATGTACTGCATCGTCAATGTTATTGCAAGGAATGAAATGGGACATTTTGGAGAATCGATCAACCACAACCATTATTGAATCCTTTCCACGCTGTGTTCTTGGTAACCCAAGTACAAAGTCCATGCTAACATCCATCCATGGTTGCTCTGGAATAGGCAACGACATATACAACCCATATGCATTCTCTTTACCCTTAGCTTTCTTGCAAATAGCACATCTCTCAATCACCTTGTGCACATCCCGTAACATGCTAGGCCAAAAAAAATGTTCTTTTAGCATCTCATAAGTCTTCTTCTCCCCAAAATGACCACTAAAACCACCACCATGTTGAACTTTAAAGGAACTTGAATAGGCTCATGCCTCTCGCACAAGCAACTCTCGTAACGAACTTGAAAGAATACACATTCTGCCCATTTTGAACAAGTAACCTTCATGCATAAAGAACCCATCACAATCTCCTTTTGCACATTCAGCAACCACATTAGCAAAGTAGGAATCATTAGCATACCGATCCTTCACCTGTTCAAAACCCATCAGCCTTGCATTCAACATAGAGATCAGTGCATACCTCCTAGAAAGAGCATCAGCAACCACATTAACTTGCAATTTCTAGTACTTTATGACATAAGGAAATGAATCCATAAACTCCACCCATTTAGCATGTCTCCGATTCAGCTTGCTTTACCCCTTAAGATACTTTAAGGATTCATGATTAGTATGTATAACAAATTCTTTAGGCAACAAGTAGTGCTGCCATACCTCCATACCTCCAGAGCCTAAATCAAAGCATAAAACTCCTTGTCGTAAATAGAGTAGTTCAAAAGTGCTCCATTTAACTTTTCATTGAAGAACGCAATCGGCCTCTTTTCTTGCATCAAAACAGCCCCAATTCCAACTCCGGAAGCATCACACTCTATTTCAAATGTTTTAGCAAAGTCTGGAAGTGCTAAAACTAGAGCAATACATAACTTTTCCTTAATTAGCTCAAAAGCTTTCTGCGCATCTTCACTCCATCTAAACTCGTTCCCTTTTTTCAAGCATTATGTCATAGGAGCAACAATAGAGCTGAAGTCTTTCACAAATCGCCTGTAGAAAGAAGTTAAACCATGAAAGCTCCTCACATTAGCGATACTAGCAGGTTTTGGCCAGTCTCGAATTGCCTCAATTTTCTCCTCATCAACCTTAACTCCCCTGCTAGATATAATATATCCAAGAAACACGGCACTCTCTTTACAAAAGTAACACTTTGTGAGTTTCCCATATAACTTAGAATCTCGTAAAGTTTCAAACACAACTCTAAGATGCTTCACATGATCATCAAAGGTCTTGCTATGCACCAAGATATCGTCAAAATATAATACAACAAACAGCCTAATATACTTCCTCAAAACATGATTCATAAGCCTCATAAATGTACTAGGCGCATTAGATAACCCAAACGGCGTTACCATCTATTCATATAACCCCTGTTTAGTTTTAAATGTTGTTTTCCATTCATCTCCCTCTTTCATTCTAATTTGGTGATAACCACTCATCAAAATCGACTTTAGAAAACAATGCAGCACCATGCAACTCATCAAGCAATTCATCAAGTCTGGGTATAGGAAATCGATACTTAACTGTTATTTTGTTGATAGACGGCTGTCCATACACATCCTCATGGTACCATCTTTCTTTAGTACAAGCAAAGTAGGTACGAACCATGGACTAAGTGATTCTTGCACATAGCCCATCTCTAAGAGCTCGCCAACCTGCCTTTGAATCTCTTTTGCTTCCTCTAGATTACATCTATATCTTTGGTCTATTAGGAAGTGGAGCTCCCAGACCAAATCAATTTGATGCTCAATTCCACGAATAGGTGGTAACCCTTTAGGTAATTCATCTGGAAACACATCTTTAAATTCTTCAAGTAATTCCTTTCCTTCTACTTGTAGTAATTGCTTTGCCCAGATCATGAAAACAACCCCCGCCGAAGCTAATGCCTGTTTGATGTCTCTTTTTTTGGCTAACAGCAGCCCCTTACATGATTTCACCTCCTTTTGTTGGCTTCATAACTTATCCTCTCTACCCTGTTCAGAACTTAATGGTAACAAGTTCACCTTCTTTCCATTCAGCATAAAAAAATAAGTGTTCTTTCGTCCATTGTAGGTCATATCCTTATCAAACTGCCATGGACGATCCAGCAACAAATGGCTAGCTGACATCGGCGTAATGTCACACAAAACCTCATCATGATAGGTTTTAATGGAAAAAGGTACACGGACTTGCTTTGTCACCCGAATCTCCCCATTCTCATTCAACCATCGCAAACTATACGACCTGGGATGTGGAATGGTAGTTAAACCCAATTTCTCCACCAAGGTAGTTGACGCAACATTAGTGCAACTTCCATTATCAATGATCATCCCACACACCTTATCTCGAATCTGACATCGAGTATGAAAGATGTTCTCGCGTTGCTCATCACTAATGTCAATTTGTGTATTCAGAACCCGTTGCACAACCAACAAATCTCCCTTCACTGGTTTGAAATCCTCTTCTTGTTCAGCCACTTGTACCTCATCTTCATCTTCAGTTTCAACCTCATCTCCACTGATCAGCTCTCCATGATCCCTATGCAAAATCATCACCCTTTTATTTGGACATTCCGAAGCAATGTGCCCATGTCCTAAGCACTTGAAGCACTTGATGTCCTGAGACCTCCTAGGATGTTGAGGTTCTGTCACCTTCTCCTTTCCCTTCAAAGAATCAGAACTAGTATTCCTCTTACTAAACTCCACCTTCTCATCTCGTTTAGGTGTGCTCCATGTTCGTGTAGGCGTAGAAACAGCCCTTGTCGTGCTTGATGTAGTTACACCAGTTCGGACACCTCCTCGTTTCTGCTGCCTCTCTACTCGAGTTGCAAGCTTTATAACTTCCTCAAGGAAGATGTACGGCTGTAATTCAACAACATTAGCTATATCCTTTCTTAACCCTCCAAGAGATCTAGCTATTGTTTGCTCTTGGGGTTCCATCAATTGACATCGAATCAGCAGCAACTCAAACTCTTTCACATACTCTTCCACGCTCAAAGATATTTGTCGCAAAGTCTAAAGTCTGATGTATAGCTCCTGTTTATAGTAATCAGGAACAATTCTCTTCTTCACCACTCTTTTCATAGTTGCCCACGTTGTAATCTCCTCTTCTCCATCCCTTCTCCTCTAAATCTTTAAGTTTTCCCACCATAAAAGAGCATAATCCGCAAACTCAAGTGCTGCCACTTGCACTTCCTTTCTTCAGAATATTCATACCATTCAAACACCTTTTCAACCTTTTGAATCCATTCCAAGTATTCCTCGGGCGAACTATTTCCTCTAAACGGTGGAATCTTAAGTTTGAGACCATTAGGAGGATTATAATTCTACCTTCTTAGTCTGCCCCTATCTTTGTCCTCATCATCCCCATTTGGATCTTCATCAGCTTCTATAATATCATTTCATGGCACCCTAAGTGCTTGCCTCTGTTGGGGTTGCAAATTATTTCTTTGCATAATTTGCATAAGGGTATTCAACTGTTCACAAATTCCAGTCATTTCATCCCGAATCTCAGCATGAGATCGTTGTAAGCCCATAACCTGTGCCTGTTCCAAACTTAACCCTCTTGGCAAACCTTCTATATCTCCAACTATAATTAAGTTTATCAACCTCAATTCCAGCAAGCCTTTCTTCTGTTTTTGGCTCCTGCCTTATATCGCAAATGATGCTCTGATACCAGATGATGTGCCGTGAATGATTTGAAAATCGACAATAATGAATCTAATGAAAAATGGATGAAGGATGGGTATGGTTGGTTGTCTTTCTTTTGGTGTTTAGGCTGGATTATAGTGATTTTAAGGTAGATAAGATGGAAGATAGACTAGAATGATACTTTGATAAGTCGATCTGGACACCACAAAGATCAATCTAGGATTTCAACACCATACTCTTTGTGACTGAAGAGTGATAAGTCAGGTAGGGTTCTTTACAAAAATCAATTTGGAAGAAAAAATCTTAATTTCTCTAAAATTAAGTTTCAAATCTTGGCCAAAAGTGTTTATTACATATTCTGATACAATATTTATAATTGGAACATCCCTCCATAGTTAGGAAAATTCAACATGACAGAAGTCACGCCAAAAAATTAGACTTTGACAAAGTAACTAGACAAATTTAACTAGCACACCTTTTCTGACCTTAATTGAAACATAAACATACCAAATTTAAAATGACTATAATTTCTTGCATTAAAGTCCAATGCAATCATGGTTGGACAATCTAGAAAGATCACGTTCTGAACTTGAAATCCACCTAGATTAGTCTTGTCTTCACATGCAATGGATGACTTCAAAATCGAGTTCAAATTCATCTACTATTCTAACTGTAAACAGCATCAATTTCTTCACTTATTTGCATTATCAATCCAAGCTCAAGTAGCCTAACATCAAAAGAACCATTAAGGGCTTTTGCCATGTCCAAGTTTCAATTGTAAGCAAATAAGAACCTTTTAACCAATTCCAAACAGATTGCTAGCTTTTAACTCCGAAGCAGCTTCAATCATTTCAATTTGACTCGTAAAGGCCTTTTGATACGATCCTAGAAAGGTCAAATTCAGATTTTAATGTAAAATATGCAACCATCCAGTTTTACGGCAACAGTTATAATTCTCAATTTGACCGTTGGATCTAGCTGAAATTTTACGTGGAGTCTCTTAACATATTGTACTACCCTGGTTTAAAATTACAGGTCAATCGGAGTTTGGAAAGGAAATGATGCGAACCTCGTGATCACATGGTCACGCAACCCACACGCAAAGATACCAATTCCTGGAAAGCCAAGTAAATCAGGTTTGATAGGAGTGTGACACAAAGATAACTTGTACCTAGGCACCAGCACTATTGGAAACGAAGACCACCACCCAACGAATATTGATTCGCGAACGAGAAGTATAAGGATAACGCCACGAAGACAGTTGTTCTTCGATAAGTCATTTTTCAGTTCCTTAGAGAACCATGGAAGGGAGATTATCTCACCAACACACACACACACACACACACACACACACAAAGTGCGACAAATAAAAAGTTTTATTAATCTAAATTGTCTCCTACATGTCTGGTTATGCCTTTATTTATACTAACTCTAGACTTAAATAAACCCTAATGGACCCCCCTTAGGTGGATTTATATTAAGCCCACTTACAATTGACCCAAATAAGTAATAATAACCCAAAGACTAAGAAGAAAATAATAAAAATAATAAAAAATCCAAAAATTACCATCCTAAATATGCTAGAATCAGATTTGTCACCATTAAAAAGTCCCAAATAGACTGGAAAATCTGATCTGAAGGTAGAATTTATTTTGAAGTCTTCTTTCCTTTTTGTAGCTAGGATGAATAAGGAATCCTTGTAAGAAAAGGATTCTGAAATAATTATGAATCCTTGCCACACTTGGAAACTATGTTGCAGCCAATTAAAGATCTTTGTAGAAGTAGTAGATTTCCAAAATAAGCTGCCACATCTTTTTAGGAAAAGAATCCTAGCCAAATAGGAAGTCCACGAGTCAAAAGGAAGTAAATAACAAAATTCATACAGCCTCTGTTGACCCGTGTTTCGATGCCTTTTCGAACTCCGATTGACCTGTAATTTTGAACCAAGCTAGTACAACATGTCAAGAGACTCCACGTAAACTTTCAGCTCGATCCAACGGTCGTATTGATAATTATAACTGTTTCCGTAAAACTAGATAGTTGCACATTTTACGTCAAAATCTGAATTTTACCTTTCCAGGATCGTATCACCCTTTACAGTTGTTTCGCTCTCAATCTTTTTATTGGGCCATCTGAATCTTCTTGTAGATTAGGTTCGGCTTTACGAGATAGATTGTAATTCCCATGATGCACATCATTGTACCAGCCTCGTTACCACGTTTCTCCAACCTATCATGTCTGTTACACACATTCCCCATCACGAAATTCATCGTTTCCAACTCTGCGTCATGGCTTGCATTTGGAACTTAAGGTGCTGTGTTGTTTTGATCTAACATGATAGTGCCTGTTAAAATTGGTTAGAGGTAAAAAAAATATGCTGACGTTGCTCGTGTTTCTCTCAAACACTCTTAATATCCTCACACGCTCACAACTCTCGTCTCACCTTCTTGTGGTTCTTGCGGAACTGAAACCAAGACAAAATAGGACCAACTTAGCAGCGCAATCCAAATATATATATATATATGACTAAAGAAGAAATAAAAACCAGAAAACAAGCAAAACAAAACTGTGATCATAGTCTCGCGAGTAGCAAGTGAATCTATCCGAAATATCAACGAAATTAGAGACTTTATTAAAAAAAATGAATTATGCAAAACGATGAAACAACACCCAAATATGTTAGATATGGTGAACATAAGTATGCAAGAAATGAAAAATATAGAAACAAAGCGAATTCCAAAAGTCCACGCAAACAGACCTGTTTACGACAAGTTAAGTTCGAATCCGGAACAAAAGGTAAATGATATCCAATTGAGCTAAAATTTCAGATATAATGCGATTTCTACCCAAATAGATATAATATAAAATTTAAGTAATTTACAATAAGCTTTGATAAGTGGACGCAAAACAAACACGAAAAGAAATGATGCGAACCTCTTGAACACGTGGTAAAGCAACCCACACGCAAAGACACCAATTCCCAAAAAGCAACTAAATCAGGTTTGGTAGGAGTGTGACACAAAGATAACTTCTACTTAAGCACCAGCATTACTGGAAACGAAAACCCCCACCCAACGAATATTGATTCGTGAACGAGAAGTATAAGGATGACGCCACGAAGTCAGTTGCTTATTAATAAGTTATTTTTTAGCTTTTCAGAGAACCAAGGAATGGAGATCATCCCACCAACACACAACAAGTGCAGCAAAAGAAGTTTATTGATTTGAAAATTGTGTAACCCTTACATGTTTGTTTATGCCTTTATTTATACTGACTCTAGACTGAAACAAACCCTAATGAACCCTTATGTGGACTTATATGAGGCTCACTTACAATTAAAACCCAAATAATATAAATAAAACCCTAAAGTAAGAAGAAAATAATAATTCTAAATTTAATATCCTAAATATGATAGTGATGCGAACCTCGTGATCACATGGTCACGCAACCCACATGCAAAGACACCAATTCCTAGAAAGCCAAGTAAATCAGGGTTTGATAGGAGTGTGACACAAAGATAACTTGTACCTAGGCACCAACGCACTATTGGAAACGGAGACCCCCACCCAACGAATATTGATTCGCGAACGAGAAGTATAAGGATGACGCCACGAAGACAGTTGTTCTTCGATAAGTCGTTTTCGATCCTTTAGAGAACCAAGAAAGGGAGATTATCCCACCAACACACAACAAGTGCAGCAAAGAAGTTTATTGATCTGAAAATTGTGTGACTTTTCATGTTTGGTTATGTCTTTATTTATATTGACTCTAGACTTAAAGACACCCTAATGGACCCCCCTTAGATGGACTTATATGAAGCCCACTTACAATTGACCCAAATAAGTAATAATAACCTAAAAACTAAAAACTAAAAACAAAATAACAAAAATAATAAAAATCCGAAAATTATCATCCTAAATATGCTAGAATCATATTTGTCACCCTTAAGAAGTCCTAAATAAACTAGGAAAAATCTGATTTGGAAACTTTGTGTTGCTCCCCCCCTTGATGTCCTTGATTAGCTTGGATTTCCTTGTTTAACTTGGACAAATAAGAAAACAAATTTCCTCCTTTGTTGCTGATTTAATAACTTTCCTTCCTAAGTTATGAAAAGCATTAAATAATCCTCCTCTCTTTAAGAATAAGATATGGCCAACTTTCCTTATTTAATTAGGAGAATAAATTGCTGACGTTTTATCCTTGTAGCATTAGGAAAAAAACAAGCATATCAAGGCTGGTATTGGGCCGGACACATCAACCCCTTGTTCCACACGAATTGGGCGCTTCTTGGACCTGAACTAGATGAATTAAAGGTTGTCCTTCATGCTCTTTAAATGTCTCAAGCCCCTCTAGGTCCATTTTGCTCCATATGTTCTGAACAAGCCCATTTAATGCTTTTTTAAGCTTTTTTGCCCTAGCTCTTGTTATTGACCCAATTGGCACCTCCAATGGGTCGTTGGCATGATTACGCTTGGTGTTGGGCTGATCCGCATCAGATAGGATCAGATTTACTACCCTATAGAAATCCCATATAAGCTAGAAGAAATTTGATTTGGAAAATTTATGCTACCGACCCCTTTAGGTCCTTGATTAGCTTGGATTTCCTTGTTTAACTTGGACAAATAAATAAAAAAACAAATTCCCCCCCTTTATTGCTGATTTAATTACTTTCCTTCCCACATTAGGAAATGCATTAAATAATCCTTCCCTCTTTAAAAATCAAATCTGCCGAAACTTCCTTAATTGTTTAGAAAAATAAATTAATGACTTTTTATCCTTGTATCATTAGGAAAAAAAAGCTTAACAAGGCTGGTATGGGGCCAGACACATCAGCCCCTTGGTCCACCCGAATTGGGCTTTTCTTGTATCTGAATTAGATGAATTAGAGGTTGTCCTTCATGCTCCTTAGATGTCCCAAGCCGCTCTAAGTCCATCTTGCTCCATATTAGCGAAAACAGTTACTTGACTCCTAGATAACCCATATATAATAGAAAAAAAAAGATTTGGACAAAACTAAACAGTAAGGATCATGCTTTGAAACTTGACGCAAATCTAACCTGTTACGCAATTTTTACGTAACAGAATTGAAACCCATACCAAATGATCTCGAAATGACCTCAAATTCAATGTTTAGTATTATAATACTAAACAAACAACAAAAATCTATTTATAGGTCCTTCTCTTATGTCTAGGTACCCAAACCCCTTTTATGATCAGTTTGCGGCAGAATTGAACCTCCAAATAAAACCTCCAGATGCTGATATCAAAATAAGTCCAAATTTAATATATGGTGCAATCTCATCCCTAATACACAGAATATGAAGTTTCAATTGATTCTAAGGTGGTTTGCTTATGGTTCACTAAGAGTAGTGTTTCTGCGGCAGAATTGAACTTCAAATTAAAACCTCAAGAACAAAATATCAGAATAAGCCCAAAATTGACATGATGTGATCTCACCCCCAATAGACTGAATATGAAGTTTTAGTTGATTCTGAGGTGGTTTTCTTATGGTTCACCAAGAGTTGTGTTTCTGCGGCAAAAATTGAATGATCCTTCAAATTTCAACTAATCCCTCTCTCTCTCTCTCTTTTTTCTTTTTAATATACTGATATGATTAGAGATAGTAACAGGATAAAATATAACCTTTTTTTTTATTAGATGATGCAGACACGAAGAACAAGAAGATGGACACAAACACTGAAAAACTTAAAGGAATATAAGATGTTCTCCCTTTGGTGAGTAGTTTCATCTTCCTTGACTTGAACTTGAAGTGTTCGCCTTATAACCAAGGACTCCTCAACCGGTAATGCTAACTCATCCCCATCACTATCCTCCAATGGTGGCATGCCTTCACAATCAGATCTGTCACTT
Source organism: Populus x sibirica (assembly GCA_019202695.1). Taxonomy (NCBI): domain Eukaryota; kingdom Viridiplantae; phylum Streptophyta; class Magnoliopsida; order Malpighiales; family Salicaceae; genus Populus; species Populus x sibirica. The sequence continues at coordinate 85,895 of JAGMVL010001964.1, read as the reverse complement.
TCAGATTCCATATCACCATTATCTCTAATCATCATGATTCTCTTATTTGGACACTCTGAAGCATAATGTCCATGTCCCTGACACCTGAAACATTTAACATCACACGTACGTTTAGGTTGAGTTTCAGATTTACCTTTGGCACCAATAAGGACATCAACTTTAGCCTTTGGTGTTTTGGTTCTGGAAGGAACAAAGGACCTCGGCTGGACAGTAACCTCTCTCTTTAGATTTGGCTTCCAAGATGCTGAAGAACCCGAATTAAACGCTGGCTGAACATGTCCCTTCCTAAGTTGTCTCTCCACCTTTGTAGCCATGTGAACCATGTCCTCTAGCTCCACATAGTGCTGGAGCTCAACCACATTGGCAATGTCCCGATTCAACCCATTAAGAAATCTAGCCATAGTGGCTTCTCTATCCTCAACAACATTGGCCCGCATCATTGCTATCTCCATCTCTTTGTGATATTCATCTACTGTTTTATAACCTTGATTCAGACCTTGGAGCTTCAGATATAACTCTCTGTACTAGTGGTTTGGCACAAATCGTCTCCTCATTAAGAATTTCATCTCCCCCCAAGTCTGAACGGGTTGCTCCCCATTCCTCCTCCTACTAATTACAATTTAATCCCACCAAATCAATGCATACTCCGTAAACTCAATTATCACCAATTCACCTTCTTTTGTTCAGAATAACTATGGCAATAAAAAATCCAATCTACCTTTTTCTTCCACTCCAAATAAGCCTCGGGATCGTTTTTACCTTGAAAATTAGGAATTTTCAGTTTAATGGTGTCCAAGTCCCCAACCATATCTTCATAAATGCCCATGCCACGAAAATTCACATTCCTCCTAGCCCTGTTTGGTCCAGACCTGATTCCTTGGCCAGCAGATGCAAAATTATAGTCATCTTCGCCGGCATCTGCATTTTCATCAACAAACTCTTTAAAATCAGATCTGACATTCCGTACGGCCATACAGACCGTATTTCCTCGGCGATCAGCCCCACTATTCTGTTGTGTTATTGAATTCACCTCATCTTTCAGATCCTTGTATGTTCTAGACAACAACTCAAGGTGTTGGCCTATGGCTCGCAATTGGAAAGCTACATCAGCATTTTGTGTCGCTGATTCGTTGTTTTCAGACATTCTTTGAATCTGTAAAATTTGATTAGTAGCACAAAATATATCCTCACACCTCTCATGTATCACACAAAAAAAATCGAGGCTTTTCACTCTAATAAGCTCACTACGCCTTTTACCTCACAATAAAACACAAAATATAAGCCAGTTGTTCTTTGATAAGTCATTTTTAGTTCTTAAGAGAACCAAGGAAGGGAGATTATCCCACCAACACACAAGTGCAGCAAACAAGTTTATTGATCTGAAAATTGCGTAACCTTATGTTTGGTTATACCTTTATTTATACTGACTCTAGACTTAAAAAAACCCTAATGGACCCCCTTAGATGGACTTATATGAAGCTCATGTACAATTGACCCAAATAAGTAATAATAACTAGTCAGCCGGATAGAGAGAGAATTTAGAGAGAGATGCTCTCCTTCACCTGAAGTTTCTCCTCCCGATTATTCTGCTGCTGAGCTCCGTGAGATCCTTTCTTCATGCCTCCCATGGCCAGTCCAAAATCAGCGCCTCTGTTCAAGAAAACAGCGAGCGTGCAATGTGTCTCTTCTGAAACCCTAATAGGTGTATGGCTTGAAGCTTCCGATGATAGGGATTTTGCTGGCAAATCTGCGGCTCCTCCCTCCGACGAGTTAGATGGCCCAACACGTTTGCTGGGGTTGATCTATCCCGTTGAAGATTGTCTTGGAGATGGCCAATTTGATGGGTGTCCTCCTTGTTCAGGTACTGTTCAGCATTGTGCTTTTCTTAGATCTGGAAGTGGTAGGCCAGCTCCTGCCTCTCCACTTCATAATGTCTACCTAGCTAGACTTTTAGGGGGTTTCACCGCCCTCTACAACATCATGGGGTGCTTCCCTTATGAACTGTCATGTATCCAGCTTTCTTGCTGGTTTTGCCGCTCTGTCTTTATCCGTGTTGGCGTTTGCTGTTGTTGGTTTCTGTCTCGTGCATTTGCTGTCAATGATGTCTGTCTCATAGCAAAGGGCATGCTTAGTTGGTCTACGGTCTTTCAGTGGTGTGAACCTTGTGTTGGGATGTTAGGTTTGGTTCCCTCATTCAACTGTTCCTGTTGATTGTAATTGGTGGAGTGTGCTTTGCTTGTCGTCTCTGTGTATACTGCTTGTTGATGGCCATCTGGTCAGCTAGTACATAACATACGTTGCTGGTTTGGTTGGTTTATTTGATTTGGCTGTTTTGCTTTTGTGTTGGGTGGTCTGTGGTTTGTATCTTACTCAAGTTATAGTCTATTGAGCTTCCTCAGGCTGGCTTGTTGGGATTCCTTGCTGTCCTGCTTGTGTGGTTGTCCTGCCTCCATCTTTACTGCTGTACATGTTGCAGCTGGTTGCCCTAGGACTACTAGCTTTGCCTCTGCTCTGTTGCTTGTCCTGTAGGTTCTGCTTGGTCATGTGCTTTGTGTGGTCCGTTGTTTGATGTTGGGGTTCTCTTGGCTCTTATGGTTGGCTGCTAGATATGACCTTGAATCCCTTCTAGGGTGTTGTTGCTGCTATATGCTGCGCTTCTTGTAGCTGTAGCTGGGTTTGCTATTGCTGAAGTTGATGAGATTTCAAGAGTTGTTGCTGGCTTGTCTTATTGCAAGTCTGTTGTGGGCTGTTTTAGTTCTATTGAAGGTCCCCTTGGGTCATTCTCAGCGTGGTTCACACTTCATCACCTATGCAGGATGCTACTGCTGCTGATTACTGGGTTGGTTTGCCAGAGCTACTTCTTACTCTGGCGATTCTGTTTCTGCTGCATCATTGTTGCTTCTTGCAGGACTGTTTAAGCTATGGCTTGCTTAAGCTATGGCTTGCTTGTTTCTACATGACATGGGTTGTCATTGCCACTGCTGCTCCCTACTTGCTTCCAGTGCCTCCCCTCCTGTTTGGGGGTTCTCATGCTGTTACAGATGTCTTTTGGTTTGCTGGTTGGGTAGTTTGTTGAGTAGGCTGCTGAACTGAAGATGCGGCTGTTCATATTTTGGCATGGTGCTTTGGTTTATCCGATAAGAGCTATGTTTGCTGTGGCTAGCTCCCTTTCTCAGGGTTGCCTCTATCTGTTGTTGTACTACTGTTTTGTTGGGGTATTGTCTGTCTGGGTGAGGTTCCCTCCCCAAAGTCCAAACTGTAAGCCCCCTTATTCCATATTGGTTATTCTGCAGGCCTGATTCGGCTGCCCTTGGGTTCCTTTCTTGGGCTTCCGTGGAGACTGCTCCCACTTTATTTCTCTCTAAATAGTTGTTATGGATCCCAACAGTTTAGGTGAGGCTCTCTCCCCAAATGCTTGGGCTACTGATGTAGTGTTCTCTGTCACTACTCTACTAGAATGCTGAGGTCATTTCTAAGTGGAGAGTGTTGGATGGAGTTTGTCCTAGTAACGACCTAGTCAACGTTGTGGTGCAGGTTTGATCTGCTGGAGGTGATGTGTGGATGGTTCACTATTCTCATGATTGCTTGGTAAAGGGATCCGTTTGGGTGAGGCTCTCTCCCCAAACGCTTGGTCCCCTTACCTGCTGCTGTACTGGAGCAGCTGTTTTGCTTTTGTGGATAGCCGATTTGTTGATGAGTTTTGTTGGTAAAGGTTTTGCTCCTTGTCTCAGCTGCTGCTGTCCTTCTTTTGATGGAAAGCATGTTGCTGGTTCATGCGTGGTTGTAGTTATTAGTTGAATTCACCGGTGTTCTTGTATGCTGGTTGGAGTTTATGCCTGCAATTGTAGCCAACATTTAACTGCTTTTATTGCTCCCAGGCTCGTCCACTGGGTTGGAAGGAGATTCGTTTCTCTGATACTGCTGGTTTTTTGGGTCTCCTAGTAGCTGTTTTCATTGTCTACTAGTTTGGTTTTAGCTGGTTTTTTTATATATGTTTATTGCCATACGACTTTGATGCTTGTTCAAGGGAGCCTTTTCCCTTTGATTTTTTTTATATATGTTTATTGCCATACGACTTTGATGCTTGTTCAAGGAAGCCTTTTCGCTTTGATTTTAGGTTGTTCAAGGGAGTCTGTTCCCTCTACTTTCTGTTCAGCAAGATTGTCTTGCTTATGGTTTGTTCAAGGGAGCCTGTTTCCCTTTGCATGGGTATGTCTGTATATATGTATTGCTGGTCTCCAGCTTGTTTTTGATCTATACAATTCTTACATTTGATAAAAAAAAAGAAATAATAACCCAAAGACTAAGAAGAAAATAATTAAAATAAATAAAATTTTGAAAATTACCATCCTAAATATGGTAGAATCAGATTTGTCGCCCTTAAGAAGTCCCAAATAAACGAGGAGAAATCTGATTTAGAAACTTTGTGTTGCTGCCCCTTTTGATGTCCTTGATTAGCTTGAATTTCCTTGTTTAACTTGGACAAATAAGAAAACAAATTTCCTCATTTGTTGCTGATTTAATTACTTTCCATCTTAAGTAAGGAAAAGCATTAAATAATCCTCCCCTCTTTAAGAATAAGATCTGGCCAACTTCCTTAATGAGGAGAATAAATTATTGACTTTCTATCGTTGTAGCATTAGAAAAAACAAGCCCCTTGTTCCACACGAATTGAGCTCTTCTTGGACCTGAATTACATGAATTAAAGGTTGTCCTTCATGCTCCTTAAATGTCTCAAGCCCTTCTAGGTCTATTTTGCTCAATATGTTTTGAGCAAGCTCATTCAATGCTTCTTTAAGCTTCTTTGCCCTAGCTCTTGTAATTGGCGCAATTGGCGCCTCCAATGGGTTGTTGGCATAATTATGCTTGGTTTTAGGCTGATCCTCTTCAGAATATTGATTCGCGAATGAGAAGTACTTAGGATGATGCCACGAAGGCAGTTGTTCTTTGATAAGTTGTTTTTCAGTTCTTTAGAGAATCAAGGAAGGAAGATTATCCCACCAACACAAAACAAGTGCGACAAACAAGAAGTTTTATTAATTTGAATTATCTAACTTACATATCTGGTTATGCCTTTATTTGTATTAACTCTAGACTTAAATAAACCCTATTGGAACCCCCCCCTTAGGTGGACTTATATAAGGCCCACTTACAATTGACCTAAATAAGTAATAATAACCAAAAGACTAAGGAAAATAATAAAAATCCAAAAATTACTATCCTAAATATATTAGAATTAGATTTGTCACCATTAAAAAGTCCCAAATAGACTAGGAAAATCTGAAGGTAGAATTAATTCTGAAGTCTTTTTTCCTTGTTGTAGCTAGAATAAATAAGTAATCCTTGTAAAAAAAAGATTCTGAAACATTTATGAAATGTTACCACACTTAGAAAGTATGTTGCAGCCCATTAAATATCTTTGTAGAACTAGGTGATTCCCAAAACAAGCTGCCACATCCTTGTAGGAAAAGGATCATTGCCAAATAGGAAGTCCATAATTCGAAAGGAAGTAAATAACAAAATTTATACAACATGTTCTAACTTATATCGCATGTTCTTTCCTAACTTTGATTCATCTATAACTTTATCCCAACATAGACCAATACCTCCAGAACCTTCATGTCAAATTTCAGCTTGATCCAACGGTTGGATTTGGAGTTATGCTCAATAGTGTAAAAGTGGACAATAGGAAGTTTTACGCCAAAATCTGAATCTGACCTTACTTGAATCGTATCATAAGGGGTCTATTAGGGTTTGTTTAGGCTAGTGTTAGTGTAAATAAAGGTATAACTAGACATGTATGTTAGAAAATTCAGATTAATAAAACTTTTTGTATGCCACACTGTTTGTGTGTTGGTGGGATACTCTCCCTTCCTTGGTTCTCTAAAGAACTTGAAACCGACTTATCGAAGAACAACTGATTTCATGGCTTCATCCTTATACTTCTCGTTCACGAATCAATATTCGTTGTGTTGGGATTTCCATTTGTAATAGTGTTGGTGCCTAGGTACAAGTTAGCTTTGTGTCACACTCCTATCAAATCTGATTTATTTATCTTTCCGGGAATTGGTGTCTTTGTGTTCAAGTGGTTCGCATCACATTTCAATGGGCTTCATCTTAAATTTGCCTAGGTCAAAACGGGGTAGGAGTCAATCTTTGTAGTGGTTGATAGGTTTTCAAAGATGACTCACTTTATTCCATGTCATAAAACTGATGATGCAACTAGCATTGTTGATTTGTTCTTTAGGGAGATAGTACTGCTTCATGGGGCCCCTAGAAGCATTGTTTCTGATAGAGATGTTAAGTTTCTTATCTATTTCTTAAAGGTGTTATCGAGGAAATTGAGTACTAAACTATTGTTTTCAACTACTTGTCACCTCCAAACAAATAGACAAATTAAAGTATTTAATATGACCTTAACACAGCTTCTGCGTGCTGTCATTGAAAAGAACTTAAAGAATTGGGAAGATTGTTTGCCATTCATAGAGTTTGCAAATAATCATAGTGTGCATTATACTATTGGATTTTCACCATTTGAAACTGTGTATGGATTTAACTCTTTAACTCCCATGGATTTGAGTCCATTTCTTGTTGATGGAAGGGTTAATTTGGATGGTAATCATAAAACATAAGCGGTGAAAACACTCCATAAGAGTGTGCGGCAACATATTGAAAAGAGGAACAATGTATATGCAACTAAAGCCAATATGAGGCACAAACATGTTGTCTGTTAGCCCGGCGATTGATTATAGGTGCATATGCGCATGGAGAGATTTCCAGCACATAGAAAATCCAAGATACAACCATGAGGAGATGGGCCATTTCAGATCCTTAAGAGGATCAATGACAATTCTTATAAGGTTGATTTGTTAGGTGAGAATGGTGTTAATGCTATTCTAATGTTTCTGATTTTACCATGTTCAATGTAGGTGATGATTCAAGATTGAATCCTTTTGAAGAGAGAGGGAATGATGAGGATCAACCCAACAACAAGCTTAATCATGTTAAAGACCTATTGGAAGTGTCAAGTGGGCCAATTACAAGAGCTAGGACAAAAAAGCTTAAAGAGGCATTGAATAGGCTTGTTGAGAACATATAGAGCAAGATGGACCTAGAGGAGTTTGGGATGCCTAGGGAGCATGAATCACCTCTAATTCATCTAATCCAAATCCAAGAAGAGCCCAATTCATGCGGATCAAAAGGTTGCCAGATCTGATTTCCTAAGCTAGGAAGGATTAATTAATGATTCTCATAGTCTAAGAAGGAAACTAAATTGGTAGGTATAAAAGAGGGATATTTTCTTCATTAATTATCCTTGCAAAACAAGGAAACCAAGCACAACAAGGTAAGAAGACTTCAAAATTAATTCCACATTTAGATCAGATTTTTAGTCTACTTGGGACTTCTTAAAGGTGAGAAATCTGATTCTAGCATATATAGGATATTAATTTCAAATTTTTATTATTTTTATTATTTTCTTCTCAGTCTTTGGTTTATTATTACTTATTTTAATCAATTGTAAGTGTGCCTCATATAAGTCCACATATGGGGGGGTCCATTAGGGTTTTTTTATTTATTTTGGTAGGTTGACATATGTATAAAAGAAAAGAAGGTATAAATATTATAAAGGGCATTCCCCGGATTTATAATGTAAACAAAAATCTTAAAAACAACAAATGGCCACAAGAAGGCCACTAAACAGAAAATTGAAATCTAGCTAGACTAGCCAAAGACAACAACAAAACCAACCAAACATCAGTTTAAGATTCTACGTTATTCACCTTCCAAGCTCTTTGGATCCTAATGTTTTCATCAGTTGCTAGAATGTTTCTCATCAGATCGAGCTTGTCGCGAATGATCCCTTTGATTTGATCAAAGACCAAATTCGAATTTCTAGACATATCTCCAAAGATCCTTGCTTTCCGTTCTTGCCAAACACAATACACCATAGCTGCGAAACCCAGTTTACGAGAAAAATTTCTGAAAGTTTTATCATTCCAAGTGACAGAAACCCATCTAATCCATTCATCCTAGTTTTTCTCATTCTAGGAATGTCGAATCTATCACAAACATCCCACCATATTGCTTCAAAATAAATGCATTCAAAGAACAAGTGGTTGTAATCTTCATTGTTAAGGAGACAGAGTGAGCACTAGTTGGGACCATGAAGACCAAACCGATGTAATTTATCCTGAGTTGTGGGCTTTTATTGGAAAGCCAGCCATAGAAGAAAAGAATGTCTTGGAATAGCATTCTTAAACCACACAATGTCATGCCAATCAACCATTTGATTACGGATTATGAGTTGCTCCCAAGCTACTTTGACCGAGAACCTCTTATTTGGCGAATCCAACCAAACAATCTTGTCCCTCTTTCCTATCTTAGGATTAACATTGGAAGAAATAACATCTATAATGGGGTACCAGTCAATAGCTTGAGTTGTAGGAATTTTCCATTCTGAGTTACTAATTAGCACACTCACCATCAAAATTTTTACCTCGCAACAGATTAGATCTGATCCAAGTAGACCAGATTGAGCCATCTGAGTCATTGCACAAATTCCAAATGTGTTTCACCAAAGCAATCTTATTCCATTCTGTTATCCTTTTGATTCCTAGCCCCCCTCCTTTTTTAGAAGACACACCTGATCCCAAGCCACTTTAGCCCCAATAGTTCTCATATATAAACCTAACCAAAGAAAGGATCTCATAATTTGCTCAACATTTATAATTACTTGCCAGATCAAAGGAAGAGAGATGCCTAATAGACCTGAATGGAAAATAAAACTGTGTTAATCAATTGTGCCCATCCTACATATGAGAGTGTTATACAAGTCTAATGCCAAACTTTAGAGGTGATTCGATCCACGAGGCCCTTACAATAAATAGCCTTAAGCCTTGACGAGATAAGAGGCACTCCCAAATACTTCATAAAAAGCTTACCCTCTTTAAACCCAAGAATACGAATAATCTGATCTCTCTCGGCATCTAATAGACCACTTAAAAGATGTCATTTTTATGTGGATTTGGATATAGACCTGACAAATCTTGAAACTCCATGAGCACATTTCTGATCATACGAACTGAGTTTACATCCCTTTTGCTGGAAATCATCAAATCATCTGCAAAACAAAGATGGGAAATTCTGTCCTTATTGCATCTCTAGTGGAACTTGAAGTTTAGATTATCACTCATCTTACGGAAAAACCCCGAAAGGATTTCCTTATATAGGACAAACAAATATGGAGATAATCTGATCTCCCCCCACTAGGGTTTATTCAGTCTAGATTCAATATAAATAAAGCCATAACCAGACGTGTAAGGGGCTACGAAACTGAGATTAATAAAAACTTCATTGCCTCACCTTGTGTGAGTTGGTGAGATATTCTCCCTTCATTGGTTCTTTAAAGAGCTAAAAACAACTTATCAAAGAACAACTGAATTCATGGCATCATCCTTATACTTCTAGTTCACAAATCAGTATTCATTAGGTTGGGGTTTTCATTTTCAATAGTGCTGGTGCTTAGATACAAGTTTTTGGGAGATAACGCTTTTCATTGCAACTCATAAAATAGATGATGCATCTCATATTGCAGACTTGTTCTTTAGAGAGATTATACATTTACATGGCATTCGATTGTGATGTTAAGTTCATTAGCTACTTTTGAAAGATTTTGTGGGGAAAGTTTGGAACTAAACTCTTATTTTCGATAACTTGTCATCCTCAAACAAATGGACAAACTGAGGTTGTGAAAGAACTTTCTCCCAACTTTTACGTGTTGTTATTTATTTAATAAAATTGAGCATTTGACCACTAGCTTTTCTTCTTTTGAAATTGTTGATGGGTTCAATCCACTAACTCCTATGGACTTAATTACTTTACCTTTTGAAGAAAGGGTAAGTTTAAATTGTGAAAAGAAGGCAAAGATGGTGAGACAACTCCACGAGGGAGTTAAAAAGAATAGATTGTACGCTTTTAAAGCAAGTAAAGGGTGTAAACAAGTTGTTTCCTAACCTAGTGATTGGGTTTGGGTGCATATGCGTAAGGAATGATTTCCTAACCAAAAGAAATCAAAATTACAGCCTCGTGGTGATGGTCCATTTCAGATTTTAAAGAGGATCAATGACAACGCATACAAAATTGATCTTCCAGGTGTGTCTTAGTGCTACCTTTAATATTGTTGATCTTACTTTGTTTAACACAGGTTTTGATTGGAGGTTGAATACTTTTGAGGAGAGAGGAGATGATGTAAACCACCTCACAAACATTAGCAAGGACCCATTACATGTTCCAAATGGGCCAATGACTCGGTCCAAGACAAAGACATTGAAAGAGGCATTGAATGTATTGGTTTTGAAGGTTTCGACCAAGTCAGATTTGAAGGGTCCATTAGAGTATCAAAAGAAGGCCGTAGTACATCTTATCCATATGCAAGAGGGGCCAATCTAACTTTCTTTAAGCCATGAGGTGAGGAGAAAATACAACAAAGGAAACAAAAGAATCCTACATCAACTTGGAAACAACATGGGGTGGCTACCTTTTCCTTTTGTTTTTAGGATTAATGGGTTGCATGGAAGGCTATAAATAAGCCTTGAATCATTTCTATAATATTTTGTTTCCTTTTTTTCTTCTCACGGCAAAACATGGATTTAATATTATGGGCTTTATTTTATTTTGTTAGTTACAGGCGAAGGATTGGTTAGGCTTAATTAATACTTTGTTTTCAGCTAGGATCCAAAGCTTGTTTGGTTAGGTTATGGGTTTTTCAGTTTAAGGTTTTTGGGTCAGTTTTGTAAGTGGGTCAAATCAGTCCACTAGGGTAGATCCATTATGGTTAATTTTTCAAGAACTATTTAAATTCATGTAACCTAAATTTCAGCAGCCATTGATGAATATTACTTATGAATTTTTTTAGTTTTAACATGTGAGAGTGATTCTTACATTCTTCAGTTCTTGAATGAACTAAATCTGATTTATCAAACATTAAATGGCTTCGAGGCGTCATTTTATTTCATTCCAATAGTGTTGGAGCTTCGAGACAAGTTTTAATTGTGTCACACTCCTATCAGACCTATTTCGGCTTTCCGGGATCAAATCTCAATCTTGATTATGGGTTGAGTGACGTGATCATGAAGTTCACATCTACCTTTCTGTTCTTGTAAAGGGTGGTAATCTACTAGGGATATCTTTAGGAAACACATCTTCAAACTCTTGCAACAAAGAAACAACAATATTAGGCATAACATGATCAAGATCGTTAGTATTAAATTAAGCCTCCTTGTACATAAGTAAAATCATCGGCTTGTTAGTGAAAAATATATACCTGACTTCACCCTCTCTAGCATAAAACTTAGGTTATTTCTTTTGTTTTCCTTACAATTATCATCACACTTGCTGGCTTTTTTCATTCCTCTTATTTTACCTTGATTAATACTTAAAAGTGCATTTTTATCATGGTTTTATATCATCATTTTGCACTTGAACTATCAATAACTCCTTAACTAAAGCATGTTTTATAATAACAAGTCTGATACTATAAGATACCTTTAATTTATGGTAAATGTTCATCTTAAATGCAGGCCTATCACATAAATCACAGGATTGATTGATGAGTTTAACTACTGAAATTGAGAAGACAAAGAGAGGGCTAAGCTTAGAAAAGAGATGCTGGTTCAGTCCAAACTAGAATACTATTCGGTTATTGGATCATACCTGGAGCTGTAGAACTTGGATTTAGGTCTGATCTATATGGATGGAAAGATAAGACATAGGCCTAAAACTTTCATGTAGAGTCCAAGATTCAAAAAGGTCGTTTTTAAGTTCAAATTATAGCAACAATGGAGAAGTCGGAATCTGTCCTGCAGATCAGATGTTGTTCAGTGTTCAGCCCATATCTCTAATTCTAGAAGTCCAAATTCACCGATTCTTTTTAAGTTGGAAAGCTGAGACAATTTCTTAGAACTTATCTATTCAAATTCTGACGTTAGCAATAACGTTTTGTTCAAACAAGAAGATAAACATTGTCACCAAGTCAAGATGTGGCCACCCTCTCAACAATTAGTCATCAAATCAATAGTTCTAAATTTTGGCCTATAAAAGGAGGCATTTGCCATGCATTTAGGCATCTTGGTTTTCAGATCAAGATCATGTTCTTGCTCTCTCTCTTTATATTTTTGTAATGCTTAAGTTTTGTTTATATTAATCTCTTGTTTATACTTTTCATTTCCTTTCCTTTACTTAGTTAACTTATATCTTATTTATATTCTTATCTTGTTTATTTATGTTTCTCTCTTTCATTATGTTTAAGCTAAGTTTATTATGTCAAGGTGAAAAGGTTACACTAATGATGTAAGAATAGTATAGTATAAACTCAACATGGACTTTAATGTTTGATACTAACATGTTTTGTATTTGTTATCTTGTTCACTTTTAATACTTTGCTTGTTAAATGGTTAATCTAGATTTATGTTGTATAAACCTTGATACAACAAATACTTGGCACTTTCATAGCCCAACCGTATGGTATAACCGATACTTGTGTTATGAAAGGAACTTGATTTATTGTTAACATATAATCATGAATACCTGACAACATTTACAAGTATTAGCATTATTCAAATAAGATAACTACTACAATCATGTTAACAATTTATAATCCGATTAGAACATCCTTTGTGTGTGGTTTCCAGTTGAGTAATAAAAAGAGTTTATACTATACTTGTTTCAAATACCATTAGTGAATCCTCTAACCTTGACAATTATTTTATCCTTGTTTAATCCTTATATCAATATCACATCTCAAAGCTCTTGTCAACTCCTTTTTCTGTTATTATCTATTTTTTTATTTGTAGTTTATACAGTTAACCTCCATGTGGTTCGACCCCGTCTTGCCGGGTTATTTATTACTTCGACACTCCTACACTTGGGAGAAGACATCAACTTTTTGGTCGTGTCATACCTCCATTGATAAGGATTAGCCCAACACCATGTATAATCATGCTAACGACCCATTGGAGGTGCCAATTAAGCCAATTGAGCTAGGGCAAAGAAGCTTAAAAAAGCATTGAATGGGCTTGTAGAAAATATATGGAGCAAAATGGACCTAAAAGAGCTTGGGACATCTAAGGAGCATGAAGGACAACTTCTGGTGAGGATCAGCCCAACACCATGCGCAATCATGCCAACGACGCATTGGAGGTGTCAATTAGGTCAATTACAAGAGCTAGGGCAAAGAAGCTTAAAGAAACATTGAATGAGCTTGTTCAAAACAAATGGAGCAAGATGGACCTAGAGGAGCTTAGGACATCTAAGGAGCATGAAGGACACCCTTTAATTTATCAAATTTAGGTCCAAGAAAAGCCCAATTCGTGTGGAACAAGGGGCCGATGTGCCCGGCCCCATACCAGCCTTGTTAGGCTTGTTTTTCCTAATGCTACAAGGATAGAAAGTCAACAATTTATTCTTCTAATTAAGTAAGGAAGTTGGCTATATCTTGTTCCTAAAGAGGGGAGAATGATTTAATGCTTTTCCTAACCTAGGAAGGAAAGTCATTAAATCAGAACAAAGGAGGAAATTTGTTGTTTATTTTTCCAAGTTAAACAAGGAAAATTAAGGACCTAAAAAGGAGTGGCAACATAAATGTTCCAAATTAGATTTCTTCTAGTTTATTTAAGACTTCTTAAGGGTGACAAATTTGATTCTAGCATATTTTGGATAATAATTTTTGGATTTTTATTATTTTCTTCTTAGTCTTTGGGTTGTTATTACTTATTTGGGTCAATTGTAAGTGGGTCTCATATAAGTTCACTTAAGGGGGGTCCTTAGGGTCTGTTTCAGTCTAGAGTTAGTATAAATAAAGGCATAACAAGATATCTAAGTTAGACAATTCAGATTAATAAAACTTCTTGCTTACCGCACTTTGTGTGCGTGTTGGTGAGATAATCTCCCTTCCTTGGTTCTCTAAAGAACTGAAAATGACTTATCGGAGAACAACTAGCTTCATGGCGTCATCCTTATACTTCTCGTTCACAAATCAATATTCGTTGGGTTGAGGTTTCCGTTTCCAATAGTGCTGGTGCCTAAGTACAAGTTATCTTTGTGTCACACTCCTATCAAACTTGATTTACTTGGCTTTCCAGGAATTGGTGTCTTTTGCGTGTGGGTTGCGTGATCACGAGGTTTGCATCAACCTCTAATTCAGGTCCAAGAAGAGCCCAATTCATGTGGAACAAGGGGCTAATGTGTCCGGCCCCATACGAGCCTTGTTAGGCTTGTTTTTCCTAATGATACAAGGATAAAAAGTCAACAATTTATTTTCCTAAACAATCAAGGAAGTTTCGGCAAATATAATTCCTAAAGAGGAAAGGATTATTTAATGTTTTTCCTAGCTTAGGAAGGAAAATATTTAAATAAGCAATAAAGGGGAAAATTTATTTTCTTATTTGTCCAAGTTAAACAAGGAAATCCAAGCTAATCAAAGACCTAAAGGGGGTGGCAACACAAATTTTCCAAATCAGATTTCTCCTAGTTTATATGAGACTTCTATAGGGCAACAAATCTAATCCTATCTTATTTAGAATATTAAATTTGGATTTATTATTGTTACTATTATTTTCTTCTTAGTTTAAGGTTTTATTTTATTTTGTTAGCTACAGTTCAAAGCTTGTTAGGCTTAATTAATACTTTGTTTTTAGCTAGGATCCAAGGCTTGTTTGGATCAAGTTATGGTTTTTTTTTAGTTTAAGGTTTTTGGGTTTGTTTTGTAAGTGGGCCAAACCAATCAACTATGATAGAATGTCTAAAAACAATGAATCAGAGGCACAAAACATAGACGTCACCTTCCAATTGCGAGCCATAGGCCAACAACTCGAGCTATAAGTTGAAAGATAGGTGAATTCGATAAAGCAATAGCATAGTGGGGCTGATCGCCAAGAAAATATGGTCTGTAAGGCCGTACAAAATGTCAGATCTAGTTTTGAGGAGTTTGTTGATGAAAACGCAGACGTGAGTGAAGATGATTATGATTTTGCATCTGTTTGCCAAGGAATCAGGTCTGGATTGAATAGGGCTAGGAGGTGAATTTCCATGGCATGGGGAATCATGAAGATATAGACAGGGACTTGGACTCCATTAAACTAAAAATTCATAACTTCCAAGGTAAAAATGATTTTGAGGACAATGGTGAGAGAAGACCATCAAATTCGGCTAAATCTAAATCATTATTTAAACCGACTGAGAGTGGAGGTAAAACTCAAGGAGTGAAGAAGGTAAGCTTGTGTGATGATAATAGTGTGGAAAAATTAAACAAACAGCCTAATTTTTATGTAAAAGAAGCTCAAATCAGATCAACTGATGCGAAAGTCGTGATCACGTGGTCACGTAACCCACAATCAAGATTGAGATTTGATCTCGAAAAGCTAAAATAGATCTGATAGGAGTGGGACACAATTGAAAACTGCCTCAAGGCACCAATACTATTGGAATGAAGTAGAATGACGCCACGAAGCTAGTTGCTCTTCGATAAGTCAGATTCAGATCGTTCAAGAACTGAAGACTGCAAGAATCTCTCAGATGTTAAAACTAAAAAATTCAGAAGTAATATTCATCAATGATTGCTGAAATTTAGGTTGCATGTGTTTAGAAAGTTCTTAAAAATTAACCCTAATGGATCTACCCTTATGGCCTAAATTGACCCACATACAAAACTGTCCCAAAAACCCTAAACTGAAAAGCCCATAACCTGACTTAAACAAGCCTTAGATCCTAACTGAAAACAAGGTATTAAATAAGCCCAAACAAGCCTTGGGCTGTAACTAACAAAAATGAAAATAAAGCTCATAATATTAAATTCATGTTCTGCTATGAGAAGAAGAGAAGGAAATAAAATATTACAAAACTGATTCAAGGCTTATTTATAGCCTTCAATGCAGCCCATTAATCCTAGAACAAAAGAAAAAGGTAGTCATCTATGTTGTTTCTAAGTTGTAGGAGGATTCTTTTTTTTCCTTTGCTAACCTCACCTCATAGCCCAAACAAGGTTGGGTTGGGCTCCTATTGCACATGGATAAGATGTACTAGGGTCTCCTCTTGATACTCCAATGGATCCTTCAAATTTGACTTGGTTGAAACCTTCAAAACCAAGTAACTGGTCCTAAGCGCGAGCAATTATACCATTTGGAATATGTAACTGGTCCTTGCAGGTGTTTTTGGGTTGGTCCACATCATCCCCTCTCTCCTTAAAATGATTCAACCTCGAATCAAAACCTATGTCAAACAAAATAAGATCAACAACATTAAAGGTAACACTAACACCATACTCACCTGTGATGCGAACCTCGTGATCATGTGGTCACATAACCCACACGCAAAGACATCAAATTTCCGGAAAGCCAAGTAAATTAAGTTTGATAGGAGTGTGACACAATACCTAGGCACCAGCACTATTGGAAACGGAAACCCCAACCCAATGAATATTAATTCACGAACAAGAAGTATAAGGATGCCTCCACGCAGTTAGTTGTTCTTCAATAAGTCGTTTTAGTTCTTTAGAGAACCAAGAAAGGGAGAATATCTCACCACTCACACACAAAGTTGCGTCAAAAGATATTTATTAATATGAAATTTTCGTAACCCCCACACGTCTGGTTATGGCTTTATTTATATTGACTCTAGACTAATAAAAATCCTAATAGACCCACCTTATGTGGACTTATATGAGGCCCACATACAATTGACCCAAATAAGTAATAATAACCTAAAGACTAAGAAGAAAATAATAAAAATCCAAAAATTAGTAACCTAGATATGCAAGAATCAGATTTGTCACCCTTAAAAAGTCTTAAATAAACTAGGAAATCTGATCTGAGTGTGGAATCAATTCTGAAGTCTTCTTGCCTTGTTGTGCTTGGTTTCCTTATTTTGCATGGACATTTAATGAAGAAAATCTTTCTTTTATACCTGCCAATTTAGTTTCCTTTCTAGAAACCAAAATGTCATTAAATACCACCAGCCATTCATTCAATGTGTAGCTAGGATGAATAAAGAATCCTTGTAAGAAAAATATTCTGAAACATTAATGAATTCTTGCTATACTTGGAAACTATGTTGCAACCAGTTAAAGATCCTTATGGAAATTTCCAAAACAAGCTGCCACATCCTTGTAGAAAAAAGATCCTTATCAAATACGAAGTCTATAATTCAAAAGGAAGTAAATAGCAAAATTTGTACAACCTTCTGACCTATATCGCAAGTCCTTCCTGAACTTCGATTCACTTGCCAGTTTATCCCATCATAGAAAAATACCTTTGGCATCTTCTGGTAAAGTGTCAGCTCAATCCAACGGTTGGATTTGGAGTTATGCTCAATACCGTAAAACTAGACGGTAGGAAATTTTACGTAGAAATCCGAATGTGACCTTGCTTAGATTGTATCAACCTGGAAGATCAATTTTGTATGCGTTGTCATTGAACTCTCTAAAACCTAAAATGGACCATCACCACGAGGCTGTAATTTTGATTTCCTTTGGTTAGGAAATCATTCTTTACACATGTGCACCTAAACCCAATCACCGGGTTGGAAAAAAACTATTTACGCTTCTTATTTGCTTTAGAAGCATACAATCTGTTCTTTTTCTCTATTGGCAGTTGAACTCCCTTACAGAGTTGTCTCACCAACTTTGCCTTTTTTCCACCATCTAAACTTATCCTTTCTTCAAAAGGTAAAGGAATTAAGTCCACATGAGGTAGTGGATTAAACCCATAAACAATTTCAAAAGGAAAAAAGCAAGTGGTTGAATGCACAATTCTATTATAAACAAACTCAATGAAAAACAAACATTCTTCCTAATTTGATTCATGGGATAATCTCCCTTCCTTGGTTCTCTAAAGAACTGAAAATGACTTATCGAAGAACAACCTGTCTTCGTGGCGTCATCCTTATACTTCTCGTTCGCGAATCAATATTCGTTGGGTGGGGGTCTCCGTTTCCAATAGTGCTTGGTGCCTAGGTACAAGTTATCTTTATGTCACACTCCTATCAAACCTGATTTACTTGGCTCTTCGAGAATTGGTGTCTTTGCGTGTGGGTTGCGTGACCATGTGATCACGAGGTTCGCATCATTAATGGCCCAAAAAGCTTTGTGCTCAAGCTCCACCGATAAATGACATGCTTTTTCATAAATCATCCTATAAGGGGACATCCCTATAGGTGATTTGTAAGCAGTCCGATAAGCCCAAAGTGCATCACCAAGTCGTAAACTCCAATCTCTCTGGTTAGGTTGCACTGTCTTCTCCAAAATAGACTTGATTTCTCAATTTGAAATTTCAGCTTGGCCATTCATTTGAGGGTGGTAGGCTATTGAAGTCCGATGCGTCCCATGATATTTGCAAAGCAAGATCCACCTAATCAATCTTGGTTAGGACTCATTTTTCTTCAAAAGATACCTTAAAGCTGCATGGTCAGTAAAAACAATGGCTTTTGTACCAAGTAGATATGACCTGAATTTTTCAATTGCAAACACCACTGCAAAAATTTCCTTTTTAATTGTATGGTAATTGCATTGTGCTCCGCCCAACATGCGGGAAGCATAGGTGATAACATGTAAATTCTTCCTTATTTTTTGCCCAAGGACAGCCCCTACCGCATAGTCACTCGCATCACACATTATCTCAAAAGGCTCATCCTAATTTGGTGGTTGGATGATAGGGGTAGATGTGACACGCCTCTTAAGCTCATCATGGGTATCTTTACATGCTTGATCAAACACAAAATCCACTTCTTTGGCTAATAGTTTGCACAAAGGTGCTGTAATCTTTGAGAAATCTTTGATAAAGCGTCGATAGAAACCTGCATGGCCAAGAAAAGAACGAATTTCCCTCACACAGGAGGGGTAAGGCAATGAAGAAATAACGTCTATTTTAGCTTTATCAACCTCTAATCCACGTGAAGACATAACATGCCCAAGAACTATTCCTCGTTCTACCATAAAATAACACTTTTCATAGTTTAAGACAAGGTTAGTTTCAATGCACCTTTTCAAGATCAAAGATAAATTTTCTAGATATTTATCAAAAGAATCACCATACACCGTGAAATCATCCATGAAAACCTCAATTATTCTTTCAACATAGTCAGAAAAAATACTCATCATGCATCTTTAAAAAGTTGCAGGTGCATTACAGAGACCAAAGGGTATTCTCCTATATGCATATGTACCAAATGGACATGTAAATGTAGTTTTTTCTTGATACTCAGGATTAATAACAATCTGATTGTATCCACTATATCCATCAAGAAAACAATAAAAAGACTTACTTACTAGGTGTTCAAGCATTTGATTCATGAATGGTAATGAGAAATGATCTTTGCGTGTAGTAAGATTTAGCTTTCTGTAATCAACACACATTCTCCATCCACTTGAAATGCGAGTAGGAATGAGCTCATCATTTTTTTTCACCAATGTGATTCCGGTCTTTTTAGGCACCATATAGATTGGCGCCACCCATTTACTGTCCATGATGGGATAAATGACTCCTACATCTAACAATTTCAAAATTTCAGCTTTCACTACCTTTATCATAGGCGGGTTCAACCTCCTTTGCATTTCCCTTGTTGGTTTCGCATTGTCCTCCAATAGTATGTGATGCATACACATTGAGGGACTAATGCCCTTGATGTCAGCTAAAGTCCATCCAATGATCGTCTTGTGATCACACAACAACTTCACAAGTTTTTCCTCTTGCGTATTTGTCAAACCTGTTGCTATGATAATGGGAAGTGTATTGTTGTCGCCAATGAATACATACTTCAAATTATCGGGCAAAGGTTTTAATTCTAACTCGGGGGCCTGTAAAATAGATGGCAAAAGCTTTTTATGTGAAAGTACTAAATCAACAAAGGCTAATATTACCATGGGGAACAGTTTGCAAAGCTTGCAAAGCCAATGCTGATTTATGCACGTTTTGGGGAACACATATGTGCCTCTCCATCTCTTCTATCTCAGTAAAATTATAGCCATAGCTCAAAGCTACGCTTAATCCATCCTTACAATCAAAATCAATAACTTGTTGCATACACTTATCAACTTGGTCATAGTATGTGATAGAATAAACATTGTTATAAGGATATTTCATCGCATCATGAAAATTAAATTCAATCTTTTCATCTCCTACTTCCATATACAAAGTATCATTACCACAATCAATCTTTGTATTGGCAGTTTTCAAGAATGGTCTCCCAAACAATATAGGAGTGTTGTTTGATGAATCACAAGAATCATGTTCCATATCAAGAATATAAAAGTCGCATGGAATGACCAAACTATCAATCTTGTCTATCACACCAAGTGGGTAAACAAAACTACGATACGCAAGTTGTATTACAATGCTAGTTTTATTCAGAGGCTCAAGACTAAGAGAATCATAAACATTTTTAGGCATAACACTAATGGATGCACCTAAATCGCACAGGCCACTTTTAAAACTAGCATTACCAATAACACATGGGATAGTAAACTGATGCAACCATATTATTCAATAGTTTCACCCACATTTAACTAGTTTTTTGCCCATGTTTTATATATAAAATTCCTTGATATTCTTTGTTTTATGTTTTGAAGGCACTTTTGGATGAAAGATGCAAAAAGGAGTAAATTGGAGATAATTGGCAGATTTGACCTTCAGTCGATGTTTTGTGCGAGCGTGAGCTCTAGAGGTTGAAATGAAGTGATTCCAGTGGCATTAAATATCTAACATCCATACCTTTCTGGACATCTAAGGCAAGAAAATAAAATAAGGAAGAGCATGGAAATCGCAGCCTTCAAAGTCAAATCTCGCAATCTGCCAGTGTTGACCTTCGACCATTCCAACTTGAATATCTAGAGCTACAGAAATCCAATTGATGCAAACTCAATTTTGTTGGATTCATGACTCAAAGTTATATAAACGCTCCAAATGTCACCCAAAAACGATGTCATATGAGGGATATATGATTTTTCAAATATGACATCTGAATTCTGCCAGCAAATAGGTTTCGTGAAGAAACGAGTTCAAATTACGTTCCGAAGCATCTAAACTGATATCCAAGTTTTTATTTCAGCAACTTAGCTCCTCTAAGTCAAAGGTTGAAGATTTCATGGAAGGCTATTTCTCTTTTTTTAGGAAAATAGTTATTGAAGTACTTAAATGTAAATAGTCTACTTAATGGAGGACTATTTTGTAAAATAGAGACCTAGGGTTTCCTAGGATATAAAAAGAATGAGAGAAGAGAAGGGGGGGCACCCAGCCAAGAAGAGAAAAACACTCCTTTCCTCTAAGAAACCCTAAATTATGCATTCTTCCTATTTTTTGATTAGTTGTTCAACAAACATGCAAGGCTAAACACTTTTTCTTGGTTGCAAGGACACGGAAACCTTCGGATTTCAAGAACTTGTGAGATTTATTTTACCTTTTCTTTTCAATTTATATGATGAATATGTTTGTTCTCCTATGCTTATTTTTTCTATGATTGTTTATTTTAATTGCTAGAGCGGCCTCTAAGTTATTATTGTAGACAATCTATTGCTAAGTTTGATATCAAAACCGGAGTTGTGGTATATGAACTTGTGAAGCAACTGAGTTTAATAATTGTGGCGGATCTACGTTATTAATCTGATGCAACCATATTATTTGATAGTTTCACCCACATTTAACTAGTGTTTAGCCTATGTTATATATATAAAATGCCTTGATATTCTTTGTTTTATGTTTTGAAGGCACCTTTAGATGAAAGATGCAAAAAGGAGTAAATTGGAGGTAATTGGCAGATTTGA
This sequence comes from Populus x sibirica, assembly GCA_019202695.1. Taxonomy (NCBI): domain Eukaryota; kingdom Viridiplantae; phylum Streptophyta; class Magnoliopsida; order Malpighiales; family Salicaceae; genus Populus; species Populus x sibirica. The sequence goes on along the minus strand of JAGMVL010001964.1, from coordinate 64,090 downwards.
CCCTCAGTCAATGTTTTGTGCAGAGTGTGAGTTCTAGAAGTCAAAATGAAGTGATTCCAGTGGCATTAGAAAGCTAACATCCATACCTTTCTGGAAATCTAAGTCAAGAAAAATAAAAATACAAAGAGCATGGAAATCACATCCTTCAAAGTCAAAACTCACATTCTACCAGTGTTGACCTTTGGCCATTCAAAATTTAATATCTTGGGCTACAGACATCCAATTGATGCAAACTCAATTTATTTGGATTTCGGACTCAAAGTCCTACAAACGCTCCAAATTTCAGCCAAAAAAGATGTCATATGAGGGAGATATGAGTTTTCAAAGATGACAACTGAATTCTGCCAGCAAACAAGTTTCGTGATGAAACGAGTCCAAATTACATTCCGAGGCATCCAAACTGACATCCAAGTTTTAATTTTAGCAATTTAGCTCCTCTAGTAAATCACTCTAGAAGGTCAAGGAAGGCAACCACCAACCTCAAGCCACCAACCTCAAATCACCAACCACAAACCAGCAACCAGCCGCCAGCCACCAGCCGCTAGCCGCCTTCACACTACCACCATCTCTTGATGTTCACACTTGAACTTTGATTTTTCTTACTTACAATTTGTGTATAAATAGGCAGCTAAGTTTATGCTATGAAAGAGGGAAGGAAAGAGAGACAAGAGAGCCAAGAGAGAGGGAGAGAGAGTGCAGTAGAATCAAAGAAAGAAGGGTGACAGCCATAAGAGAAGAAACACAAACTCTCCCCTCTACAAATTAGAAATCATGTATTCTTCTATCTTTAGGAGTAGTTGTTTCATAGAGATGCAAGGCTAAGCTCATTTTCTTGGTTGCAAGGATGCAAAAACTTTCAGATTTCAAGAACTGTGAGATTTATTCTTCCATTTATTTTCAGTTTGTATTATGAATGAGTATGTTTGTTTTCCTATGCATATTTTCTATGATTGTTTATCTTAATTGCTAGAGTGGACTCTAAGTTATTATTGTGAACAATCTATTGCTAAGTTTGATATCAAAACCGGAGTTGTGGTATATAAACTTGTGAAGCAACTAAGCTTGATAATTGTAGCGGAACTACGTTATTAAACTTAGGGAGAACATTCGATCAAAGCAACACAAGCTGACAACTTGGTTGTTAAGATTAATGAATTTATCTAGATCTTAAGGCTGCCATTGGATTAAATCATTAGTGCGGACACTGTGATTGTTTGTTGGTTAGGGTTACTTATACGGCGGATCCGTTAATTAACCAACATTAAGAAAAGATAAAAAATTCAGAATATAAACTGAAGTTTCGTTTCAAGGATCGGTTCTGATTTCTGTAGGTGGATGTGTGCTTGCGACCAAGGTTTGTTTTCTTGATATATTTCAGTTTCAATTGATTTTGTTTGTTAGTGTAATTTCTACCATAGTTTAGATCATTGCAAATCAAACCCCCCCAATTACATAACGTATAGCATAAAAATATGAACTAAACCTTCCTCGTGGGATCGACCCCTTGCTTGCTCTATACTATCTTGTGTGTTTTAAGTTAGGGTAATTAATTTGTGCGACCGCGACATCGCAACATAATCTGAGGGAGAACATTCAATTAAATCAAACATAGACTGTGGACAGTTATGTTTTCTTGATTAATCAACTTATCTAGTTCTTAAGACTCCCATTAAATTAAATTACTAGTGCGGACACTGTGGTTGTTTGATGGTTAGGGTTAGTTATACGGCGGATCCGTTAACTAACCAATGTTAAGAAGAGATAAATATTCAGAATATAAATTGATGTTTCGTTTCCATGATCGGTTCCGATTTACGTAGGTGGATATGTGCTTGTGACCAAGGTTTGTTCTCTTGATAATTTTCTGATTTTATTAAATTTCGTTTGATAGTTTTTTGTTTTCTTTTGCTTTAGCCTAGATAACGTCCAAACCCCCCCCCCAAAACAATTGCATATCATCTAGCATAAAAATCTGACTTGAATCTTCCTCGTGGGATCGACCCCTTGCTTGCTCCATACTATCTTGTGTGTTGTGTTTGAAGCTAGGATAATTAATTTATGCGACCGCGACATCGCAACAAATTTTGGCGCCGTTGCTGGGGAAGTAATTTTAGTTGATTCTTGTGCTATTATTTTTATTTGTGATTGTTATTTCTTTTTCGAAAAAAACACAGAATTTTTGCTTGCTTTGATCTTGTTCATTACGGCAACGGTACTGTTCAAAATAGATTTTTTGGTGGAATTAGGTATCGGCCTTTTGTTTCCTGAAGCGAAACGACGTTCTAAACAGGTCTAGTGGTCACCACTAGCCCCATCCTATCGAGGCCAAATTCCACTGTTTTCTAAGGTTTTTAGGCAGTTTTAGTTTTCTAGCGTAGGATTTTCATATAATTTGCATTGTTTTTTTTTTATCTCTTATGTGGGTTGCTTCTTTTGAGTTTTCTTAGCGATTTATGCCTGTGACCCGTTCTACTAATCAAATTCAAGTGCAGGTTGATCTTGAAATAGAAAGCACTTTACGCAGGTTAAGAAAGGAAGCTCGCCTCAACATCATGGCGGTTGCATGACAACAAACACTCAAGGAGCTTGCTGCTCCTAACGTGGAAAATCAACCATTGTGCATAAACATTGACAATAATGTAAACTTTGAGCTCAAATCTGGTTTTATACATTTGCTACCAACTTTCAATGGTCTTGCAGCAGAAGATCCTCATACTCATCTCAAGGAATTCCATATGGTTTGCGTTGGCATGAAACCGAATGGAGTTGATGAAGACAGGTTAAGTTGAAAGCTTTCCTTTTCTCTTTAAAAGGGGCAGCAAAGGCGTGGTTTTTCTCCATTCTCCCAGGTTCAATTGGAATGTGGAATGGCATGAAGAAGATCTTCCTTGAGAAGTATTTCCCAGCATCTCGAGTTGCCAACATAAGGAAAGAAATATGTGGGATTCAGCAATCTCATGGAGAGACACTCTCCGAATATTGGGAAAGATTTGAGCAACTATGCATTCAATGCCCTCATCATCAAATACCCGATCAGCTGCTCATTCAATATTTCTATAAAGGATTGATGCATACTAACTGTAGTATCATTGATGCTGCAAGTGGAGGGGCATTGGTAGATAAGACACCCGAGGCTGCACACCAATTGATCTCAAACATGGCAGCCAACTCGAAACAGTTTGGCACTCGTGGAGACTTCACAAATAAACGAGTAAATGAGGTAAGTATTTCTAACCTTGAGAATCAAGTTAATGATCTTACTTCTCTTATGCCTTCTTTGGCTTGTGGCAATGTACAGCAGGTGAAAGTTTGTAGCATATGCTCCTTACAAGGACATGTTTTAGATATGTGCCCAACAATGCAAGAAGATTACATTGAACAAGCTAATGTAGTTGATGGAGCATTCAATGGACAACCTCAGCGTAAGTATGATTCTTTTTCCCACACGTACAATCCTGGATGGAGAGATCATCCCAACCTACGGTATGGGAACCAGCCTCAACAAGGCAATCAAAGCCGACAATTCCATCCCCATGGATTTCAGCCCCAACAGAATTATCAAGCAAGACAACCCCCTCCATTCACAAACTCCAATGTTATGGGGTCGTCATCCAGTGATGATCTTCGTGAGATGATGAAAACTTTGGCTTCTAACACCTGTGACCTTGCAACAAAATGTCATGTCTTTTCAACGGAAACAAGGTCAAGTATTCACAACTTGGAGAAGCAATTGGGGCAAATAGCTTCAAGTATGGGGAAATTGGAAGCACAAATGAATGGAAAATTGCCCTCCCAAGCATTGAATCCAAAAGAGAATGTTAGTGCGATCATCTTTGCCGAAGTGGGAAAGAACTTGAAGAGAAAAGGTCGAAACAAATTGAGATGGAGGAAGAAGAAGAGATAGAAACTGAATTGAGTACAAAAAGGAACATCCTCCTCCTCCACAAACTGAAACAATGACTAACACTCCAAAGGTAACTCCTCAATCAATGACTTCAAGTTTTAAAACAATTCCACCCTTTCCTGTGAGTTCTTCTAGGTCAAAAAAAGAGGACAAAGAAAAAGAGATTTTAGAGGTTTTCAAGAAAGTAGAACTCAACATTCCTTTGCTTGATACTATCAAGCAAATTCCCAAGTATGCCAAATTCTTAAAGGAGTTGTGTACTACCAAGAGAGCTTTCAAACTAAAAGGTCATGAAATGGTAAGTATGGGTGAAGTTGTATCTGTTGTTGTTCAAAAGAATATGCCTTTGAAGCAAAAAGACCCGGTGCGTTTACTATCCCATGTGTTATTGGTAATGCTAGTTTCAAAAGGGCCTTGTGCGATTTAGGTGCATCCATTAGTGTTATGCCCAAACATGTTTATGATTCTTTTAGTCTTGAGCCTTTGAATAAAACTAGCATTGTAATACAACTTGCGGATCGTAGTTTTGTTTACCCACTTGGTGTGATAGAAGATGTCCTAGTCAAGATTGATAGTTTGGTCATTCCATGCGACTTTTATATTCTTGATATGGAACATGATTCTTGTGATTCATCAAACAAGACTCCTATATTGTTTGGGAGACCATTCTTGAAAACTGCCAATACAAAGATAGATTGTGGTAAGGATACTTTGTCTATGGAAGTAGGAGATGAAAAGATTGAATTTAATTTTCATGATGCAATGAAATATCCTTATAGCAATGTTTATTCTATCACATGTTATGACCAAGTTGATAAGTGTGTGCAGCAAGTTTGTGATTTTGATAGTGAGGATGGATTAAGCTATGGCTATGATTTTACCAAGATAGAAGAGATGGAGAGGCATATATGTGTTTCCCAAAACGTGCACGAATCAGCATTGGCTTTACAATCATTGCAAACTGTTCCTCATGGTAATGTCTTTGTTGATTTAGTACTTTCACATAAAAAGCTTTTGCCATCTATTTTACAGGCACCCGAGTTAGAATTGAAACCTTTACCCTATAATTTGAAGTATGTATTCATTGGCGACAACAATACACTTCCCGTTATTATAGCAACAGGTTTGACAAATACGCAAGAGGAAAAACTTGTGAAGTTGTTATGTGATCACAAGACGGCCATTGGATGGACTTTAGCTGACATCAAGGGCATTAGTCCCTCAATGTGTATGCATCACATATTATTGGAGGACAATGCGAAACCAACAAGGGAAATGCAAAGGAGGTTGAACCCGCCTATGATGGAGGTAGTGAAAGCTGAAATTTTGAAACTGTTAGATGCAAGAGTCATTTATCCCATCACGGACAGTAAATGGGTGGCGCCAATCCATGTGGTGCCTAAAAAGACCGAAATCATGTTGGTGAAAAACAAAAATGATGAGCTCATTCTTACTCGCATCTCGAGTGGATGGAGAATGTGTGTTGATTACAGAAAGCTAAATTTTGCTACACGCAAAGATCATTTTCCATTACCATTCATGGATCAAATGCTTGAACGCCTAGCGGGTAAGTCTTTTTACTGCTTTCTTGATGGATATAGTGGATACAATCGGATTGTTATTAATTCGAGGATCAAGAAAAGACTACATTTACATGTCCATTTGGTATATATGCATATAGGAGAATGCCCTTTGGTCTACGTAATGCACCCGCAACTTTTCAAAGATGCATGATGAGTATTTTTTTCGACTATGTTGAAAGAATAATTGAGGTTTTCATGGATGATTTCACGGTGTATGGTGATTCTTTTGATAAATGTCTAGAAAATTTATCTTTGATCTTGAAAAGGTGCATTGAAACTAACCTTGTCTTAAACTATGAAAAGTGTTATTTTATGGTAGAACAAGGAATAGTTATTGGGCATGTTGTGTCTTCATGTGGATTAAAGGTTGATAAAGCTAAAATAGACGTTATTTCATCATTGCCTTACCCCTCCTACGTGAGGGAAATTCGTTCTTTTCTTGGCCATGCAAGTTTCTATCGAAGCTTTATCAAAGATTTCTCGAAGATTACAGCACCCTTGTGCAAACTATTAGCCGAAGAAGTGGATTTTGTGTTTGATCAAGCATGTAAAGATGCCCATGATGAGCTTAAGAGGCATGTCACATCTGCCCCTATCATCCAACCACCAAATTGGGATGAGCCTTTTGAGATAATGTGTGATGCGAGTGACTATGCGGTAGGGGCTGTCCTTGGGCAAAGAATAGGGAAGAATTTGCATGTTATTGCCTATGCTTCCCGCATGTTGGACGGAGCACAATGCAATTACCATACAACTGAAAAGGAACTTTTTGTAGTGGTGTTTGCTCTTGAAAAATTCAGGTCATATCTACTTGGTACAAAAGTCATTGTTTTTACTGATCATGCAGCTTTAAGGTATCTTTTGAAGAAAAAGGAGTCCAAACCAAGATTGATTAGGTGGATCTTGCTTTTACAAGAATTTGATCTTGAGATCAAAGACAAAAAAGGTGCCAAAAATCTTGTGGCTGATCACTTGAGCCGACCGAGGACCGATGATATACAAACCGAAACAATACGAGAGACATTCCCTGATGAGCAGTTGTATGTTTTCCATTCCTCTACAAGACCATGGTATGCTGATTTGGTGAACTATTTAGTCACCAAAGAATTCCCTCTAGGTTTGTCTACATCCCAAAAAGACAAGTTACGAGCGATGCTAAATATTATTTTTGGGATACTCCTTATCTGTGGAAATTTTGTGTGGATCAAGTAGTTAGGAGATGTGTACCACAAGATGAATTTCATTCCATTCTTACCTTTTGTCATTCTCATTCTTGTGGTGGGCATTTTGGAGTAAAAAGAACGGCCCACAATGTACTTGAAAGTGGTTTTTATTGGCCTTCTATTTTTAAGGATGCATATCATTTTTGCAAATCATGTGAAAAATGCCAAAAAACAGGTAATATCACTCATAAGAATCAAATGCCTTTAACGAATATTCTTGTAAGTGAAATTTTTTATGTTTGGGGTATTGATTTTATGGGTCCATTTCCTTCTTCTTTTGGCAATCTTTATATCCTTCTTGCTGTTGATTATGTGTCTAAATAGATTGAGGCGAAAGCCACACGAACTAACGATGCTAAGGTTGTTTTAGATTTTGTCAGGACTCACATATTTGACAGGTTTGGAATCCCTAAAGCTATCATTAGTGATCGTGGCACTCATTTTTGCAATCGTTCAATGGAAGCATTGTTATGCAAATATCATGTGACTCATCGGACTTCCACAGCATACCATCCTCAAACGAATGGCCAATCTGAAAATTCAAATCGAGAAATCAAGTCCATTTTAGAGAAGACAAGGTGCAACCTAACCGGCGATATTGGAGTCTACGACTTGGTGATGCACTTTGGGCTTATCGGATCGCTTACAAATCACCTATAGGAATGTCACCTTATAGGATGATTTATGGAAAAGCATGTCATCTACCGGTGGAGCTTGAACACAAAGCTTTTTGGGCCATTAAAAAATGTAACATGGATTATGATGTCTTTGGGATTGCAAGAAAGTTTCAATTGCAAGAGTTAGAAGAGATTCGAAATGATGCTTACGAGAATGCAAGGATTTATAAAGAAAAGACTAAGAGTCTCCATGACCGAATGATTACAAGAAAAGAGTTTAATGTTGGAGACAAAGTCCTTCTTTATCATTCGCGTTTGAAACTTTTTCCTGGAAAGTTACGCTCTCGTTGGATTGGACCATTTGTTGTTTCTAATGTTTTTTCTTTTGGTGCGGTTGAAATTACAAGTTTAGAAACCAACAAAGTACTCAAGGTCAATGGGCATCGCTTGAAACCTTTCTATGAAGGTTGGACGACAGAACTCACCGCTTCTGTGGAGTTAGCTGAACCAATCTATGAAGAATGAGCATGCAACATGTCGAGCCAATGACATAAAACAAAAGCGCTTCTTGGGAGGCAACCCGGCACAAAAAAAAAACAGATTTGCTTTCTTTTTCCCTTATCTTTTATTTTTCGCATTTTACTTTATTTTTTGTCATTCTCCAATATTCCTTTTTTTTTATTTCAACATTGAGGACAATGTTGTGTTTTAAGTGTGGGGGTATTGGGAGAATGTTGGTTTTCTAATTTTGGTTTTCTTTGTTATTTTTCAAAAAAATAAAATTATGTTTGATCTTTTGAACTCTCATTGGTTTTTGAGAATATGAGTATTATGTAGGAGAATTAGTTGAGATAGATGAAGATATAAATCAAATGAATGAGTGTGCATGCAAGTTTTAATGTTTAATTGGTTTAGGGATTGACTTTGAGAATATGTCATGTTGACTTTATAGTGTTATACCAATGCAAGCTTTTGAGCCTTCAACATTATATTCTTTGATTGTGCCTTCTTTCAATGATATGTATCTCTAGAACTTGCTTCATATCTTGTTGAGATTACATTCACATTACATATATACATGAAGATGATAAAGGCATTAGCAATTTTAACCACTTGAGCCAAAAAGCCAATCTAAAGCAAATTATCCTTAGTAAACCCCTTTTGAGCTTGTTTATCTTTTCTTTGCTTTATCCATGTATAAGCCTTAACTTTATATATGTTTTCCTTTTCCCTTGGCCAAGGATTAGTAGAGCATATACTAGTGATATTTCATGGAATTATGGTTGGAAATTATGTGAAAAGAAAGAAGAAGAAGTGATGCTTGATGAAAAGATGGGCAAAGTTGCCAAAGGGAAAAAAAAGAAAAAAAAAAGAAAAAGAAAAAGAAAAAAAAGGTGTTCCTTTATGTTCTTAAGATTTTACGTTGCAAAAGCTTGAAATCAAAAGAAGTTAAGCATTGGTGATTAAAGATGGAAAATTTATGTGCTTTGATGGAATATCTTGTTTGAAATATTATTTTTCGGAATGCTCTACTTTCTTTGGTTTGAACCTTTTCTTTTACTCTCTTTTACCTCACCTTAACCTTAGCCCCATTACAACAAGAAAATAAGACCTTTTGATTCATGCATTGTTTGTAATATGTTAGTAATGGAGATGAGATTGAAGAGCAAGCTTATGGTAGAACATATTCATTGATTGAATTTGAGAGATTTAAATACATAAGCCTTAAACACGTGAGTGTTGGAGTGTATATCAATGAGAGGACCTATCACTTTGGCATGACATAGATTTCATTTAAATCTCAACGATTAATTGAATTTTGAAGTTTGCATGTAAATAAATTCATGAAAATTTATACTCTTTATCCTTCTTAATTGTGTTCTTATTTATAATGCATATATTCTGGGATATTGATGGGAGATTAAAAGATTAGTCATAGTGATTTCATTTAAATTAACTTCAATTTGATTTTACATATCCTTTCTCGAGGACGAGCAAAAGCTAAGTGTGGGGGTATTTGATGCAACCATATTATTCAATAGTTTCATCCACATTTAACTAGTGTTTTGCCTATGTTTTATATATAAAATTCCTTGATATTCTTTATTTTATGTTTTGAAGGCACTTTTGGATGAAAGATGCAAAAAGGAGTAAATTGGAGATAATTGGCAGATTTGACCTTCATCGATGTTTTGTGCGAGAGCGTGAGCTCTAGAGGTTGAAATGAAGTGATTCCAGTGGCATTAAAAATCTAACATCCATACCTTTCTGGACATCTAAGGCAAGAAAATAAAATAAGGAAGAGCATGGAAATCGCAGCCTTCAAAGTCAAATCTCGCAATCTGCCAGTGTTGACCTTCGGCCATTCCAACTTGAATAGCTGGAGCTACAGAAATCCAATTGATGCAAACTCAATTGTATTGGATTCATGACTCACATTTCTATAAACGCTCCAAATTTCACCCAAAAACGATGTCATATGAGGGATATATGATTTTTCAAAGATGACATCTGAATTTTGCCAGCAAACAGGTTTCGTGAAGAAACGAGTCCAAATTACGTTCCGAAGCATCTAAACCGATATCCAAGTTTTTATTTCAGCAACTTAGCTCCTCTAAGTCAAAGCTTGAAGATTTCATGGAAGGCTATTTCTTTTTTTTTAGGAAAATAGTTATTGAAGTACTTAAATGTAAACAATCTACTTAATGGAGGACTATTTTGTAAAATAGAGACCTAGGGTTTCCTAGGATATAAAAAGAATAAGAGAAGAGAAGGGGGGCAGCCAGCCAAGAAGAGAAAAACGCTCCCTTCCTTTAAGAAACCCTAAATTATGCATTCTTCCTGTTTTTTGATTAGTTGTTCAACAAACATGCAAGGCTAAACACTTTTTCTTGGTTGCAAGGACACGAAAACCTTCGGATTTCAAGAACTGTGAGATTTATTTTACCTTTTCTTTTTAGTTTATATGATGAATATGTTTGTTCTCCTATGCTTATTTTTCCTATGATTGTTTATTTTAATTGCTAGAGCGGACTCTAAGTTATTATTGTAGACAATCTATTGCTAAGTTTGATATCAAAACCGGAGTTGTGGTATATGAACTTGTGAAGCAACTGAGTTTAATAATTGTGGCGGATCTACGTTATTAATCTTAGGGAGAACATTCAATCAAATCAAACATAAACTGTGGACAATTATGTTTTCTTGATTAATCAACTTATCTAGTTCTTAAGGCTGCCATTAAATTACTAGTGCGGACACTGTGGTTGTTTGATGGTTAGGGTTAGTTATACGGCGGATCCATTAACTAACCAATGTTAAGAAGAGATAAATATTCAGAATATAAATTGATGTTTCATTTCCATGATCAGTTCTGATTTCTGTAGGTGGATGTGTGCTTGTGACCAAGGTTTGTTCTCTTGATAATTTTCTGATTTTATTAAATTTTGTTTGATAGTTTTTTGTTTTCTTTTGCTTTAGCCTAGATAACGTCCAAACCCCCCCCAAATTGCATATCATCTAGCATAAAAATCTGACTTGAATCTTCCTCGTGGGATCGACCCCTTGCTTGCTCTATACTATCTTGTGTGTTGTGTTTGAAGTTAGGGTAATTAATTTGTGCGACCGCGACATCGCAACATAAACGCACTTGGGTTCTTTTGCTTCAAAGACATATTCTTTTGAACAACAGCAGATACAACTTCACCCATACTTACCATTTCATGACCTTTCAGTTTGGAAGCTCTCTTGGTAATACACAACTCCTTCAAGAATTTGGCATACTTGGGAATTTGCTTGATAACATCAAGCAAAGGAATGTTGAGTTCTACTTTTTTGCAAACCTCTAAAATCTCTTTTTCTTTGTCCTCTTTCTTTAACCTAGAAGAACTTACAGGAAAGGGAGGAATTGTTTTTAAACTGGAATTCATTAAGTGAGGACTTACCTTTAGAGTGTTGGTCTTAGTTTCAATTTATGAAAGAGGAGGATGTTTCTTCTTTATATTCAATTCAGTTTCTATCTCCTCTTCTTCCTCCATCTCAATTTGTTTCGACCTTTGTTCTTCAAGTTCTTTCCCATTTCGCAGCATGATCGCACTAACATTCTTTTTTGGATTCAATGCTTGGGAGGGCAATTTTCCATTCATTTGTGCTTCTAATTTCCCCACACTTGAAGCTACTTGCCCCATTCGCTCCTCCAAATTGTGAATACTTGACCTTGTTTCTTGTTGAAAAGACATGATATTTTGTTGCAACGTCACAGTGTTAGAAGCCAAAGTTTTCATCATCTCACGAAGATCATCACTGGATGACGACCCCATAACATTAAAGTTTGTGAGTGGAGGGGGTTGTCTTGCTTGATAATTCTGTTGGGGCTGAAATCCATGGGGATGGAACTGTCGTCCTTGATTGCCTTGTAGAGGCTAGTTCCCATAACGTAGGTTGGGATGATCTCTCCATCCAGGATTTTACGTGTCGGAAAAAGGATCATACTTACGCTGAAGCTGTCAATTGAATGCTCCATCAACTGCATGAACCTGTTCAATGTAATCTTCTTGCATTGTTGGGCACATATCTGAGGTATGTCCTTGTAAAGAGCATATGCTACACACTTTCACCTGATGTACATTGCCACAAGCCAAAGAATGCACAAGAGAAGTAAGATCATTAACTTTATTTTCAAGTTTAGAAATGCTTACCTCTTTTACTCGTTTATTTGCGAAGTCTCCAAGAGTGCCAAATTGTTTCGAGTTGGCTGCCATGTTTGAGATCAATTGGCGTGCAGCCTCGAGTGTCTTATCTACCAATGCCCCTCCACTTGCAGCATCAATGATACTACGATCAGTAGACATCAATTCTTCATAGAAATATTGAATGAGCAGCTAATCGGGCATTTGATGATGAGGGCATTGAATGCACAGTTGCTCAAATCTTTCCCAATACTCGGAAAGTGTCTCTCCATGAGATTGTCGAATCCCACATATTTCTTTCCTTATGTTGGCAACTCGAGATGCTGGGAAATACTTTTCAAGAAAAATCTTCTTCATGGCATTCCAAGTTCCAACGGAACCTGGGAGAATAGAAAAAAACCATGCCTTTGCTGCCCCTTTTAAAGAGAAAGGGAAAGCTTTCAACTTAACTTGTTCTTCGTCAACTCCATTCGGTTTCATGCCAACACAAACCATATGGAACTTCTTGAGATGAGTATGAGGATCTTCTCCTGCAAGACCATTGAATGTTGGTAGCAAATGTATAAAACCAGATTTGAGCTCAAAGTTTATATTATTGTCGATGTTTATGCACAATGGTTGATTTTCCACATTAGGAGCAGCAAGCTCATTGAATGTTTGTTGTCGTGCAATAGCCATGGTGTTGATACGAGCTTCCTTTCGTAACTTGTGTAAAGTGTTTTCTATTTCGAGATCCACCTGCACTTGACTCTGGTTAGTAGAACGGGTTACATGCATAAATCGTCAAGAAAACTCAAAAGAAACCAACCACATAAGAGATCGAAAACAATGCAAATTGTATGAAAATCCTACGCTAGAAAACTAAAACTGCCTAAAAACCCTAGAAAACAATGGAATTTGGCCTCGATAGGGTGGGGCTAGTGGTGTACCACTAGTCCTGTTTATAATGTCATTTCCCTTCAAGAAACAAAAGGCCGATACCTAATTCCACCAAAAAATCTGTTTTGAACAGTACCACTACCGTAAATGAACAAGCATCATGAAGCAAAAAATTTTGTTTCTCTTTTTTTTTTCCAGAAAAATAAATAAAAATCACAGAAAATAAAAATAATCGCACAAGAGTCAACTAAAATTACTTCCCCGGCAACGACGCCAAAATTTGTTGCGATGTCACGGTCGCACAAATTAATTACCCTAACTTCAAACACAACACATTAGATAATATAGAACAAGCAAGGGATCGATCCCATAAGGAAGGTTCAAGTCAAATTTTTAAGCTAGATAATATGCAATTTGGAGGGGGGGTTGGACGTTATCTAGGCTAAAGCAAAAGAAAACAGAAAACTATCAAACGAAATTTAATAAAATCAGAAAATTATCAAGCAAACAAACCTTGGTCGCAAGCACACATCCACCTATAGAAATCAGAACCGATCATGGAAACGAAACATCAATTTATATTCCGAATATTTATCTCTTCTTAACATTGGTTAGTTAACGGATCTGCCGTATAACTAACCCTAACCATCAAACAACCACAGTGTTCGCACTAGTAATTTAATTCAATGGAAGCCTTAAGAACTAGATAAGTTGATTAATCAAGAAAACATAACTGTCCGCAGTCTATGTTTGATTTGATTGAATGTTCTCCCTAAGATTAATAATGTAGATCCGCCACAATTATTAAACTCGCTTGCTTCACAAGTTCATATACCACAACTTCGGTTTTGATATCAAACTTAGCAATAGATTGTCTACAATAATAACTTAGAGTCCGCTCTAGCAATTAAAATAAATGATCATAGGAAAAATAAGCATAGGAGAACAAACATATTCATCATATAAACTGAAAAGAAAAGATAAAATAAATCTCATAGTTCTTAAAATCTGAAGGTTTCTATGTCCTTGCAACCAAGAAAAAGTGTTTAGCCTTGCATGTTTGTTGAACAACTAATCAAAAAGAAGGAAGAATGCATCATTTCGAGTTTCTTAGAGGAGGGGGGCATTTTTCTCCTGTTGGCTGGCTGCTCCCCTTCTCTTCTCTCAGTCTTTTTATATCCTACGAAACCCTAGTCTCTATTTTACAAAATAGTCCTCCCTTAAGTAGATTGTTTACATTTAAGTACTTTAATAACTATTTTCCTAGAAAAGGAGAAATAGCCTTGCATGAAATCTTCAAGCTTTGACTTAGAGGAGCTAAATTGCTGAAATAAAAACTTGGATATCGGTTTAGATGCTTCGGAACGTAATTTGGACTCGTTTCTTCACGAAACCTATTTGCTGGCAAAATTCAGTTGTCATCTTTGCAAAATCATATCTCCCTAATAAGACATCATTTTTGGCTGAAATTGGGAGCGTTGATAGGCCTTTGAGTCAGGAATCCAAAAAAAATTAGTTTTCATCAATTGGACTTCTGTAGCTCCAGATATTCAAGTTGGAATGACCAAAGGTCAACATTGGCAGATTGCAAGATTTGACTTTGAAGGCTGTGATTTCCATGCTCTTCCTTATTTTATTTTCTTGCCTTAGATGTCCAGAAAGGTATGGACGTTAGCTTTCTAATGCCACTAGAATCACTTCATTTCGACCTCTAAAGCTCACGCTCTACACAAAACATCGACTGAAGGTCAAATCTGCCAATTACCACCAATTTAATCCTTTTTGCATCTTTCATCCAAAAGTGCCTTCAAAACATAAAACAAAGAATATCAAGCATTTTATATATAAAACATAGGCAAAACACTAGTTAAATGTGGGTGAAACTATCGAATAATATGGTTGCATCACTAGAAAATATGGCCGAAGAAGATAACCAATCGTTTCATAATGAGAATAACCGAGTGAGAACACTTAGAGACCACATGAATCCCACAAGAACAAGTGCACCCTCATGCATAGTTTTTCCTCCTGATGCATCTCATTTTAATTTTAAGCCAGGCATTATTCAACTTTTACCTTCTTTTCATGGTTTAGATTTAGAAAATCCATACTTGCATTTAAGGGAATTTGAGGAGGTCTATAACACCTATAATGACTGAAATTGTAGCATGAACACCATTAGGTTAAAGCTTTTTCCTTTTTCATTAAAAGATAAAGCTAAAACATGGCTACAAAATTTAAGACCAGGATCTATTCGTGCTTGGGATGAAATGCAACAACAATTTTTAAAGAAGTTTTTTCCGTCCCACGGAACAAACTCTTTCAAAAGACAAATCATCACTTTCACTCAAAAACCAGGAGAAACATTTTACCAATGTTGGGATAGATATCGAGACTTGCTTAATACTTGCCCCCATCATGGTTTTGAAACATGGAGAATAGTTTCATATTTTTATGAAGGATTAACACCTAGAGATAGGCAAATGGTTGAATTGATGTGCAATGGAACTTTTGAAGATAAAGACCCTAATAAAGCAATGGAGTACTTAGATTTGCTAGCTGAAAATGCACAAAATTGAGACACCACAGGTACTTATGAGGCACCAAGTAAAACCCAACCTCATACATCTAGTGGGGGTATGTACAACCTTAGGGAAGATCATGACCTCCTTATGCTCCACCTCCTAGAAGAAATCTTGAGGAAACATTGCATGCATTCATGGAAAAGCAAGAGACAATCAACACTCAACTTGCTCAAAGCATGACAGATTTTAAAGATACTCTTGCAAAATTAACATCTGCTCTCAATTTCCAAGAGAAAGGTAAGTTTCCATCTCAACCACAACAAAATCCCAAGGGGCAATAAAATGTGAATGCAAGTAGTTTTGGAAGCCAACACATGGATCAAGCCAAATCAGTCATCATTCTTCGCAGTGGTAAGATTATTGAAAAATCCATTCTTGAACCTTGTGAGAAAGATGATGAGTCAATCTCTGAGGGTAAGGAAGGGGTAGAATCTGAACATTGTAAAGAAAAGACTGATTCTTCGCCAGCACTTCCATTTCCTCATGCCATGACCAAACAAAGGAAAGTCAATCACAACACCGAAATCTTTGAAACTTTCAAACAGTAAGGATCAATATACCTTTGTTGGATGCTATTAAACAGTACCTTCTTATGCTAAATTTTTGAAAGATCTCGTGCCTGTGAAGAGAAAACTGAATGTGAAAAAGAAAGCCTTTTTAGCCGAACAAGTAAGTGTCATTCTTCAGAACAATAATGCATTGAAATATAAAGACCCTGGTTGTCCTATAATTTCTTGCTTTATTGGAGAACATAAAATTGAAAGAGCCTTACTTGATCTTGGAGCTAGTGTGAATTTACTTTCATATTCGGTTTTCAAAGTCTCAATCTAGGTAAGTTAAAACCAACTTCGTAACTCTTTTATTTGCCGATAGATCCGTAAAAGTGCCTAGAGGAATAGTTGAAGATGTGTTAGTACAAGTCGATAAGTTCATTTATCCCGTGGATTTTATTGTCTTGGACACACAACCTGTTGAAGCGTATAATTCATTTCCTGTTATTTTAGGACGTCCATTTCTTGCAACTTCTAATGCATTGATTAGCTGTAGGAATGGACTGATGAAGCTATCTTTTGGAAACATGACATTGGAGATGAATATTTTCAACATTTGCAAGCAACCTGGAGATGATAATGATTTACAGGAAGTGGACTTTATTGAAAAATTAGTTCATGATCAATTTCAAACCACTTCTAGTGAAATTGAGATTGATGAATCTGATGATTTGCAAATGATTTATTTTCAGGAAGAATCAAAGGCAAATAGTTGGAGACCAAAAATTGAGGAATTGCCACCACGATCAATTGAGTCCATACGAGTGTTCAACCACCAAAACCGGATTTGAAGCCGTTACCATTCAATCTCAAATACTCGTTTTTGGGAGAAAATGAAACTTTTCCGGTAATAATCTCTTCCAAACTTAATGCACATCAAGAAGGTAAGTTATTACAAACTCGAAAATGCATAAAAATGCATTAGGATGGACCAGAGCTGACATAAAAAGAATTAGTCCTTTGATTTGCACACACAAGATTTATTTGGAGGAAAATGCTAAACCCTCTAGAGAAATGCAACGAAGGCTTAATCCTAATATGAAAGAAGTAGTGAAAAATGAAGTCATTAAGCTTCTAGATAATGGAATCATTTATCCTATTTCGACAACAAATGGGTAAGTCCTACCCAAGTTGTACCCAAGAAGTCTCGGAGTCACCGTGATAACAAATGAGAAAAATAAGTTAATTCCAACTAGGACTATTACTGGTTGGCGCATGTGCATTGACTATAGGAAACTAAATTCAATGACTAGAAAAAATCATTTTCCTTTACCTTTCATGGATCAAATCCTAGAAAGAGTTGCAGGTCATGAATTTTATTGTTTCCTAGATGGCTATTCGAGTTATAACCAAATTGAAAGTGCATTGGAAGATCAAGAGAAGACTACTTTCACATGTCCATTTGGTACTTTTGCATATCGAAGGATGCCTTTTGGATTATGTAATGCACCACCACGTTTCAAAGATGCATGCTCGGTATATTTAGTGATATGGTTGAACGTTTTCTTGAAATTTTTATGGATGATTTTTCTGTTTTTGGTGATTCATTTGATGATTGTTTGACTAACTTAGAAAAGGTTTTGAGCAGGTGTGAAGAGAAGAATCTTGTCTTGAATTGGGAAAAATGTCATTTTATGGTAACAAACGGCATTATACTTGGTCACATTGTTTCATCAAAAGAAATTGAGGTTGACAAATCTAAAATCGAGTTAATTGCTAACTTGCCAACACCAAAATCTGTTAAAAATGTTAGATCATTCTTAGGACATGCTGGTTTTTATAGAAGGTTCATCCAAGATTTTAGTGTAATATCTAAGCCCTTGAGTAACCTTCTAACAAAGGATAATATTTTTGAATGGACTGAACATTGTGAAGAGGCCTTTGTTAAACTTAAAAACTTGCTTACTTCTGCTCCTGTCATTCAACCTCCCGATTGGTCATTACCTTTTGAAATAATGTGTGACGCTAGTGATTATGCCGTGGGTGCTTTGTCTTGGGACAAAGAAAAGATAAGAAACCTTATGTGATTTACTATGCAAGTAAAACTTTGAATAGTGCTCAAATGAATTACACCACCACCGAAAAAGAATTACTTGCGGTAGTATTTGCATGTGAAAAATTCGGGTCTTATCTTGTTGGCTCACCTCGTTGTTGTTTTTAGTGATCATGCAACAGATTGAAATATCTTCTTTCTAAGAAAGATTCTAAGGCTAGATTGGTTCGATGGATTTTGTTACTTCAAGAATTTGATATCACAATCAAAGACAAGAAAGGCACCGAAAATGTTGTTGCAGATCACTTGTCAAGATTGACAACGGAATCGAGATCCGACATCACACCAATCGATGACTACTTTCCCGACGAATCTTTATTTTCTGTCTCTACAATGCCTTGGTATGCTAATATTGTTAGTTTTCTTGTTTCAGGACAATTGCCGGCTCAATGAAGCACCCAAGACAAAAGAAAGTTCTTGAACAAAGTAAAGAACTTTTATTGGGATGACCCTTATTTATTCAAATATTATCTTGATTAAATATTTCGAAGATGCATTCCTGACAATGAGGTAAGTAGTGTCATTAAATTTTATCATTCTGAGGCATGTGGGGGTCATTTCTCATCAAGAAAGATCACTGCAAAAATCTTACAAAGTGGATTTTATTGGCCTACCATGTTCAAAGACTCACATGCATTCTGCAAGACTTATAAAAATTGTCAAAAGTTGGGATCCATTTCAAAACGTCACATGATGCCTTTAAATCCTATTCTTGTCATTGAGATCTTTGACTGTTGGGGTATAGATTTCATAGGTCTATTTCCTCCATCATTTGGTTTCTTGTACATATTAGTCGCTAGATTATGTTTCAAAATGGATAGAGGCAATTCCAAGTCGAAACAATGACCACAAAACAATGACCACAAAACAATGACCATAAAACAGTGATAAAGTTCTTGAAAGAAAATATTTTGAGTCGATTTGGAATCCCTTGAGCCATGATAAGTGATGGTGGAACACATTTCTGCAACAAGCCATTTGAGTCTTTAATGAAGAAATATAGAATCACACACAAAGTTGCCACCCCTTATCATCCTCAGACAAGTGGACAAGTAGAGCTTGCTAATAGGGAGATCAAACAGATCTTAGATAAAACAGTGAACCCTAATAGAAAAGACTGGTCTTTAAGACTTAATGATGCACTTTGGGCTTATCGAACTGCTTATAAAATATCATTAGGTATGTCACCTTATAGACTAGTCTATGGAAAACCTTGTCACTTGCCCGTGGAACTGGAACATAAAGCTTATTGGGCTATCAAAGCTTTCAATTCAAACCTTGATGATGCTAGTCACTGCGTAAGTTACAAATAAATGAGCTTGAGAAAATAAGAAATGATGCTTATGAGAATTCAAAAATTCATAAAGCAAGAATCAAAGAATTTCATGACAGGAGAATCTTGAGAAAAACATTTGATGTTGGTCAAAAAGTTTTGCTTTATAATTCTCGACTCCATTTATTTCCCGGAAAGCTAAGATCAAGATGGAATGGTCCTTTTATTGTGAAACATGTGTATCCATATGGGGCTCGTGATATCGAGAATCCAAACAATGACAATGTTTTCAAGGTAAATGGACATCGTTTGAAAGTTTACTTTGATAATTTTTCAGTTGAAAATGACTCTATTGATTTGAGTGATCCTGTATATAAAGATTGATTCATTTTCTCACATTGTTTTGTGTTTCGTTTTGCTAGTCTCTTTCACATCGGTCAAATGGCGGATAACGGTACTTCGTGACTTCAGTCGGTTCTTTCAATTTCCCATAATAACTGATATCTGTATATATTTGTGCAATTCTTTGCTCTTTCTCCCTTCTTTAAATCTCTTCTCCAATTCTCATTTGAAAATGGACACCACTCTTGAAAAATTGAAAAAGTACTTTCCCGCTCTGCCTTAGAATGCGATTACAAAAATTTACCGTGCTAGGTGTGCAAGATTGAAGTTGTTAATGAATCATGGAATTCCTAAAGATATTCGTTGGCTGATTGAAGCAAAGGTCCGATTATCAGGTGAGTCCTCCAATTCTTTCATTTCACACATGCCTAGAACAGGTAAAAGCACTTTTGCAAAGAAACGTCGTGCAAAACGACTCGAAAGTCTCGTCACGATATGCCGGATGGACTTGTAATGCACAATGTCGTTCTTTAGAAATGGTATCTATAAATCGTGAAGATAAAATACAATTCATTAAGGATGGCCTGAGTAAGGGGTCTTTAGATAATCTTCTATTGACCCTTGAGACGCATCCTAGTGGAGATGTGCATCGTGTAATTCATGATTTATGGCCACAATTCCATAAAGAACATGATCGACTTAGTCTTGGGAATCTGACTATAAAAGACCCTGTTTGCCAGTTTTTAAGAAAACTAGATGCGAAGCCTATCCCCGACCCATAGAGGACGTTTAAGCTGTTCTTGGACGTAAAATCAAGGGAAGATGTGAGCCACAATCACAATTACCTGTACATACACATGCTTTTTCAAAATAAATAAATAAATAGAGAGAGAGAGAGAGAGACTCTAGCTGGCCTACATATAGGTGGTATGATTGCATTTTCAATTTCTCATCTATAAAATCTTCTCTTCCTTCCCTTCATTTCTACTCAACCCATACATTCAACAAATATAGAAGTGTGTAGAAATGGCGGGTTCCTCAAGTCATCACATCAAAAATATTTGTGTTTTCGGTGGATCAAATCCTGGGAAAGAAAAAGAGTTTTTAGAATCGACAAATCATCTTGGTCGGTACTAGCCGAGAGAAAGATTCATTTAGTGTATGGAGGAGCGGCCTTGGGTTAATAGGGGGTGTATCAATAGCTGCATTTTTAGGAGGTAGTCAAGTTTTGGGGGTTGTCCACAAAGCTTTAGCAAAAGGGGACATCATTGGAAAAACAATTGGAGAGGAACTACGGGTCTCCACAATGTTTGATCGAATGAATACAATGTTTAACCATGCTGACGCCTTCATTGCCTTACCAGGTGGTCTAGGCACATTGGAAGAGATCTTTCATATTACCTCTTGGGCCCAACTGCACATTCACCATAAACCTATATGCCTGTTAAATGTTAATGGTTTTTATGATAATTTGTTGTCTTTTCTTGATCAAGTCGTGGAACAGGAATTTCTAACATCTTCGGCACGACAAATCATAATCTCTGCTTTACTCTTTGAACAATTGATTGACCAACTACAATCTTTCACCCCTGTAATTGATCCTTCCATGAGTCGCATAAATTGGTCAACTACGGAAAGCCGTAAAAAGCTTAGATTGGATTTGAGCCTTCGTTTGTGAAACCTTATGTCTTTTGGTTTTATTATTAGCATATTATTTTGTTTTGTTGTTTCTTATATTTGTTTAAGAGTGTTTCAGGTTTATCAGTGTTTATTGTTTCAGGTGATGTCTTCTATACTCTATCTTTCTACCTTAGGACATTGAGGACAATGTCTCGTTTTGGTTGGGGGAGAGGGTAGCAGTATATATATATATATATATATATATATATATATATATAAGAAAAAAAAACTAACTTACTAACTGTTTTTGCTATTATTAAGCCATTTGACAAAACTGTTATTACTAGGATGGCAGAGTAAGGAGGAATTTTATTGACTCTTGAGACGCATCTTAGTAAACATTTTCTAATGGTTATTTGCAATATTCATAACAACGCCTATTAGAATACTTCTTGAAATATTCGGGTTTACAAAACTCTCACATTGTTATCACTTGATTCTCGCTCATATACTCATTTAACAAGTATTCTTAAACCTTCATTTTCACACACACACTTTAATATATGATTGTGGGTTGCATATTGGATTATTACATTATTTATGTTCTTTTGTTAAAGGTAACAACTAAGAGATAGGGATAGTATATGCCTTTAAAAAAAAAAGAGAGAAAAAAATGATGATAATAAAAACGTAGATAAGTTTGGTTTCGTAGCCTCCTTAACCAAAGCAATTAAGCCCGAAGGGGTGTTTTAACACCTAATACCCTAAAGTCAACTGACTTGGGAGCTATTGGCCCAAAGCTTGTTACATGGGTTAAGGAGAAAAGCTTAAGGGAATCAAACATTGCACTATCTACGTATCGTATATCGCAACCCGAGTTACTAAGCTTATAGGGGTGTCTCAACACCTAATGCCCTAAGACCAACTGGTCTGGGAGTCATTAGCCGAAAGCTCGTTACATGGGTTAAAGATGCATTGTGTATATATATATATATTAAAAAAAGGAAATAATAATAATAATAATCCCAACCCAAGGAAGTTAACGTTAAACATTAGAATAGAATATTGTTTTCTTCCAAGTAAAGCCCCATAACTATATGTTGGTATTTTGAGCACAAGAGAAAGGTTTATTAATATCTTGTTTAAAAGGTATTGAGCAGATATATAAACTTAATGAGAGTTTGTTTATCTGGATAGATTAATGGAAGTTGAATGATGAATGACTTGTTTATCTGGATAGGTATTAAGCTGGTTGGGGGGTGTGATTAGTACTTAAAAGTGTATTTTTATCAAGGTTTTATATCATCATTTTGCACTTGAAGTATCAATAACTCCTTAACTAAAGCATGTTTTATAATAACATATCTAATAATATAAGATACCTTTACTTTATGGTAAATGTACATCTTAAATGCAGGCCTATCACATAAATGAAAGCATTGATTGAGGAGTTGAAGTACTGAAATTGAAAGGATAAAGAGATGGCTAAACTTAGAAAAGAGATGTTGGTGCAGTCCAAACTAGAACATTGTTCGGTAATCTGGTCATATCTGGAGCTGTAGATCTCGGATTTAGGTCTACTTTATATGGATGAAAAGTTAATACATAGGCCTACAACTTTCATGTGGAGTCCAAGATTTACCAAGGCCGTTTTCAAGTCCAAATTGTAGCAATAACGAAGAAGTTCGAATCTGTCCTGCAGCCCGCACAATCGTTCAGTGTTCAGCCCATATCTCGAGTTCTAGAAGTCCAAATGATCTCAACATTTTACCCTGGAAAGATGAGACAATTTCCTAGAACTTTCATGATTTAAGTCTGTTCAAATTATGACGTTATCAATGACGTTTTTGGCATACAAGAAGATAAGAATTGTCACCAAGTCAAGATGTGGCCACCCATTCATCAATTAGTCAACAAATCAATAGTTCTGAATTTTGACCTATAAAAGGAGGCATTTGCCATGTATTTAGGCATCTTGGTGTTCAGATCAAGATCATGCTCTTGCTCTCTCTTTTGTAATACTTAAGTTTTGTTTATATTAATCTCTTGTTTATGCCTTTCATTTCCTTTTCTTTACTTAGTTAACTTCTTTCTCATTTATGTTCTTATCTTGTTTATTTATGTTTCTTTCTTTCATTATGTGTGGCTAAGTTAATTATGTCAAGGTGAAAAGGGTACACTAATGGTGTAAGAATAAGTATAATATAAACTTAACATGGACCTTAATGTTGGATACTAACATGCTTTATATTTGTTATCTTGTTCACTTTTAATACTTTGCTTGTTAAATGGTTAATCTAGATTTATGTTGTATAACACTTGGTACAACAAATACTTGGCACTTTCATAGCCCATACCGTATGGTGTAACCGACACCTGAGCTATGAAAGGAACTTGATTTGTTGTTAACATAAGTTATAATCATGAATGCCCGACAACATTTACAAGTATTAGCATTATTCGAATAAGATAACTAATGTAATCATGTTAACAATTTATAATCCGATTGGAACCTCCTTTGTGTGTGGTTTCCAATTGAATAAAAAGAGTTTATACTATACTTGTTTGAAATACTATTAGTGGATCCTCTAACCTTGACATTTGTTGTTATCATTGTTTAATCCTTACGTTAATCTTCCATCTCAAAGTTCTCATCAACTTCTTCTTCATCATCTTTATTATTATCATTATTAATAGTATTATTGGTATTATTATTATTACTACTACTACTACTACTACTACTATTACTATTACTACTACTACTACTACTACTACTACTACTACTACTATTATTCTTATTATTACTACTACTACTAGTATTATTATTGTTATTGTTATTGTTATTGTTATTATTGTTACTATTGTTGTTGTATTATTGTTGTTTGTAATTTATACAATTAACCTCCATGTGGTTCGACCCCGGTCTTGCCGGGTTATTTATTACTTCAACACTCCTGCACTTGGGAGAAGATATCAATCTTTTGGTCGTGTCACATAACTCTTCGGTTTGGACACTGAGATGCAATGTGCCCCTTCCCTAAACACTTAAAGCATTTAATATCTCTATCACGAGTAGGTTGAGATTCAAATTTACCTTTCCCATCCGTATGAGTATCCTTTTTGGCATTAGGTGGTTCGGCCTTTGCATAAGGCTTTGGTTGGACAACCCCCTCTCTCTTCAAATTCGGCCTCCATGTTAAGGAAGATGAAGCCGAATTGGTCTGAAAACGTGTCTTGCCCCTTCTCTTTATTTGCCTCTCTACCTTCGTTGCCATATGGACCATGTCCTTCAATTCCATACAATGTTGTAATTCTACAACATTCGCAATGGCCCTACTCAGCCCATTTAGAAATCTAGCCATAGTAGCTTCCCGATCCTCAATCACATTGGCCCAAATCATGGCAATCTCCATCCCCTTAAAATACTCATCCACGGACCTAGAACCCCGATTCAAACCCCGCAATTTCGAGATACAAATCTCTATAATAGTGGTTAGGCACAAATCGCCTTCTCATCAACACTTTCATCTCCTCCCACGACGCTACCGGCCTCTCTCCACTCCTCCTTCTACTAATAACATTCCGATCCCACCAAATCGCGTGCATAATCCGTGAATTCGATGACTACTAATTTCACTTTCTTCGCCTCCGAATAGTTATGGCAATCAAAAATCCAATCCACCTTTTTCTCCCACTCCAAATATGCCTCGGGATCCTTTTTACCTTGAAAAGAAGGTATTTTCAGTTTGATAGCATCCAAATCACCATCTAAATCAAAGCATGTCCCCCAACACTACGAAAATTTTCCCTTTGGCCGAATTGGCCCCTAGTTCTATTCCCATAACCCCTTCGGTTTCTAGGCTGCCGAAAACCTTCCCGATGGCCTATAGCCTCATCCTCAAAACCACCATCACCAATATCATCAACCGCCTCCTCAAAATCCTCATAATCAGCCCAGCTTGGCCTTTCGACCCTATTGCCATTGTTTGCTTTCGGTTCAGCCCCAAGCTTCCTCACATTTTGGGTGCTTGTACTAGCCTCATTACCACATTTCTCCACCCTATCAAGTCTGTCACACACATTTCCCATCACAAAATTCATCCTCTCCATCATCTCGTCATGGCTTGCATTTGGAACGTAAGTTCTCCCTCGGGATGGGGTGGTGTGTTGTTTTGATCTGACATGATAGTACCTGCAAAAATTGGTTAGTGGTAAAAAAAAAATTATCCTCACGTCGCTCGTGTTTCGCTCAAACACTCTTAATATCCTCACACGCTCACACCTCTCGTCTCCCCTTCTTGCGGTTCTTGCGAAACTGAAACCAACACCAAATAGAACCAACTTGGCAGCGCAATCCAAATATATATATGACTCAAGAAGCAATAAAACCTATAAAACAAGCAAAATGAAACTACGATGATAGTCTTGCGAGTAGCAAGCGAGTCTATCCGAAATATGAACGAAACTGAAGACTCGAATAAAAACAGAAACAAAAAATATGAAAAATCATGAAACAACACCTAAATATGTTGGATATGGTGAAAATCAATTGCAAGAAACAAAAAAAACAAAAAGCAACCGAATTTCAAAAGTTGACGCAAAACAGACTCGTTTACGACGAGTTAAGTCCGAATCTGGAACCTAAAGTAAATGATTTTCAATTGAGTTAAAATTTCAAATATAGTGCAATATCAACCCAAATAGACAGAATATAAATTTTGATAAATTTACGACAAGGTTCGATATCTTGACGCAAAAACGTTATGAATCATACCTGATTAGACCCGAATTTGAAACCCCAAGCAAACGATATCCAATTGACCCCAAATTTGATATGTAGTGCGATTAGGACCCTAGTAATTAGAGTATCAAATTTGAGCTAATTCTGATTTGATTTGATCTAATTTTCTCTTATTTAGTTTTCGGCAGCAGAATCCAATAAACCACTATTATAGAGTTTTCGGAAGCAAACTCTTTTTTTTTTTTTTTTTGATGCTACTAATATATTTTGAACAATAACAGAATGAAATAACAATTTTTTTTATATGTCGTAAATTCAAGGAGAAGAAGAAATTGGATACTAAGGAATTTTTGCGGAATCAACAAGAAACGAAAATTTCAGAAAGATATAACTTGATTAATGGAGCCAAGCTCTGATACCAAATGATGCAAACCTCGTGATCACATGGTCACGCAACCCACACACAAAGACACCAATTCCCGGAAAGCCAAGTAAATCAGGTTTGATAGGAGTGTCACACAAAGATAACTTATACCTAGGCACCAAAGACTATTGAAAACGAAGACCCCCACCCAACGAATATTGATTCGCGAATGAGAAGTATAAGGATAACGCCACGAAGACAGTTGTTCTTCGATAAGTCGTTTTCAGTTCTTTAGAGAACCAAGGAAGGGAGATTATCCCACCAACACACAATAAGTGCAAAGAAAGAAGTTTATTGATCCGAAAATTGCGTAACCTTACATGTTTGGTTATGCCGTTATTTATACTGACTATAGACTTAAAGAAACCCTAATGGACCCCCCTTAGGTGGACTTATATGAAGCCCACTTACAATTGACCCAAATAAGTAATAATAACCCAAAAACTAAGAAGAAAATAATAAAAATAATAAAAATCTGAAAATTATCATGCTAAATATGCTAGAATCAGATTTGTCACCCTTAAGAAGTCTTAAATAAACTAGAAAAAATCTGATTTGGAAAATTTGTGTTGCTACCCCCTTGATGTCCTTGATTAGCTTGGATTTCCCTGTTTAACTTGGACAAATAAGAAAATAAATTTCCTCTTTTGTTGTTGATTTAATTACTTTCCTTCCTAAGTTAGGAAAAGCATTAAATAGTCCTCCCCTCTTTAGGAATAAGATATGGCCAACTTCCTTACTTAATTAGGAGAATAAATTGCTGACTTTTTATCCTTGTAGCATTAGGAAAAATAACAAGCCTAACAAGGCCGGTATTGGGCCGGACACATCAACCCCTTGTTCCACATGAATTGGGCTCTTCTTGGACCCGAACTAGATGAATTAAAGGTCATCCTTCATGCTTCTTAAATGTCCCAAGCCTCTCTAGGTCCATTTTGCTCCATATGTTCTGAACAAGCCCATTCAATGCTTCTTTAAGCTTATTTGCCCTAGCTCTTGTGATTGGCCCAATTGGCACCTCCAATGGGTCGTTGGCATGATTACGCTTGGTGTTGGGCTGATCCGCATCACATTGGGTGGGGGTCTCCGTTTCCAATAGTGCTAGTGCCTAGGTACAAGTTATCTTTGTGTCACACTCCTATCAAACCTGATTTACTTGGCTTTTCGGGAATTGGTGTTTTTGCGTGTGGGTTGCGTGATCACAAGGTTCGCATCAATAACATTAGTTCGGCTAACTGTATTCGAGATGAATGATCGGTTTTGAGTATTGTAATTAGCCTCGGTAATTGACGATTATTAACAGCGGTATTTACATCAGTAAGGAGAAATGAAAGAATTATGCTTTTTTGGTCCATGAATGAAATGTAACGTTAATATTGCTTTATTATGTTTTCTTAAATTGCATATAATGCTTGAAATCACCTTATGTTGTAATAGGGACATCATACGAACATGGTGCGTAAGGAAATTCATTTCGCGGATCACACATTTTGAAAAGAACTATATATTCGCATGTTATGGGTGATATGAGTTCTACATGAACGGACGTGTCAATTAACCAATTAGTCGTCCGACCCCTTTTGTAAAGACTAGTAATGAAAAAATGAAATGGAACACGGATGTGAATGTACGAACAAGTTGATATGATGTGTATGAATATACATATGAGGTATTCATCTAATGAGGATGTCATGTTGTGAAATTACATGAGGTCAGGATAACATAAGTACTAGTTGTGTAACTTGTTATTCGACGCTCTTGTATGAACTTGTGATGATAACGAGATTACAACAAGAATGTGAATTTATGAGTATGTCGATATGATGTAATGTATACCTATGAGTATGGAAATATAATATTATGGGCACGTGTATTGAGAATCCATTCTATGGGATTGTTATTTTCGTTATCCTACATAGATTGTGCCTTGTTATGAACAGAATGCAATGATAAATCTGAAGAATGATATGGTGAGAAACATCCAGAAACCGAACGATTAAAAAAAAATTCCAGCGATTTTGGCCTTGAAAAAGTCGGGTCGTTACAACTTACACCACATTTTCCTCTCCAATCCTCTCCACAATAGCATCCAAAGATCTCAAATACCTTATCAACTGTCTTGGATATATTAGAGGTATCTACCAATGATAAAAAAAAAATTGTCCCTTTAGGACTATTAACCAAAAAGTTGCAAATAGAACGTCTTTTCTTATCAGTCCATCCATCAGACATTATTGAGCAACCTATTTTTTTCCATTCTAGCTTGTACTCCTCAAGCAAGTTCATCGTGTAATCTACTTCTTGCTTCAAATACTTCTCTCTAATATCATGGTAAGATGGAGGCTTATAACTTGGCCCATGCTTTGCAACCAATTTAAGTGCCTTAACAAATCTAGAGTTTTCACACAATTAAATGGAATTACACAAGTGTAGAAATGATGTGAACCTCGTGATCACGCAACCCACACACAAAGACACAAATTCCTGCAAAGCCAAGTAAATCGGGTTTGGTAGGAGTGTCACACAAAGATAACTTGTACATAGGCACCAAAGACTATTGAAAACGGAGACCCCCACCCAATGAATATTGATTCGCGAACGAGAAGTATAAGGATGACGCCACGAAGCTAGTTGTTCTTCGATAAGTCGTTTTCAATTCTTTAGAGAACCAAGGAAGAGAGATTATCCCACCAACACACAACAAGTCCGTCAAAAGAAGTTTATTGATCTGAAAATTGCGTAACCATTACATGTTTGGTTATGCCTTTATTTATATTGACTCTAGACTTAAATAAACCCTAATTGATCCCCCTTAGGTGAACTTATAATAACAACCCAAAGACTAAGAAGAAAATAATAAAAATCCAAAAATTACTATCCTAAATATGCTAGAATCAGATTTGTCACCTTTAAGAAGTTCCAAATAAACTAGGAGAAATTTGATTTGGAAAATTTATGATGTTGCCCCCTTTTAGGTCCTTAATTTTCCTTGTTTAACTTGGAAAAATAAGAAAATAAATTTACTCATTTATTGCTGATTTAATGACTTTCCTTCCTAGGTTAGGAAAAACATTAAATAATCCTCCCTTCTTTAGGAACAAGATCTGGCCAACTTCCTTTCTTAATTAGGAGAGTAAATTGATGACTTTCTATCCTTGTAGCATTAGGAAAACAAGCCTAACAAGGCTGGTATGGGGCCGGACACATCAGCCCCTTGTTCCACACGAATTGGGCTCTTCTTGGATCTAAATTAGATGAATTAGAGGTTGTCCTTCATGCTCCTTAGATGCCCAAGCTCCTCTAGGTAAATCTTGCTCCATATGTTCTGAACAAGCTCATTTAATGCTTCTTTAAGCGTCTTTGCCCTAGCTCTTGTAATTGACCCAATTGGCACCTCCAATGGGTTGTTGGCATGATTGCGCTTGGTGTTGAGCTGATCCTCATCAAGAAAAACCTTGCAATTTGTCGACATGCTTCTTCTCTAAGATCCTTTTTAGCAGCTGATTGATGGTAGTTTGTGTACTTCCACTCCCACTTGCTGCTCTTTTTCCTTTGTCCACTGAGCTAATTTCATTCCCTTCATCATTATCTTCATATTTTCCACTATATTGGAAAGCCTTTCTTTTCTTTTCAGTAACTTTTTGATTTTTCACCAAAACATTCAACATCATCTTCTTTACATCTTCTGGTACTTACTGGCATGGCTCAACATCCTTTTAAGTGCAAGCCAAATGATGCTTGAAGTGGTAAATGCCTCCACTAAAACTTTTATGACAATACTTGCATTGAACTTTTCTTGAATTCTTATCAACATCGATATCATATTGCCATCCCACGTCAAGTCTATTGCCACTTGTAGTTTTTTTAGATGCCATGTATCCTGCAGTTTAAGAATCAATAAATGCATTAACAAGAATGTATAGTGTAGTGAGTTGGACAACATAAAAAAAAAAACATACATGTATATGGTTAAATTCATGGTGTGTGTGTGTGTGTGTGTGTGTGTGTGTGTGTGTGTGTGTGTGTGTAATGGTATGCGATGCGAGAATAACTTCTTGAGTAAGAAGGAAGAAAAAACTTCTAGTTAGACCTAGGGAATAACTTCTTGAGCAACAAAAGGAAGAAATAACTTCTAGTTGGACTGATTTTGTAATCATGGAGTGACAAAGACTCTGAAACACAGTACTAGCTAGCTACTCTTTAAAGATTTAGCGACTTCGCAAATTGGGAAATGGTTCTACGAAACCATGTGTTTTGTATGGTAGTCTTGTATATATCAAATGACAAATATGTATGTAAGTAGTGATAGAAATAGGAAAAGCAAAGACCAACAAAGAACAGGAGGTTAAACGTATGAATCAGATGGTATATATATATATCGGATGATTTGATTCTATCTATCATTATTGATGGCTTGCAATGCCATGTGTGCACCAACCCTAGATAACCCTAGGCAAGTGATTTGTACTTAAAAGTGCATTTTTATCAAGGTTTTATATCATTATTTTGCACTTAAAGTATCAATAACTCCTTAACTAGAGCATGTTTTATAATAACATGTCAAATAATATAAGTTACCTTTAATTTATGGTAAATGTTCATCTTAAATGCAGGCCTATCACATAAACCAAAGGATTGATTGATGAGTTTAACTACTGAAATTGAGAAGACAAAGAGAGGGCTAAGCTTAAAAAAAGAGATGTTGATTCAGTCCAAACTGGAACACCATTTGGTTATTGGATCATAACTGGAGCTGTAGAACTTGGATTTAGGTCTGGTTTATATGTATGGAAAGCTAAGACATAGGCCTAAAACTTTCATGAAGAGTCCAAGATTTAAAAGTGTCATTTTCGAGTTCAAATGGTAGCAACAACAAAGAAGTCGGAATCTGTCCTGCAGCTCAAATATTGTTCAGTGTTCAGCCCATATCTCGAGTTCTAGAAGTCCAAATACACTGATTCTTGTTTTGTTGGAAAGCTGAGACAATTTCCCAGAATTTTCATGAGGACTATCTGTTCAAATTCTGAAGTTAGCGATGACATTTTCTGTAGATAAGAAGATAAGGAGTGTTACCAAGTCAAGAGGTGGCCACCCACTCAACAATTAGTCATCAAATCAATAGTTCTGAATTTTGGCCTATAAAAGGAGGCATTTGCCATGCATTTAAGCATCTTGGTTTTCAGATCAAGATCATGTTCTTTCTCTCTCTCTTTATATTTTTGTAATGCTTAAGTTTTATTTATATTAATCTCTTGTTTATGCTTTTCATTTCCTTTCCTTTACTTAGTTAACTTATATCTTATTTGTGTTCTTATCTTGTTTATTTATGTTTCTTTTATTATGTTTAGCTAAGTTTATTATGTCAAGGTGAAAAGGTTACACTAATGGTGTAAGAATAAGTATAGTATAAACTCAACATGGACTTTAATGTTTAATACTAACATGTTTTGTATTTGTTATCTTGTTCTACTTTGCTTGTTAAATGGTTAATCTATATTTATGTTGGTACAACAAATACTTGGCACTTTCATAGCCCAACCGTATATAACCGACACTTGTGCTATGAAAGGAACTTGATTTGTTGTTAACATAAGTTATAATCATGAATACCTGACAACATTTACAAGTATTAACATTATTCGAATAAGATAACTAATGTAATCATGTTAACAATTTATAATCCGATTGGAACCTCCTTTATGTGTGGTTTCCAGTTGAGTAATAAAAAGAGTTTATACTATACTTATTTGAAATACCATTAGTGGATTCTTTAACCTTGACAATTGTTTTTATCTTTATTTAAATCCTTACATCATTATCACATCTCAAAGCTCTCTTCAAATCTTTTCTTTTATTTATAATTCTATATAGTTCACCTACCTGTGGTTCGACCCCGGTCTTGCCGGATTATTTATTACTTCGACATTCCTACACTTGGGAGAAAACATCAAATCTTTTGATCGTGTCAAGTTTTTGGTGCCGTTGTCGGGGAGGTAAATTCCTGTAGAAATTATAATATTTATTTTATTTTCTCTCTTCACTTTTCTTGTATCTAACTTTTGTTTCTTTTTCTTTTGTTTTCTTCTTCCATTTTATTCTCTTCCTGCACGTGCATGAGAGTTTGGTCATGTACATTAAGTTGTAGACTTTGTAGGGTATCCTCATTATTTTCAGAAAATATGACCGAAGAAGATAATCAGTCGCTTCATAATGAGAATAATGAGAATAATCGAGTCAGAACATTTAGAGACCACATGAATCCTACATGAACAAGTGCACCCTCATGTATAGTTTTCCCTCCTGATGCATCTCACTTCAATTTTAAGCCAGGCATTATTCAACTTTTACTTTCTTTTCATGGCTTAGATCTAGAAAATTCATACTTGCATTTGAGAAAATTTGAGGAAGTCTGTAACACCTATAATGACTTAAATTGTAGCATGAACACCATCAGATTAAAGCTTTTTCCTTTTTCATTAAAAGATAAAGCTAAAACATGGCTACAAAATCTAGGTTAGGATCCATTCGTGTTTAAGATGAAATGCAACAATAATTTTTAAAGAAGTTTTTTCTGTCTCACAGAACAAACTCTTTCAAAAGACAAATCACCACTTTCACTCAAAAAAGGGAGAAACATTTTACCAATGTTGGGATAGGTATCGAGACTTGCTTAATACTTGCCCTCATCATGGTTTTGAAACATGGAGATTGGTTTCACATTTTTATGAAGGGTTAACACCTAAAGATAGACGAATGGTGGAATTGATGTGCAATGGAACTTTTGAAGATAAAGACCCTAATGAAGCAATGGAGAGTACCTAGACTTGCTAGCTGAAAATGCTCAAAATTGGGACACTACAAGCACTTATGAGGCACCGGGTAAAACTCAACCTCATACATCTAATGGAGGAATGTACAACCTTAGGGAAGATCATGACCTCCAAACCAAGTTTGCATCTTTAGCTAGAAAAGTCGAGGCACTAGAATTGAAAAAGAGTGGTCAATTAAAATCTGTTCAAGACATTGTGTGTCAAATCTGTGAAACCAATGAACATTCAACAAATGATTGTCCAACTTTGCCTTCTTTTAGGGAATGCGTCCATGAACAAGCCCATGCTTTAAATAGTTTCCAAAGGCCCAATCATAACCCATACTCGCAAACATACAACCCTGGTTGGAGGAATCACCCAAATTTCAGTTGGAAGAGTGATAACAATAATGCATAAACTTCACAGCCACCGTTTCAAGCACACCATAATTTCCAAAATTCGCATGGATATGCACCTTCTTATGCTCCACCTCCTAGAAGAAATCTTGAGGAAACATTGCATGCATTCATTGAAAAGCAAGAGACAATCAACACTCAACTTGCTCAAAGCATGACAGATTTTAAAGATACTATTGCAAAATTCACATCTGCTCTTAGTTTTCAAGAGAAAGGTAAGTTTCCATCTCAACCACAAAGAAAATCCACAGGGGCAATACAATGCAAATGCAAGTAGTTCTGGAAGCCAACACATGGATTAAGTCAAATCAGTCATCACTCTTTGCAGTGGTAAGGTTATTGAAAAACTCATTCTTGAACCTTATGAGAAAGATGATGAGTTAATCTCTGAGGGTAAGGAAGGGGTTGAATCCGAACATTGCAAAGAAAAGATCGATTCCCCACAAGCACTTCCATTTCCTTATGCCATGACCAAACAAAGGAAAGTAAAATCACAACTCTGAAATCTTTGAAACTTTCAAGCAGGTAATGATCAATATACCTTTGTTGGATGCTATTAAACATGTACCTTCTTATGCTAAATTTTTGAAAGATCTGTGCACTGTGAAGAGAAAACTGAATGTGAAAAAGAAAGCCTTTTTAGCCGAACAAGTAAGTGTCATTCTTCATAACAATAATGCTTTGAAATATAAAGACCCTGGTTGTCCTACAATTTCTTGCTTTATTGGAGAACATAAAATTGAAAAAGCTTTACTTGATCTTGGAGCTAGTGTGAATTTACTTCCATATTCGGTTTATCAAAGTCTCAAACTAGGTGAGTTAAAACCAACTTCTGTAACTTTTTTACTTGCTGATAGATTTGTAAAAGTGCCTAGAGGAATAGTTGAAGATGTGTTAGTACAAGTTGATAAATTCATTTATCCTGTGGATTTTATTGTCTTGGATACACAACCTGTTAAAGCATGTAATTTAGTTCCTGTTATTTTAGGACGTCTATTTATTGCAACTTCTAATGCATTGATTAACTGTGAGAGACCAGTGCCAACTCTCCCTTAATCTTAGATGTATCTTGATGCTATCTTCCAGAGGATGGACTTGAAACAAGGGAAAAACAGGGAGAGAATATGACGCTATCTTACATAGGAATAAGCTGCCCTGCTAATAATGAGTGTTCCATTCATATAGATATTTAGAATGCTTAACAGCATCACCTGTCCCTAAATTATGTTTTAACTTGATCTCACACCAGCACATCCAAGTATATAGTCGTTACTCGCTATCCTATGTTAGCTAGGATTCAGAACCAGGTATTGCATAATTGCAATGAAGAAACTAATGAAGAATCCAACAAAATGCAAAGATTAATGTCCAACCGAAATTAACAAGTAATGTGTTTACCAGATTTTCAGCACCAAGAAGATTTTCTCTTTTTGCAAGATTAACAGCAAGTTCAAGATTATTTTAACTGTCAAACCATCAAAAAATGATATCAGATTAATGGTTTATGGCCCTCTTCTGCATAATAAAAAATGATAGAAAAGAAGAGAATCCAACAAATAAACCTGACCACTAACGATAGGCACAATTGTTGCTTCATTTATAGTGACAAGCAAAACCAATTGAGAGAGTAGAGAGTGGAAAGTGGAGACAATCAGATCAAAGGCAAACAAAGTAAAGAAAAAAATGGAGATTAATCTTTACGCAGATGCTTGCTAGTAAGTAAAAGGTAGAACCAGCTGCATTGCTGGTGTTAATCTGCTAGGGTTGAGAATTTGAGATTTGGGCAAAGAGAAAAACGGAAAAAAAGATATTGGGGTGTAGGGAATGTGGGTGGAGTGTAGCAAATTTTGTAACTTTTGTCTATCTCGGTAAATCGATCGGGTTTTACTGAGTTTGATCGATTTTACACGAGTTTGATTGATTTTGACCGATTTTACTGGTTTTCGAGTTTTTAACCTGATTTTACATGTTATATACATGTTGACTCGTAAAATCATTTTACGAGTGAACTCGTTTTACGAGTGAACTCGTGATTTTGACAACAATACATAGGATACTACATTGGGAAAACTATGCAGTTAAAAACGGATACACTGCATTGGGAAAACCACACTATTTAATCCCATGTATTTGGTTCTTCTAATACAAAATACATCGGGCTGGACAAGATTCTCATGCAAAAGCAATTGAACTTGGCCTGAGGGTATTTCCCTCTTGTTGGCATCTTAGACGACTGCACTGTCACTGATAAACTCCGATGCCCACTGTCTGACAATGTTCCTTGTGCTGAAAATGTCTTCAAATATCTTGCCAAGTACTCCATCTAGAATCTACAGCAACATTTATTAGCAAGGTCGGTTTTCGCTAATCTCAAATTTAGTAACCCAGTAATTTAGCTGACCCACAACGCAAGCTGATCCAGTGGAACCATACGAGCAGAATTTGTTAACTGCATTTTCTACTCCAAGATACTCGTATACATCTTGGTGAAAGGCAGGGCTTATATGTTTCAGATCATCAAGGCTTAGATCTTCAAGCCGCAAGTTCCTTGAAACACACAAATGAACACATGTTCCAAGTATTTCATGGGCTGTTCTCAAAGGTAGTCCCTATAAAAAAAAAGGAAGGCAGTTGATTTTTTAACAATTCCAGAGAAAAAGATTGGAAAAGAAAATAAAAAATTTGCATGGAGAATTTGTGGGACAACTATGAACCACCATGCTTCATGAAACCAAGAATTAAATATGATGCAGACCTAGGATTTTAGAAGCCTAGAAATGAATTGGTACCATAATTGGAAAACAAAAACAATGCCCGTCTATTACATAGATATCCTCAGTCTAGCCCACAAAAGTGATTGCCATTACAGCTCATGTTTGTATGCTTCCCCATTCAGGATCATCTATTATCAATTTGTATCTCCTGAATCTCTCTATTTGTAAGAATCATTGAGGTGTTTTAAGTGAGGCAATCCTTCTCCTTTCCCTCTCACCACATTTCCTCTCCTCAAACCATTTTGTTAAATATTCACCGCTTAACTTAGTTGAGTTTAGAATAAGGAGGAAAAAGAATTCGCATGTGCAACCTACAGAAACTCATTTCTAGAGTATTTTGGATTAGTAATTTTGTGGAAGAATTCCTTCATTAGAAGTTAGCTGGATATTAGGAACACAAATGTACATAGATGGACTTAAGCTCTCAGCCTGGTCTTTGATGGTCCCTGGAACTTTTATTTGGTTGCTTCATTGCAAATCATGATGAAAACTTGGAAGTAGAAGAAATGCAAGCTATTTTGAATAGTGAAAAGAAGTCAATCAATAAAAATAACCTGCCTTATTAACAAGATAATCAGCAAGTGTTGTGGCATCAAGATGGCCACCTGGCAAATACTTTTGAATTCTCTCCGGATTAAAGGTGATGTTTTGTGCAAACTCTGCTGACACTTCAAGCATCCCTACAACTGTCTTAACGCTGACAAATTCAGGTTCCTTATCTTCCTGTCTCATGAAAAAGACAACAATCAAAATACAAAGAATGGGCAAAAGATCACCGGAAGAGGAGAAGATAAAGGATGAACATATATAGGGATGCATGCATTTGAATAACTAATTTAGCAAAGAAGGATTCAAGTACACATCCACAGGTAAACCAAGATGTTGATCTAAAATTCAAGAACAAAAAGGCTGAAATTTCCCTCGATACCTATGGATGATCTACTATCCCACAACATACAACAGAAGCACTCCAAAACTTTTATCATTGTGAAAGACAACATAAAAAGAGACTACCTGCAAATCACGACTTTAAGCAAGTGGAAGTCCTTTGCACAACATAAAAAGAGTGACCAGGTCTCCTAACAAGTTCCATGGGATCTGGGTTTTTCTTTTGAGGCATTATACTACTTCCAGTTGAAACAGAATCACTTGGTGTTATAAATACTGGGCCACGCCCACAATACCCATTCTTCACTCAGTCGAGAAAGATGAATGGCCGTGATGGAATTAGCAGAAAGAAACTCCAAGACAAAATCTCAGTCTGAAACTGCATCGATGCTATGTAAACTAATGAAACATAACCAACTACTCAAGGAAGCCAGATAAGAAGAAGGGAGGGGAATTCACAAGCATATAGGAGATAGAAGTTGAGGTAAATAAGAACACATGCAAATGGTCCCACAATCCCCAATTCCAGGAGCCAACAATTGATATCATATGTAGAGCAGGCAGTATGAAAGTGCCGCTTTAGCAAAGGTGTTTTACTCATAATATAAAACTAATTTTACAGTACTTAAGAGAGAATCCAGAAATAAAATCGAGAAAATTTCAAATGTTTGGCAAAATCTTGCAATTTGTTATCACAAAGATAAGCCAAGGAAGCCATCACACAACCATCAATATACAGATACCGATGTATTTCATAAATGTATGAGAAAGAAATCATGACCAGACTCTTGAATGGGGCAGTCGAAAACCAATATAAATGACCTTTACGACAAACTAATCGATGAGATGATAAAAACCATTGTTCTCAGATTACCCATGAACTGAAGGATCACAAGGTCCTCATGAATGTTAATCCAGAACCAAAAACATCCGAACGCACAGAAATATTTATCAAAAACAGTATGTGTTTACCTGTTCCTCATGGGAGCAGAGAATCCTAAAGCTTCAGAAGTCATAAACCTGTCAATGGGTAAACCAGTACCAGCCAATGCACATGCACCCAGGGGGCAGAAATTCATCCTAAAGTTAGAATCAAGTGATCAGCATCACGTTCAAGCTACAATAAAAAAAAATTGTGGTCAGTGTTCACTCTTATGAAGACACCATGATTGATTTACGGAAAAAAACTGCATTGGTCAGTAATAACACCATATTGGACCAATGCCTGAGCTCATTTAAAATGTTGTAAAATTACAAGAGAATTTCAACCAACTATCAAATCAGTATTCCAGGTAACTACTAAAGTTTCCAATTGAAGCTTTTTAATGGTAGACAGATCAAGCATGCAAGTCCCAATCTTCTCGTTAGCCAACACGATAAAGGCTTCACCAGTGAGTTCCGGTTCTTATAAATATTAAAGGTTTTCCAAAACTTAGACTTGTAAGAGAAATTAATCCTAATAGATATATTCTTGGGGGCTGAATTAACTCACCTGCAAAATTAACTCGAAACCTATACTACTAAACTCAAATTCTGATCCAAACAATCCTTGAATCCTAACTAAAAACAAAATATTAATTAAGTGTAAATAAGCCTTGGGTTATAGCTGAAACAATAAAAATAAAACTTATAAGTTAAATCCTTA
The DNA here is from genome assembly GCA_019202695.1 of Populus x sibirica. Taxonomy (NCBI): domain Eukaryota; kingdom Viridiplantae; phylum Streptophyta; class Magnoliopsida; order Malpighiales; family Salicaceae; genus Populus; species Populus x sibirica. Next base: position 25,075 of record JAGMVL010001964.1, on the reverse strand, counting down.
TGCTGCTATGAGAAGAGAAGAAGAAAAGAAAACAATACAAGTATGCTATAAAGCTTATTTATAGTTTACAATGTTGCCCAATGATTTTAGAAACCAATCTATCATTAAATACCACCAGTCATTCTTTCTTTGTGTAACTAGGAATCCCTATAAGAAAAGGATTTCAGAACATTAATGAATTTTTGTCACACTTGAAAATTATATTGCAGTTCATTGAAGATACTTGTAGAACAAGAAAATTCCCAAAACAAGTTGTCATATCCTTGTAGAAAAATGATTATTGTCAATTAGGAAGTCCACAATTCAAAAGAAAGTAAATAACAAAATTTGTAGAACATGTTCTGACCTTTATCGCAAGTTCTTCCTGAACTTCAATTCATCTAAAATTTTACCCCCAACATAGAAACACACCTCTGGAATCTTCTGATAAAGTTTCAGCTCGATCAAATAGTTTGAATCAGAGTTATACTTAATCTTTGATAAGTCAAATTCAGTTCATTCAAAAACCAAGGAATGCAAGAATCTCTCTCACATGTTAAACCGAAAAGTTCAAAAGTATTATTCATCAAAGATTTTTCAAAACTTAGGCTTACAAGAGTTTAAGTACTTCTGAAAAATTAACCCTGATGTATCTACCCTTATGAGCTAAATTGACATGCTTACAAAACTGACCCCAGTATCTATATTAGTAAGTTCAAACCTTGATCCAAACAAGCCTTGGATCCTAGATAAAAACAAAGAATTAATTAAGTCCAAACAAGCTTTGGGCTATGACTGAAATTATAAAAACTCATAGGTTAATTCCCTATATTGCTGTGAGAAGAGAAGGAGAAAAGAAAACAATACATGTTTTATATAAAAATGTATTTATAGCCTACAATGTTGCCTAATGATCCTAGAAACTAATCTGTTATTAAATACCACTAGCCCTTTTTTCCTTGTGTAGCTAGGAATACTTGTAAGAAATGAATTTTAGAATATTAATGAATCATTGTCACACTTGTAAATTATGTTGCAACCCATTAAAGATCCTTATAAAATTAAAAAAATTTCCAAAACAAGCTGTCACATCCTTATAGGAAAATGATTCTTATCAAATAGAAAGTCCACAGGTCAAAAGAAAATAAATAATAAAATTTATATAACTTGTTCTAACCTATATTGCAAGTCCTTCCTGGATTTCAATTCACCTGAAATTTTACCCTAACATAAAAAATACCTATGGAATCTTATGATAAAGTTTTAGCTTGATTCAACGGTTTAATTCAAAGTTATGCTTAATAGTATATAACTCGACGATAGGAAATTCTATGTCAAAATTCAAATCTAATTTTATTTGAATTATAATAAATTTAATATATTATCATCTTAATTCTTTTTTTTAATATATAATCTAATATATTACCATCTCAAAATTTAAAAAATATTTTTTTGGTATATATATATTTTTTTTTCCGAGTATCTAGTGACTTCTCTATGCCAACTTGATTTTAAAATTTCTCTTCTTCGACACGCGTTATCAAAATCTCTTAACCAGCAATGACTTGGCAGGCAGAGTTGGCAGCCAACGCATGGAAGATTAATCAAAAGACTAGTTCTGTGGAAAACAAGGCCAACAAGTGATTTTCAGATCCCACACAATATTTGCTAGGCCGCTTCCAGGCCAATATTATTATTAATGTCAGAATGTTGATTAAGATGGATATAGATGCCCTAGTTTTGCAATGCAGCACGAAAATAAAAACAAAAAGGTGGCATGATAAGATAATTGGTGAATAGCTTTCGAAAATTGCATGATCATTGTCATAACGGTAAACTGCCATGTGTACAGTTGGTTTGTTGATATAGGATACACGTCATCCTCACGAATGATTGAGCCAAGAGGGGTGAACAAGAGCAAGTCATCACCACGAAAATAGGTGGGTTCCGATGAGAGAATTTTTGGTTCTCCCCTTTAAAATGGAGGTGGAGAGGAGAGCGTACCGTACAAGGGTTTTGTCCTTATCTGAAGGGTTCTGGGTGAGCTATCAAGATAGCGATAAGTAGAGGTGTTCAAAATAACCGATTAACCAAGAAAACTGATAAAATCGAAGAAAAATTAACCGAAAAAACCGAATCGAAATGAAAAACCGATTAAACCGATTGTCAAAACCATAAATTTTAACAGGTCCGGTTCGGTTTCAATTTTGAACCAAAAACCGGAACAAACCGAACCGGATCCATTAAAAACCAAAAGTTACACAAATCTCTGAGGTATAAATAGTTAAATTGTAACCTAACCCTAACAGTTAATATAACATTCCTATCTCTCACAAAAAGCCGCCGCCCCCTATCAATTAATTTCTAATTTTCCTTTCCCGGTTTCCCAATCTTCCTCTCAATTAATTTCTAATATTCCTTTCCCATTTCCCAATCTTCCTTTCCAGTGGGTTTTTTCTAATCTTCCTTTCCCATCTTCTTTTCCAGTGGGTTTTTTCTAATCTTCCTTTCCCATTTCCCAATTCGCATTTTTCAACTTCACATACGAAAATTGATGGCAAAGGGCAATGGAAACCATAATCTTCCTCTTTTTCTTGTTTTTATCTTTCCTTCCTTTTCATTCTTAGCTGTCTTTCTTGTGGTAAGTATTGGTGGTAATGGTTGAGATCGATGGGACTAATGGCAATGAAAACCATGGAGGAGTTGTTTTGGATATTAAAGATAATTATCCTTCATCTAGCTCTATCAAGAAAGTTTCTGTTTTGAATTTCTGTGCTTTTCATGCAAAAGGTGCTATAAAATCCATCTTCTTTCTGTGCTTGTGTTTTCCTTGCCATATGAAAAATCTGGATGATGGGATTAGGTTTTCCGATTTTTTGCCAAAAAAACCGGTTCAAACCGAACCGGTCCGGTTCGGTTAAATCCGGTTTTCGGTCCGATTCGGTTAATATTTCACAAAATTAATGTAATTCAGTTCGGTTGGTTTTTTGAGTCTAAACCGAACCGAACCGTGAACACCCCTAGCGACAAGTGATGGTATTTGAAGGCCATGGTCATCATGGGATTGGCTGCAGCTACGAAACTACACGCATTTTTAACTTAAAAAAAAAAAGACAGTTATAATTAAAAAAAATAATAATCAAATTAAATTAATTTGATAATTCAATAAAAAAATAAGGCGACAATAATAAAAAAATAAATGAAAAAAAGTATTTTAGTCAAAACTAAATTAACACGTTAAATTCATAACTTGAACGTGAGATATGTCAAAATTATGTATCTATGCATCCTTAATTATGATCTTAGGATAATTTAATAGAAAATAAAATTGACGATAAATAAAAGTGAAATTGCAAAAACTAAGACACAAGTATAAATTAAGATATTTAATAGCACAACACATGTCATTTACTTGGTTGTGTTTAATAAATTTATTTATTAAAATTAATTTTTAATAGGAGTTGACATAAATATAAAATTTATTGAATAAAATAAAAAAAATATTATGTAAGATTGCACATATTAAAAATATCATAAAAAATAAATAATTTTAATTTATTTACATATAAAAAAAATTATAGATGAATTATATTAACCTTATGAAAAATTAAGACATCCAATATAATTAAAAAATAATCACTATTTAAAAAAGGCTAAATAACCCCCAAAAAATTAACATTAGAGGTGTATTAATTAAAAAAATTCTTAAAAAATATTTTAAAAAGGCATAAAAAAGGTATCGATTGAAAACAAATACCAAAAAAGGAAAAGCCTAGGCGCGTGGGCCTTGAAGCTTAGGCCCATGGGTTTGGGATTGTTATTTTTTTTCTTTTTTAAAAGGGAGGACGACTTGTCGTCCGCTATGGCAGATGACGTGTCGTCCGCCAGCCCAGATTCCGATCACCATTGTGATTGCCGAAAAATCAGGCCTACATGTTTTTTACTCAAAAAACCTATTTTTCATCCCATTTCTACCACAAAACACTCTCTAACAACCCCATAATTTGTGTTCAAAACAAAGAGTAAGGACATAATAATTCCATTAAGATTAGGGTAATTTGTTTTTTTTTTTAATCAATTAAAAATCTAGCAAAGTTTCCTTTGTATTTTTAGGTACCAAGTTATCGACTCTTCTTTCACAATTTCCAATTATCAAATTTTCTACTGACACGACCAAAAGATTGATGTCTTTTTCCAAGTGCAGGAGTGTCGAAGTAATAAATAACCCGGCAAGACCGAGGTCGAACCACAGGGAGGTTACTTGTATAAATTATAAGCAACAATAATACAACAACAATAGTAACAACACCAACAAGAATAATAATAATAATAATAATAGTAATAATAATAGTAATAGTAATAGTAGTAATAATAATAATAACACCAATAATACTAATAATAATAATAATAATAATAATAAGGAAGAAGAAGTTGATGAGAACTTTGAGATGGAAGATTAATGTAAGGGTCAAACAATGATAACAACAAATGTCAAGGTTAGAGGATCCACTAATGGTATTTCAAACAAGTATAGTATAAACCCTTATTATTCAATTGGAAACCACACACAAGGAGGTTCCAATCAGATTATAAATTGTTAACATGATTACATTAGCTATCTTATTCGAATAATGCTAATACTTGTAAATGTTTTCGAGGCATTCATGATTATAACTTATGTTAACAACAAATCAAGTTCCTTTCATAGCTCGGGTGTCGGTTATACCATACGGTATGGGCTATGAAAGTGCCAAGTATTTGTTGTACCAAGTGTTATACAACATAAATCTAGATTAACCATTTAACAAGCAAAGTATTAAAAGTGAATAAGATAACAAATATAAAGCATGTTAGTATCCAACATTAAAGTCCATGTTGAGTTTATATTATACTTATCCTTACACCATTAGTGTAACCTTTTCACCTTGACATAATTAACTTAGCTAGACATAATGAAAGAAAGAAACATAAATAAACAAGATAAGAACATAAGTAAGATAAAAGTTAACTAAGTAAAGGAAAGGAAGTGAAAGGCATAAACTTGATATTAATGAAAGCAAAGCATAAGCAATACAAAGAGAGAAAGCAAGAGCATGATCTTGATCTGAACACCAAGATGCCTAAATACATGGCAAATGCCTCCTTTTATAAGCCAAAATTCGGAACTATTGATTTGTTGACTAATTGATGAATGGGTGGCCACATCTTGACTTGATGACAATTCTTATCTTCTTGTCTGCTAAAAACGTCATTGATGACGTCATAATTTGAACAAACTTCAATCATGAAAGTTCTAGGCAATTGTCTCATCTTTCCAGGGTAAACATTTGAGATCATTTGGATTTCTAGAACTCGAGATATGGGCTGAACACTGAACGATGTATCCGGGCTGCGAGGACAGATTCGGACTTCTTCGTTGTTGCTATAATTTGGACTTGAAAACGGCCTTCTTAAATCTTGGACTCCCAATGAAAGTTGTAGGCCTATGTCTTAGCTTTCCATCCATATAAGGTAGACCTAAATCAGAGATCTACAGCTCCAGATATGACCCGATTACCAAAACGGTGTTCCAGTTTGGACTGCACCAAAGATCTCTTTTCTAAGTTTGGCCATCTCTTTGTCCTTTCAATTTCGGTACTTCAACTCATCAATCAATTCTTTCATTTATGTGATAGGCCTGCATTTAAGATGAACATTTACCATAAATTAAAGGTATCTTATATTATTAGATATGTTATTATAAAACATGCTTTAGTTAAGGAGTTATTGATACTTCAAGTGCAAAATGATGATATAAAACCTTGATAAAAATACACTTTTAAGTACTAATCACCTACTCATTCTATCATTCAGGACTTCCTCTTCTCATTACATCACAATTTCTCAAAAATCAAATTCATACATGTTCAAACAATTCAATATCATACATTTACATAGATGCAATTCAATGAAGTACATTACACAATTCAAAGATTTACAAATAAGGGCATTAACGAAATTATAATTGAAATAAGTACATAATTAAAGAAGAAATTCATAATTAAAATTATACTACAAAAAAGGCTTTTGATAACTATTGATGCATTAAATTTTGAAATTTATATTACATAATAAAATAATAAATTCATTCATTACAAAATGATACCCAACAAAATATAAGAAAATTAATCTGTTGTTCAGCCCGATAAGGAGATGTACCTGAAAATTGATTTAACACAATAATTCGATTAGACAAATGAAGTAAAATATCAATAAATTCTTTCTTACTTTCTTTCTTCCTTTCCTTTGAAAATTTACTCATAAGATCATTAAGTTAATTTACTCATCTAGTATTATATATTACAATTAAATTTCAGAATAATCTTTAATTTTTTTTAACATCAACAAAAAAATATAATTATTCCTATCGTCCATTAACCCGGGCATTAATTCCACTAATAGGTGATTAATTTCTCAACTACCCATTCAACAAACACTAATTTCATCAATTCAAAAAATTAGTTCAACGATCTACCCATTCATCACGGTATTAATCTCATTAACTAGGGAATTAATTCCTTATTCCGCCCATTCACTAAGGCACTAATTCTATTAATCTAGGAATTAATTCAATGATTTGTCCATTCACCAGGGTACTAATCTCATTAACTAGAGAATTAATTATTTATTACGTCCATTCACCAGGACATTAATTCCATTAATTTAGGAATTAGTTCAACGATTTGCCCATTCACCATGGTACTAATCCCATTAACTAGGGAATTAATTTCTTATTACGCCCATTCACCAAGGCACTAATTTCATTAATCCATGAATTAGTTCATCACATCACATATCTTGTTTCCTCAAGTAAACAATATAATAATTACTAATCTATCAACCACAATTAATTAGATAAAAATACATATTGACCAATAATAAAATTAGGCATCATGTATTTACTTGAGGACTGAGATCGAGTCAAAGTTCCCTGTTGTGGTGTCAGTTTGACAACCTCTCCTGAATTGACAAGTATATCACATCATTATTCTACTTTCCATATTGACACAATCAATAAATAAAATCCTTCCAATTATCCTTTCATTTGCCAAAATCAAATTTAAAAAGAAACATGAAAATTCCCTTCTTCCTTTTGTAAATTTCCTTCTTATTCTTTAAATTTCCACATTGTAACACAATCATTTCATAATTCAAATATATATATATATATATACTTTAATTTTTTGCTGAAATTTAAACTAAAGAAAAACATTAAAAAAATTTCATGATCTATTCACTTTTTAACATTAGTTTCATCTCTTTCCAATACAATCTCATCATCTTATCAAAATTCATTAATTTTATTTTTCTCATCATCTTCTTAAAATTCTTCAAGAATCTTATTGAAAAATGTGAGGGGACCTTACCAAGCAATAACCAAAGCTTTAACACTTTTAAATTGAAAAATTTTCCCTTGCTTGAATTTCCCCCTTTCTTGGTCGAATGCTCCCTTCTCCTTTGAAAATCAAGTTTTTTCTTTTTTTTTCCTTTCTTCTCGCGCGCGCACACACATACTTAACTTTTTTTAAAATACCTTCAATGTCCCTCAATTCTTTCTCCCCCCCCCACACACACACACTTGCGCACATATATATATATATATACTTAATTTTTTTTAAAAATACCTTCTATGTCCCTCAATAGTAACTTTTATGATTTTTGGGTAAAATTTCCCAAATCCTGATGCCTGTTTATACCAAATCTTACTCGAGCTATTTTGAATTTTACTAAGTTACTCGTTAGTACTTTCAGTTTCGTGAAATTCACTTCCATAAAAATTTTATTTGCATTTTCGTGTTTATTTATTTATTTTTATATTTTAACACCAGAAAAAAAATATTTTAATTTAGATTCTCGAATATATCATCATTCTTATAATTTAATTTATCACTTTCCTTCATTTTTTGTAATCTTAACTTTTATTAATATCAATACTATTACCTGGGGTTTTACATATCCTTAGAACACCAAGAAACCAACTTATAACCTATTAAACCAAAAAAATAGTCCAAATCACCAAATCAAACCGGAAAAATATTACATCATTGATCTAGATATGGTTTCTTAGGTTACATTAAGGTTTAAAACAACCACTATTAGACTCTCATTATCTAGTGGAACCTGTTGACACCAGTTTTAACTTAGTTAGTAGTCGAAATCATCACCAACGAAGAGTTTTCTTTCTTTTTGTCAAAATCTGACGACTTCTCTCTCTTTCACTATGAAAAAAGAATTGAAAAATGAAGAAATGAATGCCTACAGTTTAGGCAGAAATAAAATTTATCATAAGTTAAAATTACTTGATAGAGATATGAATGAGAATGGAAATTTGGGGTTTTTAATTTGCAGGAGTGCTTATTTTAGGTAATTGAAGTTATATATAACATTGATTGGATTTGATTATTGAGCATAAAACATTCCATGCATGTGGGGGTGATCTGATTTTATATATATATATATATATATCTGTGTGTGCGCGCGCGCTTGTGCGCATGTGGACTCATAGGTTACATTAAGGCTTAAAACAACCACCATTAGACTTTTATCATCTAGTGGAACCTGTTGACAGTAGTTTTAACTTATTTAGTGGTCAAAATCATCATCAATGAAAAACTTTCTTTCTCTTTGTTGAAATCTGGCGACTTCTCTCTATTCCACCATGAAAAAAAAACTGAAAAATAAAGAAATGAATGCCTATAATAGTTTAGGCAGAAATAAAATTTATCATAAGTTAAAATTATATGATAGATGTGAATGAGAATGGAAATTTGTGGTTTTTAATTTGAAGGAGTGCTTATTTTAGTTAATTGAAGTTATATATAGCATTGATTGGATTTGATGATGGAGCATAAAACATTCCATGCATGTTAGACTCTCATCATTTAATGGAACCCGTTGACACCGGTTTTAACTTATTTAGTGGTCAAAATCATAACCAACAAAGAGCTTTTTTTCTCTTCGTCGAAATTTAACGACTTCTCTCTCTTACACTATGAAAAAAGAATTGAAGAATGAAGAAATGAATGGCTATAGTTTAGGTAGAAATAAAAGTTATCATAAGTTAAAATTATATGATAGAGATATTAATGAGAATGAAAATTTGTGGTTTTTAATATGGAGGAGTGCTTATTAATTGAAGTTATATATAACATTGATTGGATTTGATGATTAAGCATAAAACATTCTATGCATGTGGGGGTGTTCTGATTATAAATATTTATGTGTGTGTGGGTGGATTCAAACCCCCCCGGGAAATGTATAATATTATTTTACTTATTCTAGTAGTAATTAGGTTTCTCCAATTAAAAAAAAAAAACTAAAGCTTGTGGTTTTTTTACTATACATAAAATTGTTGTTCATTCTCTCACAAATAAATTATTGTGGATTGGAGGAGTGATTTTTTTAAAAAAATTTAATTTGATCATCAAACTTTTTCTTTATACAATTGAGCTTTTTTAAAACTCAAATTATCACTTAATTGCATGTTTTTTTTTGGGAGGAAGAGTTGAATTGAAAAATAAGGAATTAAAGTGAAAATACGGGTAACATAGGTGATGCTTTCAAATTTTTTTTATGAAATACATTTTAGCCTCCCAACTTTTATTCTATGAGGTGACTGGTCTCTTTAATTTTTTAAAAATAACTTATGATAATTTTTTTAAAAATAAATTAAAAAAATAGAAAGACAAAAAGCAAAATAAACTCAAAAGATTTTGTTTTCCAAAGCTTTTTTATTAGAATCTAAACATGTAATAATTCAAAATACATGTTTAATATTGTAATGTATGATATTTTTTAAAAATATCTTTTATTTTGGTATCAACACATCAAAATAGTAAAATAATTTTTTTATTTTAAATATATTAAAATATTTTTTTTAATATCACAATATAAAAATAATTGAAAAAAATAAAAAAAAAAACAACTGTAATCCCAAACAAATTTTAAACACGTATACAAATACTAAACAAGTTAATGATTTGGATAGATGCAAAAATTCCTTTTGTTTTAGCCATTCCTATTGTATGCGTTGTATAGTTCCAGAACACACCGGTTACTTGAGCCAGCAGCCACAAAAGACACGCAAATCCACTGGTCATTTCCCACGCCACAAAACTCAAATTCCTCTCAATCTCTCCCTTGTAAGAAAATTAGGGTTTCATTCAAAAGTTCAGTTCTAATAAAAAAAATAGGGTATCTACATTACGCTAATTATTGATCTTGCTTGCCTTTTTGAATCTCTTATAATTTGAATGTGAAATTGAATGAGCCCAAAAGAAAGAAAAAGCAAAAGGTTTTGATTTTTGATTTTATTTTTTTTAAGAAATAGAATAGAGTTCACGTGCTTCTTTTGAGCTTTGATAATTCTGTTTTCTGTTCTCTTTCTATAGATTTTTTTCTTTTTGGTTATATTTATGCTGCTTTTGTTATTTTTATATTTTTTTTTTTGTCATGTCTAAATTCATTGAGTTGACTTGACCGTCTGACAGTTCATTTCATTTAACCTGTGTTTTAGAAAAATTTTCCCCTTATTTATTTGATGGGAAATTCTTCGTGTAAGTAAAATATGTTTGCAGTATCGTTAAGGAAAACATGAAAGACTTAAAAGGAAAACATAAAAGGTTTAGTCTTACTTTTTCATCTCTTTGATTTGCTGGTAGCCAGATTTATTGTTATATATATATATATATAGCAATTACTGTTTCATTTAAAAGCTAGTTGGTTTTGTTGCTGCATATGAAGAAGGAAGAGGAGGTCGATAGCTTCTTTTTTTGGTTGCCAACTTTCAGCTTACTCTATTTTGGTGTGTGCGCATGTTTTTTTTTTTTTGTTGTTGATTCCTTTTAACAGGGTAAAGTACTCGTTGTATCACCAATCGCTGCTCTTCAATCAACAGACATTGAATTAATACCAGTTCCTTGAATTTTTCTGTGACCAATTTGGCGGGGTGCATATTGTTTTTTATTATATGGCGGTGGCATTTTCATATCTTTCATGGTGGTTGTGGACTGGAAAGCATCAGGAGCCCAGAATTTCAAATGGGTCTTCTTTAAATACCCAACCTGATTCGGATTTGTGGGAATCATCAGATACAATAAAATATCCTTTGGTTCAGGGAACTAATGTGGCGTCCTCTTCTAGAAGGGTTAAGAGAAAATGGCATAGCCGGCAAGAGCGGAAAATTGATAGGGAATGTGATGTTGTTCTTCTGCCATCTGACGGTGGCTGTGTTTCGGGGTCAGAGTATGATGATTCGGATTATTCCATTGGGTGGTTGGAGCCTCATGGACCTAAATTCCAGAGTGATGATAATACAGATAACAGTTTTGCCGTGATGGTCCCATGTTATAGACGTGTTCATGATAATGTATTTGAGGATTCAAAGAGCAATCTGTTTGGTGCTATTGTTAACATTCCAGATGGTAAGAGCCATTGGTTTTCTGAAGTTCATTTTATATTTCGTTTACTTTACAAAATCTTTTGTTGTCCTCCTCCACTGACAATGTAGGTTTCTTTTTTGTTGATTAATAGTTTACTAGGTAGATTATTGCCCAAGCAGTATTGCAATGACCATGGTGTAAAGGATGGGAAATCTTTAGAACTGTTTTGCTACCCGAGGTGTCAAACATGATCCTTTGTATGATAAATGAACAGTCTATTATGCAATCACAAAATAAAAATAAAAATGATTAGTGCAATGTGGCATGTAAAGTCATTAAGCTTCTTCTGTGCTCAGCAACCTTAATTCAGTTTCACAAAAGAATGTGATTGCCCAAGACAGCCTTTACGTTTACATAGAAATGCAGTTTGTTATAGTTATCCACAATCATCTTCTGGGCATAGGCTATAGTCTAAACATAATTTATTAGAGATAGTAGGGACGTCTTTCAAGAGAAACATCTAACGTGTTCACTTTGAGAGCCATGGCGGTAAATCTGAATTACTTCATACTAAAAGCATTTTGACCCTGATTGGTTGGTTTTTTTGGCAGTGAGCTAATTGTGCAGTTGAAAGTCACTGCATTAAAGAATGGTTCTTTGAATTCTATACATAATCAATGCTCCAAATCTCTCCTGCATTATTAAGTGTTTAGGAGGTGCCTTCTATTTCACTTGGCATTGCATAATCTTTTGTAATTATGCTTCTGGATATCACCTAATAGATTTTATGTTATGAATTGTTGTTCCTGACCAGCATGTAGAAGCAGGATGTGTGTTGATTGGATTCTTTTTGGGAGAATGTATTTAGTGTAGTTGCTATCACTTGCCTTGTGTCAATGTAGAGACCTGTCCAATTAATTCAACTTCTCACTGTAGCTTATTTTCCATGTTTGAACCCTTCCCACGAACTACCTTTGCTCCTTTTCCCTCCCCTTCATATAGTTTTGCAATATCCTAACACTTATCTCAAGATTTACATTTATCTATCTTCCTGATATGTATCGCAACCTTTAAGATTTGTTTTGCACCAGAAAAATTGCATGATCACAATTTGAGTGCAGCTGATGAAATTTAAGAAATGAGTACTTAACCTACCCCTCTGCCCTGTTTACTATGTCTTGTTTATCATTGTTTATTTGCCTTTTACTGTTTATTCCCTCTCGTCATGTAATATTGATTGCAAATATTGCTCTAAGTGGTTGGTGGAACCAAAATGTTTGTTTTTTCTTTCAATCTGCCTTAAAATGTGATTGTTTATGTGTGCTGAGTTCTTATCTTTATTTAAATTCAATGTGCAGAGAGCAAGAAATATATGGAACAGTGGCTTTCTTCCCTCCTGAATATCTGACATTCAGTACTGCTAATGATTTCACTCCAGTCTTCGTTGTGCTACATCTATAGCTGCTGGATCTTCTGGCATAACCCATTCTGCGGTTTTAACATGGAATATAATGTACAAAGATATGAACAAAAAAGAAGAAGAAAGAGGCAAAAAGATGAAAAAGAAGAAGAGGGGTAGCTGGTGAGGTTTATTACATGCCGGTAGAAGAAGATTGCGGGTGTTCTTATCCTAGCAAGTACTACGATGAGAGAAACCTCATATGATGGAGTAGTGCTGAAAGTGATGGATTTTTGGCTTCTAATCATTTCAGCATCTAAGTGAAGGAGTTTTCCCCTGCAGCTGGCTTCTCTCGTCAATGTCCATGATTGAGGAGATTACTGTGTGGTGTAAGATAGTCATTGAGAAAAATTAAGAGAGAGGGTGTGTGGTGTGCGTGCTCGCAATTCTTTGATGTATATATGGCTGCACATACAGAAGCAGGTTCATACTTCATATTCTACTGTAAATACTATGTAAACAATTCAAAGGATTGTGTAAATATTGGATAATGATCGGATTCTCCCTTTCTCTCTCTCACAAAACTAGTTTGGATGCAAAATTCATGCGACAAGAACTTGTGGTACATTTAGCACGCCATGTTAAGCTGAATAATAGTTGATTTTGAAGTGTTAAAAGGTATGTTCTTTGTTGCTGGAAGAGCAACATACGACATAGCATATCCTTTTAGGTATTTGCCTAATACGCCTATTAGTCTGCCTCTGCCATCTGGTACATTACAGAATGAGAGTATACCTAGGACAGAGATTCTTGCCATGATAATGTTGAAAGTTGTCTGTTTATGGTATAGTAGCTTGACTTTGGATTGTTTGGTGTCTCTGAATACCGCTTTGTATTTTCACTCGAGAGAAGATGAACTTGATGTTGTTTTGGCTAAAAGAAGGGTTACCTGCTTTTGTTTCAAAGCAAAACAGTTTTATTTTACTTCTATACCAAATCAGATTTTAACTAAATATAATACACATTGTAATCGACAACTAAATTGATTTATACTTTGCACAAAATTTCATTTTCGTAAGTACTGAAACACAAAAAAAGGTTAATAACTTTAACTGAAAAACAGAAAGATGCAGTTGCGCGCTGTTAAATTTTGGCTGCATGAAAGAATAAGAAGATATGTTAATTAACTACCTAAAAACGAATAGCAATCAAAGAAAGGGAACATGCCTAGCAAACCAAGGATCCTTAATCATGGACACATCCATTGAAGAGTCCCTATCCATGTTCAGGCTGTCAAAGGAACAAAATTTGGCTCTCAATGTCCAGTTTTCGTTGATGATTTCTGAGGCCACAGGAGCTGTTTGCGCTGTCAAATCGATGCGTCACCCATGGAACCAGTTTCGTTGATGATTTCTAAGGCGGCAGCAACTCAGTTTTCGACTCAGTTTTCGTTGATGATTTCTGAGTCGGCAGCGACTGTGTGTGCTGTCGAATCCATGCGTCAGCCTTGGAAGCAATTTCGTTGATGATTTCTGAGTCAGCAGCGACTCAATTTCTTTGATGATTTCTGTTGCGATGTCGCAGTCGCACAAATTAATTACCCTATCTTCAAACACAACACACAAGATAGTATAGAGCAAGCAAGGGGTCGATCCCACGAGGAAGATTTAAGTCAGATTTTTATGCTAGATGATATGCAATTTGGGGGGGTTTGGACGTTATCTAGGTTAAAGCAAAAGAAAACAGAAAACTACCAATCAAAATTTAATAAAATCAGAAAATTATTAAGAAAACAAACCTTGGTTGCAAGCAAACATCCACCTACAGAAATCAGAACTGATCATGGAAACGAAACATCAATTTATATTCTGAATATTTTATCTCTTCTTAACATTGGTTAGTTAACGGATCCGCCGTATAACTAACCCTAACCATCAAACAACCACAATGTCCGCACTAGTAATTTAATTCAATGGCAGTCTTAAGAACTAGATAAGTTGATTAATCAAGAAAACATAATTGTCCGCAGTCTATGTTTGATTTGATTGAATGTTCTCCCTAAGATTAATAACGTAGATCCGCCACAATTATTAAACTCGCTTGCTTCACAAGTTCATATACCACAACTCCGGTTTTGATATCAAACTTAGCAATAGATTGTCTACAATAATAACTTAGAGTCTGCTCCAGCAATTAAAATAAACAATCATAGAAAAAATAATCATAGGAGAACAAACATATTCATCATATAAACTGAAAAGAAAAGGTTAAATAAATCTCACAGTTCTTGAAATCCGAAGGTTTCCGTGTCCTTACAACCAAGAAAACGAGTTTAGCCTTGCATGTTTGTTGAACAACTAATCAAAAAGAAGGAAGAATGCATGATTTAGGGTTTCTTAGAGGAAGGGGCGTTTTTCTCCTGTTGGCTGGCTCCCCCTCTTCTCTTCTCTCATTCTTTTTATATCCTACAAAACCCTAGTCTCTATTTTACAAAATAGTCCTCCCTTAAGTAGACTGTTTACATTTAAGTACTTCAATAACTATTTTCCTAGAAAAGGAGAAATAACCTTGCATGAAATCTTCAAGCTTTGACTTAGAGGAGCTAAATTGCTGAAATAAAAACTTGGATATCGGTTTAGATGCTTCGGAATATAATTTGGACTCGTTTCTTCACGAAACCTATTTGCTGGCAGAATTCAGTTGTCATCTTTGAAAAATCATATCTCCCTCATATGACATCTTTTTTTGTCTGAAATTTGGAGAGTTTATATAAATTTGAGTTAGGAATCCAATACAATTGAGTTTGCATCAATTGGACTTCTGTAGCTCCAGATATTCAAGTCGGAATGGCCAAAGGTCAACACTGGCAGATTGCGAGATTTGACTTTGAAGGCTGCGATTTCCATGCTCTTCCTTATTTTATTTTCTTACCTTAGATGTCCAGAAAGCTATGGATGTTAACTTTTTAATGCCACTAGAATCACTTCATTTCAATCTCTATAGCTCACGCTCTGCACAAAACATCAACTGAAGGTCAAATTTGTCAATTATCTCCAATTTACTCATTTTTGCATCTTTCATCCAAAAGTGCCTTCAAAACATAAAACAAAGAATATCAAGGCATTTCATATATAAAACATAGACAAAACACTAGTTAAATGTGGGTGAAACTATTGAATAATATGGTTACATTAAATACCCCCACACTTAACTCTTTCTCGTCCTCGAGAAAGGATAGGTAAAATCAAATTGAAGTTAAATTAAATCAAATCACTATAACTAATCTCCTAATCTCCCATCAATATCCAAGAATATATGCATTATAAACAAGAACACAATTAAGAAGGATAAAGAGTATAAATTTTCATGAATTTATTTGCATGCAAACTTCAAAACTTAATTAATCGTCGGGATTTAAATGAAATCTATGTCGTGCCAAAGTGATAGGTCCTCTCATTGATATACACTCCAACACTCACGTGTTTAATGCTTATGTGATTAAATCTCTCGAATTCAATCAATGAATATGTTCTACCACAAGCTTGCTCTTCAATCTCATCTCCATTACTAACATATTACAAACAATGCATGAATCAAAAGGTCTTATTTTCTGGTTGTAATAGGGCTAAGGTTAAGGTGAGGTAAAAGAGAGTAAAAGAAAAGGTTCAAACCAAAGAAAATAAAGCATTCTTAAAAATTATATTTCAAACAAGATATTTCATCAAAGCACATAAATTTTCCATCTTTAATCACCAATGCTTAACTTCTTTTGATTTCAAGCTTTTTCAACGTAAAATCTTAAGAACATAAAGGAACACTTTTTTTGTTTTTTTTCTTTTTCTTTTTCTTTTTCTTTTTTTTTTTTTTTTTTTTTTTTTACCTTTGGCAACTTTGCCCATCTTTTCATCAAGCATCACTTCTTCTTTCTTTTCACATAATTTCCAACCATAATTCCATGAGATATCATAAGTATATGCTCCACTAATCCTTAGCCAAAGAAATATAAAAAGTTAAGGCTCAAAGTTAAGGCTTATACATATAAAAAGGAAAAGGAAAACATATAAAAAGTTAAGGCTTATACATGGATAAAGCAAAGAAAAGATAAACAAGCTCAAAAAGGGCTCACTAAGGATAATATGCTTTAGGTTGGCTTTTTGGCTCAAGTGGTTAAAATTTCTAATGCCTTTATCTTCTTCATGTATATATGCAATGTGAATGTAATCTCAACAAGATATAAAGCAAGTTCTAGAGATACATATAATTGAAAGAAGGCACAATCAAAGAATATAATGTTGAAGGCTTAAAAGCTTGCATTGGTATAATACTATAAAGTCAACATGACATATTCTCAAAATCAATCTCTAAACCAATTAAACCTTAAAGCTTGCATGCACACTCCTTCATTCGATTCATATATCCATCTATCTCAATTAATTCTCATATATAATACTCACATTCTCATAAACCAATAGGAGTTCAAAAGATCAAACATAGAAATTTGTTTTTTTAGAACAACAAAGAAAATCAAAATAAGAAAACCAACATTCTCCCAATACCCCCACACTTAAAACACGACATTGTCCTCAATGTTGAAATAAAAGAAAAGGAATATAGGAGAATGACAAAAATAAAGTAAAATGCGAAAAATAAAAGATAAAGAAAAAAGAAAGCAAATCTGTTTTCTTTTTGTGCTGGGTTGCCTCCCAATAAGTGCTTTTGTTTTATGTCATTGGCTCGACATGTTGCATGCTCATTCTTCATAGATTGGTTCAGCCAACTCCGTAGAAGCGGTGAGTTTTGTCGTCTAACCTTCATAGAAAGGTTTCAAGCGATGCCCATTGACCTTGAGTACTTTGTTGGTTTCTAAACTTGTAATTTCAACTGCACCATAAGAAAAAACATTAGAAACAACAAAGGGTCCAATCCAACGAGAGCGCCACTTTCCAGGAAAAAGTTTCAAACGCGAATGATAAAGAAGGACTTTGTCTCCAACATTAAACTCCTTTCTTGTAATCATTCGGTCATGGAGACTTTTAGTCTTTTCTTTGTAAATCCTTGCATTCTTATAAGCATCATTTTGTATTTCTTCCAACGTAATTCCAATCTTTTTGGGCACTAAAAGGATAGGCGCCACCCATTCACTGTTTATGATAGGGTGAATGACTCCTGCATCATGGGGAACAGTTTGCAAAGCTTGCAAAGCCAATGCTGATTCATGAACACATATATGCCTCTCCATCTCTTCTATCTTGGTAAAATCATAGCCATAGCTCAAAGCTACGCTTAATCCATCCTCGTTATCAAAATCACAAACTTGCTGCACACACTTATCAACTTGGTCATAACATGTGATAGAATAAACATTGCTATAAGGATATGTCATTGCATCATGAACATTAAATTCAAGTTTTTCATCTCCTACCTCCATAGACAAAGTATCCTTACCACAATCAATTTTTGTATTGGCAGTTTTCAAGAATGGTCTCCTAAACAATATAGGAGTGTTGTTTGATGAATCACAAGAATCATGTTCCATATCAAGAATATAAAAGTCACGTGGAATGACCAAACTATCAATCTTGACTAGGACATCTTCTATCACACCAAGTGGGTAAACAAAACTACGATTTGCAAGTTGTATTACAATGCTAGTTTTATTCAAAGGCTCAAGACTAAGAGAATCATAAACATGTTTAGGCATAACACTAATGGATGCACCTAAATCGCACAAGGCCCTTTTGAAACTAGCATTACCAATAACACATGGGATAGTAAACGCACCTGGGTCTTTTGCTTCAAAGACATATTCTTTTAAACAATAGCAGATATAACTTCACCCATACTTACCATTTCATGACCTTTTAGTTTGAAAGCTCTCTTGGTAGTACACAACTCCTTCAAGAATTTGGCATACTTGGGAATTTGCTTGATAGCATCAAGCAAAGGAATGTTGAGTTCTACTTTCTTGAAAACCTCTAAAATCTCTTTTTCTTTATCCTCTTTCTTTGACCTAGAAGAACTCACAGGAAAGGGTGGAATTGTTTTAAAACTGGAATTCATTGAGTGAGGAATTACCTTTGGAGTGTTGGTCGATGTTTCAGTTTATGGAGGAGGAGGATGTTCCTTCTTTGTACTCATTCAGTTTCTATCTCTTCTTCTTGCTCCATCTCAATTTATTTCGACCTTTTCTCTTCAAATTCTTTCCCACTTCGCAACATGATCACACTAACATTCTTTGTTGGATTCAATGCTTGGGAGGGCAATTTTCCATTCATTTGTGCTTCTAATTTCCCCACACTTGAAGCTACTTGCCCCATTTGCTTCTCCAAGTTGTGAATACTTGACCTTGTTTCCTGTTGAAAAGACATGATATTTTGTTGTAAGGTCACAGTGTTAGAAGCCAAAGTTTTCATCATCTCACGAAGATCATCACTAGATGACGACCCCATAACATTGGAGCTTGTGAATGGAGGGGGTTGTCTTGCTTGATAATTCTGTTGGGGCTGAAATCTATAGGGATGGAATTGTCGGCCTTGATTGCCTTGTTGAGGTGGGTTCCCATAGCGTAAGTTTGGATGATCTCTCCATCCGGGATAGTTAAAATTTGTGTCGTTGGAAAGATAAGACATGAGGCTACAAGTTCTATGTTTTGAGGAGAACCTAGTGTTGCCTCTAAGATAGTCAAAATCGCTCATCAACAAACACTTGGACCGTCATCTTGTCCAACTGTTATTGTCCATTTTTGAACTGTTACTATCTGACCTCTCCTCAGATTTTTAACTATATATGGAGTTGTAGAACTCTGATTCTTGCGAAATTTCTGTCGTTGGAAAGATAAGACATGAGGCTACAAGTTCTATGATTTGAGGAGAACCCACTTCTGCCTCTAAGATAGTCAAAATCGCTCATCAACAAACACTTGGACTGCTACTGTCCGTTTTTTGAACTGTTACTGTCTGACCTCTCCTCAGATTTTTAATTATATCTGGAGTTATAGAACTCAAATCTATAATTTAACATCCAAGCATCAATTCATAATCGACTTTAAAACAACTCATAAGACCATGTTTAGATATCTTACCCGATACGAATCAAGATCTCGATCCCTCATTTTCTTTCTCATAACAGCCGACCCTCCCCTCTTCTCTGCTTGTTCAATTTTTTTCTTGTTAATCCCTTGCCTACCAGTGTTTATTTTTACCTATAACCCTAAATCTTGGATGGGTTCTTGAAATTTGGTGTTTCTCTCTTGATCTGTAAAAATAGATATCAAAACTCCCTCTCTTCTTTCTTCATGATAGTTGCAGATCTGTTTTTGGTAAGAAGAGTAGTATTTATGCTCTATAATTATTCTTATTTTCATTTAGACCCTATTTTCTTTAAATGTATTCGTTTTGCCCCCACTTCTTTTTAGTTTAGTTTATTTTCTTTAATTTAATCCAGCCTTGATTATCTCGGGATTTACACAAGATGCAGAGATAGCTGGAAGATGGATTAGGAAGGTAGAAAAGACTATGATTCAAATAAGCATACCCGAGGGTTTGAGGGTAAATTGTGCAACCCAGTTACTGTCCGATAGGGCCATGACATGGTGAGAAACAGTTCAACTGAGGCGTGCAACCGAGACACTAACTTGGAGTGACTTCAAGACAGAGTTTGAGAATCAGTTTTATTCCAAGTACCATCGCAAGGTGAAAGAACAAGAGTTCTTGGCACTAAGACAAGGTGATATGTCGGTATTGGAGTACGAAAGGAGGTTCCATGACCTCTCATTGTTCGCCCTACACTATGTGCCGACAGAGGAACATATGATTGAGAAGTTGAGAGATGGTTTGCAACAGGATTTGAGACAAGGATTGATTACCTTGCGGTTTAAATCTGTGAGGGAGTTGATTGAGGCTACATAAGCTCTGGAGGCTTGTATTGGAGAAAGCCAAGGGGGATATCAGGGTATAAGCAAAAAGAGAGATGGGGACTATTTTAGCGGCAGACCACCACTCCCGAAGAAAGGAAAAAGTGGATTGTTTGAGCAGTACAGGAAAAAAGGGAGTTTGATATTATCGCCCCACCAACAGTCAAGTGAGAGAGTGATGGTTGGACAGTCGCACTCGAGGGCAAACTCTTCAACTAGGACCGGTGACCGCAAGGGTGTTGACTATCCTTTTTGTGTAAAATGTGGACAAAAACACCTTGGGGACTGCTCAGTTTCCCCCAAGCGATGCTTTGTGTGCAGAGGAGAGGGTCATAGGTGGAGGAACTGCCGCGATCTGGGTCAAGGGTGTCATTACTTGTGGTGGAAGAGGTCATTACAAGAGGGACGCCTAAAAGGAACACCGGGCAGTGCGAGCTATAGGCGGCCCGGTTAGAGCCACCAACGATCGATCACCGTGAAAAGGCCGGTGAGATCTTCTCAATCGGAGCAAACTCCAGTCGAGGGAGACGAGGGCACAAAATGATCGGACCCGGGGAGGGTCTTTCACCCGACACGGGGGAGGTCAGGGTTGCATCAGATGTGTTGGCAGGTACACTACTAATGAATAATTTTAATGTGCATGTGTTGTTTGATCCGGGTGCCACCCACTCATTCATTGCTAAGAGAATTGTCACTAAACTGAGAAAGGGAGTAGAAATAGTAGAGAAGGGGTTCATAATTGGACCTCCAATGGGAAACATGATTGAAACAAATATTGTGTATGTGGATGTGGGGGTTAGTCTATCTGGGTATGAAACAGAAGTAGACTTGATTACTTTAGAGCTGCATGATTTTGACATAATCCTAGGCATGAATTGGTTGAGTAAATACAAGGCTCTAATAGATTGTTATGCTAAAACCGTTACTTTCCAAACACCTGAGGGCGAGAGGATGATTTTTAAAGGAGAGAGAATTCTCAAACCGATTGCCTTAATATCGGTGGTAACAACCCAAAAACTTTTAAGAAAGGGATGTATGGGATACCTCGCATATATCTTAAACTCGAATGATGAAGGTCCACGATTGAAGGATATTCCTGTGGTGAAGGAATTCCCAGATGTGTTTCCCGAAGAGCTACCAGGACTACCTCCAGAGCGAGAGGTAGAGGTGTCTATAGACACTTTTCCTGGAGTCCCACCCATAGCCCAACAACCATACCGGATGGCTCCGGCAGAATTGAACGAGTTAAAGACTCAACTACAGGAATTGTTAGACAAAGGGTTCATACGGCCCGATAATTCTCCTTGGGGAGCACCGGTCCTATTTGTAAGGAAGAAAGATGGAACTCATAGACTTTGTATTAACTATTGACAGTTGAACAAAATAACAATGGAAAACAAGTATTCGTTACCTCGGATAGATGATTTGTTTGATCAATTAAAGGGAGTGAGGGCATTTTCGAAGATAGATATGAGATCAGGGTACTATCAGATGAAGATTAAAGAAGCGGATGTAGCAAAGACCGCATTTAGAACTCGTTACGGACACTATGAATTTTTGGTGCTACCGTTCGGGTTGACGAACGCCCCAACCCTCTTTATGGACTTGATGAATCGGGTTTTCCAACCATATCTTGATAAGTTTGTGGTAGTATTCATTGATGATATACTAGTGTACTCGAATTCTTTCGAGGAGCACGAAGAACACTTGAGACAAACCTTAAAAACTTTGAGAGATCACCAGTTATATGCAAAACTGAGTAAATGTGAATTTTGGTTGAAGAGAGTGATGTTTCTAGGACACGTCATTTCAATTGAAGGTGTTTTCGTAGACCCCCAAAAAGTCAAAGCAGTCTTGAAATGGGAAAGACCGACTTCGATCACCGAAATACGTAGCTTCTTGGGACTTGCAGGATACTATTGGAGATTTATCAAAGGTTTTTCCCTAATTGCAACCCCTTTGACCCAACTAACTAGGAAGAATAAGAAATGGGTGTGGTCAGAAGAATGTGAGAAAAGCTTCTAAGAATTGAAGAGGAGGCTCACCACTGCTCTAGTGTTAACCCTTCCCTCAAGGACCGAGGGTTTTGTGGTATATAGTGATGCCTCGGGGAAGGGATTGGGGTGTGTTTTGATGCAACATGGGAAGGTGATCGCCTATGCATCAAGGCAGTTAAAGACTCATGAGATGAACTACCCAGTGCACGACCTGGAGTTGGTTGCTGTAGTATTTGCCTTGAAGATATGGAGACACTATTTATATGAGTCTCGAACACAAATTTTACTGATCATAAGAGCCTGAAGTATTTGATGTCGCAAAAGGAGTTGAACATGCGACAAAGAAGGTGGCTAGAGCTCATTAAGGATTATGACAGCACCATAGAATACCACCCGGGGAAAGCAAACATGGTGGCAGATGCCCTCAGTCGCAAAAATAAAGCCACCCTGGGAAGGTTAATAGTGGGAAAGGAGCGACAATTGGCGGAATTGAAAGAGATGGGTGCAGATTTGGGCATTAATGCAGGAGGTAGCCCAACTATTGGTGCGAACAACGTATCGGGAACAGATACTACATGCCCAATTCCGTGACAAGGAGGGGTCCAAGATTAGGAAGAATGTGGAGGCCGGGGTAGAAACAAAATTCCAAGTAGCGGATGATGGATCATTGATGATAGGACAATGGTTATACGTGCCTAATGATGAAACAGTCAAACGAATGGTTCTACAAGAAGCACATGAGTCCAAGTTCTCCATACATCCTGGCAAAGACTAAGATGTATCGAGACCTGAAACACCTCTATTGGTGGCCTAATATGAAAAAGGAAATAGCCGAGTATGTGTCCAAATGTGGGATATGTCAACAAGTCAAGGTGGAACACGAAAGGCTGCGGACAATTACAACCATTACAAATTCTAGAATGGAAGTGGGAGATGATCACCATGGATTTCGTGTCAGGATTTCCCAAAGAGAGGAAAGGAAATGACGCGATATGGGTCATCGTAGATCAGTTGATGAAATCCGCACTATTCTTGCCTATAAAGATGACCCGACTACGTGGACAAGCTTGCCAAGATCTACATAAACGAGGTGGTACGGCTCTATGGGATTCCGGTGTCCATTGTATCGATCGAGATCCCAGGTTCACCTCTCGACTTTGGCCGAGCATACAACATGCCTTGGGGACAAGATTGGACATGAGCACTATGTTTCACCCTCAAACGGATGGCCAATCAGAAAGAGTCATCCAAGTCTTGGAAGATCTATTACGGGCATGTGTGCTAGAATTTGGAGGAAACTGGGAGGAACACATGGCATTGGTGGAGTTCACGTATAACAATAGTCATCAAGCCACAATAGGGATGGCCCCATATGAAGCCTTATATGGTAGGAGGTGCAGGACTCCTTTATATTGGGAGGAAATTGGGGACCAGAAGTTATATGGCGCGGAGTTGGTCCAAGTCACCACGGAGAAAGTGAGAACTATCAGGGATCGCATCAAAGCTGCACAGGATAGATAGAAGAAGTATGCTGATGTGAGGAGAAGACCTCTCGAGTTCAGTACGGGGACCAGGTGTTCCTAAAGGTAGCCCCATGGAAGAACATGTACGGTTTGGATTGAAAGGGAAGTTAACTCCCCACTTCATCGGACCCTTCAGAATCTTACAGCGAGTGGGGCCCGTAGCCTACAAAGTGGACTTGCCCCCATAGTTAGCCAAGGTCCATGATGTGTTCCATGTCTCCTTGTTAAGGAAGGCTGACGTGGACCCCGCCCGAATCCTACCCCAAGTTCCAGTAGAAGTCAAGGAAGACTTAACACTGGAATTGAGACCCATAAGGATACTAGATCAGGAAGTTAAGGAGCTACAGAGCAAAAAGATCCCCATCGTCAAAATCTTATGGCGAAATGCTCAAATAGAAGAGGAAACTTGGGAGAGGGAGGTTGTGATGAGGAAAAAGTACCCTAATTTATTTGAACTACCAGGTATGGAGTATGAAACCTCTTAAATTTAGAGGACGAAATTCATATTAAAGAGGGGAGAATGTAAACACCCAAAAGAAAAATATATATATATATATATATATAATTGATGACTTAGTTTTTGTTTTTTAAAAAAAAATTAAAAAAAATTAATTAACTTAAGGAGCTAGGAGGGAGGGGTAAAACCGATTTTGGATACAAGTTTGTTGAATCCATGCGTCACCCGTGACAGCAGTTCGTTGATGATTTCTGAGTCCCTAGGGGCTGTCTGGGCTGTCGAATCCATGAGTCACCCGTGACACCAGTTCGTTGATTATTTCTCAGTCCTTAGGGGTTGTTTGGGCTGTCGAATCCATGCGTCACCCGTGATGCGGTTCGTTGATGAT